>CM046664.1:127124111-127794291 GCA_025594165.1 Tamias sibiricus | reverse complement strand
AACTCCAACCATTTACTGGCAAATGCCATAATATCACCCTTCTGTAAGGCTGAGTAATATTCCATTGAGTACATATACCACATTTTCTTTATCCATTTATTTACTGAGGGACACCTAGGTTGGTTCTATAGTCTAGATATTATGAATTGAGCTGCTAAAAACATTGATGTGGCTGTGTTACTATAGTATGCTCATTTTAAGTCTTTTGGGTATAAACCAAGGAGTGGGATAGCTGGGTCAAATGTTGGTTCCATTCCCAGTTTTCTGAGGAATCTCCTACCACTTTCCAATTTGCAGTGTCACCAGCAATGTATAAGTGTACCTTTTTTCCCCCACGTGTATCCTCATTTGCCAACATGTATGTTTTTACCTGTAGTTTTGATGATCGCCATTCTGACAGGAGTGAGATGAAATCTTAGAGTAGTTTTGATTTGCATTTCTCTAATTGCTAGAGATGTTGAACACTTTTTCATATATTTGTTGATCAATTGTATTTCTTCTTCTGTGAAGTATCTGTTCAGTTCTTTAGCCCATTTATTGATTGGGTTATTTGTATTTTTGGTGTTAAGTTTTTTCAGTTCTTTATATATCCTAGAGATTAATGCTTTATCAGAGGCACACGTGGTAAAGATTTTTCTCCCAATCTGTAGGCTCTCTTCTAAATAATTTGACAACAGTTCAAACATCTCAACAAGTAAATTATATATGTGAATGATTAATTAGAACTAAATAAGATTAGTATTTCCTATGCCAAAAGCCTGGTCTATCTTGCATATTCTTCTCTCCTTTCATAACTCCATCCAATACTTCCTCTTCAGCGATGGTTCCTCCACAGCCTCAGTACCACACTACTCTGTATGCATGTATACTCAATCATGTTATATTGTAAAGTAGACCCAGAGAATTCTTACAATTGAAAATATAGAATTTCAACCATTTGAGCACCTCTGAAAGAATACACAGGTTCAAATTGAAAGTTTTGTGTAGGCAAAAAACCATAAACCCTTGTTGGTTACTTCAGTATCCTCATATCCCTTAATTCTCCTGCTCCCAATCGTTATGTAGCAGAGAATTCAGTCAGTACCTACTGAATGTATGAATCAACAAAGAGGTGGCTAGATGAGTGAATGGTCTCAGCTGGATAAATCTAAGGATGGAGGTCGAGTGTGGAAAAGCATGGAAAGCATATTTGCTTCTCAGGGTAAAACTGCTTTGATCACTGTTGTTATGTCTCAAAAACAAACAAACAAACAATATTTCACTTGGATCAGAAAATATAATTATCTCAAAGTCCAGATGACCAATTAAAAGTTAATAAATATTTCAAAGGACAGTAATTACTGGTGATTAACACTCTGAAGAGGGTTTAACCTCCAACCAACATCTCAAAACCTAACCGCCTTTTTCTGTGTTTACTGTGCTCTTCTTTTCATTTCCCTTTATCACTGGATCATCCTTCTTCATGTTACCCTTATAATTCCTCAACTTTGATTTTAACTAGTAATGAGGTACTAAACAAAATTTTCAATAATTACTAAATATAGTTTGCCTTCTTTAGTTTTAATTGTAAAAGGAGTCTAAATTAACTTTTTGACTTTTTTGGATGGCTTTCCCCCTTAACAAACAAGAAAACTTTCAAAGATTTCCCCATGTTTAATCTAAACTAGCATTAACATAAGGCAAAATTACTAGCAACTACAATTTCTCTTCACTGTAAGATCAACCACACAACTTACCTTGTTGGAAATGCTCCAGAACCATTTGCAAGTTGCTGAATGACCAGGCATACTGCTTTACTTGTGCCTGGGAGAGTGAAAACTGCAGTGCATTCTCATCCCTCTGTTTGGACACCACACTCAGCTGTTCCTGCAGCGACTCTATCTGCACATTGGCTTGATGACTTCAAACAAAAGAATCAAAGTCAAACTGTTTCTACCTATTTAAACACTTTAGCAAGGAGAAACATTTTCCCAACATCTTACTGCATTATATAAAAGTTAGCTTTCAAAGTATTATTTTAGACACTTGAACAGATGAAATATCTTCCCTACATTTTAAAAATTGTGACAAACTGTAAGTGAAAATTCACCACTTAAACAACTTCAAGTATACAGTTCAGAGTCACTAAGTATAGTCACATTGTTGTGCAATCACCATGTCATCCATCCATTTCTAGAGCTTTTCCACTTCCCAAAAGGAAATTCCATTCCTACAACATAACAATTCCCCCTTCCCCTGGCATCCAGCATCTACTTTCTGTCTTTAGAAATTTGAGCCTCCCTACATGTTACTACATTAAATTCAAGTTAAATTTCAAAAGACGGGCTGGGGTTGTGGCTCAGCGGCAGAACGCTCGCCTCGTACGTGCGCTGCCCGGGTTCGATCCTCAGCACCACATAAACATAAATGCATTGCACTGTGTACAACTAAAGTAAATAAATAAATATTTAAAAAAAATTTCAAAAGAACTTGGAGAAGTTTTCTCTCTTTGATGTTTTTGTTTTTTTTTTTTTTTTTTTTGGTACCGGGGTTGAACTCAGCGGCACTCGACCACTGGGCCACATCCCTAGCCCTTTTTTGTATTTTATTAGAGACAGGGTCTCACTGAGTTGCTAATCTCGCCATTGTTGAGGCTGGCTTTGAACTCACGATCCTCTTGCCTCGGCCTCCCAAAGTGCTGGGATTACAGGCGTGCGCCACCGCGCCCGGCTCATCTTTGATGTTTTTATTAATTCAATTATCCTTCCTGTGAAGGTGACTTTGACCAAACAGCAGGCCTTATGAAGACTGAAATTAGACTAAGTAGGAAATGCTGGCAAAAGAAAAACTTATAAACAGGCTGCAACTTTCACATTTTCAAACTAAAACTAACATATAATTTATCATACAATGCTGAACCGTAAGGGCTCTTCAAAGTCACTGTGTCAGCCTAAGGCATTCTGCCCAAGCTAAGGAGGAATGGATGTCCATTCTATGATGTGCCCTCGCTTTTATCACTTGCAATCAGGATGAACTTACAACTTTCTTTTTTTTTTTGGTACCAGAGATTGAACTCAGGGGCACTTTGGGCCACATCCCCAGCCCTTTTTTGTATTTTATTAGAGACAGGGTCTCACTGAGTTGCTAAGTGCCTCGCCATTGCTGAGGCTGGCTTTGAACTTGAAATCCTCCTGCCTCAGCCTCCCAAAGTGCTGGATTACAGGCGTGCGCCACCGCACCCGGCTCAACTTTCTATTTTTTAAAATTTATTTATTCTAATTTGTTATACATGATGACAGAATGCAATTCATTTCTTATCACACTTATAGAGCACAAATTTTCAAGTCACTGGTTGTTACAAAGCTTTTTCACACCATTCGTATCTTCATACATGTACTTAAGGGAATGATGTCTAACTCATTCCACCATCATTCCTACCCCTTTCCCCCCCTCCCTCCCCTTTTCCGTATCTAAACTTCCTCCATTTTTCCCATGCCCCCCACCCCACCCCAATGCCTTTATGATTCAGCATCCTTATATCAAAGAAATCATTTGGGAACATACAACTTTCTAACAGCTGTCCCACTAATGAACTGCTATGATTAATTATCTTTTACTATCATCTTTGTTTTTGCCTATATTAAATATAATAAACCCTATTTAAATTGTGTAGCCCTCTACAATGAAAACTACAGTACACTAAAGAAAGAAATTAATGAAGATCTTAGAAGATGGAAAGATCTACCTTGTTCATGGATAGGTAGAATTAATATTGTGAAAACGACCATTCTCCCAAAAGCACGATACAGTTTCAATGCCATACCAATCAAAATCCCAATATCATTCCTCATAGAAATAGAAAAAGCAATCATGAAATTCATCTGGAAAAATAAGAGACCCAGAAAAGCCAAAGCAATTCTTAGCAAGAAGAGTGAAGCTGGTGGCATTACTATTCCAGAATATAGACTGTATTACAAAGCAATTGTAAAAAAACCAGCATGATATTGGCACCAAAATAGACCAGTTGACCAATGGTACAAAATAGAAGACACAAAGATTAATCCACACACCTACAGTTATCTTATATTAGACAAAGGTGCCAAAAACGTTCATTGGATAAAAGACAGCCTCTTCAACAAATGGTGTTAGGAAAACTGGAAATCCTCATGTAATAAAATTAAATCTCTTCCTTTCACCATGCACAAAACTTAACTCAAAGTGGATCAAGGTAGGAATTAAACCAGAGATCTTGCACCTAACAGAAGAAAAAGTGGGCTCAAATCACCATCAGGTTGGATTAGGCCCCAACTGCCTCAATAAGACCCCTATAGGGCAAGAATTAAAACCAAGAATCAATAAATGGGATGGATTCAAGCTAAAAAGCTTCTTCTCGGCAAAAGAAACAATTAGTCAGGTGAATGTAGAACCTACAGAATGGGAGCAAATCTTGACCACAAGCACATCAGATAGAACACTAACCTCAAAGATATGTAAAGCTCTCAAAAGTCTTAACACCAAACAAACAAACAAACAAACAAACCCAAATAGCCCAATCAATAAATTGGCCAAGGAATTAAACAGACACTTCTCAGAAGATGATATACAATCAATCAAAAATATATGAAAAAATGTTTAACATCTCTAGCGATTAGAGAAATGCAAATCAGAACAACTCTAAGATTTCATCTTACTCCAGTTGGAATGGCAGCTATCAAAAAAACAAACAATAATAAACACTGGTGAGGATGTGGGGAAAAAGGCACATTCTTACATTGCTGGTGGAACTGCAAATTGGTGAAGCCAATCTGGAAAGTAGTATGGAGATTCCTAGGAAAACTTGGACTGGAACCACCAGCTATTCCACTCCTTGGTCTATTCCCAAAGAACTTAAAAACAACTGACTGCAGGGACACAGCCACATCAGTGTTTATAGCAGCACAATTCTCAATAGCTAGATTGTGGAAACAACCCTGATGCCCATCAGCAGATGAATGGATAGGGAAACTTTGGTATAGATACACAATGGAACACTACTCAGCACTAAAACAGAATAAAATCATGGCATTTGCAGGTAAATGGATGGAGTTGGAGAAAATAATGCTAAGTGAAGTTAGCCAATCCCAAAAACCCAAAGGTCCAATGATCTCTTTGTTATGAAGATACTGACTTATAAAAGCAAGGGAGTGGGGATGAGAGGAATGAAAGAACTTTAAATATAACAAAGGGGGGGGGAGGGAGGAAGGGAGAAAGGGTATAGGAATAATGGTAGAATGAGTTGGCCATCATTGCCCTAAGTGCATGTATGAAGACACAACTATTGTGAAAATACTTTATATAAAACACAACCAGCAACTTGAAAAATTGTGCCCGTTATATGTAATATGAAATGAACTGCACTCTGCAAACATGTATAACAAATCACGAAAAAAAAATAATAAATAAATAAATAAATAAATATTGTAAGTACTTATAAGTTTAAAAAAAAAAAAAAAAGAAAACATTCGGGAACATACAACTTTCTAATGGCTGTCCCACTGATGAAATACTATGATTAATTATCTTTCACTATCATCTTTCTTTTTGCCTATATTAAATATAATAAACCCTACCCCTGCCCCAAACAATAATCCAGAGGTTCCTAAGAGATTTATTTATATAGCATCTTTGCATGCAGGCTTATGTCATCAGTGTACTTCTTTGTTGTATTATGATTACTTTGAAAATACTCCAATGGTCTTCATGAGTATTTAACCTCCAGTTAAATTCATACTCAAAAGCATTAACTCATGAATCATGAAACTCAACTCACTTTAAAGACACTTTACCAAATAGCACCCTCTTGTGGAAAGAACTGAAAATTGATAAGAAGACCTGAACTCCCTTTCCCAAATCAAACTGTTGATTAGAAGGATAAAATGAGCTATGATTGCACCCAAAAAAGTTAATAAATGCCAAGTGTTACTATTAAGGGCTCAAAACACCATAAATAGTTTAAAGATCTGAATTATTCATAAAACAAGTATTGCTGAATATCTATAAACTATGTATAACATATGCCGTGGGAACCATACATAAGGAATAGCATCATCCCTTCACCCCAATCAACTTACACTGTATTGCATGGGAGACAGTGTAAGATAGGTCAACAACTACCTGTACCCTCAAGTTAAATGTATCTGCCCTACCAAAGACTCAAGTATTATGCAAGTTCACAACCGAAACTGTTTTTTGATAAAAGCTGAGGGGTACTAAAGAAGGCACCCTTCAGGAAGAAAACAGAATTTGGAGAATAGGTGGAATCACAGAAAAACGGTAGGGATCAGGCCCACATTTCAGGTAGAAGGAATAATATGAAAAGAAAAAGTGGAATAAAGGAAAACATACTCTGAGGAGCTGAATAATAGACTTTGCCTGGATGTGGATGACAGTATAAAAGAAGACTTAAGGTGGAAGGTAGCCTGGGACCAATCATGGAAGTGGAGACACTTGTTTGAAAAAAAAAGGGAGTTAGGAGATCAAAGCTCATCTTAGGGAATTTTACCCTGGAAGTTATTAGAAAGAGTAAATGACAGACACATAGACTAGAAACTATTTTAATTAAGGAAAACAAGGGCCTGAAAATTGCAAAGATGGATTATAAGTATGCCATAGCCTAAGGATGTTTTGGCATTTCTGCCAAACTAATGCAGGTACAAATGATCATTTTTTAATCCCCATATTAAACAAAATTTCCTTGTGAGTCAAAGGATACAATAATATACTTTTTAAAGCACAGAGAGGGACTCACTAGAAAATTTGTCTCTACTGGCCTATAACCTCTTTGCAAAGAGATAACATCTACTACCTCCTTATATCTTCATTTGTGTCATACATAGCAAAAAGAAATAAAAAGATGCAAATATCACTAATGGAAATATATACAGAGGTAATTTTTCTAGAAAATAATTTGACAATTCAATCTCAAAAATTTCTTAATGCCCCTTGATTTGAGCATTCTATTTCTTAAATTTTACACAGGAAATAATCTGTCCTCACAACAACAAAAAAATGCCTGTAATCCCAGCACTTTCCTCGCACAAAGCCAGCCTCAGCAATGGCGAAAAACTCAGTGAGACCCTGTCTTAAATTGCCAGATGGCCCAGTGGTCGAGTGCCCCTGTTCAACAGCACTGAGCTATCATGACAGCACTGTTCATGATTTTGAAAGGTTGAAACACTCTAAATGTTCAATAATAAATGATTGGGTTAAAGACATTATGACAAATCCAAAGCCATAAAATGATACTGCAGAAACATATGGCTCTCTGTATTCTGATGCTCATATTAGGTGGTGGAAAACCTTACAAATAACAGCACTAATAGTATGATCTCATTTTTGCTTTTAAAAATACATAATATAAACACAAATATAAATACAAACAAAATGAAGATACCAAAAAACAACAACTAGATTATCTTGGGTGAGTAGTGCTCTGTTATTTTGGTTTGTATGATTTTCTGAATGTGGAAAACACAATGCTTTTATAATAAAGAATTTTAAAAAACTATTGACAGAAATAAAAGTTTTAAATATATAGGCAAAGACCTGGTCACTGAACAGTTGTAAGAAACCAAGTGTTCATCCTTCATAGTGACTTAGACCTTCACTTGGTTCTTCCTTTATTCTCTTCCCTTCTAATATCCACTCCTAGTTCAACCTTAGGTCATTTGATGAAAAATAGAACTGCATACAGTTGTTTGTTGGGAGTTTCAGAGCTAATTACATCAGTTGAATTTCACACTATTCTCCTACAATGACAAATAAAACATCTAGGAAACACACACACACAACACACACACACACACAAAATCATACATGCACACACACAAACACACTGTGTTGCTGACATTGGGAAGATTTTTAAATCTCTTTACCCTCAGTTTCTTCATCTCTACAATGGAGATAATGAATTTCATGAAAACGAGCCAACATGAAAAATACTGAGTCTGACACTCAAGATAAAAGTGAATGCAAACAAATGAAAAACTTACCTTGCATTAGAGGATGAAACTAGCTTTTCCTCCAATAGTATGACTTTCTTTCTCAGTTTCGTTTCTCTGTTTTCCAGAGACAAAACTTCCTGAGTGTGAGAATCGTCAGATAATAAAAGATGGTTGCATAATCTCTCTAGATCCTTGTTGAACTGTAATTCTTTGTCACGTAAGTGTTGAACCTAGGTAGAGGACATTTCTTTACTTTTCTTCTATAAGATCCTTCCTCCCCACCCCCTCTCAACCCCTTTGCTACCAATCTCTTTCCCATTATTGAAACTTATTAATTGTATACTAACATCACATAGAACAAGATGTATTTATGCTAGGAAAAATTTGCCTGGTATCACCTTGCATATTCATCCCAAAGCTTTACTTAGTAAGATCTCATTTGCTGTGGCTATAATGGAAAATGGAATTATATAAAAGCAATGGGCTCTTTGTGACAGATGACTTTTTCAGTCAATCTTACTTTATTTCATTACTTGATGAGAGATTTTTCTTATGTCCAAGATATGCCTTGGTTTTCACTTTGAAAACTGAAATACAAAGCACTCTGGGAGATTAAACTCCTATGATAGCAACTCAGAGGTATCTAAGAAAAATCAACAAAGAGATAAATTCATTTTACTTGGTAGTCCTTCCAGTTATTTTAATAATTATTAAATTGATTGTTTGACTCACTGTCCCTAGAAAATTAAAGTATACCTCGTGCTGTAGGATACTGTTTTCCATCTGTTTCTGTTTTAGGGCCAACATGACTTGGTCTCTCTCCTGCTGACACATAACTGTCTTCTTCTGCATTGATTCAATTGCACTTAAAAGCTGATTTAACTCCCCAGCCTTGCCCTTTGGGAAACAAATAACTTTAGCTTTAAACAAAGGGACACTTTTAAAAAGACATTTTCTTCAGGAAATAATTTAAAATATAGTTAACTAGGTCATAGTCAATAAAAACAAGGAAGTCTGAGAAAGTGTCAATCTAGAAGACCCTAAGGAGATAGGACATCTAAATATAATGTGGTATCCTAGATGGCATCCTCAAACAGGAAGAGGAAAAAGGACATTCGGTAAAAATTAAAGAATTCAAATCAAGTATGAACTTTAGTTCATAATAATGCCTCAACACTGTTTCATTAACAGAGACAAATGTTCCAGAGTTGTGTTAGATGTTAACAATAAGGGAAACTGGGTATTACTACATGAGAACACTCTTCATTATCTTTTCAACTCTTCTGTAAATCTACAATTATCCTAACTGAAAACGTTCACTAGACATATTTTAAAAGGAACCTTCAAGGCAAAAAATCTCTCCAAATTTATACTATTTACATTTAACAATGTCCCCAAAGCCTCCAAATCACAAAAGAAACGTGATTCTACTCGTGTGTGTGTGTGTGTGTGTGTGTGTGTGTGTGTGTGAGAGAGAGAGAGAGAGAGAGAGAAAGAGAGAGAGAGAGAGAGAGAGAGAGAGAAAGAGAGAGAGAGAGAGAGAGCGAAAAGTGGGGAAAAAAGCATCCACTCATCAGGCACCCAGGATTGTTAAGAGAAATAATGATGTCAAGTATCAGGCAAAGAAAGGGAAGTCTTTCATATGTGCAGCGTATTTTAAAAGAACATTCTGACCACAATTTAACAAAAGCAACTATGAAATGAAATCTTGCTAGAAAGTAAATGAAAATTTAGTTTTGAATGCATTGCAGACAAGTACAACATATTAATGGCAGCAGATATTTTCACTGCAAAAGTAAGGCCATCAATTGTAGCCAACAGCTGGAATTCTAAAAAGCACACAAAAATGTCAAGGCCATTTATAGTTAATCCCTTTGTGTTTTACATATGCATATCAAATAAATATACAGTATTTTTAAAAATATTTTTTTAGTTGATGATAGGCCTTTATTTATTTATATGTGGTACTAAGAATCGAACCAGTGCCTCACACATGCCAGGAAAGTACTCTACAGCTGAGACCTGCCCCAACATGAATGAATATACAGTATTATTTCTAGTGTTCATGTAAACTTTTCTTTTCTTTGAGAATATATCAGCCAGGAACAGTGGCATGCACCAGGAACCTATTGTCCCACTATTCCGGTAGCTGAGACAGAAAAATCAGGTGAGCCCAGGATTGTAGGGCCAGCTAGGGCAACACAGCATGACCCCTATCTCTCTTAACAAGCAGGGGAAATTAAGCCCAAAGAAAAAGAACTATAGTAATGCCAGGATAAAATCACTGCAGGAAAATAAAACTGAAAATAAAACAAAACCAATACCCATTCCTGGGTAGGGAGGCTAATCTTTTCCAAATTCTTTTTCAGTTAAGTTTCTTCTTCATATTACAAAGAAAGAAGAAATGCTTAAGAAATTAAATAGGCCTGAAGATCTTCTGTTGAGAAACATACCTTTTTCCCTAAACACATTGAGTATTCCTAATCTGAAATGCTTGATTTCAGATTAGGGATGTTCAACCTCTGTCATCAAGGGACCCTCAAATTACATAGAGAAGATTGAAGAAATTGTTTAGTTCATGGTAATTTCCTCAGATAATACAATATTTAAGAACTACTTCACATAGGGAAGCTTCCTATAAGACACCAGAGCCTTCAAAAACATTTGCACACTTAGATATGTAAAGGTCAATTAAATGAACTAAATGGTACCAAAGGCTAAAACTGCAAAAGGACAAATGAAAATAGTACAACAGAAAATGTCACTGCTTGGCACTCTTCAGATATATTCTTAAAACCATCCAAGAGTACACCCACTGTCAGTGAACAATGGGCAGCTCTACCCTCTCTAAGAATGTATTTTACACCAATTATAGCCTGGTGTCATTGAAGCTAAGAAGCTATCTCTGAAAGACCAAACACCTAAACATTGACAATCAATGTAGCCACTTCCTCAGATACTCCAAGATTCTGAGAATTCTATTGGCAAAAGAAGGTAAATCAGTTTGCATCTTATGCCTGGCAGCGTACAAAGGTTAATGAAGCATCTGTTGGATATTCCATTGTTTTCTCATCTCTTTTCCAAATGTCTACTACCATAAGTTTAAGAATCACACTAAAAAGGCACCACCACCAAGTTCTACATTAGAAGCTCTCATAGTTGGATGCAACACCTCCAAGAATCCTTCTTAAAATGACCATGAAAAATATTCATGAAAACACGCTTATCAAAGGAGAATGTAGAACTCTGAATATATCACAAGCTACCAACACTTTCCACTTTAACTCCTATGATCCTCTATTTTACAGGTGAATAAACAAACCATGAATGTCAAAACACACCCAAAGTTCTATCTATGACAGAGCTGGGATTAGAGTATTTGCACAGCCTACCATGTTTAAAGTACCACTTATGCCTAATACTTTTCAAAGTCCAGGTTTGTGACAAATTGATTCATTAAATTCAACTTATGGATCATCCAGCATTTTCTTTTTTTAACTGCATATCACATGTAGTAAGGGTGATGTCTGGTCACATCCCCAGCCCTTTTTTGCCTTAAACTGAGTTTTTTTTCAGTTATAAACACATACTTATTTACTGTGTCACAGTGTAAAACTATTTCTTATTGCAGATCACAGTCAAAGATGTAGAGAGTACATTCACCGAGCTTCCCTTTCATTTAAGAATTGAAAATGTTAGCCATTACTGGCAGTTACTGAAGTATGTCTAAACTTTAGTTAGTGATTCCCTCTGATAAAATATTTTCTAAAGAAAGATATTGTTATTACATTTTTTTCTTTTTTGATAAGGCTGTAAAATTAATCTACTATTAAATTAGTAATTTGAGGAAAAAACTTCCAGATACCTGAGGAAAGTTTATTTAGATGAATCACACAATATCTTGAAACACAGATTTCTAAAGGAAATCAGCTCCTCGAACTGATGCCTATTAACACCTTTAGACTGCATTGATAGAGTAACCAGCACCTGAAAAAGTCTACTTCACCCTCAACCTCCTCCTCCTCCAATGCTGCTTCCAGAACATACCTGTTCTTTTTCTTGTAACAGTTGCTCAAAGGCAAGAGCTTTTTCTTTCATCCAATGGCATTCAAACTCTTTTCCTTGCAGCATCACAGACAACTTCACGTTTGCCTCTTGTAATGCTTGACACTCCATTTCCTTTTCTTGGGATGTTTCTATTATTTTTTCATTTTCCCCTTTGAGTTGAGAAATGTCCATTTCTAAAATTAATATTCTCTCCTTCAGGTTTGTAATTGCTTGCCTCAACAATTCGTTTTCATTCACTTTGTCAGTGAAATTTTCATTTGAAGAAAGTAACTGATCACTTTTGGCTTTAAGAGGTCTTTGTCTTTCAGTAAATTTTGTAACACATCTTGTTTTTCCTTGAGCTGTTTCATTCAGGAATCTGTTTGGACTGTCGTCATGACTTGTTGTTTCCATTCCTCCATGTTCTTAACTTGCTGTTTTAATTTATCACGTTCCTGTAGGAGCTCCTTGAACTGATTCCTATGAACACCTCCAACCTCACTACCAGTGCTGGATGTTTGCAACACTTCCAATAAAGCCTGACATTTCTGACTTAGTGCGTCTATTTCAATGTCTTTTTCTCTAATGATCCGAGATAAATTCTGAAGAGTTTCTCTGAACATATCTTCACCACTACTTTCATTTTGTGATGTTCTGTTTTGAGTTGGCTATTTTCCTTGGTCTTCTCATTCAAAACAGCTAAGACCTGTTCTCTTTCCACAGTGAAGATGTGCAGTTGCTGCTGAAGGTAAACGACATCCTGGGTGTAGGAAACTGCACAAATTCTAGGCTGCAGAGCTCCTATCTCCACATCTTTCTGCTGGATAATTTGAGTCAGTTTACCAACTTCATCTTTGGACAGCTCATCAATCTGTTTGGTTAAAGATCTATTCTTTTCATTGAGAAGTTGAATCTCAAGTTCTCGTTCTTGGATTCCTTTCACTAAGTTTTCCGTTTCCCATTTAGACAGGTCATGTTCTTCACTTCCATTTTCTCTAGGAAGGCTTTTCACTTTTGTTTCTTGAAAAATATCAGAATTCTCTGTTGGAGTGTTGTGTCTTGGCACCTGGGCTTTTATTTGTTCAATGGTTTTCTGCAAATTCTTAATTTCCTTGTCTTTCAGTAAAAATAATTGGGAATGGGCAGCATTCATTTGCTGGTATTGGTATTTAAATTCATCCATTTCTTTCTTCTGCTCCTGTAAAGACTGAAGGAGTTGTATTTTCCTCTGCTTTTGATTTTCAATCATCTTCTGTTGATGTTTAACTTCTTCTTCCAGATAATTCTTGATGATATTCAGTTGAGATACCTCAGATTCTAGTTCTGCCATAGCATCCAGGGTTTTTGACTCAGCCACAGGTATAGCTCCACTCCGCTCTTCCCTAAGTCTTTCCAATTCTTCTTGCAGATGAATGTTTTCTTCTTCCATGGACCCAAGACTTCTGTCCTTATATTCAATGGTTTGCCTTAATGTTTCATTTTTTCTAGACAGCTCCTCTTCATTTTGTCTAAAGTGTTCTTTAAGTTTGAGGTTTTCCTGTTGGATGTTTAAAGTATTTTTTTCTGATTTACTTAGTTGATCTACTAAACCTTCTACTTTATCCTCAAGCTTCTGCTTGGTAAAATACAAATTATTAAGGCTCAGTTCACACTGAGTTAACTTTTTGTTCTGAACAGCCAACTCTTTAGTTAAGTTCTTTTTATCCCCCTCAAGTTGATGAACTGTCTTTTTTGCATCATCAAGATCTTGTTGCAATTTCCTGATGACGAGGTCTCCTTCATTTTGTTGTTTTGATAGTTCATCTTTTATCAAAATCATGTGCTGAAAGAAAAATTGTATGGTAACTTTACAACAGTTTCTCATTTTCATGCCTCAAGAAATTCTTGCAAAATTTTGTACATTGAATAAAGAAAATCCTTAGCCATTTTTAATCCTTCTGAAAAAACAACTTTCTTTCTAACCCAATATCTCCTACAAAATTTACAGTATCTTAGAGCAAGTCCATTTTAACACATTAGGGATAAGAAATTAAAATTAAGGAAGGTAAGTGATACACATTGTATATTTTTAACTCAAAACAATAGAGTCAACAAACTACAGACCACAGGCCTGTTTTTGTAAATAAAATCTACATGCCATGCTCATTTGCTTATACATCACAATCGCAGAACTGAGAAGTTACAACCAAGATGATACGGTTTGCAAAGCCAAAATTATTTTACTACCTGGCACTCTACAGAAAAAGTGTCCCAGTCTCTATGACTAGAACATCAATAAACTAAAACATTACTCTAATTACAAAATTAAATTATGCCTATTATTTTTTGCACGTCCACCCAGTGTTCAGTCTACTGAGTGGAATGCGCATCCTCAGCCCTCACTATGTCATGTAGCATTACCTTTGTAGCTTCCTGGTTCTGATTGTCCAGTTCTTCTAATGAGCTATCCACATTTTCTTTTCATTAACACTCTGATTCAGTTCTTGCTCCTCTGCCTCCAAGTTAAGTTTTAAGTCATGTATTGTACATTCAAATTCATGTCTGTTGAAGCTGTACTTTTAAAAAATACCTTTATTTTGTTTATTTATTTATTTTTTATGTGGTGCTGAGGATCAAACCCAGTTCCTCACACGTGCAAGGCAAGCACTCTGCCACTGAGCCACAACCCCAGCCCTGAAGCTGTACTTTTAATTACTTCATATTCACAGCTCAATTTTGACAGTGAGATCTGAAGTTCTTCCTCAGATGATAAAAGTGGGGTGTGGTGGCAACACATGCTCAATTGAAGAAGAGACATCAAAATATTATCCACACAAACAAATGGAATTTGGAGACCTATTTTAAATGCTTTGCATTATAAACATTAAACAGTACCTCAATAATGATCAATAAAACTCAATAAGCCAGTCTTTATTCATGTGTAATTTTACTTTTAGTTTCAAGCAAAACTCTATAGCCCTAGACAAGATATGATAACTTGAAGTTTCCCTGCTAGTTCCAACTTCTTCACACAAGTCCTTTCCCAGTGGAAAGCCTTTCCTATCCTCTCCCACAGCTGCTTCCCTTAAACCCAGCCCCACCACACACAGACTTAGCAAAGAGCTCCAAGTCTCCTGGCTCTCTTAACTTCCACTTCATAACACTCAGTCACAGTCACAGACTAAATATAAATGACAAATCAATACAAAGACACAGACTAAATACAAATGACATTCACTCTAAAGTTTTCCCTCTCTAGAGAACAAAAATTTTCTTCTTTCCACCTAGAATTCATCAAATTCCTTGCTTCTGTGAGAACATGGAATATTTTCTTGACTCAAGAAAGCACCTGATTTTCTTCCTTTACCTCCTAACAGAGCATGGACTAGGTTCCCCTCTCTCAAAGCTGACATTCCTATACATGGATCTATATATACATTGTATGGTCTATTACTAGATATTTAATGTTTTCTCCAAAATCCCAGAAGAGACAAAATTCTCTGTGCTTCAACCTTATTTTGACATGTGATTAGGATGTTTGTGATTAGGATATCAGTGTAAAGCCTTCATTCAATTATATAGATATTTAAAGATTAAACTTCTAAGGAATCTACTTTAAAGTAAATAAAAATCTCAAACACCTTCAAATAAAAAGCCAAGTAATACCTTACAAAGGAGACCTAGAGCTGTGTACAATGGTGTATATGTGTAATCCCAGTGTCTCAGGGGGTTGGGGATTGAAAGTTCAAAGCCAGCCTCAGCAACTTAGAAAGGCCCCTAAGCAATTTAACTGGACCCTGTCTTGAAATAAAACATAAAAAGAGCTGGGGGTGTGGTTACACACTCCTGGGTTCAATCCCTGGTATTAGAGAGAGACACACAGAGAGAAAGCACTAAGAAAAGCTACATAAGAACATCTGCATTAACAACTCTCATTTCCTTCCAATTCAAACATTTATACTGAACAATGAAAGTATCCTCCTAAGTCTTCTAAAATTACCTGTTCATTTAGGAAAAACACAGAAAATAATTTTTTTTTCAGTTGGATCTTAAGGGCACACATACTTATGGCATTCTTAACCAGTAAGCAGACCCATGACAGACACAGGAAAGAGTTACAATCGACTACTAAACATCACATGAATAGAAAAACTACTATGACGATTAGCTACAGAATCCAAAAGTATCATGAAAGGTTTCAGATCCTATCAGATATGTATAGAGAGGTCTGCAAACTACAAAATATACCTAGATCAGTTAAATAAAGAGAAGAATACAATGAGAGTAGAAACAGAAATAATATATGTATAATATGGCAATTGAAAAAAAAAAAAAAGAATGGGAGATATTATTGGCATTTAGTGGTTAGAAAGAGTGGTGGCATATATCTTATAATGCGGGCTGGGGTTGTAGCTCAGCGGTAGAGCACTTGCCTAGCATATGTGAGGCACTGGGTTCAATCCTTAGCACCACATAAAAAACATATAAATATATAAAATAAAGTTATTGTATCCATCTACAAAAATTTTTTTTTTAAAAGATCTCATAATGGGTAGGACAGTGCACACAACTAAGAATTTTCCCACTTAAATGCTGATAACAACTCATTAAAGAAATACTGCCTCTATAGACTAATGTGTAAAGGTATTGAAAATGTGTTTGCAAAAACAGTATGTAAGATAAGCTGACATCTGTATATATATATATATATTTTTAGTTGTCAATAGACCTTTATTTTATTTATTTTTATGCAGAGTTGAGAATCGAACCTGGGGCCTCACATGTGCTAGGCAAGTGCACTACTACTGAGCCACAATTCCAGGCAAAGACATCTGTATTTTTAAAGCAAATTCTCAATAAAATCATAAATGAAGCCGGGCGCGGTGGCTCACGCCTGTAATCCCAGCACTTTGGGAGGCTGAGGCAGGAGGATCGCGAGTTCAAAGCCAGCCTCAGCAGTGGCGAGGCACTTAGCAACTCAGTGAGACCCTGTCTCTAAATAAAATACAAAAAAGGGCTGGGGATGTGACCCAGTGGACGAGTGCCCCTGAGTTCAATCCCCGGTACCACAAAAAAAAAAAAAAAAAAAAATCATAAATGAGTTAATATGTCTGGAAAGATATATGAGAAATTGATAACCGGAGCTGCTTGTGAGAAAGAAGCCAAGCGATGGAGGTGCAAAAGACACTCTACATGTACTATCTGAAATTTTTCAGTAGGTACTAAACATGAAGATAGTGCAGTGCTTGTTGCTCCAGCACCAGCTCCTGAATGTACTGAATGAGCAGCAGCTGCCGGCAGTGTCAACCACTCATCCTGTTCTGCAAACAGTTTTGCTTTAAAATGCCTGATCCCTACCTCTTTCTGTTGCAGTTGATTTTGGTAACTTGTACACTGATGCCTAATTGGAAGCTCTGATGCTTTTCATGCTCTTCTTCCAGATGAGTACAATACTTTTGGAGTCTTCCATTCTTGGATCTCACCTTGATTCCATGGCTTCAATTTCCTTTCTCTGGCCATTAGGTAAATCAGCTTTTACATGGTCCAGAGGCATATCGATGGTGAAGCTGGAGATATGGCTGGAGAGGGAAGCCAAGCTGTCCCCCACCTCACTCAAGGAGTGACCAAGGCTGGAACCTAGGACTCTAAACCAGGACGCCATCGCTGTGGCTTCAATGAACCACCACACACACACGCTCTGAAAACCGCTTCTATCACCATCCACCTTCCCACTGAATGTGCTAGAGCATTGCCAGGGTGGTTTATGACATAACCATTCAGAATTCCACACAGTGTCAGGCTCATGCCAACCCTTGCATTCTGTTTGAAAACATGGGGCCTGGTCTGGGCTTTGACCCACTGGCCCAGTGAGTATTGCCAGTGGCACTGTCACCCCCGCTGGGCCTCTGCTCCTTCCCTCACCCTTTTTTTTTTTTTTTTTTTTTTTTTTGGTACCGGGGATTGAACTCAGGGGCACTCAACCACTGGGCCACATCCCAACCCTTTTTTGTATTTTATTAGAGACAGGGTCTCACTGAGTTGCTAAGTGCCTCGCCATTGCTGAGGCTGGCTTTGAACTCGCGATCCTCCTGCCTCAACCTCCCAAGTGCTGGGATTACAGGCGTGCGCCAACTCGCCGGGCTGACCTTCCCTCACCTTTTGCTCTCCAGCTTGGGTGACTTCTCCCTCAGCTTTAGAGACTTATCCCATCTAGGTGCGCTGCTCCTGCCACCTCAACCCAGGCCACCATCACCATTTTTTTTTAAAATACTCTATCTTGAGACAGGGTCTCACTATGTTGCTTAGGGCCTCACTAAGTTGCTGAAGCTGACTTGGAACTTGTGATCCTCCTGCCTCAGCCTCCTGACCTGCTGGGATTATAGGCATGCACCATCATGTAGGGCTACTTCCATATGTTTTTATGTATATCTATGGACAGAAAGAACTGAATGTCTTAAAAAATGACACATAATTATACATATTTATGGGGGATGGTGTGATAATTGAATACACATATATAGTATATAATAATCAGGGGGGCTGGGTTTGTGGCTTAGTGTTCGAGTGCTTGCGTAGTTATGTGTGAGGCACTCAGTTTGATTCTCAGTACCACATATAAATAAATAAAATAAAGGTCCATCAACAACTAAAAAATTATTTAAAAAATATCAGGTCAGAAGCTGGGCATGGTGGCACACACCTATAATCCCAGCACTTGGGAGGCTGAGGCAGGAGGATTGCAAGTTCAAAGCCAGCCTCAGCAATGGCAAGACATTTAGCAACTCAGTGAGACCCAGTCTAATAAAATACAAAAAAGGGCTGGGAATGTGGCCCAGTGGTCAAGTGCCCCTGAGTTCAATCCCTGGTACAAAAAAAAAAAAAAAAAAAAAAAAAAAAAAATCAGGGCTAGGATTGTGGCTCAGCGGTAGAGTGCTCACCTAGCACGTGCGCGTCCCGGGTTCGATTCTCAGCACCATGTAAAACTAAAAACACATTGTATACAACTAAAGCAAATAAATAAAATATTTTAAAAAAATCAGGTCAGAGAAATTAGCATTTTTTCTTAAATTCTAACCATTTCTTTGTGTAGAGGTGTTTCAAACTCATCTCTTCTTTCTAGTTCTTTATAAAATAGGTAATAAATTGTTGCAAAGTGTAGTCACCCTACTGTGCTATAGAATATAGAACTTATTTTTCTTATCAAATAATATTTTGAGCTGGGGATATGGCTCTGTGCTAGAATGCCTGCCCCGCATGTGTGAGAGGCCCTGGGTTTGATCCCCATTGCCCCATAATGAAATGAATAAATATTTTGGGCCTGATTATCCAAACTCCCTCTTTCCTCTTCTTTGTCCTCACTACATTTATCTTTGAGGTTTTTGGAGAGAGAGCTTGGGCTTTGCTACACAAAGGTAAAACCAAGAGTTCATTCTTGAGTGGGGAAGGAGTTCAATAATTCTGCTTAAGATGACATTGGAAAGGTAAGTCTCATCAAGGAGCTTTGATTGAATCCTTAATGAGCAGAAAGGCAACATGACGTTCTCAAACATCATTTCAGCTCAATGAATTGATTGAGAATTTATATGGGAGCCTCTCCATTGCCATGGGTGGGGGGTTGCCTATAGGCAGCAGTAAAACCTCTATTCCCAAATATCTCCCACTTGCCACACTAAAGATGACCATGTGACATGATGTGTGAATGAAACAAAAGATTGGAATACCTGTTTAGACTATGATTTAAATGCAGTACAGTTCTAATACTAGGTAAGTCGCATGGTTTTATAATCATCACTTATAAAGATAATTCTCAGGTCTGAGGATGTGACTAGTAGTCAAATATTTGCCTAGCATGACTGATACCCTGGGTTCAACCCAGGCTACTGCAAAAAAAAAAAAAAAACAAAAACAATACTCTCATAAGGGTGTTTTTTATCATTATTATTTTAAAGAGAGCATCTTCAAATCTTTTTTTAAAATATATATTTATTTTAGTTGTAAATGGACCTTTATTCTACTTATTTCTATGTGGTGCTGAGACTCAAACCCAGGGCTGCACACATGCTAGGCCGAGCGCTCTACCACTGAGCCACAACCCCAGCCCTTGAAAGGGTGTTTTGTAACTGAAAAATTAAAACAGAATCAAAATTTTAAAGTTATTTAAGAAGCTTTTTTTTTTTTTTTTTTTGTAACTTGGCATCATGAAAATGATACAATGTGATGAAGAAATTTATCACTTTAGGTGTTGCAGGCTAACAACAAGAAGAGGATGGCTACCCTGTGGGACTTAAATATGCTCCCATGTCAAATGAAGCCCACATGACATTACAGCAGACAGTCCAAGAGTAAGTTTCACAGTGTCCTAATGTTTCAGATAAAAACCCGATGCTTGAAAACAAAACTGATTTTTAAATTATGTGAATGAGACTTTTGAGTATTTACTTCCTTCCTTCAGCAATCCTAATAGAAAGTTCTTGACTCAAACAAGGCCATTTTTTTCAACATCTTCAATAATTGAACTTGAAGCCCAGATATTATTTCCAGTTCCCAGTTTCAGCAATAATGGGTTTAGATACTTATTTAATGCAGATTTCAGAAATATTACCTTAACTACAATGGGAACAAGACAATTTTATTCAAATACCAAGTCACATCTCATTAAATTGACCTTGGAAGAATGCTCCCTAGAAAAGTTTTGTGAACTACTAAGTTCAATTATCTTTAAAAAGTAAACAAGGCCTTGAAGTAGATCTTCAAAAAAGCTTTTAAATCAGTCAGCTAGGAGAAATGAAATAAGATACATAATGTTTTAATAATCTTCATATTGGCCAATATCTCTATGGGTGTCTTAGTCCATTTTCTGTTGCCATAACAAATACCACACACTGAGTAACTTATGAGAATTGAGGTTTAGTTACGTATCAGTTAAAAAAACAAACAAACAAAAAAAAAAAAAAAAAACAGAATTGAGGTTTATTTAGCTCATAGTTCTAAAGGCTGGGAAGTTCAAGGTCATGGCACTGGCCTCTGGTGGCCTCTTGTTGCATCAGAAAATGATTGGGGGGCTGGGGTTGTGGCTCAGCGATAGAGCGCTCGCCTGGCATGTGCGCGGCCTGGGTTCGATTGCACCACATACAAATAAACCCATTGTGTACAGCTAAAGCAAATAAATAAAATAAAAAAAAAAAAGAAAATGATGGGGATGCACAGTGAAACAGCAAGCAAGCAGCTGGGTCTCTCTTCCTCCTATTACAAAGCCATTGATGCCAACAAGTTCACCCCCCATTATCTTCCTTGATGCAAACTGCCTGCCTAAAGCCCCACCTCCAAATGTCATTAATATATGAGTTTGGAGTTTCCAACACATGAACTTGGGGGTGGGCACATATTTCAACCATAGCATTGGGTAACTCTACTGTGTCTTTAAATTAAATTTTAATTTTAAAAATGATGAATGCAGGGCTTGGGATGTGGCTCAGTGACAGAGTGACTGCATACCATGCATGAGGCCCTGTGTTCAATCTCCAGCACTGGAAAAAAAAATTAAAAGCATCCTTATTGTATATATTCTTCAATAAATAAAGAAAATATAGAAAAAATTAAACTCGGGTTGGGAGAGGAAGATGGCCGACAGGAGGGAGGTGCTCTCTGGACACAGGTGCTAAAAGACGCGGAGTGGCAAGTTTGAACGCGTTACTAGCAATTCCATTACAACTGAAAGGGAGCCAAGACATTCGTGCACCTCTGGACAGCGAAATACAACGTTCTCCAGACCACGACGAGCAGGGGCAGAGTCACAGCGGTCCACAGTCCGAAGCAGCGCTGTCTGCACTGCAGGCAGGCGCAGTTGCTTGATACCATTTCGGCAAGGAGACATCCACCCAGCGGCTCTGAAACCGATAGGCAAGGAGGGATAGAAAGAGGCCTAGAGGCGTGAGCAGTGTCCACGTAGAGCTCTTTCGCACAGCTTACCAAGCCTATCCCGCACGCTCTGGACTGACACAAGGGTCTGCGGAGCTGCTGTTGAATGGGAGGAGAACACCGCCATCTTTGAGAAGTACAGTGGCTGACCCAGACAAAGGGGAAAAGACAGAAGGGAAGTACACCTGCAGACATCCAGGGAGCCGCCAGCGCTCTGAAGGCAGCGCACACCTGGGTGAGGCTCGGGTAACCAGCAGGGGAGGGTGTGTTTGAGGCCAGCGCAGCGGCCACAAGAAGCTACAACTGTGGGTGGGCGTGGGGAAAGGGTGCCTTCTGGAGGGTCCCCTCCCCGGTGCCATTCATCTGCTGACACACAGCCCCCCTGAGCCACTCTTCCACTGAGCCATTCTGCCACTGGCCTAGGGTGCAACCTTGACTCCACTGACAGGGCCGCAGAGTGTCTGGATGTGGTCCGATGCAGTTGGCTTAAATTGGAAAGGAAAAAAGAGGGGGGCTTCCCAGGGCCCGTTTTGTTTGAGACTTGGGGTTCGACTTTTTTTTGTTGTTGTTGATTTGCTTGTTTTATTGGTTTTCGGGGGGGGGGTTTGGTTTTTCTTTTTCTTTTTTTGGCTTTGTTTTGTTTTGCTTTTTTTTTTTGCATTGATTGTCAGTGTGTTTGTTTGTTTGCTTCTGCTCCTTTTTTCTTTCCTTCTTTTCTTCCTTCTCACTTTTGCATCTTTTCTTCCTCCTTCATCTTTCATATTTACACCCTGCCAGTGCATACTAAACAGAGGCAAAAACAAGTTATACGTAGAACTTGGGATTTCTAGAACCGGCGCAATTGAACTGGATAGCAAAGCGGTGTTATATATAGTTTACTCTCTATTTTCTTGATTCTCTCTCCTCTCTCTTACACCAAATTCTACTCTTTTATCATTTTTTTTCTTTTCCATCTTACTTTATATGTAAATTGGTCTTTCCACCTAATTGCCTACTCCATTCTCTTTCTTCTCTCGTCTACTGATACTAAACCACTTCCACTAAACCACTTTAATAGAACTCCCTTTTCATACTTTCCAAGAAAGAACAATTCAAGACACTTCCTTCTTCCTAAACATAACACCTCTGTATCCAATACTTGAAGCTATAAAACCCCATCAGAAACATACAGAGTAAATTGGAAATAATATCTGGGTTAACCAAATTTGTACATTGTCATCAAACTTGGATTTTTCAGAATAGAAAGTGATAGGTTTTAAAGTGTAAAGGAATTATAAGGGGATCTGATAGCATTGTACTACAGGAACAACATAAGGCTTTAAGGTAAAAGCGAAATAGTCAAGGTCCCACAGTGTAGGAAGAAAAGACACACAAGCAACATGAAAAAACAAGGAAAGAAAGTGACACAAACAAATCAAGATACCTCATCAGTAGATTCCATGGCAAACACAGGTGGTCAAATGCCAGAGATGGAATTTAGAAATTACATATTCCAAATGTTTAGGGAACTTAAAAATGAACTCAAAAATGAGATGAGGGAGCAAGTACAGGAGGCAAAAGATCATTTTGACAAAGAACTCCAAAAACAAATACAGGAAGTAAAAGATTACTTCAATAGGGAAATAGAGGCTCTAAAGGGAAACCAAACAGAAATTCCAGAAATGAAAGAAGCAATAAACCAAAATAAAAGTTCAATTGAAAGCATCTCCAACAGAGTACACCACTTGGAAGAAAGAACCTCAGACAATGAAGACAAAATATATGTCCTAGAGAAGAATTTAGACTATACAGCAAAACTCGTTGGAAATCAAGAACATAATATCCAAGAATTATGGGACAGCATAAAAAGACCAAACTTAAGAGTGATTGGCGTAGAGGAAGGGGCAGAGTTTCAAGCCAAAGGAATGAGTAATTTATTTAACGAAATAATTACAAAAATTTTCCAAACTTGAGGAATGAAGGGGAAAACCAAGTTCAAGAGGCATACCGAACACCAAACAAACAAAATCTCAACAGATCCACACCAAGACACATTATAATGAAAATGCCTAATATACTCAGCAAGGAGAGAATACTAAAAGCCACAAGAGAAAGGAAGCAGATTACATATAGGGGGAAACCAATCAGACTATGTTCAGATTTTTCAACCCAGACCTTAAAAGCAAGAAGATCCTGGAATAGCATATTTCAAGCTCTGAAAGAAAAGGGATGTCAACCAAGAATCTTCTATCCAGCAAAATTGAGCTTTAGATTCGAAGATGAAATAAAAACCTTCCACAACAAGCAAAAGCTAAAAGATTTCACAACTCGAAAGCCAGCACTTCTGAACATCCTGGGCAACATTTTTCATAAAGAAGAAGAGAAAGATATCAACGAAAATCAACAAAGGGAGATATTAAACTAAGGGAAATACCAACCAGAAGAGAAACCAAATCAAGCTAAAGACCATAATTCAAATACAAATGGATGGGAATAAAAATCACATCTCAATAATAACCCTGAATGTTAATGGCCTAAACTCACCAATCAAAAGACACAGATTATCAGAACGGATTAAAAGAAACGACCCAACAATTTGCTGTCTCCAAGAAACACACCTCATAGAAAAAGACATCAACAGACTGAAAGTGAAAGGCTGGGAAAAGTCTTATCACTCACATGGGGGGCGGAAACAAGCAGGGGTTTCCATTCTCATATCAAATAAGGTAGACTTCAAACCAAAACTAATCAAGAGGGACAAAGATGGATATTTCTTAGTACTCAAGGGAACCATTCATCAACAGGATATAACAATCATAAATCTATATGCCCCAAATAATGGAACACCTACATTCATCAAACAAACTCTTCTCAAGTTCAAGAGTAAAATAGACCACAACACAGTTATTCTAGGAGACTTCAACACACCTCTCTCACCAATGGATAGATCATCCAAACAAAAGCTAAACAAAGAAACTTTAAGCCTCCTTAAAACAATTAACAACTTAGACCTAACAGACATATATAGAATATTTCATCCCTCAGTAAACGAATACACTTTTTTCTCAGCAGCACATGGCTCCTTCTCCAAAATAGACCATATATTAGGTCATAAGGAAACTCTCATCAAATATAAAAAAATAGAGATACTACCCTGCATTCTATCAGACCATAAAGGGATGAAATTGGAAATCAACGACAAAACAAGGATTAAGAAAAACTACTCCAACAACTGGAAGCTAAACAACATGCTACTGAATGAACAAGGGGTTGAAGAAGACATCAAAGAGGAGATTAAAAAATTCCTAGAGGTAAATGAGAACACAGATACAACATATAGAAATCTCTGGGACACTATGAAGGCAGTAGTAAGAGGAAAATTCATTGCACTGAGTTCATTCCTTAAGAGGAAAAAAAAAAACAACAAATAAATGACTTAACATCACACCTCAAAGCACTAGAAAAAGAAGAACAGACCAACACCAAGAGCAGTAGAAGACAGGAAATAATTAAAATCAGAGCAGAAATTAATGAAATTGAGACTAAGGAAACCATTCAAAAGAATTGACAAAACTAAAAGTTGGTTCTTTGAAAAAATAAACAAAATTGACAGACCCTTAGCAATGCTAACAAAAAGAAGAAGAGAAAAAACTCAAATTACTAACATTCATTATGAAAAAGGGAATATCACAACAAACACCTCAGATATACAGAAGATAATTAGAAATACTTTGAAAACTTATATTCTAATAAAACAGAAAATATTAAAAACATTAACAGATTTCTTGAGTCGTATGATTTGCCTAAACTGGAAATGGAGGCTATACACAACTTAAACAGACCGATTACAAGCGAAGAAATAGAAGATGCCATCAAAAAGCTACCAACAAGGAAAAGTCCAGGACCTGATGGGTTTACAGCCGAGTTCTATAAGACTTTCAAAGAAGAACTAATACCAATGCTCTTCAAACTATTTCAAGAAATAGAAAAAGAGGGAGCTCTTCCAGACTCTTTCTATGAGGCCAATATCACATTAATTCCAAAGCCAGGCAAAGACACATCCAAAAAAGAAAACTTCAGGCCCATATCTTTAATGAACATAGATGCAAATATCCTCAACAAAATCCTGGCAAATCGGATACAAAAACATATCAAAAAGTGCACCACGATCAAGTGGGGTTTATTCCAGGGATGCAAGGCTGGTTCAACATTCGGAAATCAATAAACATAATACATCACATCAATAGACTTAAAGACAAAATCATATGATCATCTCAATAGATGCAGAAAAACATTTGACAAAATTCAACACCCCTTTATGTTCAAAACACTGGAAAAACTAGGAACATCAGGAACATATCTCAACATTATAAAAGCTATTTATGCAAGGCCCAGAGCTAACATTATCTTAAATGGAGAAAAATTGAAAGCATTCCCTCTAAAAACTGGAACAAGACAGGGATGCCCCCTTTCACCACTGCTATTTAACATAGTACTGGAAACTCTGGCCAGAGCAATTAGACAGACGAAAGAAATTAAAGGGATCCAGATAGGAAAAGAAGAGCTCAAATTAGCACTATTTGCTGATGACATGATAATCTACCTAGAAGACCCAAAAAACTACCAGAAAACTTTTACAACTAGTAAATGAATTTGGCAAAGTTGCAGGATACCAAATCAATGCACATAAGTCAAAGGCATTTTTGTACATCAGCGACAAAGCCTCTGAAAGGGAAATGATGAAAACTACCCCATTTACGATAGCATCTAAAAAAATAAAATACCTGGGAATCAACCTAACGAAAGAGGTAAAAGACCTCTATAACGAAAATTATAGAACACTAAAGAAAGAAATTACAGATGAATTCAGAAAATGGAAAGACCTAATTGCTCTTGGATAGGTAGAATTAATATTGTCAAAATGTCCATACTACCAAAAGCATTATACAGATTTAATGCAATTCCAATCAAAATCCCAATGTCATTCTTCAAAGAAATAGAAATAGCAGTCATGAAATTCATCTGGAAAAATAAGAGACCCAGAATAGCCAAAGCAATCCTGAGCAAGAAAAGTGAAGCAGGGGGCATCACCATACGGGACCTTAAATTATACTATAGAGCAATAGTAACAAAAACAGCATGGTATTGGCACCAAAACAGACTGGTGGACCAATGGTACAGAATTGAGGACACAGAGACTAATACATATAATTTCAGCTATCTTATATTAGACAAAGGCGCCAAAAATGTACAGTGGAGAAAGGATAGCCTCTTCAACAAATGGTGCTAGGAAAACTGGAAATCCATATGCAACAAATTGAAATTAAACCCTTATCTCTCACCATGCACAAAACTCAATTCAAAGTGGATCAAGGATCTAGGAATTAGACCAGAGACAATACGCCTAATAGAAGAAAAAGTAAGCTCCAATTTCCAACATATCGGATTAGGCCCCAAGTTCCTTAATAAGAATCCTGTAGCGCAAGAATTACTACCAAGAATTAATGAATGGGATAGATTTAAACTAAAAAGCTTCTTCTCAGCAAAAGAAACAATCAGTGAGGTGAATAGAGAGCCAACTAATTGGGAACAAATATTTAATACATGCACATCAGACAGAGCACTAATTTCTAGAATATATAAAGAACTTAAAAAACTTTACACCAAAAAAACAAATAACCCAATCAATAAATGGACTAAGGAATTGAGAAGACACCTCTCAGAAGAAGATACACGATTAATCAACAAATACATGAAAAAATGTTCACCATCGCTGGCAATCAGAGAAATGCAAATCAAAACTACTCTAAGATTTCACTTCACTCCAGTCAGAATGGCAGCTATCAAGAACACAAGCAACAATAAATGTTGGAGAGGATGTGGGGAAAAAGGCACACTCATAAATTGCTGGTGGGACTGCAAAATGGTGCAACCGTTATGGAAAGCAGTATGGAGATTGCTTGGAAAACTGGGAATGGAACCACCCTATGACCCAGCCATCCCACTCCTGGGTCTATTCCCAAAGGACTTAAAAACAGCATATTACAGTGACACAGCTATCTCAATGTTTGTAGCTGCGTAATTCACAATAGCTAGGGTGTGGAACCAAGTAATCCCTCAGTAAATGAGTGGATTAAGAAAATGTGGTATATACACACAATGCAATTTTACTCAGCAATAAAAGAAAATAAATTAATGGCATTTGCAGGTAAATGGATGAAGTTGGAAGACATAATGCTAAGTGAAGTTAGTCAGTCTCAAAAATCCAAATACCAAATGTTTTCTCTGATATAAGGAGGCTAGTTCATAGTATTGTTGGATGGGGGGGTACATAGGAGGACTAGAGGAACACTAGAATGGTCAAAGGGAAGGGAGGGGAAGGGAGGGAGCAGGGGGGGAGGGAGAGGGAGCAAAGGAAAAAAATAGAAATAAGAAAAGGTGGTTGAATGACATGGATATCATTTTCCTAAATGCATGATTGAAGACCTGAATTGTACAAATATACTTTGTATACAAACAGTTGTATGTAAAAAGATGCCAAATACAGGCACTATGAGTTGTACATAATAAAAATTATAAGCCGGGCGTGGTGGCGCACGCCTGTAATCCCAGCACTTTGGGAGGCTGAGACAGGAGGATCGCGAGTTCAAAGCCAACCTCAGCAATGGCGAGGCACTTAGCAACTCAGTGAGACCCTGTCTCTAAATAAAATACAAAAAAGGGCTGGGGATGTGGCCCAGTGGTTAAGTGCCCCTGAGTTCAATCCCCGGTACCCAAAAAAAAAAATAAATAAATAAAATAAAATAAAATAAAATAAAAAATTTTTTAAATGTAAAAAAAAAAAGAAATCATAGAAGACATTAAAAAAGAATATCCTTGATGAAGCAACAAAAATTATTAATTTTTCTCAACACTCAGAAACATGTCTTTTCTAATAGTCTATCTGACAAGATAAAAGCATGCATGAAATAGTTGCTGCAAACCAAAGTACAGGGGTTGTCCCAAGAAAAATCTTGCACAATTGTATTGTTACAATCTGAACTAGCTACTTCTAGAAAGAATAATGGCACACAAACTGATACTATCTGCACTTAATTGCCACTTAGAGGCAGACATTTTCTCTGAAATAAAAAATAAAATGAGGCCATTGTGTCAAGGAAAAAAAAAATTAAACTCTTTCCTTCACTCTTACACCAATATTACTCTCTTTTCCAGTGTGATATCTATCCTTCCAGGTCTTTTTTATAATGTATTTAGATACACATGAGTAAATCAATGCAGGTATTCAATTTTTATTGATCACATTAAGGGGATTGTACAGATTGTGTTCTGCAGCCAGGTATGCTGCCATGTGCCTGCAATCCCAGTGGCTTGGGAGGCTGAGGCAGGAGGATCATAGGTTTGAAGCCAGCCTCAAAATTTAGAAAAGCTCTAAACAACTTGAGGAAACCCTGTCTCAAAATAAAAAATAAAAAGGGCTGGGATAGGGCTTAGTAGCTCAGCACCCTTGGGTTTAATCCCTGATAAAAATAAATAAATAAATAAATAGATAAATAAATAAAAAGCCAGAATGCATTCTGCAAAGACTTTATGTACTTCTTCTACTTCTTTTTTTTTTAATCAATTACCTTTTTTAAAAATTCTAATTTGTTATATATGACAGCAGAATGCATTACAATTTATATTACATGTATAGGGCACAATTTTTCATATCTCTGGTTCTATACAAAGTATATTCACTCCATTCATTTCTTCTTACATGTACTTTGGATAATGATGTCCATCTCATTCCACCATCATTTCTAACCCCATACCGCTACCCTTTCCCTCCCAACCCTTTGCCCTGCCTAGAGTTCGTCTTTTCCTCCATTGTGCACTCTCCATATCTACTATGAATCAGCTTCTCTGCAATACCCAACCTAGTGCCTGCCCTTCCACAGGGTTGTTCAGTCCATTTTGTTAAATACAAGGCAAGGAGGAAAGGACAGTGAGAAGACACAGTCCTGTGTGCTCTGAAGATTCTTGCACTCACTCTGAAGCACAGAAAATATAGAGAATTATGTACAACCAAGGAGACAGAATTCTCTCTCCCCTACTTCCCAAGCTCTGCTTATACAACAGAGGCAGGGTAAAGAGTCAGACAGAGCATCTTCAGGCACAGTTCTCTTGATATCTGTAATGGGTGATGCTATGCCTGAGGATAAGCATGTCTTCCCCATGGAGTGTTTCAGGTAAATCAGAATGCTTCACACATATACTAAGGGAATGTGTGGGAACAATGAAGATGGAACCTAGCACTCTGTAACTCCTGAGAACTCTAGCAGCATAGGCTGTACACCTATTTTCTAGGCTTCTTCTTCCTACCATGGAATAGGTTAATGGTTGGGGATAACTGTAATCATGAAAACACACATACAGGGCTAGAATGTAGCTCAGTGGCAAAGCATCTGCCTCACATTTTCTAAGACCTGGGTTTGGCACCCAGTTCGCCCCCCTCCAAAAAAAAAAAAACACACACACACACACAAAGCAAACACACACACACACACACACACACACACACAAAAAAAAAAAAAAAAAAAAAAAAAAAAAAAAACTTGAGTGCCTCCTAAATTTACAGGCACTGGGCAAAAGTACTGGGGGCTACAAAAAAAAAAAAAAAAAAGAAAGAAAGAAAAGAAAAATGGTCTTTTCCTCCATTGTGCACTCTCCATATCTACTATGAATCAGCTTCTCTGCAATAACCCAACCTAGTGCCTGGCCCTTCCACAGGGTTGTTCAGTCCATTTTGTTAAATTACAAGGCAAGGAGGAAAGGACAGTGAGAAGACACAGTCCCTGTGTGCTCTGAAGATTCTTGCACTCACTCTGAAGCACAGAAAATATAGAGAATTATGTACAACCAAGGAGACAGAATTCTCTCCCCTACTTCCCAAGCTCTGCTTATACAACAGAGGCAGGGATTAAAGAGTCAGACAGAGCATCTTCAGGCACAGTTCTCTTGATATCTGTAATGGGTGATGCTATGCCTGAGGATAAGCATGTCTTCCCCATGGAGTGTTTCAGGTAAATCAGAATGCTTCACACATATACTAAGGGAATGTGTGGGAACAATGAAGATGGAACCTAGCACTCTGTAACTCCTGAGAACTCTAGCAGCATAGGCTGTACACCTATTTTCTAGGCTTCTTCCTACCATGGAATAGGTTAATGGTTGGGGATAACTGTAATCATGAAAACACACATACAGGGCTAGAATGTAGCTCAGTGGCAAAGCATCTGCCTCACATTTTCTAAGACTGGGTTTGGCACCCAGTTCGCCCCCCCTCCAAAAAAAAAACAACACAAACACACACACACAAAGCAAACACACACACACACACACACACACACACATCACACAAACAAAAAAAAAAAAAAAAACTTGAGTGCCTCCTAAATTTTACAGGCACTGGGCAAAAGTACTGGGGCTTACAAAAAAAAATAAAAAAAAAAAAAAAAAAAAAAGAAAGAAAAGAAAAATGATATTCTGGCACAGTGATGCACACCTGTAATCCTATGACTCAAGTTTGCTGAGGTAGGAGGATCACAAGTTCCAGGCCTGCAACTTAGTGAGAACTGAAAAATAAAAGAATTAAAGATGTACCTCAGTGGTAACACCTCTGGGTTTAATCCCCAGTACAAAAAAAAAAAAAAAAAAAAAAAAAGGCCCAGAATAGAGTGCTTCCTTAGCATGCTCAAGGGCCTGGGTTCAATCACCAGTGCAAAATTTAACAAAACAAACAATAACAAAACCAAGAGAGCTTCAAGGAAATTGAAAGGGTATTCAAGAGAATGTATTTTTAGCTGATTTATATTTTATTTTTATGACAACACTGTCAAACATATTCCATAGAAGAAATAATAATATGAAGTACCCATAACTCTTTATCACCCAAATCTAACCGTTAAAAACATTTTGCAATTGTCTCTCATCTATTTTCTTTCATCTTTTCTTTTCTTATTTTTTTTTTTTTTTTGTGGTGAATTTCAAAGCAAATCCCACATATCACACCAGTTCACCCATAAAAACTTTAAGATGTACATCTAATAAAGAAAGATATTTAAAGACCATAATCCACTTAGCCAGATCCTGTGTCAAAGCCAGGCACAGTAGCACATGCCTGTAATTCCAACACTAAAGGAAATACTAATCAAAGTGGAGAAAACCAAGTCAAGTTAAATACCAAAAATAAAATATGGCTGGGAATACAAATCATGTCTCAATAGTAACCCTGAATGTTAAGAGCTTAAACTCAGCAATCAAAAGACATAGGCTAGCAGATTGGATTTTTTAAAAAGATCCAACAATATGCTGCTTACAGGAGACTTATCTCAAAGGAAAAGACATACATGGACTGCAGAAGCAAGCAGGCGTTTCCATCCTCTTATCAAATATAAAGTAAACTTCAACTAAAGTTCATCAAAAGGGATAAAGAAGGAACATTTCATACTGCTCAAGGGAACCATATACCAACAAAACATAACAATTATAAATATATATGCCTCAAACAATGGAGCATCTATGTTCATCAAACAAATTCTTCTCATGTTCTAGATTCAAATTGACAACAACAAGAATTTTGGGTGACTTTAAAACACCTCTTTCACCACTGGATAGATCTTCCAAACAAAAGTTGAACAAAGAAACTATAGAACACAAAAATACAATCAATAACTTAGACTTAACTGACATACATAGAATATTTCATTGTTCAACAAGTGAATACACTTTCTTCTCAGCAGCGCATGGATCCTTCTCCAAAACAGACCATATATTGTACCACAAAGCAACTCTCAGCAAATACAAAACAGTAGAGATACTACCCTGTATTTTTATCAGATCATAATGGAATGAAATTAGAAACCAGTGACCAAATAAAAAATGAAAAATTACTCCCAAACACTGGGAGATGAAATAATATGCTACTGAACGAACAGTTGGTTGCAAAAGACATCAAGGAGGAGAATAAAAAAAATGCTTAGAGGTAATGAAATCACTGACACAACATATCGAAATCTCTGGGACACTATGAAGGCAATACTAAGAGGAAAGGTCATTGCATGGAGTTCATTCCTCAATAAGAAGAAAAAGTCAACAAATAAATGACCTAAAACATTACATCTCGAAAGCCCTAGAAAAAGAAGAAGAAAGCAACACCAAAACCAGTAGAAGACAAAAAAAAAATAATTAAAATCAGGAAGCTGAAAACAATGAAAATCTAAAACAAAAGAAACAATTGAAAAAAATGACAAAACAAGAAGTTGGGGGGTGGTTCTTTGGAAAAATAAATAAAATCGACAGACCCTTAGCTACGCTAATGAAGAGAGAAAACTGAAAAATTACTAACATGTTGGGATTTAAAAAGGGGGTAACATCACAACACAGACACTACAGAAATGCAGAAAATAATTAGAAATTATTTTGAAAACTTGTGTGCTCCAATAAAATAGAAAATATCAAAGGCATCGACATATTTCTTGGGTCATATGACTTGCCCAAATTGAATCAGGATGATAAACACTATTTAAACAAGACCAAATATCGAGCAATGAAATAGAAGACACCATCAGAAGCCTACCAACCACGAAAAGCCCAGGGACTGGATGGATAAACACAGCCAAATTCTACAAGACCTTTAAGGAAGAACTAACACCAATACTCCTCAATTTATTTCAGGAAATAGAAAAGAGGGAGCACTTCCAAACTCATTCTATGAGGCCAATATCACCCTGATTCCAAACCCAGGCAAAGACCACATCAAGAGAAAGAAAACTTTGAACAAATATCTCTAATGAACATAGATAGCAAAAATTCTCAAAAAAATTTTTTGGCAAATCAAATACAAAAACATATCAAAAAGATAGTGCACCACGATTTTAAGTAGGATTCATCCCAGAGATGCAAGGTTGGTTCAACATACGGATATCAATAAATGTAATTCATCACATCAATAGACTACATTAAAGGTCATCTCAATAGACACATAAAAAGCATTCAACCAAATACAGCACCCCTTCTTCATGTTCAAAAACACCTGAAACACTAGAGATAACAGGTACCAACATATCCTCCTAATAAACATTGTAAAAGCTATCTATGCCAAGCCCCAGGCCAAACATCATTCTCAATGGAGAAAAATGGAAGGCATTCCATCTAAAAACTGGAACAAGATGGGGATGTCCCCCTTTCACCACCTCTATTTAACATAGTTCTTGAAACACTGGACAGAGCAATTAGATAAATGAAAGAAATTAAAGGGATATGAATAGGAAAGAAGAACACAAATTAACACTATTTCCAGATGATATGATTCTATACCTAGAAGACCCAAAAAGTTCCACCAGAAAACTTCTAGAAACTAGTAAATGAATTCAGCAAACAAGCAGGATATAAATTAAACATCCATAAATCAAAGGCATTTCTGTATATCAGTGACAAATCCTCTGAAAGGGAAATGAGGAAAACAACCCCAATTACAATAGTCTCAATAAAAAATAAAACCAAGTACTTGGGAATCAACTTAACGAAAGAGGTGAAAGACCTCTACTATAAAAACTACAGAACGCTAAAGAAAGAAATCAAAGAAGACCTTAGAAGATGGAAACATCTACCTTGCTCTTGGATAGGCAGAATTAATATTATTAAAATGACCATACTACCCAAAATACTACACTGATTGAATGCAATTCCAATCAAAATCCCAATGGCATTCCTCATAGAAATAGAAAAAGCAGTCATGAAATTCATCTGGAAAAATAAAAAACCCAGAATACCTGAAGCAATCCTTATCAAGAACAGTGAAGAAGGTGGCATTACTATACTAGACTTTATACTACAGAGCAATAGTAACTAAAACAGCATGGTATTGGCACCAAAATAGACTCATAGACCAATGGTACAGAATAGAGGACACAGAGACTAACCCACAAAATTACAACTATCTTATATTAGAAAAAGGCATCAAAAACATACATTGGAGAAAAGATAGCCCTCTTCAACAAATGGTGCTGGGAAACCTGGAAATCCATATGCAACAAAAAGAAATTTTACCCCTATCTCTCACCATGCACAAGACTCAACTCAAAGTGGATCGAGGACCTAGGAATTAACCAGAAACCCTGCATCTAACAGAAGAAAAAGTAGGCCCTAAACTCCATCATGTCTGAGTAGGCCCCAACTTCCTTAATAAGACTCCTATAGTGCAAGAATTAAAATTGAGGATAAATAAATGGATGGATTCAAACTAAAAAGTGTCTTCTCAGCAAAAGAAACAATCAGTGAGGTGAATAGAGAGCCTACTCAGCAAAAGAAACAATCAGTGAGGTGAATAGAGAGCCTACTACTTTGGGAGCAAATTTTTACCCCTCACACATCAGATAAAGCATTAATCTCTAGGGTATATAAAGAACTCAAAAAGCTAAACACCAGCCGGGCGCGGTGGCGCACGCCTGTAATCCCAGCACTTTGGGAGGCTGAGGCAGGAGAATCGCGAGTTCAAAAGCCAGCCTCAGCAGTGGCGAGGCACTTAGTGACTCAGTGAGACCCTGTCTCTAAATAAAATACAAAAAAGGGGCTGGGGATGTGACCCAGTGGACGAGTGCCTCTGAGTTCAATCCCCAGTACCACAAAAAAAAGCTAAACACCAAAAACACAAATAACCCAATCAATAAATGGGCCCAAGACCTGAACAGACACTTCTCAGAAGATGATATACAATCAATCAAAAATATATTGCAGGAGCCCTGTTTGGGGAGATGGCTTAAATTGCGGTGGACTACGGCTTTGGCTTTGGACATGTTTGGGCATTGGCGCCTTCCGTACTTGGCCCGGGATCTTGCGAGACTTGGCCGGAGATCTCGAGGGACTTGAGCGAGATTGCGGAGGAGGTCTGCGCCATTTTGGAGGTTAGAGGAGCGTGGACGGCGTGTCGGGTGTGTAGTTAGAGCCAGGGAGAAAAGTTGCCAGAATAAAGAGCTGTTTGTTTCCAGTTCGTCTCAAAACTTCTTCCCGCGGCTTCTTTGCTCCAAGCGGCCATCGCTTCAGGCGACTACAGGTGGTGGCCCGGACGGGGAATCGACACGGCAGGTAAGAACTGAGGAACCTCGCAGGAGTCTCTAGTCAGAGCGGTTAAAATGGGTTCGAAAATAACTAAGACCCAAGTGTACAAGGCTCTTGATGGATTCTTTGATATAGCTGAGTCAGTTATTAGTGAGGAGAATTTGGAAAAAAGTGAAAGTGATCATGAAAGCTTGGCCTCGGCTGAGTCAGTTAGGGCCAGTAAGGATAGTATCAGTGCGGGCTCAAAAATGACAAAGATCCGAGCTGCTAAAGCTATTCAAGATTTATTAGAGATAGTTCAAGGATACATGCTCTCAATTGAATCCGGGACTCAGGATGTTACTGAGTCAGTTAGGACCAATGAGAGTAGTAGTAGTGAGGTGGAATTAAGTAAAAGTGATTCTGAAAAAATGAACAAAAGGAAATTAAGGAAGACCAAGATAAGGGACCATCAAGTGGAGGAACCTATGTCCTCCACTCCCCCATGGGTGGAATCTATTACAGAAAATATGAAGGGTATCACTAGGCGTTTGCATACCCTAGAAATAGAAATAAAAAGTCTTTCTGAGCGCTTATGTGCTCTCGAGGGTAACTCACAGATACGTTGGGAACTGCCAGTATTTGAATATGAAAATGGAGAGAGGGGCCACCAGTCAGTAGATTTCAAAACAATAAAAATTCTCAAAGAGGCAGTAATGACATATGGACCCCAAGCTCCTTTCACGTTGAGTATACTGGAGTCCCTTAACACCTTTAGCTTAACCCCCTCAGACTGGAAACGTCTATGTAAAGCAACATTAAGTGGGGGACAATACTTGGTTTGGCGATCACAATTTCAAGAACTTTGTATAGAAACAGCTAAAATAAATGCAGATGCAGGGTTTGGAGACCATAACATAGAAATGCTCACAGGAGAAGGGCCATTCGCAGACGTACAGGTTCAAAAATATTATACCCCAGGAGTATATGCTCAGATAAACGCAGCTGCCTTAAAGGCATGGAAAACTGTACAAGGACCTGGGGATCTACAAGGTAGCTTGTCCAAAGTAATTCAAGGACCTAATGAACCATATGCTGAATTTGCTGATCGACTTTTGAGAACTGCAGGTAGAGTTTTTGGAGACGTTGATCAAGTTATGCCATTAGTTGTTCAATTAGCATATGAAAACGCTAATAAATATTGCCAGGAAGCCATCAGGCCATGGAGAAATAAAAAGGATCTTTCCATATATATACAACTATGTAAAGATATAAATGATGCCTTTGTCACAGGGAATATGATTGCAGCAGCTGTTAGAGATGCTGCCCCTCAGAATTTCACAAGGACTCAACCTAGACACTATAATCAATCAGGCTATTCCAGGAAAAATTATCATAATCAATCAGGCTATTCTAGGCAAAATCCCAAAAGAGAAATAAGACCAAATTCATACCGTGCTCCAGGTTGCTGCCCCAGGTGTAAAAAGGGAAATCATTGGGCCAATAAATGTTATTCAAAATTTGACATCCATGGAAATCCTTTGTTCAGGAATTCAAAAAACGGGGCACGGGCCCAATGCCCCGGGGCCCACAAATGTACGAGGCATTGGAAGAGGAGTATCCTCAAGCATCCATTCAGATGCTTCCCCGACACAACCCCTATTACCCATCCACTCCCTCACCAGAGGAACAGGAAGAAATGCAGGATTAGACCTCTGTTCCACCGCCCGAATAGTGTTAACACCTGAAATGGGGGTTCAACTGATTCCCACAGGAGTCAGGGGACCTCTTCCCTCAGGGACTGTAGGACTTATTATCGGGCGAAGTCCTCAAAGCTTATTAGGTTTGCAAGTGACCCCAGGTGTAATAAACTCAGACTACAAAGGGGAAATAAAAATAATGCTTAGCTCACCCCAAAGTATAAGTTCTGTTAATCAAGGAGATAAAATTGCTCAGCTGCTTCTCCTTCCAAATTTACATAATTCATTTAAAATGAGTATGCCTCAAAAAGGGAACAATACAAGATTTTGTTCCACTGATTCGAGTCCCATGGCTTGCTGGGTTCGAGACTGTACTAGGAGGCCTATGTGTAAAATAAGAATCCAAGGAATAGAAATGGAGGGACTTATAGATACTGGAGCTGATTCCTCCATCATTAATTTACGACAATGGCCCAAACACTGGCCTCTGCAAAAAGCTTCAACCAGTTTAAGAGGCTTGGGATATAATAACCTCCCAGAAAAAAGTGCAGTAATTTTTAAAATGGGAGGATGATGAAGGACATAAAGGAACGTTTCAGCCTTATGTTTTACCTAACCTACCAGTTACTTTATGGGGAAGAGATATTTTACAACAAATGGGAGTACACCTTGCAACCAAACCTGCAGGCGTTAAATGTGAAAATATACAGGGTAGTCTTAACCCTGAAAGAAATCATTATCAAAAAGTACAGGGTAAGCGTAACCCTAAAAGAAATCATTATCATATAGGAAAAAGACATTTTTCTTCGGGGCCACTGAGAAAATAATTTTAAAAATACCATGGCTTTCTGATAAGCCAGTGTGGGTCCCTCAGTGGCCCCTATCTAAAGAGAAATTACAAGCGGCCCACCTACTAGTTCAGGAACAATTAGAAGCAGGACATATAGAACCTTCCACCTCTCCCTGGAATTCCCCCATATTTGTGATCAAGAAAAAATCAGGAAAATGGCGATTATTACATGATCTTAGACAAATTAATAAAACCATGCAAGTCATGGGCCCTACTCAACCTGGACTTCCGAATCCTGTAGCTATTCCAAAAAGTTTCCATGTTATTAGTCTTGATATAAAGGATTGCTTCTTTTCTATTCCCCTACATCCTCTGGATGCCCCCAGGTTTGCTTTTTCAGTTCCTTCTATTAACAATAATGGCCCTGATCAGAGATATCAATGGAAGGTTTTACCACAGGGAATGGCTAATAGCCCCACCATATGCCAAATATATGTGGACAAGGCTATCCAACCCATTAAAAATAACTATCCAAACCTCATGTGTCTACATTACATGGATGATATTTTACTGGCCCACCCTAATCAAAAAATCTTATTTAATATATTCAGTGACATGGTAGAAAATTTTAAAAAATACGGATTATATATAGCAGAAGAAAAAGTTCAAACTAGATCTCCCATATTATATTTAGGATTTAAAATCATGGATACTTTTGTTAGACCCCAAAAAATTTTAATAAATAAAGAACATTTAACCACCCTCAATGATTTCCAAAAACTGCTGGGTGACATTAATTGGCTTCGCCCTACACTAAACCTCACTACTGGCCAATTAAAACCTTTATTTGATATCCTTCGAGGGGACCCTGATCCATCCTCACCACGAACACTGACTCCAGATGCTAGGAAAGCTTTAAAGTTAGTAGAAAAAGCCATCGAAGGAGCTCATTGTGACAGATTTGATTTAACTCAACCGCTGATATTATTATTATTTCTTCACAATATACACCCACAGGAGTATTTTGGCAACAAGGGCCTTTATTATGGATACATTTGCCCGTCTCTCCTAAAAGTATAATTGAATCTTATACCTCCATGGTGGCTAAACTTATTCTTCAAGGACTTAAAACTTCTACTAAAATATTTGGCATTCACCCTGCTACTATTATTACTCCCTATTCATCGTCACAGATTGAATATTTATGCTTCAACGATAATGACTGGGCTATAGCTAGATGCTCTACCTCTGCAAATTTTGATAATCACCTTCCTAAGTCTCCTATATTATCTTTTTGTATTAATCATCCTATTATATTTCCACTGGTAATAAAAAATCAACCTATTCCTAAGGCATTTAATGTATTTACAGATGGGTCCTCAAATGGTACTGCTGCAATAGTCACTACAAAAGAAAATATGACTTACATAACTGCACACAAATCAGCTCAACTAGTGGAATTGGAAGCTGTGGTAAGAGCTCTGGAAAATTTTAGAGACCAGCCCATAAACATTTTTTCAGATAGCCACTATATTGTACAAGCCGTCCCAAAATTAGAGTTAGCAGGACCAATAGCACCTCATACTCCAGCTTTTAAATTGTTTTATCAAATACAAAAACTTTTGTGGGCAAGAAAAGAACCTCTATTCGTAGGCCATATTAGAGCACATACTAATTTGCCTGGCCCCCTCCATGAAGGTAATCAAAAGGCTGATGAACTTACAAAAACAATATTTATACTTTCAGCGCTACAACAAGCTACTTCATTTCATTCCCAGTTTCACGTCAACAGCACCACCTTGCAACGTAGGTTTAAAATTACAAAAGAGCAAGCCAGAACAATTGTAAAAGATTGTAAATCTTGTATGACACATTTGCCCAATCCTCATTTTGGTGTTAACCCTAGAGGATTAATGCCCAATCATTTGTGGCAGATGGATGTTACTCATGAGCCAAGCTTTGGAAAATTGCGATTTATTCATGTAACCATAGATACATGCTCAGGCATGATTTTTGCTTCCTTACATTCTGGAGAAAAAGTTAAAGATGTCACATCTCATTGTTTACAAGCTTTTGCTGCATTGGGCATCCCCAAAATGCTTAAAACAGATAATGGCCCCGCATATACGTCCTCATCTTTCAAACAGTTTTGCGCAAAATTCAACATATCCCATAAAACAGGCATCCCATACAATCCTCAGGGTCAGGGCATTATTGAAAGAGCAAACCGCACACTGAAAATTATGTTATTAAAACAAAAAGAAGGAAATTGAAAAGTCCTAAAGACAGATTGGCAGTTGCCCTGTTTACCTTAAATTTTTTAACTTTAGACTCTAATGGTTATTCTGCTGGAGACAGACATTGGAATCCACACCAACAACATAAACCCTTGGTTTACTGGAAGGATGTTCTTTCAGGTACATGGAAGGGTCCAGATCCAGTATTAATTTGGGGGAGAGGATCTGTTTGTGTTTTTCCAAAACACGAATCCTCTCCAATATGGATACCATCTAGATTAATAAAGCAGGTACCACATCAAAATGATCAAGATGTAGTTGTTGAGGAATCAAGATTAATAAAAAAGTTACAAAATCAAGAAGACCAAGATGAAGATATAGAATGACTCCCTCAAAAGTATCCTTCAAAATGTTTCACAACTCAAGAGTCATTCCTCCCGGCCGGGATGAGGAGATCTCTCTTTAGTGTGCACACAATTGTATTTTTTTTTCTTTTTATACATGTCTTTATGTCTGTACATTTGTCTACATTTCATGTTAATGTGACGTCACAAATATATGTTTGTATGTTTGTTCGTCTGTCCAGTGTGACGTCACAAAGAACAAAGCGCTTATGAAAAAGAATATATATTATAATATATATATATATATATATATATATGGATCCAAATAACTTTAATTCATTTTAGGTTAAGAGTATTCAATTTAGGTAAATAATTTTATAAATGAAGGTACTTTCAATTTTGATTATAGGTATCCCTGGGACTTCTCTTTAGCAAACAATATGACTAGTGCTATATAACCTAATATTTTGGTGTTTTGACATAAGATTGTTCATTTGTTATTAACTTCATTTGTTTAATAGCTGATTAATTTCAATTATCTCAACAGGTAAAAAATTGCTGTGTATACAGAGACTTGAGGGTTCCAGCTGACAAATTATTTCTCCAAAGTGCCTTTAGCTTTTCTTTAATCTATCTTTAATACAGTAAATACCCTCAGCTTTCTTTCTTTTGTTCTCAATATGATATTTTGACAACTTATGTTTGTGTGAGCTCAAACAACAATGTGTATGAGCAGAAATCAACTTTAATTTTCTAATCTAATAATTCTGTTTTTTAGTTTGACAACTCGACTCTTCACTCAGTGCTGAAATAACACTGCCTTTTCCTTTAATAATTGATGCTTGAGTTTCTAGGTAGCGGGCCCTGAAGATTTGCCGGTGGCATTATCTAGATATAAAAAAGACGGTTGCTGCAACAGCTGCAGGGAACGCGGTCACCACAAGCATCCCTGCTGCTCAAGCATCAAACAACCTCACCAACAGTGTGGCCTCTGCTCTACATACATGGGACCTCCTACATCAATGTGTTATAACAAATGGACATTTTGATCTTTCATTGTTTGGGACTTTACGGGACAATGCCTTGCGGACATTTGTCCAGAGAATTCAGTGTGTTACTTGATGAAACTTAGGGCAACTAATTTGTTTAAACAATTTGATATGCTATACAATTTGGCTCGTCACCAAAAGGCTTGTTGCCTTAAAGCCGCAACATCTCCTCACAATTGGACGGCTGTTAGTCATCATACACAGTCGATCTTAAAGGGCTCCATTGGATGGCTGGTTAGCCAATGACGGGTAAGATCCCCAGAGGGGGACAACCTAAGACAGGCACAGTCGCACGGGACAGTCTCATGTGGCCGACATATCAACCTAAGACAGGAGTCAAGGGCACAGCCTTGATTATCCGATGACGGGTAAGAATGTTGGTTGCACATAGACGTCCTAGAGCATTACCTCTTTTAAAACAAAAGGGGGGAAATGCAGGAGCCCTGTTTGGGGAGATGGCTTAAATTGCGGTGGACTACGGGCTTTGGCTTTGGACATGTTTGGGCATTGGCGCCTTCCGTACTTGGCCCGGGATCTTGCGAGACTTGGCCGGAGATCTCGAGGGACTTGAGCGAGATTGCGGAGGAGGTCTGCGCCATTTTGGAGGTTAGAGGAGCGTGGACGGCGTGTCGGTGTGTAGTTAGAGCCAGGGAGAAAAGTTGCCAGAATAAAGAGCTGTTTGTTTCCAGTTCGTCTCAAAACTTCTTCCCGCGGCTTCTTTGCTCCAAGCGGCCATCGCTTCAGGCGACTACAATATATGAAGATGATATACAATCAATCAAAATATATGCTAGAGATGTTCAATATCTCTAGCAATTAAGGAAATGCAAATCAAAACAACTCTAAGATTTCATTTCACTCCAGTCAGAATGGCAGCTATTAAGAAAACAAACAACAATAAGTGTTGGTGAGGATGTGGGGGAAAAGGAACACTCATACATTGCTGGTGGGACTGCAAACTGGTGCAGTCAATATGGAAAGCATTATAAAGATTCCTTGGAAAACTGGAAATAGAACACCATTTGACCCAGCTATCCCACTCCTTGGTCTACACCCAAAGGACTTAAAAACAGTATACTACAGGGACACAAACACATCAATATTTATAGCAGCACAATTCACAATAGCTATATTGTGGAACCAACCTAGATGCCCTTCAGTAGATGAATGGGTAAAGAAAATGTGGTATATATACACAATGGAATATTACTCAGCAATAAAAGAGAATAAAATCATGGCATTTGTAGGTAAATGGATGGAGCTGGAGAATATAATGCTAAGTGAAGCTAGCCAATCCCCCAAAACCAAATGCCAAATGTATTCTCTGATATAAGGAGGCTGATTCATAGTGGGGTAGGGAGGAAAGCACTGGAGGAATAGACAAACACTTATAGGGCAAAGGGTGGGAGGGGAAGGAAAGGGGCATGGGGTTAGAAATGATGGTAAAATGAGAAGGGCATCATTATCAAAAGTACATGTAGGAAGACATGAATGGTGTGTATATACTTTGTATACAATCAGAGATAGGAAAAACTGTGCTCTATATGTGTAATATGAATTGTAATGCATTCCACTGTCATATATAAAAAATTGAAATAAAAAAAGAAAAATAACTGAATGAAACAAAGTTGAAAATAAAATAATATAAACTTTTTTCCAACATGAAGATCCTTCACCACAGCCCCATTAAGCTTTGTACCACCCAGTCATAGCAGCTGGTGGGAAAGTTAAAAGACAAGCTACTAAAAAGGATCCTAAAAACCCCAGAATCCAGCCCCAATTATGAGGCCAACTTTTTCTACAAACAAACAAGCAAAAAACTTAACACTGTGTGTGGTTTCTTTTTAGTACAACAGTAACAGAGGGAACTCTTAGTAAAATTTGCCAAAATATTACTTCCTAAATGTCTAGGTAGAGAGAACTTATGTGCAACTATAGATTAATACCTCCAAATTGAATAGTGGGGCAAATATTTTGTCATTAAATAGCTTTACACTTTTCTAAAAGTTTTTAAATTGAAAAAAAGTAAATTTTTGTTTTCTGCAAAAACTTGGAAACATTCATCTACATATTTACTAAAGGCTCTAATATACATTGTTCATAGTTGGGCTTTAAGCATCTGTACAAGCTGGGAGTGACAGCATATTACTGTAATCCCAACAACTTGGGAGCCAGACTCTTCAGCTTAGTGAGAACTGGTCTCAAAAATAAAAAAAGTAAAAATAAAAAGGGCTGGGGATGTAGCTCAGTGGTAAGGGGCCCCTGGGTTCAATCTCCAGTACAAAAATAAGCAATGGTACAGCTCACTCCAGTGGCTTCCTGAGACCCTACCAAACCACAAATTTGGGAACATTGGCTGGCAGGTATTACTTTGCTTTGTCCTTGGAGAGTGTAAAGGTCAGAAACTGTTAGGCAAATTTGGAAGTGAGAGCCCAAAAAGGGAAAAAAAACAAACAGTTTTTACCATTCCATTAGGGAATCATGGTGGACATTAAGGACACCACCATCATACTCATTCTTGAGGATGGTTTTTCTCTGTTCCACCATTCTCACTAGATTCTTTGCCAAGTGTGATATTCACCCAAGGGCACCAGTCTCTGTACTGAGAGGTGGGATCAAAGCAGCCCTGGGAAGATGTGTCCTGAGGGAGGAGGAAGAGAGAATGTTCATGAAGGACAGATCTATGTCTCTTCAGAGAGGAATATTATTATAGGCATGTTATTATGCATGAAGTCCAAAATCTCATAACTGTCCTCACTTCTAATTTTAATGCTTTTTAATTTCTGCCTTTTTATTTCCCCTTCAGTCCTTTTGTGTTAAACAAACTGTACCTTATCAGCTTTGTCCCATCTAACTGCTGTACCATTAGCCTAAAAGATGTATTACCACTACAAAATCTACCCAAAGGTACAAATGACAAAACCCTTCAACTTTTTCACTTTGGTCACCTAAATGTCTCATCTTTAAACCTATTCAGGCAGTCTACCTTTAGCCAGAGGGTCAGGGACGGCTCACGCCTGTGTCTCAGTGCTGCGTGGTGGGAGCACAGCCTGCTGTTTGTGCTCAATGATGAACTCACTGAGCTGCTGGAAGAGCAGAGTCGAGCGAGATCATTTGGCTTTCCAAAGAGGACCGGAGGGTACTTCCAGGCCAGCAGAGTCTCCTGTTCCCATACTTCGGGTCACTGGGTGGGGTTCTGGTGGTGGGGATGGCTGCTTCCGGCTCAGGCCGATCAACAGGGCTAGAAGAGTCCCAGCTCCGGATTCAGGAGACAATGGGACTAGGGCTGTTTTCAACCTGAAGAGGAAACAATGGAAAGTCCATTCATCATGTTGATGATTGTAGCCAGAAGTATTTCTTTTCTTTTTTTTTAATATTTAAATATTTATTTTTTAGTTTTACATTGATACAATATCTTTTTTTTTTTTTTTTTTTTTTTTTTGTGTGTGTGTGTGTGTGTGTGTGTGTGTTACCGGGGATTGAACTCAGGGGCACTTGTCCACTGGATCACATCCCCAGCCCTTTTTTGTATTTTATTTAGAGACAGGGTCTCACTGAGTTGCTAAGTGCCTTGCCATTGCTGAGGCTGGCTTTGAACTCGCAATCCTCCTGCCTCAGCCTCCCAAAGTGCTTGGATTACAGGCGTGCGCCACTGCACCCGGCACAATATCTTTATTTTATTTTTATGTGGTGCTGTGGATTGAACGCAGTGCCTCATGCATGCTAGGTGAACATTCTACCACTGAGCCACAACCCCAGCCCCCAGAAGTATTTCTTAAAGCATATGAAATCAAGTATTTTATAGTTTAAATTATGTTTAGTTAGGATTCAGAGAAAATCTTAATTGGTACATTGAAAAGAATTTAGTCTCTAGGATATATAAAGAACTCCAAAAACTTAACACCAAAAAAAACAAATAACCCAATCAATAAATGGGCTAAGAAGTCAAAAAGACACTTCTCAGAAGATATACATTCAATCAACAAATATATGAAAAAATGTTCAACAGCTCTAGTAATTAGAGAAATCAAATCAAAACTACTCTAAGATTCCACCTCACACCAGTCAGAATGGCAGTTATGATGAATACAAACAACAATAAGTTTTGGCGGGGATGTGGGGAAAAGGAACACTCATAAGTAGCTGGTGGGACTGCAAATTGGTGCAACCATTCTGAAAAAGCAGTATAGAGAGTCCTTGGGAAACTTGGAATGGAACTACCATTCAACCCTGCTATCCTATTCCCCAGTGTATACCCAAAAAACTTAAAATCAACATACTCTAATAAAACAGCCACATCAATGCTTATAGCAGCTCAATTCACAATAGCTAAACTGTGGAAACAACCTAGATGCCCTTCAATAGATGAATGGATAAAGAAACTGTCGTATATATATACATGGAATAGTACCCGGAATTACAAGAGAATAAAATTATGGCATTTGCAGGTAAACGAGTGGAGTTGGAGAATATCATGCTAAGTGAAGTAAGCCAATCCAGAAAATCCAAAGGCCAAATGTTCTCTCTGATAGGTGGATGCTGATCCATAATGGGGAAGGGCATGGGAAAAATGGAGGACCTTTGATCGGGCAAAGGGGAGAGAAAGGAAGGGGTGGTAAGGGAGCAGGAAATATGGTAGAATGTGATGGACATTATTACCCTGCGTACATGTATGACTGCACATATGGTGTGGTGCAATATTGTGTACAATCAGAGAATTAAGTTGTGCTGCAATTGTGTACAATGAATCAAAATGCATTCTCCTGTCATATATACCTAATTTAAAAAAAAAATTTTTTTTAAATGAAAGAAAATAATTTAGGCTCTCTGCGGTTACATATGACTGTAATCCCAGTGACTCAGGAGACTCAGACAGGAAGATTCCAAGTTTGAGGTCAGCTTTAGCAACTTAGCAAGGCACCAAGCAACTGAGACCATGTCTCAAAAGAAAAGGGAGTGGGTAGGTTCAGGGAACTGGAAACCATGTCCTTGCAGAGCTCCATCCTCTGATCGGAGGACAATCATCATTCCATGTCTATCCATCATCTCTTACATTATTTCCTACAGAAAGTTCTATGGGTCTTGGTGTGCTTTCTATGGCAAAGCTATGTTGGAAGTATGTTTTATAAAATTCTCCTGTCCTTTTTAAACTCGTTCCTAATCTACCAAAGAAAGCATATCAAAGATAATCAAAGCAAGCCGGGAGCGGTAGCGCACGCCTGTAATCCCAGCACTTTGGGAGGCTGAGGCAGGAGGATCGCGAGTTCAAAGCCAGCCTCAGCAATGGCGAGGCACTTAGCAACTCAGTGAGACCCTGTCTCTAATAAAATACAAAAAAGGGCTGGGGATGTGACCCAGTGGTCGAGTGCTGCTGAGTTCAACCCCCGGTACCAAAAAAAAAAAAAAAAAAAAAAGATAATCAAAGCAGGCATGGTGGTACATGCCATCAATCCCACCAATCTGGGAGGCTGAGGCAGGAGGACTGCAAGTTCCAGGCCAGTCTCAGCAACTTATTAACACCCTGTCTCAAACACACTTATTTTGTGTTTTTTTTTTTCCAAAAGAAACGTGGTTCAGTGACACAGCATTCACCTAGCTTGTGCCCAGCTTTGCTCCCCACTGCAGGGGCAAAAAAGTTTGGTTTCCACAGTCTTCTATCTCAGAGGGAGTCTTTGCCACACCAAGGAGTTAGAACATTAAAAACATCAGCATGGGGCAAGGAGATGCCAACCGGTGTTTCCTCTGGTATTTCTGAAATCTTGGGGGGTGCTGGAGACTGAACCCAGGGCTTTGCACATGCTAGGAAAGTGCTCTATCAGGTTACATCCCCAGTCCCTATCTCTGGTAGGTTTTATCAATTACACTGATTTTTATTTCTTTCTAAATTTTCCAAAAGGAGCTTCACTGCTTATAGGAACACACCTGGATAGTTACAGTACAAGAAACAAAGTTCAGGTGTGAACACCAAGGATCCCCAAGTTCTAATTCTGTTTGTTACTAATTCTTATTATCTATTCTCCCCTCCCCCCATTCCTCTCATCAATTTCCTCTTTGTTTCAGTTTTCTCACTGGAAACATCATGTGATTTCCAAATACTACTAGTGAATGATGTACATATGGGTGTAAGCCACTGTCACAGCTTATTCCCTCAGGCAAAATTTGCTGACTGACCTACCCAACCATACGCAGAGAGAACACAAGCAGTGATGTGGACTTGGCTATTGGAGCCTACCGTGCTTGGAGTTTTTCTCTCTTCAGTTTGATGGTGAAGTTCATCTTCAAGAAGGTGTAGTAGCAGAAGACAAATCTTGTCTTCTGTCAAGCACTACAAAGGAACCAAGATCTTAAAAAAAAAAAAAAAAAAAAAACAGCAAGGCGTGGTGGCATATGCCTATAATCCCAGCACTTGGGAGGCTGAGGCAGGAGGGTCACAAGTTCAAAGCCAGCCTCAACAATGGCAAGGCACTTAGCAACTCAGTGAGACCCTGTCACTAATAAAATACAAAAAGGGCTGGGGATGTGGACCAGTGGTCGAGAGCCCTTGAGTTCAATCCCCAGTACCAAAAAAAAAAAAAAAAAAAAAAACCATAACCTTCAAGTTTCAACCATTATACAAAGTAAAATTATTCATATGATGTATCTAGATAGTACAAGGCAAAAATCAGGAAAACAGATGACAAATATGAGACTGACCTCATAGAGAAGACTTACTCTAGGGCAGGGATAAGGAATCACACAGAAGCTTTATTTTTCCCCTATGGTCCTAGGGATTGAACCCAGAGGGGATCTGCCAGTGAGCCCCATGCCCAGTCCTTTTTATGTTTTATTTTGAGACAGGGTCTTACTAGGTTGCTAAGGCTAGCCTCCAGCTTACAATCCTCCAGCCTCAGCCTCCCAAGTCCCTGGGATTATAGGTATGTATCACCATTCCCAGTTCACACAGAAGCATTCTGAGTTGCCCTGAACCTACTTACAGAGAAAGGTGGCAATTGTCTTAGAACTACCAATTCTTTTAGTATTGTTTTCAATTTACCAATTACAGATTTTTGTCTGAAATCTGTGAAAAGCAAACTCAAATAATGAAAACAGATTACTGTTTATGTCTTAGTTTGACAATCAGTTTACTTTTAACTGAACAACAGATTCTGCCAGCCTTGATTTTTGCTGTGAAAATAATAAAGAACTATGACAGGATATGAAAAAATTTGCCTTGGCCAGGGACAAGATGACTTTCTAATAGGCTTCGGGAAATCAACAGGTTGGTGCTAAAAGCTATACTAGTGTCTCAACTTGAAGAAGCAAAATAATCAGCTATGCTATGCTTTGGATGTGAGGTGTCCCCCAAAAGCTCACATGTGACACAACACAAGAAGGTTTGGAGGAGAAATGATTGGGTCATAAATGCAGGTGGGGTGGTTGGAGAAAATGGTTCACTGGGGGCATGGCTATGGGGTACGTATTTTGTATCTGGGGTGTGGAGTCTGTCTCTCTCTCTCTCTCTCTCTCTCTTTCTCTCTCTCTCTCTCTCTCTGCTTCCTAATCATCACGTGAGCTGGTTCCCTCTGCCACACTCTTCTGCCATGATGTTCAGTCTTACCTGGAGCCCTGAGGAATGGAGACAGCTATCTGTAGACTAAGTCCTCTGAAACTGTGACCACCTCAAATAAACGTTTCCTCCTCTGCAGTTGTTCTGGTCAGGTCCTTTAGTCACAGCACTGACACAGCTGACTAAAATAAGCTGCTATTTCCTATAACATAGCTTTGCCTCACAGTACTAACAGGCTGATGAAATGGGATAGTAAATATGGAATTTCAAAGTATAGATGGGTCAGAGCATTTCAACACTTCTATTCACAAGAACAGTTTGTAACTTGGCCTCTAGCACTATGGAAAATTATATGCAATAAGTGATATGCAGTTACATGTCAGTGTCCTCTGTTAAACAATATAAGTAACTCATCAAGATAAAATTAAATTTGCCACTTGAAGAATCATACCTAAACATTTAAGTAGAACCTATTTACTTCAACCCTCAATAGTTACCTTTCTGGGGCTGGGGTTGTGGCTCAGTGGCAGAGCACTCGCCTAGTGCGTGCGAGGCCCGGGTTCAATCCTCAGCACCACGTAAAAACAAAGGCATTGTGTACAACTAAAACAAATAAATAAATATTTAAAAAAAAAAATAGTTACCTTTCTGGTTGAAACTGGAAAAGTTTCATGAGAGATGAATGAGTCGTTCTCTTCCTAACAATCTGCATCATTTTATCATTAAAAGAAATGCTTCATGTATAAATGTTGGTTTCAGCTGGAGGTCACAACAACCTAGCCAAGAAAAACTCACCATAGTTTTCAAGTCCTCTGGCCTCAGGGAAGGAAGCTGGAGGTCCAAATGACAAAGGTTTTGAAAACGATCTAGGAATTCACTAATAAGAACAGCAGGCTCATCTAATGGTAACATCCCAAATCGATCTGTGGAAAAAGGAAACAGGAAGAAAAAAAAAAAAAAAAAACAGAGGCTTGAATAGGTGACAGAGCTTAGAGAACCAGGCTTTTTTTTTTTTTTTTTTTTTTTTTTTTGGTACCGGGGATTGAACTCAGGGGCACTCAACCACTGGGCCACATCCCCAGCCCTTTTATGTATTTTATTAGAGACAGGGTCTCACTGAGTTGCTAAGTGCCTCGCCATTGCTGAGGCTGGCTTTGAATTCGCGATCCTCCTGCCTCAGCCTCCCAAGTTCTGGGATCACGGGTGTGCACCACCACGCCCAGCGAGAACCAGGCTTTTATAACAACTACCATGCTGTTAGATAGATAACTTGTGAGCCAGGAAGGAAAAAAACCTGTAGGGAAACCCTATCTTTGATATTACCATCTTCACTTATGGACATCTCCTACACTGACAAATGTACATTGAAGGCAGTCAGGCGTTGCTGATGTACTTCCTAAGAAGACTAGGCTATCTGGCCAAGAATGATTAGTAGAAACCACAATGAATCAGCTCTGACAAAGGATGAAAATACATTTTGACCAGTCATGGTGGCCATGCCTGTAATCTCAGAGACTAGGAAGGCTGAGGGAGAAGGATTTAAGTTTGAGATAAATCTGGGCAACTTAGTGAGATCTGTCTCAAATGAATAATAAAAAGGGTGGGGGATAAGGTTGGGGTTGTGGCTTAGTCTTAGAGCTCTCACCTAGCATGTGGGAGGCCCTGGGTTCGATCCTCAACACCACATAAACAAATAAAATAAAGGTATTATGCCCAACTACAACTAAAAAAATGAAATATTAAAAAAAATGGGGGGGGGCTTAAGATGTAGCTTACTGGTAGTGACCCTGAGTTCACACCCCAGTAACGCCACACACACAAAGTTGAGATTTCATAGGAAAAATGAAAATAGAACATGCTATCCTAAACCGATCATTTAAAAAGTATCAAGCAGCTAGGGACATAGTTACATGGTCAAGCACCTGCCGAGCATTTACAAGGTCCTGCCTGGGTTTAATCCCCAGCACTGCCAAAAAAGGATTAAAATATTTAGCAGTGATAGTTTCAAGGCTGTACACATATGTCATATGTCAAAACTTACCAAATTGTACCTCTAAATATTTTAGTTTTTTTTGTATCAATTCTATCTCAATAAAGCTGTTAAAGAAAAATCTCTTTTCTGGTTATTAAGAGAAGGAGCTCAAGAGTAGTAAGAGTAGCACTTCTGCAAAACAATTATAGGCATCATTAGCAATCAGATTTTGGTCTCTAACATTATTCTAATACTATTAAAAAGATCAGGTTCTTGAGATAGATGCTAATTTTACATTGTGGGGCAGGGAAAATAAATCAAGTTGTATCCAGAATACAAGTCTGTTGCTGCCAAGCAAAAATGCTTTCAAAAATGTTAGAGACGGGCTGGGGTTGTGGCTCAGATGCAGAGCGCTTGCCTCGCACGTGCGCGGCACGGGTTCGATCCTTAGCACCACGTAAACATAAATGAATTGCATTTTGTACAACTAAAGTAAATAAATAAATATAAAAAAAAAAAAAAAAAAGAATGTTAGAGACAATGTGGAAAGGACAGAGGAGCCAGTTTCAAGGAAATCAATCCATTCCTCCAGATGTGAATACCTGGAAACACAAATAAGAAAATAACTTATAATTAAAATAAAATGTTTTTGAAAAGCTATGAATTCTTAATGATATGCAAACAAATACAATACAAATAAGCACAAAAGAGTAATAATATTTTGTTGTACTGGAACTGAACTAAGGGCACTGCACAAGCTAGGCAAGTGGCTCTACCACTGGACTACATCCCCAGCCCTTTTGATTTCATCTGGAGACAGGATTTACCAAAGCAATCCAGGCCTTGAATTTGTGATCCTCCTGCCTTAGTCTCCCCAAGTAGCTGGACTGATACGTACATACCCTGCACCTAGCTAATTGTTAATTTGTAAAATTAATTTTAGTAAGTAGGAGAGCACTGACATACGAAGTATTTATTTTTTTTTCTGTCAAGTACATGTCTCTTGTTTCTGTGTAGGATGCCATTTATGGGGATAATGGACTGAGAACTTCTGAAAATCCTGTCTCCTACGAAAGCAATAAGAATGTTGGCAAAAATTATAAAAATCACCTTTCTTAGCATTCTCAAATTTCACCAAAGCCTTGCAATAATCCGGGAAGTGTTTATTCAAGAAAAATATCTGAATCTTGATAAGAACAAAGACTCCAGTCACCTTGGAAAATGAATTTTGTGGCATTTTTAACTTGTATTGTTTCCATCCTTCTTTCCCCAGCTTAGATCCTCCATAGAGCCCTGAAAACCAAGAGTTCCACAATCATGGTGCAAACCAGTAGCTTAACAGCCATCAAAGAGGACATTGGGGAGCTGGGCTCCTCCAAAGCCCCATCCTAGAGACTGTCCTTATTTGATCTGTCTGGCAGTGCATGGAAAATCCTATTGGCCCAGTGAGATCAGTGGTAGAGCACTTGTCTAGCATATGGGAAGCCTTCTTTTCCTGAGAAGAGTTTGCAGAACAGTTGTTTGAAGCAAATATTTAGCATCAGAGTTAAACTGAGGCAGCTAAAATAGTTGGGGGAAAGCAACAAATGGATCACAAACCTTAAAATGAAAACCTGGGAACTGAGATGTCCATAGGAGGCTTTGAACAGCTCTGACATACTACTTGGAATCTGAGATATTTAAATGTGTAGGGCTGTACACAAGCTCAGGAAAGACCTGAGAAGGCCCTAAGCTCTCATCTATGGCTGAGTTGGAGGCTCTGCGCAAGCAGGAAGTGGAAGCTAAGGCAGACTTGCAAATTGCCTGCTTGACCATTGGTGCCCAATGCAGAGAGCTCATTGCCAAAGACTGGAGGACTTATTGTTTATAGGCATTTAAGGAAATCTTGCAAATTATCATCTAACCAAGCAGAGACTTCAGTGACACCTATGACAAAGAAGATGGATTTTACAAAATCAGCTCAGGAAAGTAACTGAACAAACAAACAAAAATAACAGCAAACACTGGTGTGGGGGGGTAAATTTTCAAAGTTAACACATTATCACAAGACATAGGTAGAGAAATTTAAAATGTTCAAAAAACTAAAGGACGCCTGTAATCCCAGCACTTTGGGAGGCTGAGTCAGGAGGATCGCGAGTTCAAAGCCAGCCTCAGCAATGGCGAGGCACTTAGCAACTCAGTGAGACCCTGTCTCTAATAAAATACAAAAAAGGGCTGGGGATGTGGCCCAGTGGTCTAGTGCCACCGAGTTCAATCCCCAGTACCAAAAAAAAAAAAAAAAAAAAAAAAAAAAAAAAAAAACTAAAGGAAAGCATGAGAAGGACATCTTACTAAATAAAGAATATTGATAAAGAGAAAAAAATAGAAACTGTGAAGTTGGAAAGTATAACAACTGAGATAAAATATTCACTAGAAGGGCTGGGAATGTGGTGGCAGGTGCCTGTAATCCTAATGACTTGGGAGGATGAGGAGGAAGATATCAAGTTTGGGGCCAGTCTGGACAACTGTGCGTGGCCCAGTCTCAAAAGAAAAAATGAAAAGGACTGCAAGTTCAAAGCCAGCCTCAGCAAAGCAGTGAGACCTTAAGCAACTTAGCAAGACCTCATCTCAAGATAAAAAGTAAATAGGGAAGAGGCGGGGACATGAGAGTAGGAATGATAGTAGAATGAATTGGTCATTATTACCCTATGTGCATACATGATTACATGACCCATGCAACTCTACATCACGTACAACCAAAGGAATGAAAAGTTACACTCCATTTATGCATGATGTGTCGAAATGCATTCTGTCATATATAATTAAGTGCAACAAATAAAAATATATACTAAATAAATAAATAGGTTTGGGGATGTAGCTCCATTAGTTAAACACCCCTGGATTCAATCCCTGGTATCAAAATTTTTTTTCAATCATTTTATAACACTTACTAAATAGATTCAAATTATTGAACTTAGCATTGAAAATTCTTTACATTTTAGCCATATCTAAGTTGAAGTCAGTTTCTACCTCTACAGTACTCTGCTAATACCAGCAAGCTATTCTCCTAGCTCACTCACTGTTCTCCAACTGTACCTGGCATAATTTTAGTAATCACAAAATATGATTCAAGACCCTGTCTCTAAATAAAATACAAAAAAGGGCTGGGGATGTGACCCAGTGGTCAAGTGCCCCTGAGTTCAATCCCCGGTACCACAAAAAAAAAAAAAAAAAAAAAAAATATGATTCAAGTCCTAAGGTATTCACCATGCAATCTGAAATGCAATATTATAATAGGAGAAAAAGTAACTTTGACGGCTGGGATTGTGGCTCAGCGGTAGAGCGCTCACCTAGCACATGCACAGCCCGGGTTCGATCCTCAGCACCACATAAACATAAATGCATTGCATTGTGTACATCTAAAGTAAATAAATAAACATTTAAAAAAAAAAAAGTAACTTTGATATTGCTATCTGAATAGACTCTTTTCAGAATGGCTCTGTCCCAAAAAGAACTGATTAAAAAATTCAAATCAAAAAGTAAGGATCTTTAAGAGATTTCATGAAAAAAAAATTTGGAGAGAGGAAAAACAAAAACAAAAGCAAGGCAATATGTTTGTTTTAGTTTTTGGTTTTTTTTGTTTTGTTTTGGTTTTTTGTTTGTTTGTTTATTTGTTTGGTACTGGAGATTGAACTCAGGGGCACTCGACCACTGGGTCATATCCCCAGCCCTTTTTTGGTATTGTATTTAGAGACAGGGTCTCACTGAGTTGCTAAGTGCCTTGCCATTGCTGAGGCTGGCTTTGAACTCGTGATCCTCCTGCCTCAGCCTCCCAAAGTGCTGGGATTACAGGCACCGGGCTTGTAATATGTTTATTTTCAATGAAAGGCATTTCAAGGGTGCCTGAGGGTAGAGGTCGCTGTTGGAATTACTGAAACAAGTATCATTTTAATAAAAATTGGGTTACACTAACAATCCTAGCCTCAAAGAGACAAAATTGTTCTAAAAATCTTCCTCAAAGAGTCCAGAGAGCGCCTCTTGGGGAAAAATTCAAAACATCCATAAAGTTGGATGGGAATAAAATGTCACTTAGTTCACTAACCTTTGAGATTCAGCATTTTCTTCAGATAAGAGGGAAGAACAAAACAACAACAAAAACCCGCAGTATAAGAAGTACTTACAAATTTGTCACCTATAGCAATATCTTTTGTCACCAATGAAAACAATTTTCTCACATTATGATTGTTGGCTATACTTTGAAATACAGTTGATGTTCTTTACTACTTCAGAACTGTTTGGTAGTAGACGTTATACATACCATTTAACTCTAATAAGAAAACGCCCGTTATGGCATAACATTTTCTTTTACTGTCTTCATAACTACATTCCAACATAACTGTTTTCATTTACAATCCTATATTTGCTTTATGTACTTTAAAACCATATCCCCAGACTGTCAAAGGGTCTAGCGCGCGCGCACACACACACACACACACGCACGCACGCACACACACACACACACACACACACACCCAACTACCAGAAGTTTCCTGAGCTCAACTAAGGGTTCTTCTTCCGAAAACAACTTCATGGCAAAATTCCTCCAGTGGTGCGAAATCGGGTACATCCTGAGAAGACCTAAGTCGACCAATCTTAGCAGCCTCAGTCTCCTTCTGGTCCCAACAATAATTCATCCCCATTGACCAAGTCGCCAGCCCAGGTGACCCAAAACCCTCCGCCCCTGCTCCAGGGCTTATCTTCCCCAGGCCACCTCCGTTCTCCCAGTGCCTGACCCAGGTGGGACTCAGGAACTCACCTTCCGCGCCTCCCTCTTCAGGAGAATCCTCTCACCTATCAGCTGCTGGGCTTTCTGAGGGGGACACTCTGGGGATCGACTACTGGACCCCACTTCTTTCCAACCCCTGAAGCAAACGCCGACCCCTCACCGTACGCCGCTGTCTCGGTCCGTTGCGGAGTTGCTTCCTCTCGGGTTTGAAGGCTCAGGAACTTCAGTTCTGGGCGGTTAAGTTCCGCCTCTTGAAGCAGTCTCCCGCAGCAAGAGTCTAATCGCAGGACCCACCCCTTCCTGGTGCTTTTAGGAAGAGGATTTAAGGATGGTCGCATTATTTAAGACCAAATTTAGGTTGAGCGGTTCCTTTATTAAGCAGCATATTTAGGTTGGTAAGGAATCTTTAGAGCTTTGAGCAGGGAGGGACCCAATGTACCGTATTTCACCGCATAATCATCTCAGATTTTATGCCCCCCGCCCCGTGTTTGAAGCAAAAAAGAGGGGTACGAGAATTATGTGAAGCTTTTTTTTTTTTGGGGGGGGGGGGGGTTGGGGAGGGAGTGCTGATATCACTTTAAAATCATTTACTGTCCTAGCGTAGTGATGCAAGCATGTAATCGCAATGGCTCTGGAGGCTGAGGCAGGCGGGTCAGGAGTTCAAAGCCAGCATCAGTAATTTAGTGAAATCCTAAGCAACTCAGTGAGACCCTGTCACTAAATAAAATACATAAAAGGGCTGGGGATGTGGCTCAGTGGTAGAGAGAGTGCATACCAGGTATGAGGCCCTGGGTTCAAACTCCAGAACGGGGGGGGGGGGGGGGGGGGGGGGGGGGGGGGGGGGGGGGGGGGGGGGGGGGGGGGGGGGGGGGGGGGGGGGGGGGGGGGGGGGGGTAGATTCCTTATTGTATATTCTTCAATAAATATAGAAAAAATTAAAAACTCTCCTTCACTCTTCCCCCAATATTACTCTCCTTTCCCAAATCCTGTTAATAGTTTGATGTCTATCCTTCCAAATCTTTTTTTAAAATATTTATTTATTTACTTTAGTTGTACACAATGCAATGCATTTATGTTTAAGGTGGTGCTGAGGATCTAACCGGGCCGCGCACGTGCCAGGCCAGCGCTCTGCCTCTGAGCCACAACCCCAGCCCCCCAAATCTTTTTTTTTTTTTAATGTATTTACATACACTGCAGGTATTCAGTTTTTATTTATCACATTAAGGGGATTGTACAGAATATGTTCTGCAGATAGGTGTGCTGCAGCATGCCTGTAATCCCAGGGGCTTTGGAAGGCTGAGGCAGAACAATGATAGGTCTGAAGCCAGCCTCAGCATTTAGCAAGGCTCTAAGCAACTTTAAGAGACCCTGTCTCAAAATAAAAAATAAAAAGGGATGGGATGTGGCTTGGTGGCTCAGCACCCTTGGGTTCAATCCTTGATACAAGAAAAATATATATGTTCTGCAGATGGTTTATGTACTTTTATGCAATATGTCTTGGAGAACTCTATACCTGGGAATATACTGGTCACACTGCACAGTAGGCTCAAAAAGAGTCCCACTGAGTTTTACCTCCCCTTTGTAACTGGTCACAGGACAGTGTTCTGGTTTCTCCATGCAAATATCATTACTTAAATCAGGAATTTTTGGCCTGTATCCAAAACAGGGGTCCACTTCATGCTTTGAACATAGTCCTTGTGACTTATTTTTAAACTGATGTTTTGTTTTTCTTTCTCTTTGCCCACTTTCCCTCCCTAACCAGAGGGGGAGCAAGATAAACCTTTTCCCCATCTTAAGCCAAGTTATCTGTCCTTAAGCACACACATCACAGGAATGAAGTAATTCAGAATTTGGGGTTTGCGCCAGAAGACTTCAGAGAGGACTATCTTTTAAGGCTACCAGTGAATTATGACCCTTTAAGGGCACAAGTGGAACATAGCCTTTGAATCACCTCTCTAAAAGCCCTTTGTTCCCCCTGATGTCAAAATTATAGCCTCTGGGACAGAAGTCCTCTGTGTTTCTCCTTTGCTAGCAAAGCAATAAAACTTCTCTTTTCCTTTTTCTTAAAAACTGTGTCCTTGTGCAGGGTTCTGGCTCAAGTGGTAGAGTGCTAGCCTAGCATGCATGATGCACTGGATTTAATCCTTAGCACCACATAAAAATAAAATAAAGATATTGTGTCCACCTAAAACTAAAAAGTAAATATTAAAAAAAAGAAAAAACTGTGTCCTCATTATTGGGTTGGCATCTGGTACAAGAACCGAGCTTTTGGTAACATATCAGCCTGGTGAAGTCCATGAACATTTTCAGAATAGTGTTCTAATACACATAATAAAATGCATAGGAACAAAAGAAACTTCAGAGACAGATTAAATTTTGTAAATCCATATTTTGCAACACTAGTAAATTTTCTCAATTGTAATATTTCAACTATAATGCACAAATCAATAACAACTAACGTGTTAACTTTTTCCTTTTCTTTTCCAAACCAGAAATATGTTCACTGGACAGGCACAGTGGCTCATGCCTGTAATTCCAGTGGCTCCTGAGGCTGAGGCAGGAGGATCTCAAGATCAAAGCCAGCCTCAACAAAAGCAAAGTGCTAAGCAACTCAGTGAGATCCTGTCTCTAAATAAAATACAAATTGGGATGTGGCTCAGTGGTAAAGTACCCCTGAGAGTTCAATCCCCGGAACAACAACAAAAAAAAGTTCACTAAACTGGAAGAAATGATGCACATAGATTTGGACTATTCAGTTTAACATATATTCACGAGTACTCCGTGCATCCTAATCCTGCTCCAAAGACAGTTTGGTAATAAGTGATTTTTAAAAAATATTTATTCATTTGCTTTTAGTTGTGCACAATGCGTTTATTTGTATGTGGTGCTGAGGATCGAACCTGGGCCGCGTACACGCTAGGCGAGGGCTCTACCGCTGAGCCACAACCCCAGCCCCAATAAATGATTTTTTATTAGGCAAACACACCATCACTGAGTTACACCCTGTAATAAATAATTTTTTAAAAAAACAGGTATTGAACCCAGCAGCACTTAACCACTGAGCCACATCCCCAGCCTTCTTTTTTTTTTTTTTTTTTTTTGTATTTTATTTAGTGACAGGGCCTGAGTTGCTTAGGGACTCGCTAAATTACTGATGCTGGCATTGAACTCGTGACCCGCCTGCCTCAGCCTCCAAAGCCACTGGGATTACAGGCTTACATCCCCACGCCAGGCCAATAAATGATTTTAAAGTAATATCAGCACTTTTTTTTCCCCCCTAAAAAAGCTTCACAATTCTCGTACCCCGCTTTTTTGCTTAAGAAAGGGGGGGGTGGCATAAAATCTACGATGGTTATGCGGTGAAATATGGCACATTTGTTCCCTAGTCCCTGCTGAAAGCTCTAAAGCTTCCTAACCAACCTAATATGCTGCTTAATAAAAGAACCACTTAACCTAAATTTGGTCTTAAATAATTCGACCACCCTTAAATCCTCTTCCTGAAAGCACCAGGAAGGGGTGGGTCCTGCGGTTAGACTCTTGCTGCGGAAGACTGCTTCAAGAGCCGGATCTTAACCGCCCAGAACGGAAGTTCCTGAGTCTTCAACCGCGGGGAAGCAACTCCGCAACGGACCAAGATGGCGGCGTCCAGTGAGGGGTCGGCGTTTGCTTCAGGGGTTGAAAAGAACTGGGGTACAGTAGTCCGTTCCCCAGAGGGTACCCCTCAGAAAGTCCGGCAGCTGATAGATGAGGGGATTGCCTCGGAAGAGGGAGGCGCGGAAGCGTGAGTTCTTGAGTCCAACCTGGGTCAGGCGCTGGGAGAACGGAGATGGCTTGGGGAAGATAGCCCTGGAGCAGGGGCGGAGGGTATTGGGTCCCCTCCTATGGCGACTTGGTCAGTGGGGATCAATTGTTCCTGGGACCAGAAAGAGACTAAGGCTGCTAAGATTGGTCGACTTAGGTCTTCTCAGGATGTACCTGATTTCGCACCAGGGGAGGAATTTTGCCATGAATTTGTTTTGGGAAGGCAATATAAAAAGGACCGTTATTTGAATTCACCGAACTTCTGTTAGTTGTGTGTGTGTGATTTAGACCCTTTGACAGTCTGGAGATATGGTTTTAAAGTACATAAAGCAAAGATTATAAATGAAAGCAGTTATGTTGGAATGTAGTTATGAAGACAGTAAAAGAAAATATTATGCCATAACGTGCGGTTTTTTTTTTATTAGAGTTAAGTGGTATAAGTATGTTTAGTATCAAACAGTTCTGAAATAGTAAAGAATATTAATTATATTAATTATATTTGAAATTTAGCCAACAACCATAATGTGAGAAAATTAATTATTGGTGACAAATTTATATGTGCTGCTTAAACTATGGGATTTTTTTGTTTTTTTGTACCGGGGATTGAACTCAGGGGCACTCAATCACTGAGCCACGTCCCCAGGCCTTTTTTGTATTTTTATTGGAGACAGGGTCTCACTGAGTTGCTAAGTGCCTCGTCATTGCTGAGGCTGGCTTTGAACTCTCGATCCTCCTGCCTTAGCCTCCCAAGTGCTGGGATTACAGGCTTGTGCCACCGCGCCTGGCTTGTTGTTGTTGTTGTTGTTTTGTTCTTCCCTGATAACAGAAGAAAATGCTGAATTTCAAAGGCTAGTGAACTAAGTGTTTATTCCCACCCAAGTTTATGGATGTTTTGAATTTTTTCCAAGAGGCGCGCCAAATCTTTGAGGAAGATTCTTAGAAAAAGTTTGTTTCTTTGAGGCCAGTATTGTTAATGTAACCCAATTTTTATTAAAATAATTTTTGTCTCAGCAATTCCAAAACCGGCCTCTACCGTCAGGCACCCTTGAAATGCCTTTCATTGAAAATAAACATATTGCCTGGCTTTTGTTTTTTTCCTCTCTCTCTGAAATTTTTTCATTTAATCTCTTAAAGATCCTTAGTTTGATTTGAATTTTTTAATTGGTTCTTTTTGGGACACAGCCATTCTCCAAACAGTCTATTCAGATAGCAATATCAAAGTTACTTTTTCTCCTATTATAACATTGTATTTCAGATTGTATGGTGAATACCTGAAGACTTGAATCTTATTTTGTGATTACTAAAATTGTGCCAGGTACTGTTGGAGAGCAGTGAGTGAGCTAGGAGAATAGCTTGCTGATATTAGCAGAGCACTGTAGAGATAGAAATTGATTGAAACTTAGATGTGGCTAAACTGTAAAGAATTTTTGATGCTAAGTTAAAGAATTTAAAATTTATTAAGTGTTATAAAATGATTGGGAAAAAAATTTTTTTGATACCAGGGGTGCTTAACCACTGAGCTACATCCCAAAACCTATTTATTCATTTAGTATATATTTTTTTTTGTTCTACTTAGTTATACATAACAGAATGCATGACACATCATACGTAAATGGAATATAACTTTTCCTTCATTTGATTGTACATGATGTAGAGTTGCATAGGTCATGTAATCATGTATGCACCTAGGGTAATAATGTCCTATTCATTCTACTATCATTCCTACCCCCATGTCCCCTCCTCTTCCCCTATTTATTTTTTATTTTGAGACAGGGTCTTGCTAAGTTGCTTAGGCCTCACTAAGTTGCTGAGGCTGGCTTTGAACTTGCAGTCCTGCTGCTTCAGCCTCCCCAGGCACTGGAAATGCAGGCTTGTGCCACTGTGCTGGCCTGAAAATAGTAAACTGAGGAATGGCATTTCCAAAATGTGTTTTTTTGTTGTTGTTGTTGTTGTTGTTTAGTTGTAGATGGACACAATATCTTTATTTTTATTTGTTTATTTTTATGTGGTGCTGAGGATAGAGCCCAGGGCCTCATGCGGTCAAGGCAAGTGCTCTACCACTGAGCTACAACCCCAGCCCTGAAATGATTTTTTAGAAAGCTTAAAATCCCGTGTTGCTATGATTGATGATATGATTTGCAAAGAAGCTAGATATGAAACATTTAAGTAGAGTGGTACATGAAAATATTATTAACAGTTCTACCACTTTATTTTAGGAGGGATACATCTGCCACATTCCAGTCAGTTAATGGATCACCCCAAGCAGAACAACCTCCATTGGAATCCACAAGCAAAGAAGCCTTCTTTAGCAGAGTAGAAACATTTTCTATATCCTTTTTCAGTACATGTAAGTTGTGCTTTCTACCTGTTCCGGAAATTGTTATCCTTCAGGCCATTACACCATTTACTCTGTCTGATATTTTAACTTGGTAAGATTTTTTATAGGAAAATAAACATCATAACATGTTATCAATCAAAAGGAATATTTGAGATGATCTGACCTGTTCCTTTCACAGAAGAAAAATTGAAGAACTGAGAAAAGGAAGAATAATAACTAATACTTCTATAGTATGTTTTCTATAAATTATTACACTTGCTCTCATTTTAAGCCTGTGAAAATAGGTATTATGATTATGATTATTATACACTTTACAGAGGAGGAATCAGTAATAACAGTAGGTTATATATAGACTTGCCCAAAACATCCTTCTAGCTAATGGCAGAGCCATTAGTTTAATTTTTTTAAAGACTGTACTACTCCATCTACTCCATTATCTCTTCTAGATTTTCCTTTGTGTGTTAGTTCTCTGTTGTTACATAACAAATTGCGTGAAAATGTTTGGGCTGAAGTTGTGGCTCAGTGGTGGAGCACTTGCCTAGCACGTGTGAGGCACTGGGTTTAATCCTAAGCACCACATCAGAATAAATAAATAAAATAAAGGTATTGTGTCCATCTACAACTAAAATAATTTTTTTTTTTTTTTTTTTGTGGTACCGGGGATTGAACTCAGGGGCACTCGTCCACTGGGTCACATCCTCAGCCCTTTTTTGTATCTTATTAGAGACAGGGTCTCACTGAGTTGCTCAGTGCCTCGCCATTGCTGAGGCTGGCTTTGAACTTGCGATCCTCCTGCCTCAACCTCCCAAAGTGCTGGGATTACAGGCGTGCGCCGCCACGCCCGGCTTACAACTAAAATAATTTTTTAAATAAAAACTTAGTGACTGAAAGCAACAAACATTATCTCACAACTTCTGTGGATTCAGAATCTCGTAAAGGCTTAGTTTAGTCTCTGGCTCAGGTTCTTACTGAGAGTGTAATGAGGGCCACCTGAGTACAGTCATCTCAAGGCTAAGCGAGGAAATGATCCACTTCTACCCTTTCTCATGATTGTTAGCAGGGTTCATATTCTTGACTATTAGACCAAGGGCTTCAGTTCTATGCTGCCCGTCAACCTCCTCTTGGTTCCTTGCTGTGCAGCCCTCTCAATAGGAACAGTTCATGACTTGGCAGCTGGTTTCCATCAGAATGAGCAAGCAGGAGAGCAAAATAGAAGCCACACTCATTTTTTAAAAAATATTTATTTATTTACTTTAGTTGTACACAATGCGATGCATTTATGTTTACGTGGTGCTGAGGATCGAACCCGGGTCACGCACGTGCAAGGCGAGCGCTCTGCAGCTGAGCCACCTCCCCAGCCCCCACACTCATTTTTGTAAACTCATCTAAGAAATGGATGCTCTGTGTCTATATAACTGGTGGTCACACTGCAGGAAACATAGAGACAGAAGGTGCAAGAAATGGTGGTGCACTCCAAGTACTCCTTTTTTGATGACTTTGTTACCCCCTACACAAGGACCAAAAGTCCCAGCTGGTATATTTTTGAATTTTTATTTTAAAAATTTTTAAATAGTTAATTTTATCTCTAAGTGTCTATGGGGGATTGGTTCCAGGGCCCCCTTGGATACCAAAATTCACTGAAGCTTAAGTTCCTCATATAAAATGGCACAGTATTTGCATATAACCTATGCAAATTTAAGTCATCTAAGTGCCACGTAAAATAGTTGCTATACTTTATTGGGTAGGGAATAATGACTAGAGAAAAGGTTGTACATGTTCAATACACATGCCTTTTTCTTTTGTTTTGTTTTGTTTTAGTACTAGGGATTGAACCCAGGCACGCTTTACCACTGAGCTACTTCCTCAACCCCTTTTTAAGTTTTATTGTGAGACAGGTTCTCACTAAGTTACTGAAGCTGGCATCAAACTTGAAATCTTCCTGCCTTACCCCGCCAAGTAGCTGGGATTACAGGCATTTGCCACTTCACCTGGTTCAAATGCTGTTTATTTACTTACTTGCTTACTTACTTACTGGGTATTAAACCAGGGGCACTTAACCACTGAGCAACATCCCAAGCTTTTTTCATTTTTTATTTTGAGACAGGGTTTTGCTAAGTTGCGTAGGGCATCACCAAATTGCTGAGGCTGGCCTCAAACTTGTGATTCTCCTGCTTCAGTCTCCTGAGTCACTGGATTATAAGCATGCATTACTGTGCTCAGTTTAGATGCCATATTTTAAAAAAAGAATGTTTTGTTGTTGTTGTTGTTCTTGTTTTTTTTTGTTTGTTTGTTTGTTTGGTACCAGGGATTGAACTCAGGGACACTCGACCACTGAGCCATATCCCCAGCCCTTTTTTGTATTTTATTTAGAGACAGGGTCTCACTGAGTTGCTAAGTGCCTCGCCATTGCTGAGGCTGGCTTTGAACTCACGATCCTCCTGCCTCAGCCTCCCAAAGTGCTGGGATTACAGGCGTGCGCCACCGCGCCCGGCTACCTCACTTTTGCTGAAGCTAGCTTTGAACTCACGATCCTTCTGCCTCAGCCTCCTAGCCTCTGGGATTACAGGTGCATGCCAGTGTGCCTGGCTAAAAAAGAATTTTTTTGATCCTCAGTTGGTTGAATACGTGGATATAGACCTTGAGAATACTAGGAGCTGACTATACAGGCTTAGAAAAAGTTTGTAGAGGTTATAAAGAATGTACATATATGTGCATATGTATATACATATAGATATATACACATTTGTTTATTTATTTGTGGTGTATGGGATTGAATCCAGGGCCTTGTGCATGCAAGGCAAGCACTCTACCAACTGAGAGCCAAGCAAGGTGGCACATGTCTATAATCCCAGTGGCTGGGGAGGCTGAGACTAGAGGATCGAGAGTTCAAAGCCAGCCTCAGCAAAAGCAACTCAGTGAGATTGTGTCTAAATACAAAAAGAAAGAAAAAGCCAGCTTCAGCAACAGCAAAGGTGCTAAGCAATTCAGTGAGACTCTGTCTTTAAATAAAGTACAAAGAAGGTCTTGGGATGTGGCTTAGTGGTTGAGTTTGATCCCCAGTACCAAAAAAAAATTTTTTTTTAGTTGTTTGCAAATAATTTGTTAAAGTGATGCCTCATTATTCCCAAATAATTTCTAGAAACAAGGACTGTCTCCAGCTTAACCAGAATATTATGTAGGACATCAAAAGAAGGAAATTGATATTGATAAGTTACTACCATCTAATCCTTAGACCTCAGGTTTATTTGATTTTTTTTGTTTTTTTCCTTTGAGAGAGGGAAAAATGAATTTTTTAGGCTGGCCTTGAACTTTGGATCTTCCTGCCTTGACCTCCTGCATTGTGGGGATTATAGTGTGCAGTCACCACACCTAGCATCCCAGATTTTATTTCTTTGTTTAAATCAATTGTACTAATAATGTTTTTTGTAGCAAAAGGATCCAGTTGAGAATCACACATTGCATTTAGTTGTTGTTAGTCTTCTTTAACCTGGAACATTTCCAGTTTTTGCTTAGATTTCCTGATTTTGATACTTTTGAAGGTTTGGGCCAGTTCTTTTGTAGAGTATATCTGAATTCACATTTGTCTGCTATTTCTTTGTGATTTATATTGAATTATGTAGGAGAGTCATGAAGTGAATGATGGTGCGTTCTCATTGCATCCTATCAAGTGGCACATGATGAAGGTTTATCCTTTTAGGTGGTGATCACTTAGATCACTTGATAAAAGGAGTGTTGTGATACCTTTCCATTGCAAAATCACTCCTCCTTTGTAATTGAAAAATGTTTCATGAGGAGGTCCTCTGAGACAGGATCTTGCTGAGTTGTTGAGGGTCTTGCTAAATTGCTGAGGCTAGCCTCGAATTTATGATCCTCCTGCCTTAGCCTCCTGTGTCACTGGGGGTCACAGACATGAAAACCATCATGAACTCAGCGGCCAGACCCTGGGATGTGAAATTCTACTCGCGATCCTCCTGGCTCATCTTGTATTTTTCTTGCCCCATCCCCAGAATCCAGCATTTCTCTAAGGAGCCTTGTTCTTTTTTCTGTGGAGAATATTATTTAAAAGCCACACTCGGGGGTATGCATGCAGTGTGAACTGGTAGCTACTATGTGCCAATGCTATAGGACCCCATCAGAGAAAAAAACTAGGGAATACACACACATAAACACACACACACACACACACACACACACAGTCTCTCTCAGTCTCTCTCTCTCTCTCTCTCTCTCTCCCCCTCCCTCCCCTCCCTCCCCCTCCCCCCCCCCCCCTCTCTCTCTCTCTCCCTCTCCCTCTGCATACCTCCCTCCCCCCTCCCCTTCCCCCATCTCTCTCTGTCACACACACACACACACACACACACACACACACACACACGCACACATTCATGTACATTCACAAATATACAGTTGACCCTCAGTATCTATGGGAGTTTGGCTCCAGAACTCCCCCCTTATATACCAAAATCCTTGAATGTTCCAGTAACTTATATAAAATGGTTTGTACTTACACATGATCTGTACATATCCTCCATGTACTTTAAATCATCTCTAGATTTCTTACAATACCTCATGCAATATAAATGCTATGTAAATAGTTGTTATATTCCACTGTTTTGGAAAAAGTCTGTACATGCTCAGTATAGATAACTTTTTCTTTCGTTTTTTTTCTTTTTTTACTGTTCTGTGTATGAAACCCAGGGCCTCATACGTGCTAGGCAAGCACTTACCACTGAACTATAGTCCCAGTTACCAGATGCAGTTTTTAAAAATATATATCTCAAATCCACAGTTGGTTGAATTTGAAGATGTAGATCCCACAGAGAGGCTGAGCTGGCTGTACACCTCCTATTTAAGTTCTACGCCACAGGATTTATTCTATTTTCTATCTATCCACATTTGCCCCTTCTTTATTCAACATTTGTGAAAACTTATTTCTTTTATCCTGATTATATTTACTACTTTCATCAGTCTTCCTGTGTGCACTTAACTGCTATACTACCATCTCCTTCCTGCATGAATGCCCTCCTTAGCTCATTCAGGCCTTTCTTACCCTACTTGGATTCAGCATCTCAACATGAGCCGTCCATCTTTGTAGACACCCTTTTCATCCTATTTGGGTTCTGTTCCCTGGTACTGAGCTGCCTCTTTATATCCTGGCTCACATATCTTCCTTATTCCCCACCTATTGCTTTATGATGTTATTGCTCAGGAAAGGGAAGGTACTTTAAATCATTTTTATAGTTGTTTATTGCATTCAGTTCTGATTTTTTTTTTTTTTTTTTTTTTTTTTTTTTTTTGGTACCAGGGATTGAACTCAGGGGCACTCGACCACTGGGCCATATCCCCAGCCCTTTTTTGTATTTTATTTAGAGACAGGGTCTCACTGAGTTGCTAAGTGCCTCGCCATTGCTGAGGCTGGCTTTGAACTCACGCTCCTCCTGCCTCAGCCTCCCAAGTGCTGGGATTACAGGCGTGCGCCACTGCACCCGGCTCAGTTCTGATTTTGATATAGTACTTTGATCTATTTCTTTTTTGTTCTCCTAGACTATAAATTGGTCACCATTTTTTTCTTTTTTCTTTTTTTTTTTAATAATTTAACTTTTTAAATCTTACTTACTTGTTTTTACTTGGTGTGGAGAATCAAACCCAGAGCCTCACTTATGCTAGGCAAGCACTTTAACCACTGAGCTACAACCCCAGCCCTTGATCACCATTTTTCGATATGATAATCAGTTAATCAAGTTAAATGATTCTATAACTAGACAATCCCAATTTCTTTAACATTTATATCTAAATTATGTTTTTCTAGCCTTCATTTATTCTTTTGCCGATATTGAAATGTTTTCAAATACCCATATTATGCTAGGCATGGTGGTGCATGCCTATAATACCAGCTACTAAGAAAACTGAAGCAAGAAGAGGCTGGGCGCCTTGGTACATGCCTGTGATCCCAGAGACTCCTGAGGGTGAGGCAAGAGAATCATAAGTCTCAGCAACTTAGTGAGACCCCACTAGTAATAAATTAAAAAGGGCTGGGGCTATAATTCAGTGGTGAAGTGCCTCTGGGTTCAATCCCCCGCATCAAAAAAAACAAAGAGGAAAAAGAAAGTTCAAGACCAGCCTGGGCAACATAGGAAGACCCTACTGGAACTTTCCTGCCTCGCTTTTTATGTTTTATCCTTTTTTTTTTTTTTTTTTTTTTTTTTAACCTTGTGCTTTATAAAATAAGGGCTGTCAGGGCTAGGCATATATCTCAGTTGGTAGAGTGCCTGTCTCACATGCACAAGGCCCTGGGTTCAATCCCTAGCACTACACACATACAAAAAATAATAAAAAAATAAGGGCTGTCTAGAAAAGATCCATAAAACTGAGTGTTGAATATTAAGGATCAATAAATGTCTAAGGGTTTAACATATGCTTGGCTATTTAACACATGTACTCTGAATGAAATGGATTTGATAACCTTCAAAACATATATGCTCATATATACCTGTTTAGTACATAACAATTAAATTTGGGGTGAATCATAATAATAATTATTATTTTTACCACCTTTATTCTTTGGAAAGTAAAGGTGGATGTCCTACAATAAGGAAAGCATAGACAAGTTGCAGAAGATATTTCTGCCTTTTTGACTTTGTTCATCCCTTATTGCTTAGGCATGTCCTAATGCTTTCACTAGTGTTTTTAAGTTCCCAGTATTTCAGATTAAATGAAAATGAATAAGCTGGGCGCGGTGGCGCACGCCTGTAATGCCAGCATTTGGGAGGCTGAGGCAGGAGGACCATGAGTTCAAAGCCAGCCTCGGCAATGACAAGGCACTTAGCAACTCAGTGAGACCCTGTCTCTAATAAAAATACAAAAAAGGGCTGGGGATGTGACCCAGTGGTTGAGTGCCCCTGAGTTCAATCCCCAGTACAAAAAAAAAAAAAAGAAATGAATGGCTTCTATATTTCACCCCACAACCAGTAATAAAAGAAACTTTTTGTTTTTTTGAAATACAGTCTTAGCTATGTTTGTTGCCTAGGATAGTCTTAGCCTCCTAAGTAGTTAGGACTACAGGTAAGCTATAAAACCTTTGATTCATATAAAATACACAGGCTTCCTACAGAAAAAAATTAAGAACTTTTTCCCCCTTATTACTCAAATGACTTTCATTCTGAAAAGCATGTATTGCTTTAGAAATGGTCTTTACCATTTGTATTGCTGCTTTTCTCCTTAACTTGATGTGCTTATTCTTATATGAATTAAGAGTGAGTTAGTTTTACTTTGATTGACTCATTTCAATATACTTGCAGTGTTGTTTTTCTTAACATGAATACTCTTTGAAATGGGCAGGGAAGCCCCCTGAGCTGTCTCCACTTGTCTGTGCAAAATATGGTTGGGTCACAGTTGAGTGCGATATGCTCAAGTGTTCCAGCTGTCAAGCTTTTCTCTGTGCCAGTTTACAGCCAGCTTTTGATTTTGACAGATGTAAGTATAAAGCACAGGTTACGTTTTCCTCTACTTTTAAAGACACACTAGCTTTTCCCTGGGTGTGGGTGGGAGGTCACTTTGAGCAAAGAATGTGCTCTACCATATATAACAGGTGAAATTGCAGTTGCCTTCACCCTAATTGTTAGCTTCATTCATTAATTTTTTTAAAAACTAAGCTGCTCTAGAGTGGACTTGAATCTTGAATTCATGTATTCTAGGTAGCTGATGGCAGTCTGCTTACTTTTTTATTTGAAAATTTTATACTTTTAGACAAAGAAAGACAAAAGTACTTTCTGAAGTCTCACACTTTGGAATGCCCAGCCTTGTAAGTTAAGTGATATATCTTATTTGTTGATTTCAGGCTATTAGTTTAGAGCTTGTTTCATGAAAAATGTTAAGATGATATATTGGTACTGTTTTTGTGTATTTTTTAATGATCTTAGTTATTTCTATTTGTAGTTGTATTTGTACTCTTTGAGGCTATTGGGTTTTGAATCTGTAGAGTGTTTTTTTTTAAGGCATTACTACCTGTGTGGATTTCAGATAAGGAACGATGTGCTGAGCTGAAGAAATCCTTGTGTACTGCCCATGAGAAGTTCTGTTTTTGGCCAGACAGCCCCTCTCCAGGTACTTAAATTTCTGAGACTTCTCATTTATTATATCTTCTGGGTCATTGCATTTCTAGTATTGTGTGTGTGTATGTGTGAAAAAAAGAGAAAAACCTAATCTTTGAACTTTTTTTTCTTCTGTTTGTGCTTCTCAAGAACTTGCATTCATTTTTTTTAAAATATTTTTTAATTGAAGGGACACAATACCTTTATTTTATTTATGTGGTGCTGAGGATTGAACCCAGGGCCTCACATATGCGAGAGGAGTGCTCTACCACTGAGCCATAGCCCCAGCCTCCCATTTACGTGTTTATTTATTTATTTATAAAAAAATTTTTTTTAGTTGTAGATGGACACAATATCTTTATTTATTTATTTTTTATGTGGTGCTGAGGATCGAACCCAGTGCCCCTCATGTGCAAGCAGGCTCTTGACTACTGAACCACAGCCCAGCCCCAGCTTTCATTTATTTTACTACTTATTTTATTAAGTGCATTTGTTGTACCAGTGGCTTAGCCATGTATATACATTACCCCATTTAATCTTCAAAGGGCCTAGGATGTAGATATCATCAACTGAGCTTTTTTAGTTGAGGAAACAAAGAATCAGAGTTCCTAAAACAAACTAAACAGAACCATGTCTGTGATTTTATCTGATTTCAAACGCTTTGATTTTCCCATATACTGAGTAACTCCAGGTTCTACCAAGGCTTCTTTAGAGGTAAACATATTTTGGTTGTTACAGAAGGCTCACAGGACCCCGAGTAAGAGTGGTGCCAGTCTACAGTTGATTCCATTAAAGCAGTACACTATCACAGCAGCACTGGAGAAAGGATAGCATCGCAGTAAGGCTGCCTCAACAAGGTGTGGAATGGCCAGGTCCTAGTCCTCTTTCCTCTTTGTGTAAAGGGCCATGGCAGGACACAGTGTCCCTTGAATCAGGAGCCACTGATGTGTGCACAAAGTGGTTTCTAATAAGCCAAACATGCAGTATCAACTGGGATTTTGAAATATTTTGTTGTTTATGCAGGCATGTTTCTGCTAAGTAAATTGCTTCAACAGCAGCTCTCTGGTGGGGAATCTCAACAAGAGCAAAACAAAATTTTTCAGACCCATGTTTACAAAGCAACACTGTTCATCCATATTTGTCATTCCTTGACCACAGAACATGCAGTGTAGGTGTATTTTTTATTTCAGGAAGACAGCTCAGGTTGATTCCAGGATCACTAATGGCTAGGAATATTCCATGAATGAGTACTAAGAGGATAAAATAGATTGAAAGTGACTGTGAATTGCTGTCTGCCTCTCATGACTTTTTTTTTTTTTTTTTTTTTTTTTTTTTTTTTTTTTTTTTTTTTTTTTTTTTTGGTACCAGGGATTGAACTCAGGGGCACTCGACCACTGGGCCACATCCCCAGCCTTTTTTTTTTGTATTTTATTAGAGACAGGGTCTCACTGAGTTGCTAAGTGCCTCACCATTGCTGAGGCTGGCTTTGAACTCGCGATCCTCCTGCCTCAGCCTCCCAAGTACTGGGATTACAGGCGTGCGCCACCACGCCCGGCTTCTTTTTTTTTTTTTTTAATATTTATTTGTTTTAGTTGTGTACAATGCCTTTATTTTTACGTGGTGCTGAGGATCGAACCTGGGCTGCGCACATGCTAGGCGAGTGCTCTACCACTGAGCCACAATCCCAGCCCCCGCTCATGACATTTTCTAAATGAAGTTGACATATGACAAAGATTTCCTACTGTTGGCCTAGATTATATCACTGTGTAACACAGCTCAGCCCTGTGAGGACTGAAGTACATCCGTGTCCAGTGCACTGAGTTTAAGTTTGTAGGGTCAGCCCAGTGCTCTGTTGGTGGCTCCCAACTCTTATAACTATACACATTGCTTTCTTGATCCCATTCACAGTTTTACTAACTTGAGGACCTCTAATTTTTATCTAGACCTCTCTTTTGAACTTGACTCATATTCAAGTATCCTCTAAATATTTCCACTTACTATAGGTACCTGGAACTCAATTTATAAAAAGCTGAACTCTGGCTGGGGATACAGCTCAGTTGGTAGAGTGCTTGCCTTGCATGCACAAGGCCCTGGGTTTGATCCCCAGCATCAAAAAAAAAAAAAAAAAAAAGCTGAACTCTTCTCATATACGTAAAGCTTTGCCCAGCTCAGTAAATGGCACTGACATCTCCATCCATTTGTCCTAAACCCAGAAGTCATTTTTAGCCACCCTTTTCTATTGTCACCTGTCCATTCTTCCTCCTAAGTAGGTCTCAGATATGACTTTTCAATTACACCATTCCTTAGTTTGCTTCTTGAACATTAAAGGGATTTTTATGTGGAGAAAGGAGTATGCACAACTGTTTATGTTGTAATTCCTGAATTTATTAAGCATACCTATTAATTTTTAAGGTAATATTTTTCTAATAATTACACAGTTGCTTTAAACATTTAAATGACAATTATTAACTTACTAGGGCTGATTATTTTGAGTATGTTCAAACATTATATACACAAACTATACAAAAAATTATGAAACATATTTAAGCTTATGTTAAGACACGCTCATGATGGGTTTCATTCCCTCTCTGTTTGTTTACCTTCATAAGATTTTGCTATTACTTTCTTAGTATTGTACCAATCACACGAAACACTAAATTTGAAAATGATCAGAAAGGCCTTGGGGTGGAGGGCTGGGGTTGTGGCTCAGCGGTAGAGCACTCACCTAGCACGTGCGCAGCCGGGGGCTCGATCCTCAGCACCACATAAAAATAAAAAAATGCATTGTGTACAACTAAAGCAAATGAATAAATATTTAAAAAGAAAGGCCTTGGGACCTGGTTTCTTCTCCCAAATTTTGCAAAACCTAACCTTACTAGATTTTTTTAAAGTCCATACCTTTTCCTTTGATTTTAATTTTAATTTTTTGTAGTGGTAGAGATCAAGCCCAGGGTCTCCCTCTTGCTAGGTAAGTACTCTACCTTTGAGCCATACTCCAACCTGTAACCTGATGTTCTTAGTGAAGTGATGTTCTTAGTGAAGTGATGTTCTTTAAATTGATGATACTGGGTATGTGGGCACACGCCTGTAATTCCAGCTGCTCAGGAGCTTGAGGCAGGAGGATTATAAGTTCTAGGCCAGTCAGAGCAATTTTGCAAGACTCTGTCTCAAAATAAAATAAAAAGGATTGGTGACATAGCTTAGTGGTAGAGCAATTGCCTAGCATATGGGAAACCCTGAGTTGAATTCTCAGCATCACAAAATGAATAAATAAATTAATTGATGGCATGTATTTTGACATATATAGTTATGGTTGTTCATCAGTATCCATGAAGGATTGGTTCTAAAACTGCCTTTGATACTTAAACCTGCAGATCCTCAAGGCCTTTATATAAAATGGTATAGTATTTGTATATAACCTACATACATCTTCCTATATACCTTAAATCATCTCTAGATTTCTTTTGTTACTTAATACAATGAAAATACTGTATCAAATAGTTTTTATAAAAAGTCTGTACCTGTTCAGTACAGATATATATATTTTTTTGCAGTTGGTTGAATCTATGATGCAGAACCCGTGGATTTCGAGGGCTGACTATATTTGCAATGACTTGAAGTATTTGATTCATCACCCCTGAATGTAGAAAGTACCACTTTCAGTAACTCAGTGTAGAGTGTTTGCCTAGCACATCTTGCAAGGCTCTAGGTTCAGTCCCCAGTAAGTGGGGGAGGGGAGGGTATAGATTATTCCTTTGTTATTGTTTTTTAAGTTTTAAAATAATTTCTAAAATTTTGAAATTTTGAAATATAGATAAAATTTCTACCACCCAGTCTCACATAATGCCAACATTTTGCTATCTTTGCTTCAAACCATTCCACCTTGCTTTTCCATGTGTGTATATGCATATCTTTTGGGGGAGAGGGAGTTGTGTTTGTTTTTGTGATACTGGAGATTGAGCCCAAGAATGCTCTACCACATAGCTACACCCCTGGCCGTTTTTTATTTTTTCTTTTGAGACTGGGCCTTTCAAAGTTGCCCGGACTAGCCTCAAACTTGATATCTTCCTCCTCATCCTCCCAAGTCATTAGGATTACAGGCACCTGCCACCACATTCCCAGCCCTTATAGTGAATGTTTTATCTCAGTTATACTTTCCAACTTCACAGTTTCTAATTTTTTTCCCTTTATCAATACTCTTTATTTGTAAGATATCCTTTTTGAGCTTTCCTTTAGTTTTTTGAACGTTTTAAATTTTTCTACCTATGTTTCATGATAATGTGTCAACTTTGGAAATCCACCCTCCACCACCACCAGTGTTTGTTGTTATTATTTATTGTTTGTTTAGCTGCTTTTCCTGAGTTGATTTCTGTAAAATCCTTCTTCTTTGTCATAGGTGTCACTGAAGTCTCTGCTTGATTAGATGATTTCCTTAAGTGCCTACAAACAATAAGTCCCCCAGTCTTTGCCAAGGAACTCTGTGCATTGGGCATCAGTGGTCAAGCCAGCAATTTGCAAGTTTGCATCAGCTTTCACTTCCTCCATGCACAGAGCCTCCAACTCAGCCATCAATGAGTTTAGGGCCTTCTCAGATCTTTCCTGAGCTTATGTACAGCCCTACACATTCACATATCTCAGATTCCCAGGAGTATGTCAGAGCTGTTCAAACCCTCCTATGGACATCTCAGTTTCCAGCTTTTCATTTTAAGGTTTGTTATCCGTTTGTTGCTTTCCCCAACTATTTTAGCTTCCTCAATTTAACTCTGATGCTAAATATTTGCTTAAAACAACTATTCTTGAAAACCCTTCTCATAGCCGGGGCAGTGGCGCACGCCTGTAACCCAGCACTTGGGAGGCTGAGGCAGGAGGATCGCGAGTTCAAAGCCAGCCTCAGCAATGGAAAGGCACTTAGCAACTCAGTGAAACCCTGTCTCTAATAAAATACAAAAAAGGGCTGGGAATGTGGCCCAGTGGTCAAGTGCCCCTGAGTTCAATCCCTGGTACCAAAAAAAATAAAAAAGAAAAGAAAGCCCTTCTCAGGAAAAGAAGGCTTCCCATATGCTAGACAAGTGCTCTACCACTGATCTCACTGGGCCAATAGGATTTTCCATGCACTGCCAGACAGATCAAATAAGGACAGTCTCTAGGATGGGGCTTTGGAGGAGCCCAGCTCCCCAATGTCCTCTTTGATGGCTGTTAAGCTGCTGGTTTGCACCATGATTGTGGAACTCTTGGTTTTCAGGGGTCTATGGAGACTCTAAGCTGGGGAAAGAAGGATGGAAACAATACAAGTTAAAATGCCACAAAGTTCAGCCAAGCGCAGTTGCACAGGCCTGTAATCCCAGACCTTGGGAGGTTGGGGAGAGGATCGCAAGTTCAAAGCCAGCCTCAGCAATGGCGAGGCACTTAGCAACTCAGTGAGACCCTGTCTCTAATAAAAAAAAAAAAAAAGGGGGGCTGGAGATGTGGCCCAGTGGTTGAGTGCCCTTGAGTTCAAGTCCCCAGTACCAAAAAAAAATACAAAAAGGGCTGGGGATGTGGCCCAGTGGTCGAATGTCCCTGAGTTCAATCCCCAGCACCACAAAAAAAAAAAAAAAACAACAACAACAACAAACAAAAATTAACAATTAGGTAGATGCAGTGGTACATACGTGTCATTCCAGCTACTTGGGGAGACTAAGGCAGGAGGATCACAAATTCAAGGCCAGCCTGGGTTACTTTGGTAGACCCTGTCTCCAAATGAAATAAAAAGGGCTGGGGATGGAGTCCAGTGGTAGAGCCACTTTCCTAGCTTGTGCAATGCCCTTAGTTCAGTCCCAGTATGGCAAAAAAAATATTACTTTTATGCTTGTTTATTTTGTATTTGTTTGCATATCATTAAGAATTCATAGCCTTTCAAAAGCATTTTATTTTAATTGTAAGTTATTTTCTTATTTGAGTTTCCGGTATTCACAGCAGGACGAATGGATTGGTTTCCTTGAAACTGGCTCTTCTGTCCTTTCCACATTGTCTCTAACATTCTTGAAAGCATTTTTGCTTGGCAGCAACAGACTTGTATTCTGGATACAACTTGATTTATTTTCCTTACCCCACAATATGAAATCAGCATCTCTCTCAAGAGCCTGATCCTTTTCATAATGTTAGAATAATATTAGAGACCAAAATCTGATTGCTAATGATGCTTATAATTGTTGGACAGAAGTGCTACTCTTACTACTCTTTTTTTTTAATGTTTATTTATTTGTTTTAGTTGTATACAATGCCTTTATTTTTACGTGGTGCTAAGGATCGAACCGGGGCCCTGCATGTGCTAGGCGAGTGCTCTGCTGCTGAGCCACAATCCCAGCCCCTTTTACTACTCTTGAGCTCCTTCTATTAATAACTAGAAAAGAGATTTTTCTTTAATAGCTTTATTGAGATAGAATTGATAAGAAACAAACTAAAATATATAGATACAATTTGGTAAATTTTGACATATGACATGTGTACGCTCCTGAAACCATCATTGCTAAATATTTTTATTATTTTGGGGGGATAGGGGCGGTGCTGGGTATTAAACCCAGGCAGGGCCTTGTAAATGCTTTATTGGTGCTCTACGTAGCTGCTCAATACTTTTTAAATGAACAGTTTAGGATGACATGTTCCCTTTTCATTTTTCCTATGAAATCTGACGTGTGTGTGTGTGTGTTACTGGAGATTGAACCCAGGGTCACTACCAGTAAGCTACATCCCCAGCCCTTTTATTTTTCACTTGAGACAGATCTCACTAATTTGCCCAGGTTTACCTCAAACTTATGATCCTTCTGCCTCAGCCATCCTAGTTGCTGAGATTACAAGCATGGCCACCATGACTGGTCAAAATGTATTTTCTTTCTTCATCAGAGCTGATTCATTGTGGTTTCTACTAATCATCCTTGGCCAGATAGCCTAGTCTCCTTAGGAAGTACCTTAGCAAGGCCTTTCTGCCCTCAATGTGCATTTGCCAGTGTACCAGATGTCCATAAGTGAAGATGGTAATATCAAAGATAGGGTTTCCCTACAGGTTTTTTTTTCCTTCCTGGCTCACAATAAATTATTCATCCACCAGCTTGATAGTTGTTATAAAAGCATGGTTCTCTAAGTTCTGTCACCTATTCAAGCCTCTATTTGTGTTTTATTATTTTGTTTACCAATATCATGTTTCCTTTTTCCACAGATCGATTTGGGATGTTACCATTAGATGAGCCTGCTGTTCTCATTAGTGAATTCCTAGATCGTTTTCAAAACCTTTGTCACTTGGACCTCCAGCTTCCTTCACTGAAGCCAGAGGACTTGAAAACTATGGTGAGTTTTTCTTGGCTAGGTTGTAGTGACCTCCAGTTGTCACCAGCATTTGTACATGAAGCATTTCTTTTTTTTTCTTTTTTCTTTCTTTCTTTCTTTTTTTTTTTTTTTTTTTGGTACCGGGAATTGAAACTCAGGGGCTCTCAACCACTGGGCCACATCCCCAGCCCTTTTTTGTATTTTATTAGAGACAGGGTCTCACTGAGTTGCTAAGTGCCTCGCCATTGCTGAGGCTGGCTTTGAACTTGCGATCCTCCTGCCTCAGCCTCCCAAAGTGCTGGGATTACAGGCGTGAGCCACCACGCCCGGCTACCTTTTTTTTTTTACGTGGTGCTAAGGATTGAACCCGGGCCACGCACATGCTAGGCGAGCGCTCTACCACTGAGCCACAACCCCAGCCCAAAACATTTTTTTTAATGACAAAATGATGCAGATTGTTAGGAAGAGAATGACTCATTCATCTCTCATCTGACTTTTTCAGTTTCAACCAGAAAGGTGACTATTGAGGGTTGAAGTAAATAGGTTACACTTAAATGTTTAGGTATGATTTCTCAAGTAGCAAATATAATTTTATCTTGATGAGCTACTTATATTGTTTAACAGAACACACTGACATGTAACTGCATATCACTTATTGCATATAATTTTCCATAGTGCTAGAGGCCAGGTTATAAACTCTTCCTGTGAATAGAAGTGTTGAAATGCTCTGGCCCATCTGTACTTTTTTTTTTTTTTTTTTTTTTTTTGGTACCAGGGATTGAACTCAGCGGCACTCGACCACTGGGCCACATCCCCAGCCCTTTTTGTATTTTATTAGAGACAGGGTCTCATTGAGTTGCTAAGTGCCTCGACATTGCTGAGGCTGGCTTTGAACTCATGATCCTCCTGCCTCAGCCTCCCAAAGTGCTGGGATTACAGGCATGCGCCACCGCGCCCGGCCCATATGTACTTTGAAATTCCATATTTACTATCCCATTTCATCAGCCTGTTAGTACTGTGAGGCAAAGCTATGTTATAGGAAATAGCAGCTTATTTTAGTCAGCTATGTCAGTACTGTGACTAAAGGACCTGACCAGAACAACTGCAGAGGAGGAAACGTTTATTTGAGGTGGTCACAGTTTCAGAGGACTTAGTCTACAGATAGCTGTCTCCATTCCTCAGGGCTCCAGGTAAGACTGAACATCATGGCAGAAGAGTGTGGCAGAGGGAGAGAGAAAGACTCTACTCTCCAGATACAAAATACGTACCCCAGCCGGGCGCGGTGGCGCACGCCTGTAATCCCAGCACTTTGGGAGGCTGAGGCAGGAGGATCACGAGTTCAAAGCCAGCCTCAGCAATGGCGAGGAACTTAGCAACTCAGTGAGACCCTGTCTCTAATAAAATACAAAAAAGGGCTGGGGATGTGGCCCAGTGGTCGAGTGCCCCTGAGTTCAATCCCCGGTACCACAAAAAAAAAAAAAAAAAAAATACGTACCCCATAGCCATGCCCCCAATGAACCATTTTCTCCAACCACTCCACCTGCATTCAGTTACCACTCAGCATTCAGTAATCCCGTCAGGGATTAATTCACTGACTAGGTTAAGGTTATGACCCAATCATTTCTCCTCCAAACCTTCTTGTGTTGTGTCACATGTGAGCTTTTAGGGGACACCTCACATCCAAAACATAGCATAGCTGATTATTTTGCTTCTTCAAGTTGAGACACTAGTATAGCTTTTAGCACCAACCTGTTGATTTCCCGAAGCCTATTAGAAAGTCATCTTGTCCCTGGCCAAGGCAAATTTTTTCATATCCTGTCATAGTTCTTTATTATTTTCACAGCAAAAATCAAGGCTGGCAGAATCTGTTGTTCAGTTAAAAGTAAACTGATTGTCAAACTAAGACATAAACAGTAATCTGTTTTCATTATTTGAGTTTGCTTTTCACAGATTTCAGACAAAAATCTGTAATTGGTAAATTGAAAACAATACTAAAAGAATTGATAGTTCTAAGACAATTGCCACCTTTCTCTGTAAGTAGGTTCAGGGCAACTCAGAATGCTTCTGTGTGAACTGGGAATGGTGATACATACCTATAATCCCAGGGACTTGGGAGGCTGAGGCTGGAGGATTGTAAGCTGGAGGCTAGCCTTAGCAACCTAGTAAGACCCTGTCTCAAAATAAAACATAAAAAGGACTGGGCATGGGGCTCACTGGCAGATCCCCTCTGGGTTCAATCCCTAGGACCATAGGGGAAAAACAAAGCTTCTGTGTGATTCCTTATCCCTGCCCTAGAATAAGTCTTCTCTATGAGGTCAGTCTCATCATATTTGTCATTTTTTTCCTGATTTTTGCCTTGTACCATCTAGGTACATCATAGGAAAATTTTTTCTTTGTAAAATGGTTGAAACTTGAAGGTTTTTTATCTTGGCTCCTTTGTAGTGCTTGACAGAAGACAAGATCAGTCTTCTGCTACACCTGCTTGAAGATGAACTTGATCACCAAACTGAAGAGAGAAAAACTCCAAGCAAATTAGGCTCCGACATCCAAGTCCACATCACGGCTTGTGTTCTCTCTGTATGTGGCTGGGCGTGTAGGTCAGTCAGCAAATTTTGCCTGAGAGCATAAGCTGTGACAATGGCTTACACTCATATATACATCATTCACTAGTAGTATTTGGAAGTCACATGATGTTTCCAGTGAGAAAACTGAAACAAAGAGGAAATTGATGAGAGGAATGGGGGGAGGGAGAATAGATAATAAGAATTAGTAACAAACAGAATTAGAACTTGGGGATCCTTGGTGTTCACACCTGAACTTTGTTTCTTGTACTGTAACTATCCAGGTGTGTTCCTATAAGCAATGAAGCTCCTTTTGGAAAATAGAAAAGAAGCTATTTTTAGAAAAAAAGAGAGAGAGAGAGAAAGATCAGTGTAATTGATAAAACCTACCAGAGATAGGGACTGGGGATGTAACCTGATAGAGCACTTTCTATCATGTGCATGTGCAAAGCCCTGGATTCAGACTCCAGCACCCCCCAAAATTTCAAAAGTACCAGAGGAAACCCCAGTTGGCATCCCCTTGCCCCATGTTGATGTTTTTAATATTCTATGTGCTCAGTTTGGCAAAGACTCCCTCTGAGATGGAAGATTGTGGAAACCAAACTTTTTTTGCCCTCCAATGGGGAGCAAAGCTAGGCAGGGCCTCACACAAGCTAGGTGAGTGCTGTGTCACTGAGCCACATCCTTTTTTATTTTATTTTGAGACAGGGTGTTAACAAGTTGATGAGACTGGCCTGGAACTTGCAATCCTCCTGTCTCAGCCTCCCAGATTGCTGGGATTGCCAGCATGCACCACCATGCCTGCTTTGATTGACCTTTGATATGCTTTCCTTGGTAGATTAGGAAAGAGTTTAAAAGGGGCAGAAGAATTTTTTTTTTTTTTTTTTTTTTTTTTTTTTTTGTGGTACCAGGGATTGAACTCAGGGGCACTCACCCACTGGGCCATATCCCCAGCCCTTTTTTGTATTTTATTTGGAGACAGGGTCTCACTGAGTTGCTAAGTGCCTCACCATTGCTGAGGCTGGCTTTGAACTGGCGATCCTCCTGCCTCAGCCTCCCAAAGTGCTGGGATTACAGGCGTGCGCCACCGTGCCCGGCAGAAGAATTTTATAAAACATACTTCCAACATAGTCTTGCCATAGAGAGCACACCAAGACCTTTCTATAGGAAATAATGTAAGAGATGATGGATAGACATGGTTTCCAGTTCCTTGGACCACTGAGATTTGTTTGATGAGATGAACCATACTCACATTATACTTGGTCACATAGAAGTGTTATCCTTCAACAAGACCCACTTTGTTTTTCATTTCTTCCTAGTTCTGCTTTGGAACCTATGCAGCTCTCCCTGATAACATGTTCACAGTGTATGAGGAAGGTGGGGCTCTGGGGCTTCCAGCAGATTGAATCATCCATGACTGACCTGGACCCATCCTTTGGCCTGAGCAACTCTCCAGTCCCAGGCCCTGAGGGTCGTCCAGAGCGCTTCCCTCTGGTGCCTGAATCGCCTCGAAGGATGATGACCCGGAGCCAGGATGCCACGTTTTCCCCAGGCTCAGAGCAGGTATTGACTTAGCTTGTTTGAGGTGGACATTTTAATGACATTGTTGCCAAAAGTGTTGGTGGTGGAAAGTGGAAAATTGGTGGGTAGATTTCACTTCTGTACATATTGATCAGAGTATCATGACATTTTTCTGTTCATCAATTGAGAAGCTAAATTTCTTATAGGAATTCAATAAAGAAATATAGTATTCTTAGAAGAGTACTTGTGTAGGCAATTCAGAAACTAAAAGAATTTTAATTTTTTTGGTGGTACTAGGGATTGGCCCCAGGATGTACCATTGAGCTTTATCCCAAGCCCTATTAATATGTGGTGCTGAGAATCGAATTTAGTGCCTCACACATGCTAGGCAAGCACTGTACCACTGATCCATAACCCCAATCCCTTTTTGTAAATTTTGAGACAGGGTCTTTTAAGTTGCTGAGGCTGGCCTGTAATTTACAATCTTCCTGCCCCAGCCTCCTAAGTACTGGGGATTACAAGGTTCACTGTGCCTGGCAGAAACTAAATTTTTATTCATTTATTTGTAGTTCCAGAAATTGAACCTAGGAGTACTCTGCCATGGAGCCGCATTCCCTTTTGGGTTGTTTTTTTTTTTTTTTTTTTTTTAAATACAGGATTTGACGAAGTTTCTGAGGCTGACCTTGAATTTGTGATTCTCCTGCCTCAGCTTTCCAAATTACTGGGATTATAGGCTTGTGTCACTGCACCCTGCTCCAAATCTTTTTTTAGTAATGTTTTGTTATGTTTGTACTAGGGAACTGAATCCAGGGTCTCTTTACCGCTGAGCTACATCCCTAGCCCCTCACCCACCTTATTTTGAGACTGGGTCTCAGTTGCTTAGTGCCTTGCTAAGTTGCTAAGGGTGACCTCAAACTTGGAATCCTCCTGTCTCAGTCTCCCAAGTCACTGGGATTACAGTCATTTTCCTTTCTTTTTTTAAAAAATTTATTTCCTTTTATTAGGTACACATGACAGCAGAATGCATTTTGATTCATTGTACGCAATTGCAGCACAATTTTTCATCTATCTGATTGCATCGCACCATATGTGAAGTCATACATGTACCTAGTGTAAAAATGTCTATTACATTCCACCATCTTTCCTGCCTCCACACTCCTACCCCCGTCCTCTCCCTCCCCTTTGCCCAATCACAGTTCCTCCAATTTTCCCATGCCCTCCCCCATTATGGATCAGCATCCACTTATCAGAGACAACATTTGGCCTTTGGATTTTGGGGATTGGCTTACTTCACTTAGCATGATATTCTCCAACTCCATTCATTTACCTGCAAATTCCATAATTTTATTCTCAGTTTCTTTATCCATTCATCTATTGAAGGGCATCTAGGTTGCTATTGTGAATTGAGCTGCTATAAACACTGATGTGGATGCATTACTATATTATGCTGATTTTACGTCCTTTGGATATACACTGAGGAGTGGGGTAGCTGGGTCAAATGGTGGTTCCATTCCAAGTTTTCCAGGGAATGTCCATACTGCTTTACAGGGTGGTTGCACCAATTTGCAATCCCACCAGCAATGTATGAGTATGCCTTTTCCCCTACGTCCACGACAACACTTATTGTTTGTATTCTTGATAACTGCCATTCTGAGGTGAGGTGAAATCTTAGAGTAGTTTTGATTTGCATTTCTCTAATTACTAGAGCTGTTGAACATTTTTTCATATATTTGTTGATTGAATGTATATCTTCTGAGAAGTGTCTTTTCAGGTCCTTAGCCCATTTATTGACTGGGTTGTTTGGGTTTTTTTGGTGTTAAGTTTTTTGAGTTCTTTATATATCGTGGAAACTAAAATCTTTTCAATGTACCAATTAAAGATTTTTCTGAAATCTAACTAAACATTTATAATTTAAACTATAAAATACTTGATTTTATATGCTTTAAGAAATACTTATGGGGGCTGGGGTTGTGGCTCAGTGGTAGAGCATTCACCTACCATTCATGAGGCACTGGGTCCAATCCTCAGCACCACATAAAAATAAAATAAAGATATTGTGTCAATGTAAAACTAAAAAATAAGTATGTAAAAAAAAAAAAAAAGAAAAAAGAAATACTTCTGGCCATAATCATCAACATGATACATGGACTTTCCATTATTTCCTCTTCAGATTGAAAAGAGCCCTAGTCCCATTGTCTCCCGAACCCGGAGCTGGGACTCTTCTAGCCCTGTTGATAGGCCTGAGCCGGAGGCAGCCAGCCCCACCACCAGAACCCGCCCAGTGACCCGAAGCATGGGAACAGGAGACTCTGCTGGCCTGGAAGTACCCTCCAGCCCTCTCCGGAAAGCCAAACGAGCTCGCCTCTGCTCATCCAGCAGTTCAGTGAGTCTACCTTCTTGTGTAGCCATCACTAAGCACAAATAGCAAGCTGTGCTCCTACCACGCAGCACTGAGACACAGGCATGAGCCATCCCTGACCCTCTGGCTAAAGGTAGACTGCCTAAATAGGTTTAAAGATGAGACAGGTAGGTGGCCAAAGGGAAAAAGTTAAAAGGTTTTGTCATTTGTTCCTTTGAGTAGATTCTGTAGTGGTAATACATATTTCAGGCTAATGGTACAGCGGTAAGACGGGGGGACAAAGCTGATAAGGTACAGTTTGTTTAGCACAAAAGGACTGAAGGGGAAATAAAAAGACAGAATTTAAAAGCATTAAAACTGGAAGTGAAGACAGTTATGAAATTTTGGGCTTTATGACTAATAATATGCCTATAATAATATTCCTTCCTAAAGAGACATAGCATCTGCCCTTCATTAACAATCTCTCTTCCTCCTCTCTCAGGACACATCTTCCGGAACTTCTTTGATCCCACCTCTCAGCACAGAGACTGGTGCCCTTGGGTGAATATCACACTTGGCAAAGAATCTAGGGAGAATGGTGGAACAGAGCTTGATGCCAGCACCCCAGCAGAGCCGGGCTGGAAGGCAGTGTTGACCATCCTGCTGGCCCACAAGCAGTCTAACCAGCCAGCTGAAACAGACTCCATGGTGAGATAAGCTGTTGCCCTGCTTGTTCGCAGCACTTGCTCTTCATGGGATAAGCAGCAGTAGCTAGTTCTATCATTAGCACCCTGCCTGCCTTCAGCTTTCCTAAGTCATGTAGACTTATTCTGATTTATCCTAAAGAAAGGCATGGAAGAGCCGGGCACGGTGGCACATGCCTGTAATCCCAGCACTTAGGAGTCTGAGGCAGGAGGATCGAGTGTTCAAAGCCAGGCCGGGCATTGTGGCGCACGCCTGTAATCCCAGCACTTGGGAGGCTGAGGCAGGAGGATCACGAGTTCAAAGCCAGCCTCAGCAATAGTGAGGCACTTAGCAACTCAGTGAGACCCTGTCTCTAAATAAAATACAAAAAAGAGCTTGGGATGTGACCCAGTGGTCGAGTGCCCCTGAGTTCAATCCCCAGTACCAAAAAAAAAAAAAAGAAAGAAAGGCATGGAAGTGGTCAGTCTTTCTGGAGCTTAGCATATGGCATTCCATCAAATTCTGTTAAGTTCTTTATTCTCCCAAGGAATATGACTCAAAGTGGAAAAGTAACACAGAAACAGAAATAGATGAATAGGCAGCTGCTCTGGCCTCGTGTTACAGGGCAGCTGCTTTCTCAGAGCAGCTGCCTTCTCCATCAGTTGCTGTCAGTTGCCTTTGGAGCCTGGCCTGTTATCTTAGCCTTTGGATATGTGCTCTGACACCAAGCCACTTTCTTTCACTCCCTGTGTCAGGCATGTGCATTGGACCATCGTTAGCCATCACAGTCATGGTTACTGTGGTTAACCAATGTGGGTACATGCAAAGCCATCGTCAAGAATGAGAGTGATTGGAGCTGGGGTTTTAGCTCAGCGGTAGAGTGCAAAACAAACAAAAAAGAATGAGAGTGATGGTGTGTCCTTAATGTCCACCATGATTCCCTAATGGAATGGTAAAAGCTGTTGTTGTTTTTTTCCCTTTGTGGGCTCACTTCCAAATTTGCCTAACAGTTTCTGACCTTTACACCCTCCAAGGACAAAGCAAAGTAATACCTGCCAGGCAATGTTCCCAAATTAGTGGTTTTGTAGGGTCTTAGGAAGCCACTGGAGGGAGCTATACTGATGCTTTTTTTTTTTTTTTTTTTTTTTTTTTTTTTTTTTTTTTTTTTTTTTTTTTTTTTTTGGTACTGGGGATTGAACTCAGGCGCACTCTACCAGTGGGCCACATCCCCAGCCCTTTTTTTGTATTTTTATTTAGAGACAGGGTCTCACTGAGTTGCTAAGTGCCTTACCATTGCTGAGGTTGGCTTTGAACTCATGATCCTCCTTTCTCAGCCTCCCATGTGCTAGGATTACAGGCTTCTTTGTTTGTTTGTTTGTTTTGGTACTGGAGATTGAACCCAGGGGCACTTTACCACTGAGCTACATCCCCAGTCCCTTTTTATTTTTACTTTTTTATTTGTGAGACCGGGTCTCACTAAGCTACAGAGTCTGGCTCCCAATTTGCTGGGATTACAGGAATATGCTGCCACTCCCAGCTTGTACTGATGCTTAAAGCCCAACAATGAACAATGTATATTAGTACCTTTAGTAAATGTGTAGATGGATGTTTTCAAGTTTTTGCAGAAAAAAAAAAATCACTTCTTTTCAATTTAAAAACTTGGAAATGTGTAAAGCTATTTTTTTTTGCCATACTATTCAATTTGGAGATATTAAATCTATATTTGCACATAAGTTCTCTCTACCTAGAGCTTTAGGAAGTAATATTTTGGCAGTTTTTACTAAGAGTTCCCTCTGTTACTGTTATACTAAAAAGAAACCACACAGGGTTAGGTTTTTTTGTTTGTAGTAAAAGGTGGCCTCATAATTGGCCCTGGATTCTGGGGCTTTTAGGATCCTTTTTAGTAGCTCATCTTTTAACCTTCCCTCCAGCTGCTATGACTGGGTGATAAAAAGCTTAATGGGGCTGTTGTGAAAGATCTTGATGTTGGAAACAAGTTTATACCATTTTTTTTCTCAACTTTGTTTCTTTGAGCTTTTCACTAAACTAAATTCCCCTTAGTTCCTTGAGTCAGAGCTCAACCTTTTCCTCCTGGGTCCTTGTTTTATGATTTACCAAGAACTTTTATCTTCTAATGAATTGCTTTGTCTCCCTGTAACACCATTTCTCAGAATCTCAGAGCACTTGATAGGTATGATCTAGTGGCAGTGAGAGTCTTCCTATTTTTAGCTCTGCTGGCTAAAAATGAAACTGAGAAAGTCAAGGTCATAGTTTAGACTCCTGGGGGTCAGTCAACATTTATTTCTTGGCCTTGGATTATACTGTTAACCCCAAGTAGGTAGGTTCCAGGTAAATTTGAATCCTGTTCACAAGACATAATGAACTTGGGCCAATTTAACATCGTAGATTTTTTTTTTAATATTTTTATTTATTTGCTTTAGTTGTACACAATGTGTTTTATTTAATGCATTTTATTTGTACGTGGTGCTGAGGATTGAACCCGGGTCGCCCACGTGCTAGGCGAGCGCTCTACCGCTGAGCCACAATCCCAGCCCCGTAGATTTTTTTAAAAATGCAAATGAATGTGTGTTCTACTTATGGTAGGTCAGAAGTGTCATCATCACGTAGAAAGATTAGGATGGCTGTAGACACTTAGAAAAGATAATGAGCCATGTTTTAGTGCCTCAGTGTGTTAACAGCAGTCTGACAATAGAACAAAGGCTTCTTGATTTCATTTGGTCTTAACTGTACATTATAGCATAATATAAAATGAGTTTGTATTCAGTCCTAGATATATTTTGATCACTGTAGAAGAAATTTACAAATTCTGATGCTGTAGAATCTGAAAAAAATAGTATAAACTTTTTTCCAACATCAAACTCATTCACCCCATCCCCCTTAAGCTTTGTATCATCCATATAAAACTGTTATATGTCTCTATAAAAGAATTTAATCCTAATAATAAGCTTTTCTACCAATAGAGTCTTTCTGAAAAATCAAGAAAAGTATTCCGAATATTCCGACAGTGGGAATCATTATGCTCATCCTGAAGCTATTCCAGCCCATTCCTGGAGAAAACTGAAACGAGAGTGACTTTTTGAAAAATAAAGCCTGAATTCCCTTTGGGTCAGCCAATACGGTTTTTCTCCATTCTGTTTAATCATAAGGAGCCCCTGCCATTGCAAAGGTAGTGAGCATCAACCATCTGCATGACTAAGAGGAGACCCATTTCTCTGTGGGGATGTGGATGGGTAAGGTACTGCAAACCCAGTTCTATTAAAAGACTGCGGGGCTACAAAACTAGATGGATGACCCAAAAACACGCATTTCAGCAGCTTTAGTGTGGGCAGTGTTTCAAGGACTGTATATCCAGGAATTTGACAGTGTATATTATTAAAGTATTTGCCATGATGCTTCAGTGCTTGAGAATTGTTTTTTCCCTGGACTGGTAGGTTGGAAAAAGCTTCAGTGATACTAACAAGAGTTAAACTGTGGGCTAGGCATGGTGGCACATGCCTTTACTTCCAGCTACATAGGAAACTGAGCCAGGAGGATTGCAAGTTCAAGGCCAGGCTGGGCAACTTAGCAAGAACCTCCAAAATAAAAAGGGCTAGGGGCATAGCTCTGTGTTAGAGCATCCCTGTGTTCAATCCCCAGTACTCCCCCACCCCCAAAAAAGTAGAGTCAAACTGGGTTTTCAGAGTGGCTGCAAAACCTGAAATTTATTTCTAATTCCAGTCAAAGAGGTATAGTCTTTCTTAACTAGAAGTGAGGTAGTATCATTATATTACCAGGTTTCCCGGTGTGATGCAGTGTAAGGTAAGATGGTTATTTTCTACTCATTTTGAATGCTAACAGAGTAAAAGAATGGAAGGAGACTAGAAGAAAATATCCAGAAAGAGGCCCCTCATGTGCTGTCTAATGCCTGGCTCCCCTGACTGGGCACCCCAAGCCTCTTTCCCTGTTGTAGAGAAGATTGACATGAATCTGACCCATCTAAATACAGCTGCCTACTGGTAAAGTGACGATAAGCCACTAGAGGCTGGAAAGTGTTCTCTGATATGTCATATTTTAGTAAATGGTTGATTTATTTTATGGCTCACCATTTTTTTGGTGTGTATGTGTGGGGGGGGGTCCTTGCTAGGGATTTAACTCAGGGGTGCTCAACCCCTAAGCTACATCCTCAGCCCTTTTTTTTTTTTTTTTTTTTTTTTTTTTTTTTTTTTTTTTTTTTGGTACTGAGGATTGAACTCAGGGGCACTCGACCACTGGGCCACATCCCCAGTCCTTTTTTGTATTTTATTAGAGACAGGGTCTCACTGAGTTGCTAAGTGCCTCGCCATTGCTGAGGCTGGCTTTGAACTCGCGATCCTCCTGCCTCAGCCTCCCAAGTGCTAGGATTACAGGCGTGCGCCACCACGCCCGGCTCTCAGCCCTTTTTATTTTTTGAGACAGGGTCTTATTGAGTTGTTCAGGGCTTTGCTTAGTTTCTGAGGCTGGCCTTTAACTTGTGATTCTCCTGCCTCAGCCTCCTGAGTCAGATGTCAGGTTTATAGATGTGCGCCACCATGCTTGGCCTTTTTTTTTTTTTTTTTCTTTTTTCTTTAAATGGTTACTGGGGATTGAACCTAGGGGCACTCTATCTCTGATCTATATCCCCAACCCATTTTAATTTGGGGGGATAGAATCTCACTAAGTTGCCCAGACTGGCCTCAGATTCAGAATTCTCCTGCCTAAGCTTCCTAAGTGGTTGGGGTTACAGGCATGTGCCACCACACCTGGTTTATATCTTTATTTTTAAACTAATGTGACTTAAAGAAAATAACAATAATAATATTTTGCCCATACTATACTTTGGCTTACATCTCTAAAAAAAATAGACCTTTTCCCCTACAAATTATACCCAATAAAAATTAATAATTGCTGGGAGCTGGTTGCAGTGGTTTATTACTATAATCCCAGCAACTTGAGAGGTTGAGGCAAGAAGGATCACAAGTTCAAGGCCAGCCCAAGCAATTTAGGAAGACCCTGTTTCAAAATTTGAAAAAATAATAAAAAGAACTAGGGATGTAGCTCAGTGTTAAAGCACCCCTGGTTTTGTCCCCAGTACCACACACACACACAAAAGTAATTATCCATGAATATTGTGTGATACCAATCTATATTCGAAATTCCTAATTGTGGGGGCTGGGGTTGTAGCTCAATTGTAGAGTGCTTGCCTAGCACACGCGCAGCCCTGGGTTCAATCCTCAGCACCATATAAAAATAAATAAATAAAATAAAGCCGAGCGCGGTGGCACATGCCTGTAACCCCAGCACTTTGGGAGGCTGAGGCAGGAGGATTGCGAGTTCAAAGCCAGCCTCAGCAATAGCGAGGCACTTAGCAACTCAGTGAGACCCTGTCTCCAAATAAAATACAAAAAAGGGCTGGGGATATGGCCCAGTGGTCGAGTGCCCTGAGTTCAATCCCCGGTACCACAAAAATAAAATAAAATAAAGGTTGTGTCCAACTACAACTAAAAAATTAAAATATTTTAAAAGAAAAAAATCCTGGGGGCTGGGGTTGTGGCTCAGTGGTAGAGTGCTCGCCTAGCACGTGTGCGGGCCCGGGTTCGATCCTCAGCACCACGTAAAAACAGATTGTGTACAACTAAAGCAAATAAATAAATATTTTTTTAAAAAAAGAAAAAAAAAAATCCTAAATTGTGGGGCTGAGGTGTAACTCAGTGGCAGAGCACATGCCTAGTAAATGTGAAACCCTGAGTTCAATCCCCAGGACCAAAAGAAAGTTCTGAGCTATGGATATAGCTGATTTGGTAGTGCTTCCCTTGCATGTACAAGGCCCTGGGTTCAATTCCCAGCACCATTAAAAAAAAAGAAAGACCTTAATTCTTCTAAACACGTTCTTTATATATGATTTGTTCAAATCAAGATTGTGTATTGTATAACTCTCTTTAGTCTTTAACTCCTTATGTTATCAGATTTCAAATTCATCATTCCTTTTTTTTAATAATCCCCCCTTGTTTTTAGTTGTAGATGGACACAATATCTTTATCTTATTTATTTACTTTTATGTGGTGCTGAGGATCAAACTCAGTGCCTCAAATGTGCTAGGTAAATACTCTACCACTGAGCTACAAACCCAGCCCCTTAAAATCATCATTTCTAATCCTAATTTTTTAAAATGGTAAACTGTTGTTGATCTCTCTCCTAATCAAACTTTCCCCACTGGAGGAGGTCAGGTAGAGGCTGACAGGTTATTTTTCTAATGCTCTTCTGCCTTTGACATTGGTAGATGACTTGACTGTTCATTATTGGTCTGTATGGTCTCCTTTAGAGTGCTCTGATGTTTATAGAAATGAGACTTCTGGTGTAGGGTGGGAAATCATTTGCTGGCTGGTGACTAAGTGAATTAGAAATCCACTCAAGAAGATCTGAGCCTGTATGTCATAGTACCTTTTCTTTCTTTTTTTCTTTTTCTTTCTTTTTTTTTTTTTTTTTAAATACTGGGGATTAAACCAGGGCCTTATACATGCTAAAGCAAAGGGTCTACCACTGAGCTACGTTCCCAGCCCTTTTTATATTATTTTGGATACATGGTCTCATTAAGTTGCCCTGAGACTTGCAATCCTCTTGCCTCAGCCTCCCAGGTATCTGGGATTACAGTCATGTTCCACAATGCCTGGCTTCTAGGTAATAGTTCCTTAAGGAGTGGTATAGAATCATTAATATAAGGTAGCCATGTGGACTATAAGTCTTAGATTCAGGTTTTAATAATGTGAGTAGTTTATAAGTCTTTCCACTATAAATTTTTAATTTATACTCCCTCCAAAAAGTATTTACATTTCTTTAAAATAGGCAAAACTTCACTTTTGTTTGTTGTTGTTGTAGGTAGACAAAATACCTTTTTTTGTTTTTTTATTTATGTGGTGCTGAGGATTGAACCCAGGGCCTCACACATGCAAGAGGAGCACTCTACCGCTGAGCCATAGCCCCAACCCCAAAACTTCATGTTTTTATGTTTATTTTTTATCATAAATGGAAGCATAGCCAGGCGCGGTGGTACACACATGTAATCCCAGCACTTGGAAGTCTGAGGCAGGAGGATTATGAGTTCAAAGCCAGTTTCAACAATGGCGAGGCACTTAGCAACTCAGTGAGACCCTGTCTCTAATAAAATACAAAAAAGGGCTAGGGATGTGGTTCAGTGGTCAAGTGCCCCTGAGTTCAATCCCCGGTACCAATAAATAAATAAATGGAAGCAGGCTGAGACATATTTGCTATAATTTAAGAAATATTAGGGGGCTGGGGTTGTGGCTCAGCGGTAGAGTGCTCGCCTAGCACATGCACGGCCTGGGTTTGATCCTCAGCACCACATAAAACTAAAGGCATTGTGTACAACTAAAACAAATATTTTTTTTTAAAAAAAGAAATATTAGGTCTCCTCTCTGTGTGAGGCAACATGGGAGCCATCATAAATGAATGACTACCTAGTTTCTACCTTCAAGAAGTTTATAGTCCAGGCCAGAAGATACAAATGTTGTTTGGATATACAGATGTTACATAAGACAAACTGTGCCAAATACTCTAGAAGTATAAAAGTCAAGGGAGTTAATGTTCATTACGGAATTGCAGAGATTTGAACTGCACCTGGGAGTGTAGTGAGAAATGGAGGCTCCATGAGAACAGGGACCTTTTCTTTTTTTTTTTTTTTTTTTTTTTTTTTTTTGGTACCGGGGATTGAACTCAGGGGCACTCGACCACTGGGCCACATCCCCAGCCCTTTTTTGTATTTTTAGTAGAGACAGGGTCTCACTGAGTTGCTAAGTGCCTCGCCACGGCTGAGGCTGGCTTTGAACTCATGATCCTCCTGCCTCAGCCTCCCAAGTGCTGGGATTACAGGCGTGCGCCACCGCGCCCGGCTCAGGGACCTTTTCTATCATGGTTTTTTATTCTCAACTTGTAGAACAATACCTGTAGCACATGGTGGACACTCAATAAAGAAGGACATTTGAAGGAACACTGAGCAAATAAGCAGAATGTAGGATATGTTCCAGAGAGTGCAGGTGTTCTACTATGACTAGAGACTTGCACTGAATAAAGAGGCAGAAATGGTAGTTGGGCCAGGTTGAAGTCTTGTATGTTATACAAGCAAGTTTGGACTTGGTTCTGTGGGGAAAGAGAAGATCTTGAAGAATTTTTGAGCAGAGGAATGACATTTGTTCTTCGAAAGCTAATTCTGGTCCCTCTGAGTATCTTGCATTAGGGGAGACAGGAAGGATTAAGGGAGGTGTGTAGGCAGTGGCCTAGTGATGGTAGTGGGACATGATTTGATAGAAATGTCAGCAATGCCTTCAACATAATTGATGTGTGCATGAGGAAAAGGAGAAAAGTCAAAGGTGATTTTAAAGTTATGGCCTAACCAATCAAGATAGAGAACTAGATGGGAAGGGAAGATAGTTGTTTTACTTTTAATCTGTTAAATTCAGTCATATCTGAAATGCTGTTCTGCAGTTCAGGAAAAATGATTTGATGTGTTTAAATCAAGGAACATGGTGGGTGGTGGCACACACCTGTAATTCCAGCAGCTCCAGAGGCTGAGGCAGGAGGATGGCAAGCTCAAAGCCAGCCTAAGCAACTTAGTGAGGCCCTAAGCAACTCAGTGAGACCCTGTCTCTAAATCAAATATTTTTTTTAAAAAAAGGCTAGGGACATAGCTCAGTGGTTGAGTGCCTCTGGGTTTAATCCCCAGTACAAAAAAAAAAAAAAAAAAAAAAAATCAAGGAACATCAGTCCAAAGGCTCATCATTTATAGGGCTGTGCAGAGTGAAGCTCTCAACCTTGTCTTCTCACAAGAGATCTTGGTCCCCAATGTGGCAGTGTTGGCGGGTGATCCCTTTGAGAGGTATTTGAGAGGTATTAATTCTTTCCTCATGGGAGTGAGTTCACTCTCTCCTGGGACTGGCTTGGTTACTGCAAGAATGAGTGTAAGTTTGGCTCCCTTAGTTCTTTCTTCCTTCCTCTCTCACTACGTGTTCCTTTCCACATGACCCCCCATGTGATGCTATCCACCATGAGGCCCCTCATGGGAATCTGATGCTGTGTTGTGTGCCCTTAGACCTCCAGAACGATGAGCTAAATAAACTTTTATTTGTTTGTTTGTTTGTTTGTTTGTTTGCAGTCCTGGGAATTGAATCCAGGGCTTTGATATGCTATGCAAATGCTCAACCTCTAAGTTATATCTCCCACCCCTATTTTTATTTTATTTTGAAACAGTGTTGGTCTCACCAAGTTGCTCAGGCTGGTCCTGAACTTGTGATCCTCCTGCCTCAGCCTCCCAAATAACAAATCTCTCCATATGAGTAACCAGTCTCCATATGAAGTACCCAGTCTTCAGTATTTTGTTATAGCAACACAGACCAAGACATTTATGGTCCACAAAGGTGTTGTAAGTCAACATGCTAAGAATTGTAGCTAATTTGTATTATCTATGTTAAGTACATTATGGGATACTGTGTAATCTGTGTTAATTTGTCTCCTCCTGGTAAACAGAATTTGAAAACCTTCCTCTTTGCCTCCCAGGCCAGCACCTTCTTTTGCAGCATGGTCTCAGTGATAAGGTGGTGGTATCTTGAAGACCATCTGGCGTTCAAGGTTATTTAGACCCCCCTCTTTGCCCAGTTATCCCAGCCTTCAGAATCTCCTTTCATTATTTTTTTTCCACTGAGCCTCTAGAATTCCAACAAAGGTTGTAGTCCTGGGGGCAAATTCCATCAAAGGTTGGAATTCTCATCCAAATCAACTTTGTTATTTCAGAGAGGAAGACTGAATCTCAAATATATTTAATAACTACTCTGCCATAGCTAGAATATGACAAAGCTGTACTTCAATTGTTCTTTCCAGTCTCATGTTCTTTCTGTTACAGTACAGCTGGGACTATCTTCAAGCACTATGATTCTGATTTTCCTTTCCCATGCTCAAAGTTGAATTCTTCCTCTCATAGTAGAAATACCTTGCAACCACTCATGGGATGCAAGCGTCTTGGTTCTTTTTAGATGTTAACTAACTATAATAGATTTTGCAAATGGGGCATTCTTTTAGGGGACTTTCTTGGTACTCATTACACTCAGATCAGTTGTGGCTGCCTCCAAACCAGCTTTCTAACCCTTCCACCTTATCCCATGTTAGGCACAAAAAGAGTTGCATGTACAGCTTGACCAACAACAAAAGTGCAGATGCTTCCTTCTCCAGTTTGCCTTTCTATTTTTAGTTATATTCCTATTCTCAGTTTTCTTTGGCTTTATATAGCTGTCATCTGGGTCAGTTGACCCATGCTCTCAGAAAAGAGTGTTACACTTGAGCCCTTTAATGAGAGACTATTCATTCCATCTTTAGCCATGTTCTCTTTTCTCCCTTTGCTCCCTGGCTACAGTTGTAGCGGTTTCTACTTTTCTATCCACAGTGCCTCTGGTTGAATTGACTGTTGTGTAGCTGAGGCTGATAAAGAGAAAAGGGAATATACAAAGGCCTCTAGGCCTTTGGAAATTTGGTCTTTTATCGAAGATTCAAATCATTCTAAGAATATACTTGTCAGCATTCTGTACTCACATCAACCTGCTAGCTACTGATATCCCAGAAGACAGATGGAGGAAAATTGACTATTTCCCATGGTGGGTCAGCAAAGCCCTCAAGGGTATGGAAATAGGACCCTAAAATGGGAGGCCTAGGAGGGACTCAAGATTCACCTCCAAGCCAAGCACAGAGGCACATGCCTGTAATGCTGGCTACTCTGGCCGTAAGTAATTTTGAAGACAGCCTGGGCAACCTAGAAAGCCCACTGCCCCAAAATAAAACTTTGCTTATTTTAAGTTGTAGATGGACACAATACCTTTGTTTTATTTATTTTTATATGGTGCTGAGGATCCAACCCAGTATCTTACACATGCTAGGCAAGTCTTCTACCACTGAGCCACAACCCCAGCCCTTGTTTATTTTTATCTCTTATTGAGTTACTGGAGATTGAATCCAGGTGTGCTCTACCACTGAGCTACATTCCGGGCCCTTTTTATTTTTTATTTTGAGAAGCTCTCACTAAGAAGCTTCTCAGGGCCTTGTTAAATCACTGAGACTGACCTGGAATTGGTGATTCTTCTGCCTTAACCTCTCTAGTTTGTAGGAGTACAGGCATTCACCACCATGCCCTGCAGCATTGTAGTAATCCTATGAAATGGGTACAATTATTATTCCTTCTATACAAATGAGAGGAAGCTAAAGCGTAAGTTAATTACTTTGCTCAAGGTCACCTAGCCAGTAGGTGAGGGCCAGGATTCAAACTCAAGCCATCTCCCTCCAAAGCCTGTGTTCCTAACACTGTTCTGTCTGCCTCCTAACCAAGGATATATTTCAAAAGAAGAAAAGGCATATGTATTATGATCTTGAATATACTGTTACTGATAATAAGTTGAAAATAACCTAAACATCTAAAACAGTTGATTACAGAATATGTATGTGGTATCTAATTCAAACCATCAAAATGATCATTGTAATTGATTATGCAGCAATGTGGACAGTTTTTTGTGATATATGTGAAAAACAACCATGACAAGAGGAAAATACACAGGCTGGGGTTTTAGCTTGGTAGTAGATCTTTTGCCTACCATCCACGAGAATTTCAGTTTTGCAAGATGAAAATGTTCTAGAAATCTGTTGCACAACACACATGTAGTTAACACTACTGAACTGGAGACTTACCAAACAGCTAAGGTGGGGACTAGGGATGTACTCAGTGGTAGAGTATTTGCCTAGAATGTGCAGTCTGGAAAAAAAGATGATCTTAGCTTTATTTTTTTTTTTCTTTTTGGCAATACTGGGGATCAAACCCAGGACCTTGCACATGTGAGGCAAGCACTCTACCACTCAGTTACATCCCCAACCATTTTTATTTTATTTTGAGACAGAGTCTTACTAAAGTGCCCAGGCTGGCCTCCTGCCTGAGCCTCCAGAGCAGCTGGGATTACAGGTGTGCACCACCACATCCAGCTTACAATGGTAAATTTTTTTATATGTTCTGTACCATAATAAGGAAATAGAAATGGCCTAATCTGTTATATACATGGAACAAGACTATTTCCCTTAATCCTTCAGTCTAGTCTTGGGCAGCATCATTCATCATCCCTTCTTTCTTTTTTTAGTTGTAGATGGACATAACTTTATTTTATGTGATGCTACAGATCGAACCCAGTACCTCACATGTGCTAGGCAAGCACTGAGCCACAACCTCAGCCTATCATCATCATCCCTTCTTTCTCTTGACATGTCTGATGTCTGATTGTCTGGTTTGTTGTTGTTGTTGTTGTTGGTATCGGGGATTGAACCCAGGGGCACTTGACCACTGGGCCACATCCCCATTTGTATTTTATTAGAGACAGGGTCTCATTGAGTTGCTAAGTGCCTAGCCATTGCTGAAGCTGGCTTTGAAGTCGCGATTCTCCTGCCTCAGCCTCCCAAGTGCTGGGATTACAGGTGTGAGCCACCGCGCGCCCAGCTGATTGTCTGCTCTAACACCTAGCTGTGGTCATGGTCTTGGTCTTCCATAACCTTACGTTGCACTTTCTCTGGTGGGGGAAAGACAAATGAAACCAAAAGTGAGACTTACAGAGCCAGAGAAGTTAGATGTCAAGGGAAATATGACTTACCAGATATTAAGTGACTAGAAAATCTCCCCTTAACAATCATGCCATCTCCTAAGTCTGAGGAGCAGCCTACTTGAGATTCAAGGTCGGGTATGGGGCTTTAGTGCCAACCACTAATGCTAGCAGTACCAGCCAGAGCCACTAGATGCCCCCAGTGCTCCATGTCTGACTTCTTAGCTTAAATTGCAGAGGCAAAACAAACCTGACCTCTTTACTTCATACCATTAGTGGTAGGCAACACAGCACTGACTTTTCAAATGATTTATCCTCATTTCTGCATCATTCTTACTTTGTCCTTATTTCTGTTACAGGTCTTCCTTCCTAGCCCAGCTTAAACTGCTTGAGTCTGAAGCTGCCTGGTTTCAATCATAGGCTAGTCCAGTGGTGGAAAAAGAGAAATTGAAAGCACTAAGATAGTCCATATGGAGAGAATGGATATTTATTGAAGAGCCAGAGAAGGGGGAAAAAAAATCTCCCTTAATTGAAGGTTGGGGTTAGGACCCTGCATTCAGGATATAGAGGCATGGGTAAGGACCAGGATCACTGGAAAGTCAACTGAGAAAGGAAACCCAGGGGAAGATAAGCCATTGGCAGCCATCGGCACATATGAAAGTGCTGAGGCAGCCCTCTCAAGATGTCATCCTTGTCCCTGGTCTCAGCACCAACACTCAAGGCAGGTCACCCCAGGGCCAGGTCACCTCAGGGCTAATTCACAAAGTTAGGCAAACCAGTAATCAAGTTTTAAGGACATATTCATAGGGGCGCAGGTCAGTGTGGTGTGTCATCATGGCCACAGGGCTGCTTAGAACCAGCAGGTGACCCTTTGCTTATGAGGATTCCAAAGTCTGTGACTAATGCTAATTAGCTCTGACTCATGGCAGCACTGAGTACAGAAAGGTCATTATCTCCCTAGATCGAGTGGGGAAACTGAGGTATGGAGTGGGGAAGCAGCTTTGCCCCATTAGTCAGTGGCACCAGGTCACGAGTTTATCACCATCCTATTCCAGTACCCATGAAGCTGCCCTTGATTGTCAGGAGTAAACACAACAGGGCTGTGCATGGGAGGAGGAAGGACCTTTCCTCAGTGCCCTTTCTAGGCCTGTAGAGCCATAGATCTGGACATCTAGATCTAGAACCATAGATCTTGGAAAGGCTATGTGGCCTAACTCCCCTGAGTTCCACAATGAATCTGAAGTGGGGAGCTACAGCCAAGATCACAGAGTGGGTGTGGCTGAGCCAGGCCTAGAGTCCTGGGGGTTCCATGTTCAGTCCCTTTCCTGATGTACAGTAATGATAACAGAGCAGAATAAAAGGCAATATTCTGTGAGAGGTAAGAGTGCCAGCCTTAGGTCAGGTGGCTTGGCAGGTGGAGTGAGCAGGCACTAGATCTAGTACCCTGGGTTCAAATCTTGGACTTGATGGTCACCAGCATGTACTTCTAGGCCAACTACTCAGCACCTCAGTTTCATCTGTAAATGAAAACAATATTAGTAGCTGTGTCATAGGGGTATTTGAAAACTAAATGAGAGCTGGGCACAGTGGCCCATGTCTCTAATCCCAATCATTTAGGAGGCTGAGGTGAGAGGATCACAAGTTCAAGGCCAACCTCAGCAACTTAGCAAGACTGTCTCAAAAGAAAAAGGGCTGGAGATTTAGCTCCATGATAGAATGTCCCTGGGTTCAAATCCCAGTACTGCAAAAAAAAAAAAAAAAAAAAGAGAGAGAGAGAGAGAGAGAAAAGAAGAATAAAACTAAATAAGATATTGAAGTGTTTAGAACAGTAACTAGCATGCTGCAGTGCTCAGTCAGCTGTTGAGTAATATTTAAATGAGGCAAGCATGGCACACCTGCCTTAGTGGCACACTCAGCCACCCTGTCAATTTAAACCCAGTTGTCTCTGGCCAAATGCCTCCAGTTTGCCTGGACTTTTGGGTCTCTGGAGAGAAGGAAGTGCTGAAACAATACACTTTGGGATGAGGAAAAAGTGATGTCCTAGAACTTCCTCCACAGATTGGCCTTGGGTAGGGCTCTTTTAGCTCAGCAGCTTCCACCCCATCAGACAGTGCAGGTGCTGGTGGTTCAGCTCCAAGCACAGCTTTAGAAGCACCTTGGGCAACAAAACACAAACCAAGATAACCACATTCCTGCTGGTCTCATTGGGTCCAGGTTCTGTGCCAGCAAGGCCACCCTCAGGAGGTGGTAGTACAATGACAACAGGAGGGCTAATTACAGGATCATCCTGCTGGGGTGAGAATGCTGGTTTGTTTGTCCAGCACAGCTTACCTGAGTCATCCATCCTGGAGCTTGCAGACACCTGGGCCTGGAGCTAGACCAGCAGGCTGCCAGCAGTCAGAATGCCTTCTGTGTGCTGCACCCAACTGATGCCAGCACTTCCTGCCTGCTATCCCCTCAGCCAGTTGAGGCAGTTTGTCTCTACAAACATAGCTCCAAACAACGAAGAACTGGGCAGAGCCCTGACAACAAGCCAAAGACCCCAGGGCCCATTGTTGGGTGAGCAGACAAGAGCTGAGGCCTCAAAGTACTTGGAAAATCACCTCACAGACCAGAGATGAATCTAAGAGAGGTAGCAGAGCAGCAGCTTCCCCCACCCCTCCATCCCACCTCCAGGCTCCCACTCCCCATGCCATTGAGCTCAGGGGGCCCTGGACTCTCTTGCCAAGCCCCAACTCTGCCCAGGCCCACCCTACTGGTCAGCCATGATCTGGGTTCAACTCCCACAGCTCAACCTTAGGGTCTCCCAAAGTAAGATGAGGAGTAAAATGGGTCCTGTGTGTCATAAGAAAAGTTTCCAAAATAATAATAGAAAATACTTTTTCAAAAGGTATAAATAATGAGAATCAATGTCCCCTGTTCCTTCTGACTTACTGGGTTAGGACAAGGACATAGCAAAGGAGAATCGATGTGGGGCACCCCATTTCAAACTGGAGGAAGACATTTGTGTCCTGAAGGGATTTCCACAGGAAGACCCATCTGCAGCATGACTGGCAGAAGGAACCTGAGAAGGCCCTAGTGGGGACAACTAGGTGGGACAGGAAACACCAGAAGCCATGTTTTAAGGCAGTGATCCCATAGGCCTAGGAATGAGGCTCTCTGCTCTAAGAAAGACAGCCAAAGAACCCCCATAAAACCAAGTACTGCTGAGAGGCCTGGGTCGCTGAGGGTGAGATTGCGTCAAGCCTGCCTCCCTTCAGCTGAGGTCCCACTTGTCTGCCTCTCCCCCAACAACTTGTACATCATTAGACATGGGTGTTGGCACACTCCTGTTGCCACCCACAACCCCTCAAAGTTTTCTAGATTGTCATGAAGTAAGCCTAACAATAGACTATCCCCTGAGGGGAGGGAGAGGCAAGAGGGTGGAGGAAGACCTAGTTCTGGTCTTGCTGACTAAAACATGACCTCAGTGTCATAATGACTGGCTTTCTGGTTAACCTGCCAACCAAGGCCCTCCCCACCCTGGCCTTCTAGATGGCCTCATATAGGATATTGTGTCTCTTGGCGTACAGAGAGAAGTTGGGTTTCACGTGGCAGAGGTCAGTCAGGGGTAGCCCTAGTACTTGTTAGTTAGATCCTCATGTTGTGGGTCCCCAGAACAGGACCTGAACCCTGTAACTTGAGACAACTTTCACCATCACATATTCTGAGGGGAAAAACAGGATGAGGGGTCTAAGTAGGACTGACTTCATGAAGACAACATGACAATTTAAAAATGAGACTTTCCCGCCAGGTGTAGTGGCTCACACCTGTAATCCCAGCATCTTGGGAGGCTGAGACAGGAGGATCACAAATTCAAGCCAGCCTCAGCAACTTAGCTAAGCCCTGTCTCAAAATTTAAAACAAAAAGGGCTGGGGATGTGGCTCAGTGGTTAAGTGCCCCTGGATTCAATCTCTGGTACCAAAAAAAGAGACTGTCGTCCAGTTTGTAGTGGTGATGTGTACCTATAGTCCCAGCTACTTGGTAGGCTGAGGTGGGAGGATCACTTGAATCCAGGAGTTTGAGACTAAGCTGGATGACATGGCAAGAGCTGTGTAAAAAAAGAAAAAAAGAGACTGTCTCAAAAAACTTGGGATATGTAATCTATGTGGTATACCCAGTGTTCAATGTACAGGAGGCATGTGGTGCAGGAGGCCTAAGTCACGATAGGGAGCCTGGCTGTCCTGGGGTCCCATCCATCATCCTGGTGACTTTGGGGAAGCCAGTCTTCATTTTATTCTCTATCTGTCTAGGGTTAGTAATAAGTACCTAACATTATTCAGAACAACTTATTGATGTTCAGAACATGTAAAGAACTTTTGGGGAAAGTAAAACTGCACACACACATACCATATGAGGTGTGACAGGTTACTTGATTTAGGAATGAGAGGTTTCACCACAGGTAGGAACAATGACTGGCATCTGAGTCAAGAACAGGCAAAGGTGCCAAGTGCGGTGGTGCACACCTGTAATCCCAGTGGCTCAGGAGGCTGAGTCAGGAGGATCGTGAGTTCAAAGCCAGCCTCAGCAATGGGGAGGTGCTAAGCAACTCAGTGAGACCCTGTCTCTAAATAAAATACAAATTAGGGCTGGAGATGTGGCTCAGTGGTTGAGTGCCCCTGAGTTCAATCCCTAGTACCAAAAAAAAAAAAAAAGAACAAAAGAACTGACATGGAAAGTCAAGAGCCAAGGAAGAAAGCCCTGAGAAATCAGGCTGAAAAAAAGGGGGATTGGGTGATGACACAAGCAGAAGATGTTCTTTTCCTCAGTGGCTGTGGCGTCATGTCTCCTGAGACCCTGCTGGCATATAATCAGTGTCCAGCTTGCCCACTAGGAGCAGGAGCTCTGCACTCCAGGGCTGTTCCCCATCTCTGAGCCCCTAAGCCAGAGCAAGCAACAGAGGCCTGCAGACTGTTGTGAATGCTGGAGCTGGCACTCACTGTGGAGCAGGTCACCACCTCCTAGGCACATAACATAAGTCTTTAGAAATTTGGACTCTTATTCCCTGAATTCTCCAAGTGGGAATTTAGTGCCATCGGGGGGGGTCCTCAGATCTTTTGAGGAGTTCCAAAAGGGGGCTTATAAGCCAGTCGTTGTAGTCACAATGGGGCCGTTACATCGGGTTCACTGTCTCTGGCTTCCCCATACCCCTAAACCCCTTGAAGGAATCCAAACTGCTATGTTTCTGGGCATCCCAGGAAACTGGGTTTCCTGTCTGTGTTGGAGATAACCCCTCTGGTTCAGTGCCAAACATGGCAGTGCACCTCAAAGCCACAGTGCGTGGCCTCCAAAGTGATCTGTACACTGTTGGGTTAGCTTCTGATCTTTCCCCTCAGACTATAAACTGAGATCAAACATGAAAAAGGGGACACCTACCTGATTATTCCTCTTTTTCTCCACCAAGATCATCCTCCTGCCCTTATCCTTTGCCACCTTAAGGCAGTTTTAGATCCTTGGAGCCAGAACAAGTGCAAATCTCCATCTCAGAAGAAGCTATTCCTTCATGTTTGCTTATCAGCAAGATCAATTTTAGTGCTTTTTCCTGATACAAAGGAACTGGGTGTCCTAAAGGTATACGGAAGTTTGTACAGGAACAGGATTCCAGTGAGAAGTTGGCTTTGATTGTTCTCTTGGGCTCATTGAAAATCTTAGGACTGAGGTTCTGTGGAACACAATATAACTTAAGGGTCCATGTAATAAATAAGTAAGACAAATTGAGCGTTAAAAGATGTGAAATCCATTGTGTAAGAAGACCTTTGATCTCTCAGAACTTCTCAATTACTTCACCCACCTGCACTCCATGTCTCTTTTCTAAAAAACAATTTTTTAGTTGTAGATGGACACAATACCTTTATTTTATTTATTTATTTTTATGTGGTGCTCAGGATTGAATCCAGTGCCTCACATGTGCCAAGCAAGCGCTGTATTACTGAGCTACAGCCCCAACCCTCCATGGCTCTTTGCCATGGCTGTATCCCCAGTACCCAGTACAGGTTCTGGCACAGAGAAATGCTCAGGAAATATCTGCTGCATATGTAAACAAACACATGTTTATAGTTAAGGGTAAAGGTTGGAGGCAGAGCTAACTTTTCTTTCCATCCTATGTAGAGAGAAGGGACTGAGTTCTGGGTTCTTCAAAGAAACTGCATTGGACTGGGGGTGTAGCTTAGTGGTTGAGTGCTTGCCTAGCATGTGCAAGGCCCTGGGTTCAATTCCCAAAACTAAAAAAAAAAAAAAAAAAAAAAAACCTACATACTGGGATTACCAGATGGAACTCAGTAGTAAAGCGTGTGCTTAGCACACACAAGGCCCTAGTTTGATCCCCAGCATACAAAAACAAAAGAATCTACTTTGGAAAGGGTCTGGAAAACATGATTGTCCACCTCTTAATGAAATACAGGTAAATGAGATTAGGAAGTAGAAGGGGAAACTGGCTGAGTGCTGGAAAGGGGAAATTCGAGGCAAAGAAATGAAAAGGAGGACCATGTGTCCTAGTATGTGGCCTGATTTTGATAACATTAGGAAAATATCAACATAATATATACTTCTATAACTCTTCCCCACCTCATTTGACCTTCTCAACTTTGGTCATATAAAGGAAAGAACTATGTGCAAACCCTTGGGTTTATTTTTTATTAAAATAAGGATAATAAACCGGGCATGGTGGCGCACGCCGTAATCCCAGCACTTGGGAGGCTGAGGCAGGAGGATCTCGAGTTCAAAGCCAGCCTCAGCAATGGCAAGGCACTTAGCAACTCAGTGAGACCCTGTCACTAACAAAATATAAAAAAGGGCTGGGGATGTGGCCCAGTGGCCAAGTGCCCCTGTGTTCAATCCCGGTACCAATAAATAAATAAATAAGGATAATAATTTTAAAATAAAAACTAATAAAGGAAACAATTTAAAAAACAACAAAAGAAAAGGGGTAAGTCAGGTGTGGTAGCACACACCTGTAATCCTAGCAACTTAGAATGAGGCAAGAGGATCACAAGTTCCAGGCCAGCCTCGACAAGTTAGTGAGATCCTCAGTAACCTTAGTAAAACGCAGTCTCAAAAAGGGCTGGGGAGCTGAGTGTGGTGGTGCAAGACTGTAATCCCAGTGACTTGGGAGGCTGAGGCAGGAGGATCACAAATTTGAGGCCAGCCTCAGAAATTTAGCAAAATCCTTTCTCAAAAATAAAAAGGGCTGGAGATGTAGTTCAGTAATAGAGCACCTTTTGGTTTGATCCTCAGTTCTGCAATAAGTAAATAATAAATAAGGATAATTAACCTTTTTTTAAAATATTTATTTATTTACTTTAGATGTACACAATGCAATGCATTTATGTTTACGTGGTGCTGAGGATCAAACTCGGGCCGCGCACGTGTGAGGCAAGCGCTCTGCCGCTGAGCCACAACCCCAGCCCCGGATAATTAACCTTATGTGGAGCTTTATCATAAAGAAATCATATTCTATGGTAATTGAAATAATTTTACAGATAAATTTCAAGAGTAGTAAAGAGAGCTGGGCGTGGTGGCGCACACCTGTAATCCCAGCACTTGGGAGGCTGAGGCAGGAGGATCACGAGTTCAAAGCCAGCCTCAGCAATGGCGAGGCACTTAGGAACTCAGTGAGACCCTGTCTCTAATTAAATACAAAAAAGGGCTGGGAATGTGGCCCAGTGGTTGAGTGCCCCTGGGTTCAATCCCCGGTACCAAAAAAAAAAAAAAGAGTAGTAAAGAGAATACCCATATCCTTTACCCTGTGTCACCAATTTATGACATTTTGCCACAAATGTTTTGTGGCTCTCTTTATATACACACACACATACTTTTCTCTGCACAACTGGAGTATGGATTACATATCCCAGGCCCCTTTTACTTTATACACCTCAATTCTTCGTGTATTTTTTAAATATTTATTTATTTGTTTGTTTTTTTTTGTTGTACACAATGCCTTTATTTTTACGTGGTGCTGAGGATCGAACCCGGGCCGCGCACGTGCTAGGCAAGCGCTCTACCGCTGAGCCACAACCCTAACCCCTCGTGCATTTTTTTCCTATTTTTATTATTGCAAATTTCCTAAGAACAAGAATATTCTCAGCTGTGCACAGCTGTGTGCAGTGGTAGTCCCATCCAGTTGGGAGGCTGAGGCAGGAGGATCATTTGAGACCAGGAGTTTAAAGCCAGATGGCAACATAGTGAGACTCTATCTCAAACAACAAAACTTCTTTACCATAGTCCAGTTATCAAATCCAGAAAGGTTTACATTGATATATTTTTTTAAATATTCAGTCCATATTCTAATTTCATCATTAGTCTCAATAATGTCTGTTAAAGTATTGTCCCCCTAGCACAGGATCTAATCCAAGATACCATCTCCCATTAAGTTGTACCTATTTACTTTCCTCTAAGCTATAACCATTTTTAATTCCTCTCCTCCCTTTTTTGTCTTTCATGACCTTTTTTTTTAGGTACTAGCAACTAAACCCAGGGGTGCTCTACCACTTAGCTACATCCTTAGACCTTAGCCCTTTTTATTTTATTTTGTGACAAGGTCTTGCTATGTTGCTGAGGCTGACTTCAAATTTGCAATCCTCTTGCCTCAGCCTTCCTATTTGATAAGATTATAGGCATATACCACTGTCCCTAGTGACCTCATGACCTTTTTAAAAAGACCAGTTATTTTACAGAATGTCCCCTAATTTGGGTTTGTCTAATGTTCCCTGATGGTTAGGTTCATGTTACCTATTTTTGACTAGAATATTACATAAGTGACATGGTATCCTCCTCAGCATATCACAATTGGAGACACATGGTATCTTTTAATGAGATGTTATTTTTGGTAAAGGTGTTCCAGGTTTCTCTTCTGTGTGGTTATTATTTCTCCATTTGTAATTAATGAGTAATATGTGGCAAAATAGCTTGAGACTACATAAATGTCCCATTCCTCATCAAACTACTCTCTGCAATTCAGTATCCACTCACCATTTGTTATTGGTCTGTTTTCTGTGAGGATCAAACAGAAGCCCTTGCCCTTGCAGGTCCTCTACCACTTGGCTGCACTCACAGTCTTTTTCTTTTAATGGGGGTTATTTGAGATTGAACCCGGAAGCACTCTACCACTGAGCTACATCCTTGGCCCCCCTCTTTTTTTTCCCCCATTTTTGCGGGGGGGTATCAGGGACTGAACTCAGGGGCACTTGACTGCTGAGCTACAACCCCAGCCCTGTTTTGTATTTTATTTAAAGACAGGGTCTCGGGGGCTGGGGTTGTGGCTCAGCGGTAAAGCGCTCGCCTAGCACGAGCACAGCCCAGGTTCGATCCTCAGCACCACGTACAAATAAATAAAGGCATTGTGTACAACTAAATAAATAATATATTTTTTTAAAAAAGGCAGGGTCTCACTGAGTTATTTGTTGCCTCACTTTTGGTAAGGCTGGCTTTGAACTCATGATCTTCTCGCCTCAGCCTCCCGAGCCGCTGGGATTACAGGCGTGCACCACCATGCCTGGCTCCATTTTTTAAATTTGTTCTACTTATTTATACATTACAGCAGAATGCATTTCAATTCATTGTACACAAATAAAGCACAACATTTCAATTATCTGGTTGTACACTATGTGGAGTCCCACCATTCGGGCAATCATATAGTATACCTAAGGTAATGATGTCTGTCTCATTCCACCATCTTTTCTGCTCCATGCCCCCCCTTCTCCCCACCCTCCTTTGCCCAATCCAAAGTTGCTCCATTCTTCCCATACCGGCCCCCTACCCATACCACAAAAGGTGCTTATAAACATACAATTGCCACATGACCTAGTAATTCCATTTCTAAGTACATGCCCAAAAGAATTGAAAGCAGGTATATTCACACACACACACACACACACACACACACACACACACACACGGGGGCACTTTACCTCTGAACCACATTCCTAGTTCTTTCATTTATTTTTTAAGACACTAATTTCTGAAGCTGGCCTTGAACTTGAGATCCTTCTACCTCAGCCTCTCAAGTTGCTGGGATTACAGGTGTGCACCACGTGTCTAGCTCTTTAGGGACTCAGATCTTTACACATCAATATTCACAAAAGAACTATTCATAAGAGCCAAATATATATCAACAGATGACTAGGTAACAAAAATGTACATACACACAATGTAATACTATTTAGCCTTAAGAAGGAATAAAGTGTGTGATGTATATGAACCTTGAAAATGGGGTACATGGGACTGGAGTTGTGGCTCAGTGGTAGAGCTCTCTTGCCTAGCATGTGTGAGGCACTGGGTTCGATTCTCAGCACCACATGAAGATAAGTAAATAAATAAAGGTATTGTATTCATCTACAACTAAAAATACATTTTTAAAAAGGTACATGAAAGAATCTAAGCAGGGTATAGCACATACTTTTGATTCCAGCAATTCTGGAGGCTGAGGCAGGAGAATCTCAAGTTCAAGGCCAACCTGGACAACTTAGCAAGACCCTGGCTAAAAAAAAAAAAAAATTTCTTTTTTTTTAAAGGGCTAGAAATGTATTTCAGTGGTAAAGCACTTACCTAACATGTTTGAGGCTCCTGGGTTCAATCCCCAGTACCACTAAAGAAAAAAAAGAAAAATTAGAATGGAGGTTTTGAGGGGCTGGGGGAAAGTGGGAATGAGGAATTATTATTTAATGAGAACAGAGTTTATGTTTGGGATGATGAAAAACTTTTGGGAATGGATAGTAATTGTATAACATTGTGAATGAATGTACTTAACTACTGAATTGTACACTTAAAAATGATTAAATTGGCAATTTTTATCTTATGTATATTTTGCCACGGTTTAACCAAGCCCCCCCCCCCAAGAAAGTGCTTAGAACAATACCTGGCACATGGTTTGCATTGTTAGCTGTTTGTTACCCTCTCTCACATTACTGTGTGTGCTTTTTTTTTTTTTTTAGAGGTTAATACATGTCAGAGGGAGGAGGCTACAGTCATTTGGGTAGCACCTTGGTCCAAGGCCTGGACCACACAGGTTCAGAGCTTGATCCTGTCAGTGCTTCTGGAGTGGACCAGCCTCGTGGGAACTGATTCATAAATCAAACTCCCTGCAAAGCAGCCAGCCAGCTCTCCAAATGCACATTCTTGGGAAAGACTTGTGGAAAAACCAACTGTTGTCTAAAGTTTCCTTAGAGAGTGTCAGAGGCTAGGGGTCAGTGAACATTAAGCACTTGTGGCATTAGGAACTGGTAACAGGGTTCCCATGCATCTGCAAGGGATGGCTTTTGTGGCCAGGTGTCCTGCTCAGGGCTCTCCCTGGGCATCTACACCTGGAAATCATGTTGACTCGCCTTTGCTCTTTCAACTTCCTTTTTTGCAAATTGTAGGTAGATTTCCCCTACCCCACGCCCTGAAAAGGCATTCTTTCTTTGGCCAGGTTCCAAAACCATTAATTCACCTCTAAGCCTTCTTTGTTCTAGACCTGGCTGTCCTCCTTTGAGTGGTCTTGAGAGTTTCCCAAGTCCCTGGCACTACATTGACAAGCCTATTTCAGGGGAAATATGAGTGTATCTGGCTGAGTGGGTTCATTTTCAGTTCTCTAGGAAACTAACCATTTGAAGGTATGAGGATACACCTCTAGTATATGCAGTCCACAGTTTCTTTTTTCTTATTCTTTTTTTTTTTTTTTTTTTGGTACCAGGGATTGAACTCAGGGGCACTCAACCACTGGGCCACACCCCTAGCCCTTTTTTGTATTTTATTTAGAGACAGGGTCTCACTGAGTTGCTAAGTGCCTTGCCATTGCTGAGGCTGGCTTTGAATTTGCAATCCTCCTGCCTCAGCCTTCCAAGTGCTGGGATTACAGGCATGCGCCACTGCACCCGGCTTCTTTTTTCTTTCTTTCTTTCTTTTTTTTTTTTTTCTTCAGAGTCAAGGATGGAACCAGAGCCTTGTAGATGCTAAGCAAGCATTCAACCATTGAGCTACACCCCAGCCCTATAGCCTTCCATTACTGGTTGTAGCTTCTCATAGCATTTAGTATATGTCATGTCATTTATTCATTCATTTATTCATTCAACAAGAATTTCTTGAGCATTACTGCTGGGGATACAACAGTGGGCAAAATAGACACCTGCCCTCCAGAGAGTACAACCTAAGGACAAAGATGGCGATAGGCAGTGAGGCTGATGTTCCTAACAAACATGCAGAGTGAAAATATACAGAGGACAACTCTCCTCCAGAAGTTACAACATGATGAAATCTCCCTGCCCACCTCTAACAAAACGCCCCTGCTCAGGTTTTGTTTGTGTTCTGTTCATTTTGTTTTGTAGATTTCTATTTCTCCTGAAATAGCTTCAATAACCTCTGGCACATTCTTTTGAATAACCTCAGTGGTAGCAAAGCCATGCGTGACTGGTTTATAGCAGATCTGACGTTTAGCAATAGCTGGGCAAATAAGTTCGTGATAAAGCTAGGTAATAGTATTGAGGGCAAATACATAGTAAATAAATGTGCTTCTCTGAAGATTGATTCTTGTCTTGTTCAAAAACTGTCTCTGGAAGCAACTGCAACCCTGCAGAGCCAAGAATATTTGGAGGCACTATAGCATCCCTGTGCAGCCTCCCAAAGTTGAAAAGGGCAACACCAGCTGGGGTGTGCGACTCCAGAGTGTGGCAGGGTGGTTACGTACCACAACGTTGGAGTTCCTTTGAACTTGAGAGCCTGGGGTTCTATTTTCAACTAAGAAACAGCCTCAATCCTTCCTAGTTATGAATTCCCAGGAGGAGGAAGGGGCTCCAGGAAGTATCTTCCTAGTCCCCAGTCTGTGCCAGTCACTTTTAAGGTCAGTGTAGTGCCAAGGTAATGGACCCCATTTTGGGTACCAGTGTCTGGATTCTGACCACAGTTCTGTACCTCATGAGCTTTGCCCAAAGACAAATTACTTAGCCCTTCTATGCCTCAATGTCCCTGTTATGGTTTAGACATGAGATATCCCCCCAAAGCTCACGTGTGAGACAATGTAAGAAAACTTAGAGGTGAAATGATTGGGCTATGAATTTTAACCTAATCTGTGCATTGATATGGATTAACTGGGTGATAACTGTATGCAGGGTAGAGCATAGCTGAAGGAGGTGGGTCATTGGGAGCGTGCCTCTGTGGTTTACATTTTGTACTTGGTGGGTAGAGACTTTGCTTCCTGGTGTCATGTCCCCAGTTGTTTTTCTCTTCCACACACTTCTGCCATGATGTTCTGCCTCACCTCAGGCCCTGAGGAATGGAGTTGGCCACCTATGGACTGAAACCTCCGAAACCATGAACCTCCAAATAACCTTTTCCTCCGCCAGTTGTTCTTGTCAGGTCTTTTGGTTATAGCAGTAAAAAAGCTAGAACTAGAATAGTCCTCATCTTCAGAATAGGGATAATAATAATAATTGAATAATAATTGTGACTTCCTTGAAACCTCTCCATAAGATAGTTATGTAAATTCAGGGAGTTAGGACTTTTTAAGTCATTGAGACTAGTGCTTGGTCCATAGTCATGCCTGGTCAGTCATTTTCCAACTATGATTTTAGTGCTCCAGGAGCAGGGACCATGGATGTACTTTTGTTTCTGTGTTATGTGGCATGGAGCTATCAACATGATACATGCTCAAAAAATATTTACCCCAGAATCAAGCAAGCACACAAGCAGGCAAGTACACACAAAGAGGTCTGTGTCCCAATAAAACACATCTGCTTAAACAGATGCCAGCCCTTTGCCCTCACCCTTCCTCGTGGGTATGTTCACTGTGATAATGTCTGACCTTCCACCTTGGTTCCCCGCAGTACAGAGACTCAGAGGAGTTCTCTACTGTCTGGCAGACAGACAGCAGGGGCTGTGGAAGCAGGGTAAGAGAGGGGAGGGGTAGGCACAGGAAACAGAGGGCCCTCTATTTTAAGCACTTGCTTCAGCTGTTCTGTGGGGACTGTACTCTCAGGATTTAAAATAGATAGAGCCCTCCTGGTGGCTAGGGCAAGTTAGAAAGGCCCACTGGGGCCCAGCTGACCCAACATGGCAGAGGGATGACTCTTGCAGCCTGCCTGCAAGAGTGGCATTGTTTTGGGGTCCAGAGGGAGTTGCCTGACATTGTAGCAGCCGCAGGAGGGGTGCTGAGATGCCTGTGGTTCCCTGAGCACAGCTCAGGGGCCTCTCCATCACTGGGGAGAACCTCAGGATCCTTAACGAGCTGACTTCTGGCTGGCTTGGTTTTATTTTTAGACACTGTGGTAGGTTGGATTGTCTCCAGTCCCGAACATACTCCCAAGCCACCAGCAAAACTTTCAGCAACTCAGGCCATGTCTGTCTCCTCCTCTCAACTGACCAAAAAGCAGGAAACAAAAGTCACAGTAAATAGAAGGGCAGCTCTTAGTCTGTGGTGGCTGCTGGCTCTTCATGCATGATCTCATCCAAACAGTTCCACCGCTCAACTGTGCCTACAGAGAGGCAGTCGCAGCCTTCCCGAGTCTTCTGCCTCCCAGATCCTGGCCAACAGCTTGTCTGTAGCCCAGGACTTAGAACAGCTGAATCCTTCCCTTCCCTAACCCTCCTCAGCTGGCCCTAGTCATGTTCTCAAAACACAAATGGTCATCAAAACCACTTCGATGGCTTGTTAAAAACACAGTTGCTTGGGCCCCACTCTAAACCCATTAAATCAGAGTCTATGAGGTGGGTCCAGGCGTCTGAATTTTTTTTAAAACAAGGTTCCAGGTGGTTCTTATTCACACCAAACTCAGAGTCAATGACCTAATCAGTCATGGTCTCTTTGATCCTCACTTCCTTCTTTGATTGAAACTGGAAACCCCTGAGACTCAGACTGGAACCAACATAATTTCTGCCTCTCTCTAAAGCAATGTTAAAATTATGTAGATCTCCAAAATGAAGGACTGACTTCCTATTTGCCTAGGATTATCATTTCTTACATATCAAATTCTGCTTCTTAAATATAAAATATGAGTATTAGCAAGAATAGCAGGGTCAGTGCTGGTTGCTGTGGCACGTGCCTGTAGGTCCAGCGGCTCTGGAGGCTGAGTCAGGAGGATTGCAAGTTTGAGGCCAGCCTCAGCAATTTAGTGATGTCCTAAGCAACTTAGCAAGACCCTGTATCAAAATAAAAGATTACAAAGGATTGGGGATGTGGCTCTGTGGGTAAGTATCCCTGACTTAAATCCCTGATATAAAAAAAAAAAAAAAAACCAACCAGGAGCACCAGTTTGGCAGTTTGTTTATGAAAGAACTATTTATTAGCCAGACTCTGTTCTAGGCACTAGGGATACAGCAGAACAGGCCAGGTAGGGTTCCTCATCATTTCAGTAGGTAATTGAGTCAGGATATTCTCAACCAGAAGAAACAGAAAATCTCAATTAACTTGGCTTAAGTTACATGGGTGATTTCTTACCCCACTGTTAAGACTGAACTGTACCTGCTCAATATTCATGTTCAAGTCCTAATTCTCAGTACGTAAAACATGACTATGGAGACAGAGGCTTTAGAGGTAAAATGAGGTCTTATGGGTAGGTCCTATATTCCAATATGACTGGAATCTTTATATGAAGAGGAGATTAGGACACAGAAATGGACAGAAGGTCGATCACGTAAAGACAGGGAGTAGCAGGCGTGGTGGTACACACCGGTAACCCCAACAATTTGGGAGGCTGAGGCAGGAGGATCACAAGTTTGAGTCTAGCCTCAGCAATTTAGTGAGACCCTCAGCAACTTAGTGAGCTCCTGTCTCAAAATAAAAGAATTAAAAGGACTGAGAATGTAACTCAATGACGGGGAGGATGTGCCCCTGGGTTCAATCCCCAGTACCAATAAAAGATTCCAGGGAGAAGAAACTAAGGAGAGAGGACACAGAAGAAACCAAGGCTTTGATTTCAGACTCCCAGCCTTCAGGAATTAAACTATTCAGTCTATGGTACTTTGTTATGTAAGAAAAATCAAGGTTCTCATTGCAACTCCTGAGCAGACAGCTCCAGGCTTGATTAATTCAGGGACCACTTTATCTCCGACCTACATTCCTTTCACCCTTCTGCTCTGTGTCCACCTGGTCCTTGGGGTGCCATGCATTTGTCAGCTGGCTTTTGAAGCTCCAGGTGTCACTCTTAGACAGGACAACATTCCCTGAGGGGAAAGAAGGACTCTTTCATGCCATATATCTCCTTTTCAGAAAAACAAAAATTTTCCCAGAAGCCCCCCCCCCTTCCCCCCCAATAAAGTCCCTTCACATTTCATTGGGAATAATGTCCTCACATACCCAAACCCCAACCAAGCACTGACAAAGGAGCTGGTGGGACCATAGTGGGCTTAGACTAATTAGGATTTACTCCCAAGATGAGCAGGGCTCGGGAGAGTCACTTGAACAGGACTAGAGTTGCATCAGCAGGAAGAAGGGGAAATGGCCAGTTGGGAAGGCAGCCAACAGCGTCTGCTATGAAATGCTCTCAGAGAACAAAAATAAGCTGATGTGACAGCGACGGGTCAGGTGAAGGGGCCAGCTCTGAAAAAGTGATACCTGACAGATGGGAAGGAACCAGCAGGCCAAAATTAGGGAGCAAAGCATTCTAGGCAGTGGGGCCCCAAAGACCCAGATGTAGGAGCAAGAGTGCTGTACTCCAGCATCAGAAGGGAAAGCACTGTACTGCCTCTAACAGGACCTCCTCTTCCCTCCTCTCTTCTACCCCTTCTCTGCCTCCGCTTCCTACCTGAAAAATGGGGCTGAATGGAGATTGGCCATCACCTCCATGTGCCTGATTTGTCACCAGGGTGGATGCCAGTCCTGCTCCCACCATAAGGATATTAACAAGAGCAGGAAGCCCTGGAATGAGGAGGCAGGTGTTCTCCTCCAAGAATGATGGGGAAACTCCCAGTTTCCACATGTCCAAGTGTCCTGATGGAGTTCTGGACTTCTGATGGAAGAGAACTTACAAAGCTTGAAGGAAAGGAGGCTACCAAGAAGTCAAACGCCTCAGGGACTTGGAGAAGCTTGTGTCCAGGTCCTCTAGAAAGGTAAATTTCACATGCCAGCTGCCCGCATCCCCCTCCCTTCCTTCACATAATTTCTGCCTGGACAGTGAGGGTGAGAGAGTGTGGGGGACAGAACTGAGGTATGAGTCCAATACCAGGGAAGAGTGGTGGCCTCATTGGATGCCAGGCTGGAAGGGATGTCAGAAGTCAACTGACCACCTGCTTCCTCTATTGTTTTTCTTTTTTTCTGGCTAGGCACGGTGGTACACGCCTGCAATTCCAGTGACTCGGGAAGCTGAGGAAGAAGGATCATACGTTTGAGGCCAGCCTGGGCAAATGAGGCCCTGTCTTGAAATAAAAAAAATAAAAACGGCTGGGGATATAGCTCATTGGGTTCAAGACCTTAGTACCCAGTACCTACAAAAATTGTTTATACAGTTGTCCCCCTTTTTCTTGGGGGACACATTCCAAGACTCCCACTAGATGCCTGAAACACTCAGTACTGAACACTGTATATACTACTTTTTTCCTTTACATACATACCTATAATAAAAGGAGAAGGGATAGAGGATGTTATTATTTATTTATTTACTTACTTACTTTTTTGATTTGTGGAGCTAAGGACCAAACCCAGGGCCTTGCACATGCAGCAAGCACTATACCACTGAGCTACAGCCCCAGCTCCAGATAAAGTTTGATTACTTGTTCGTTTGTTTTCACTACTAGGGTTTTTTTTTTAATGTTTATTTATTTGCTTTAGTTGTACACAATGCAATGCATTTATGTTTACGTGGTGCTGAGGATCGAACCCGGGCCGCGCACGTGCGAGGCGAGCGCTCTGCCGCTGAGCCACAACCCCAGCCCCTCACTACTAGGGTTTGAATCTAGGGGTTCTCTACCTCTGAGCTACAGCCACAGCCCTTTTTATTTTTTATTTTAAGGCAGAGTCTCACTAAGTGGTGAAGGCTTGCCTCAAACTTGTGATCCTCCTACCTCAGCCTCCATAGTCACTGGAATTACAGGCATGTGCCACCATGCCACACTTAAAGTTTAATTTGTAAACTGGGCATAGTAACCTGTCATTGGGGCACATGGCTGTAATCCCAACAATCAGGAGGCTGAGGCAGGAGGATCACAAGTTTGAGATCAGCCTTGGCAACTTAGTGAGGCCTTCAGCAACTTAGGGAGATCCTGTCTCAAAATAAAAAGGGCTGGGGATATAGTTCAGTGGTAAAGTGCCCTGAGTTAAATCTCCACTATAAATAAATAAATAAAGTAAAAGACCAATAACTAAAATAGACATTATAAGAACATACTGTAATAAAAGTTATGTGAATGTGTTCTCTTATTGTACTTTTCCCTTTTTCAATTAAAGAAAGCACTTTATAGTCTCTCTGTGGCATATCCAAATTGCCAGCATCACTACCCTTGTGCTTTAGGGTAGTTATTAAATAATATAAGGGTTACTCGAACATAAGTACTGTGATACTGAGACAGTTGCTCTGAAAACCAAGATAGCTACTGACTATTGAGTGGGTAGCATATTACAACACAGATACATTGGGCAAAGGGGTAATTCACATCCCAGGCAGAATGGATAGTTTTCATCATGGGACTACTCAGAATGGTGTAAATTTCAAACCTATGAATAGTTTACTTTTTGAATTTCCTGTTGAATATTTTTGGACCACAGTTGATCACAGGTAACTGAAACTGCAAAAAGTGAAACCATGGATAAGGGGAGTGGGAAACTACTGTATTTTCATTATTGTAGCAGTCATAAATAGAGTAAAGTTAAAAATCCCATTGGTAAATAGATACAACCACTTTGGACAATAATTGAACCAAATCAAGTTGAATATGTCAATATCCTGTGACCCAGAAATTCCTCTCCTAGGTATATACCCAGAGAAACTCCTACATTTGCACCAGAAGACGTATGTAAGAATAGTCATGGTGGCATTACTCTTGGGAGCACAAAACTGTCAATAATCTAAATTCTATCAAAAACAGAATATCTACATAAATCATAGTACATTTATACAATGGGTTAATACATAAAAATGAAATCTTTTATATAAAGAATCATTGAACTTTGCAAGACAATATTGAGTGATAAAAGCTAGCCAGAGCCCAGCACAGTTGTACATGCCTGTAATCTCAACTACTCTGGAGGCTGAGGCAGGAGGATCAAAAATTTGAGGCCAGTCTGGGCAACTTAGCGAGACCCTGGCTCAAAATTTTAAAAAAATTTAAGCCAGGCATGGTGGCGCACACTTGTAATCCCAATGGCTCAGGAGGCTGAGGCAGGAGGATCGCAAGTTCAAAGCCAGCCTCAGCAAAAGTGAGGTGCTAAGCAACTCAGTGAGACTCTGTCTCTAAATAAAATACAAAAATGGGCTTGGGATGTGACTCAGAGGTCAAGTACCCCTGAGTTCAATCCCCAGTACCAAAAATAAATAAATAAATAATTTTAAAAAGGGATGGGGACATAATTCAGGTGTGGAGCACTTGCCCAGCATGTACAAGACCATGGATTTGATCCACAGTACAAAAGCAAAGAAAACAAGCCGGGCGCGGTGGCGCATGCCTGTAATCCCAGCACTTTGGGAGGCTGAGGCAGGAGGATCGCGAGTTCAAAGCCAGCCTCAGCAATGGCGAGGCACTTAGCAACTCAGTGAGACCCTGTCTCTAATAAAATACAAAAAAGGGCTGGGGATGTGGCCCAGTGGTCGAGTGCCCCTGAGTTCAATCCCCAGTACCAAAAAAAAAAAAAAAAAAAAGAAAAGAAAGAAAGAAAGAAAAAGAAAATTCAATCCGAAAATACAGTATGATTCCAAAAAAATTTGAAAATAATAAAATATTGTTTAGGGATGCATGCATATGTGGCAAACTATAAAGAAAGTGGAGGAAAGAAGTTCCCATAGGGAGGACAAAGAAAAGGGATGCAGGTGGGAGGAGCACACAGGGTATGAAAGGTATTGATATTGTGCTCTCTTAGCCTAAGTGAAAAGTACATTAGTGGTTGTCTTTCTATTTTGTGCTACCATAACAAAATACCAGAAACTGGGTAATTTCCAAATAACAGATATTTATTTCTCACAGTTCTGGAGGCTCGGAAGTTCAAGGTTAAGGTGTTGGCATCTGGTATCTGCGGAACTTCTTGTATCATCACATGATGGAAGGCAGAAGGGCAGGAAGGGACAAATGTTAAATCTTTACATAGCAGAAGAGCAAAAGTGCATACCTGCTCTTGAAAACCTTTATTTTATTCATGTATTCACCAAGGCAGAACCCTCATGACCTACCCACTTCAAAGTAATGCCCCCCTCCCAACACTGCAGCATTGGGGATTAAGTTTCAGCATGGATTTCAGAGGAAATGAAAACATTCAAACCATCACAGTGGTATTATGTAAAGTTATTCTCTAAAGAACTGCTTCTAGATCTCAGCACAGTGGCTCATGCCAGGAATCCCAGCTTTTGCAGAGATTCAGGCAAGAGAATCACAAGTTCAAGGCCCAAAATAAACCCCCCTGGGTTTAATCTTCAGTATTAGTAATGGTCGGGGACTGCTTCTGCGAAGATGGAGTAGAAATACTTTTTCCTAAAACTTCCACTAATATCACTAAAAGGCCTGGACATTACTTATGAAACAAACATACGAAGACTCAGAAAGGTGGAGAGAAGAAGGCGAGGCAGCCCCGGGACCCAACATGGCGGTGACTTCCCTAGATTGTCTTTCTCCTCCTCTACTTCAGAGGTGGGGCTGAGGAAGCCTGCAATCAGGAAAAATGAATGGGCACAGTCCAGAAAAGTCCCAACAAAAGCCTGCTCTCTCTAGCCAAAAGACCAGGAAAGGGATGGCCTAGCAAGGAAACAGTGTTCTTGCACAGCCTGACCTTGAACATGACCCTAGCAATTCTGCCAGTTCATAGCTCCTCTCCCTGGTGGCAATTGTTTGATTTCTGTTTTTGTTTTTGAGGTTCTGAGGATTGAACCCAAGGCCTCACTCACACTAGGCAACTACTCTACTACTGAGCCACATCCCCAGCCCCTCTACTTTTTTTTTTTTTTTTTTTTTTTTTGAGTCTTGCTAAATTGCCCATTCTGGCCTCAGACTTGCAATCCTGCCTTAGCCTTCTGAGTAGCTGGAATTACAGGCATGAGCCACCAAGCCCGGCTATGATGGCAATTCTTGAGGCTGTCTTTTAGCTTCTGTCCCTGCTACTAAGTGGCTCAATCTCTCAAATGTCCAATTCTAAATTACCAACAAAGAAATTTGACAAGCTAGATGTACCATCTTGATGCAGCTGCAAGTCACTCATTGCTAGGCAGCCTATGGTTAGCTGTATTGATTCAGTATTCAGCTCTGGCACAATTAATTGTGGGCAGGAGTAGTAGAGTCTTGTCCAAAATAATGGCTCCTTCAGTGCCCATGAGAGCTGGCATTTCTCCAGAAGGCGAAAGGGAAAGATGAATCCTTGAACAATACTGAGTAGAGAGGTAAACCAGTACACATCCATTTTAGCAGGCTGTAGCTAATGCCAGGCAATGCCAAGGCCTTGGTAAGTCCAGACCTGGAGGAGTCAGGGAAAGCTTCCTAGAGAAAAGGTAACCTGAAGGAAGAGCAGGTGTCTGCCAGGGAAATGTGGATGGGAGGGCAGTTCAGAAGGAGGAATAGTGGGAGCAAATTCCAGCTGTCATAACAGGTCATGGCTGGTTCAAGGCAAAGAAGTTCAAGGAGCCTACAGCCAGAATGCATGGGTGGTCCAGAGGGGAGGATGCTGAAAGATAAAGTAAGATCAGATTGCAAATGGCTCTTTATGTTGAGCTAGATAGTTGAGGTTTTATCCCATAAGCAATGGGGAACCAGCCTGCATTATTAAGCAGGGAGACCACATGTTCTGAGGTTTTCCGGAAGCAGACTCTATACTGCACATAGAATCACCACTATCCACCCACCATGTTTGGGTTCTGCTCCTATGTCAGGGATACTACACTGGGTTTTTAAAATCTCATTAGGGCCAGGCATGGTGGTGCAAGCCTGTAATCCCAGCTGCTCAGGAGAATGAGGCAAGAGGATCATGAGTTCAAAGCCAGCCTCAGCAAATGCAAAGTGCTAAGCAACTCAGTGAGACCCTGTCTCTAAATGAAATACTGAAATACAAAATAGGGCTGGGGATGTGGCTCAGTGGTCGAGTGGCACTGAGAGTTAAATCCCCAGCACCAAAAAAAAAAAAAAAAAAAATGCCATTAGGGTATGACCTTCCTTTTGAGATGGGGGTTTTTCTTCTCCCATCTTAAAGTCATCAAACTATCCCACCCCAAACCCATCAAAAATATCTATACATCTGCCCAGCACAAACATATGGATTCAAGAACAGATGCAGGAGGACAGTTTTACATGAGTTTTTTTTTTTTTTTTTTTTTTTTTTTTTTGGTACCAGAGATTGAACTCAGAGGCACTTGACCACTGGGTCACATCCCCAGCCCTTTTTTGTATTTTATTAGAGACAGGGTCTCGCTGAGTTGCTAAGTGCCTCGCCATTGCTGAGGCTGGCTTTGAACTCGCTATCCTCCTGCCTCAGCCTCCCAAAGTGCTGGGATTACAGGCGTGCACCACCACACCCGGCTTACATGAGTTTTGATCTGGGAGATGGGCACCCCATGTCAAGGAAGATAAGCTCAGTGGCAGTGTAAAGGTTAGATCTGAAAGGAGCGTGGAAGAAGAGGGGTAATTTAGGCAGTTGCTAACCAGATGAGACCCAAGCAAAGGTAAAGATGACCTGAACCAAGCTAGCAAGAGAGGTGAGTGACATTCTCCCGGTGAAATCCACGGTAATTTTGAAATGGTTGGGGTGAGGGTGGGGCAAAGGGAAGAGGCTTGTAACCCTCTGATTGGGAAGGTAAGAAGCCATGAAGACACTTAGGGCACCCAGTAGAGAAGGAGCTGGATTGGCAGGAAATTGTGAGTGGCTTTAGCTTTCTAATAGGCAGTTGGAAGCGTGGACCTGGAGCTCAGGAGACATCTTCTCCACCACCATCCCTTCAGATCTCTTGCACATGTTCAGTAAAGCTGCTGAGAATCATTTCTTCTCTCAGTGAGACCATGGATGGCCACCTCAACACCTGTGTGTTTTGTATTTTACTGGGGCTTGAACCTAGAAGTACTCAACCACTGATCTACATCCCAGATCTTTTTTTTATTTTTATTATTTATTTATTTACTTTGTTATAGATGGACATAATACCTTTATTTTATTTATTTTTATGTGGTGCTGAGGATTGAACCCAGTGCCTCACACGTATTAGGCAAGCACCCTACCACTAAGCCACAACACCAGCCCTTTATTTTTACTTTAAGACAGTGTCTTCCTAAGTTGCACAGTATGGCCTCAAACTTATGAGCCTCCAGTGCTGGAGACATGGCTCAATGGTACAGCATCTGCTTATCATGCAGAAGGCCCTGGGTTTGATCCCCAAGACTGCAAAAAACAAACAAAAAAATCTTATGATCCTCCTGTGTCAACCTCCCTAGCAGCTGGGATTACAGGCGTGTGCCACTGTACCCAGCCTACAAAACTGATTCTGAGGAAACTTGGGCTGTCAGGTTGAGCATGGGAGAAGAGCAAGTTTACAAACACTGACGTTCTAATATTTTTGACCCTGTCACATTCTTTTTCAGAATTCTATGTTATCTCTGCATAGTATTTCTCAAATCATTTATGGACTTACTTTAGTTTTTTCCATTACTAGATTAAAAACTTTTTGAGCACCCATAAAGTGTCTAAATTAAATACATTTCAAGAACTTAGTCTACAGTCATCCTTCTTTGGGAATCTTGACATCTAAGAGGATGGAGAGCTGGTCATGGCCTCACTGGCCCTTGTGGAAATGGGAGCAACCTGATGGGGCAGACTTGAGTGAGAAGAGGCAAGGGTTGGTCCCCTTCTGTTGTGAGGCTCCATGAATCACAACAGGTGGCGGCAATCCACTGTCTCTCCTCATTTAAAACATTAGGATAAATAGCACCTGTCCTGTCTTTTTCCACAGGATTCCTGTGAAAATTAAATATGGAAGCATTTGTAAAAGCCCTTTTTAAAGTGTAAAGTTCTATACAAATGTGAGAGATTGCAATCACCATCTAGGTAAGGATTCTACTGTCTCCTCTCCATTTGGGATTATGGGCTTATGTGACTTGGCTACCTGACTATGTCCAGTGTCTACTTGCCGATTTTCTCAACTTGCTAATGATGCAAAGCAGTGCCAGCTTGTAGTGTTAGGGAGGGAGGGAGTGAAGTCGGGGAGAGAGAGAGAGAACACTGAGGACTTATAAACCCATTAACAAACTTCTGAATGGCTATCAGGTTCAAGCCAAAGAACTAACCTGCCAGGGTAGCTACTACCTCTGCTATGGTCACAATTACAGCAAATATTTGAGTTAAAGAATATATCATATAGGGGAGCTGGGGTTGTGGCTCAGTGGTAGAGCACTTGCCTAGCACATGCGCGGCCCTGGGTTTGATCCTCAGCACCACGTAAAAATAAATAAATAAATAAATAAGATATAGTGTCCAACTACAACTAAAAAATAAATATTAAAAAAATAATAAAGCCGGGCGCGGTGGTGCACGCCTGTAATCCCAGCACTTTGGGAGGCTGAGGCAGGAGGATCGCTAGTTCAAAGCCAGCCTCAGCAATGGCAAGGCACTTAGCAACTCAGTGAGACCCTGTCTCTAATAAAATACAAAAAAGGGCTGGGGATGTGGCCCAGTGGTTGAGTACCCCTGAGTTCAATCCCCGGTACCAAAAAAAAAATAATAATAATAATAATATATCATATAGGGCTACTGTTGTAGCTTAGTGGTGGAGCACTTGCCTAGTATGTGTTTGGTTCAATCCTCAGCACCACACGAAATAAACAAATAAATAAAAATAAAGATATTGTGTCCACCTACAACTAAAAATTTTAAAAAATTTAAAAGAATATATCATATAGGGCTGGGGTTGTGGCTCAGCGGCAGAGCACTCGCCTCGCAAGTGCGCGGCCCCGGGTTCGATCCTCAGCACCACGTAAACATAGATGCATTGCATTGTGTACAACTAAGGTAAATAAATAAATATTTTTTTAAAAAAGAATATATCATATAGTCTCCCTACTTCCCATCTGTCATGAGCTGAGCAACTCTCCTCCACCATGCCCTTCCACCATGATGTTCTGTATCACTTTAGGCTCAAAGCAATGGAGTCGGTTGACCATAGACTGAAACTCTGAAAGTGAGTGAGCCAAAATTAACTTTTCCTCCTCTGAAAAATAAAAACATATCATAGTTAAGCAAAGATGATTTTATATATATATATATATATACATATGTATATATACATATACGTGTGTGTGTGTGTGTGTGTGTGTGTGTGTGTGTATTACACCAGAAGCACAACCCACAAAAGAAAGAAAGGAATGAAAGGCCATGCATGGGCACTCCAGCGGATAGCACTGTTTGAGTCATACTAGTCCAGGCATATGCATGAATTCACAGTTAGGCTCTGAGTTTTTCTGGCTGAGTCCCCAGATATTGCGTAGCAGAGACAAGCCATTCCCACTAGGATCTGTCTGAACTCTTGACCCATGGAATCTATGCACATAGTAAAATGCTAGAAGGAAGGAAATTAGTTCAATACATTAGTCTGGAACTCCAGGAAGAAGGTGGGTCAAAAATGTAAACTTGTAAGTTGTTTGAGTATACTTGTTGGTTTTAAGTCACTAAGTTTGGGTTTGATTAGTTATGTAACAATAGTAGCCATGGAAGAGAGCATGCCAGGGTTTTAGGAGAGTTGGAACATAAATATAAGACCTGGGCAGTATTGATGGTCCACTGAAATCCTTGGTAAAAGAAATTTAGGGAGAAGCTAATTGGCATGGATCTGTGTTTTGCTTATACAACAATTGATTAAGCAAATACAGTCATTGAACAGCAACATATTCATTTCCTGAGGCTACCATCACAAATTAGCACAAACTGGGTGACTTAAAAAAACAGAAATTTAAGCAGGGTATGGTGGCACATGACTATAATCCCAGCAACTCAGGAGGCTGTGGCTGGAGGATCACAAGTTAGAGGCCAGCCTAGGCAACTGAGCTAGACTCTGTGTCAAAATAAAATAAGAAGGGCTAGGGATGTGGCTCAATGGGAGAATTCCTGCGTAGTATGCATAAGGCCCTGGATTCCATCCCCAGTACCAAACACACACACACACACACACACACACACACACACACACACCCCGCAGAAATCTATTCTCCCACAGTTCTAGAAGCTGGAAGTCCAAAATCCCCAAAATCAAGGTTTTGGCAGGCTAGGGTAGCTCTGAAGGCTCAAGGGAAGGATCCTTCCTTGACTTCCAGCTCCTGGTGGTTACTCAACTAAAGACACCCACTCTAACTTCTGCTTCTGTTGTCCCAGGGTTTCTTCCCATCTTGTGTCTGTGTCTACAAGTCCCTCCACCCCCTGCCTTTTGTTGTTGTTGTTGTTAGTGTTTTTTTGAAGTACAAACTCATCATGCTAGGCAAGTGCTGTACCCCTGAGCTGCACCCCAGCTCACCAAAGTGCTTCTTTCTAAGAGCAGAGATACCGAAAGGCCTGCAGTAGCCTTCCTTTTCATCTCAGATGTCAGAAATTACATATTTCCCTCCTCCTCCTTCTTCCTTTTTTTTTTTTTTTTTTGGTACCAGGGATTAAACCCAGGGATGCTTAACCACTGAGCCACATCCCCAGCCTTTTTAAAAATATTTAGGGACAAGGTCTCCCTGAGTTGCTAAGTGCCTGGCCAAGTTGCAGAGGCTGGCTTTGAACTCTTGATGCTCCTGCCTCAGCCTCCTGAGCCACTGGGATTACAGGCACAGGCCACCACACCCAGCCACATTTCCCTTCTTAAACACAAGTCAAGCAGGGGGGGAAAGATAACCATGACAGGTGGATTTCCCAAATAAAACTGAAGTTATTCTAGCCAGAAAGAAGGGGAGACTGTGGGCTTAATATTCTCTGCTACCAAGGCTGGCAGCAGCCAGAGGCTGATGCTTTACCCTTTGAAGAGCAGGGAGTTCTGAGAAAGTAGGGAAAGAGGCCATCTGGGAGTGGCCCAGGGTTACCTGATCTAATTCCAGGCCCTGACGTTTATGGACAGGGAACTTCTCTCCACACTTCCTGAGCTCTGCCACACTCAATGACCAGGACTGTACCCATCTCCTTATGCTGTGCTCCCTCCCGGCACACTAGTGTCTCCTCCCCTAACTTTGTTTGTTTGTTTGTACTGGGGACTGAACCCAGTGGTGCTTAACCACTGAACCACCTCCCCAGCCCTTTTTAAAATACTTTATTTAGAGACAGGGTCTTCTTGACTACATCGCACTGAGCTACATCTCAGCCCTTTTTTGTTTGTTCTTGGTGATAGGACTTGAACCCAGGGCGCTTTACCACTGAGTTAAGACCCCAGCTCTTTTTATTTTTTACTTTGAGACAGGGTCTTACTCAGTTGCTTAGGTCCTTGCTAAGTTGCTAAGGCTGGCCTCAAACTTGCGATCCTCCTGACTCAGCCTCCCACGTCACTAGGATTACAGGTGTGTGCCACTCCTCTCCCCAGACTTTTAATTGTACTGTTGCTTTTTCCTCCCCAAATACCTCTTCCCCCATTCCCTCTCCAGCCTTAACTGGCTAACTTCCATGCTCCTAGGTCAAAGGGTCACCTCCTCCTCCAGCCTCCTCCAAATTCCTCAAGAGTAGGTGTCTAACAGAGTGTGGTGGCACACACCTGTAATCCCAGTGACTTGGGAGGCTGAAGCAGAAGGATGGAAAGTTTGAAGCCAGCCTCTACAACTTAGTGAGACTCTCAGCAATTTAGCAAGACCCTGTCTCAAAATTAAAAACAAAACAAAAAAAAAATTTTAAAGGGCTGGGAACTTAGCTCAGTGGAAAAGAGTCCCTGTGTTCAATCCCCAATACCACAAAAATAAGGAAGTAAATAAATAAATATTGGATGAATGAATTGCCAGTGGAACTCAGAACTCTCAGTACACTATTGTACTTACTGGCAGTATTATAAGGCTTAAATACCAAGGCCCTTGCCTTCTTTTACTAGCAGAGAGCTCCTAATTTTTGAAGCATGATAGTGGCTTATCCTCCTAGACTTTTGATGAGGAACAAGTTTATAGGGGGCAGAATGTTTGTACTAGAAATTTCTAGCATATGTGGCCAAGTCTGCCAGTTCTAAAAATCAGTTTCATGGTCAGTCAACAGACTTGACCTTCCTGATTCCAGACACTTAGGAGGCAAAGCATTAATAATTTAGCAAATACAGACTTATTCACCCAAGACAAACATTGGAAGACTATCTGTGTGATTGGGTAGGATTTGATTGTTGGTTTATTTGCTTGTGAGTATGTGAATGTTTCTATTTTGTTTTGCTTTATTTTGTGTTTGCTCCATCAAAACCCTGGCTGCAGGGTGTTAATAAAACTAACCAAATAATAAGCTGCTGACTCAGTACTGTACCAGAAACCCAGGTACCCTGGGATGCCGTGTTTCCATCCATGCCGAAAATAAGCCTTGGTAGCAAAACTGACCACTACAGTAAGGATTATTCCATTCCAGAAGAGCACAGGGCCAAAGAAGGCTCCTTGGGACAATCTTCTTAGCGCTTGTGACTCAAGATCTCTTTCCCTTCTCCCTAGAAACAGAGGAGGGCCTGGAAATGCACTTAGTTATCTCAGTAGCAGACAACTTGTTATCCCTCAGTGAGAGAAATTTAATTCCAGTGATCTCTGTGTGTGAGCTCAAGGGACACCGATCAAAACCCAGCTGGGTTTGAGAGAAAGTATCTAATAACCAACACACACTCATTTTTACAAAACAACTCATGCCAAACAAATTTATGGCTTCTTTTTGATTCTCCTTGACTTAATTATCTATCTGGTAGATAGCTGCCATGCAGAAGGAAGCAAACCCTTGAACTCTGTTCAGAAACATCCCCCTCTCCATGCTAAGTCAGCCACACAAAGCTGGGCACAAGTTAGACTTGAGGTTGCCCTACCTGGATGACTTGGAAGAGAATCAGCACGGAGCCATCACAGAAGAGGAGATGTAAAGAAAATCCATTCTTGGTGGGGACACTGTGTCTGTCAGACAGAATGATGGTGAGAAAGCAGAGCAGAAGGGGTGGGGTCTAATCCTCAGGGCTCCTTAGAGCATAAGGAAGACAGGAAGAAAAATGCTCCACATTAAATCTGGACAATGGCCACCAGAGACAGAACTAAAAAATGAGGGCTTTCAATACCATGAAAAAGGATAGGAGGGACCCCCTCTAAGTATTTTTTCACGAGTCATTATTGAGAAGTGGACTATATCTGCTAGTGACTCTGATTTGCACTAGGAATATATTGTATGAGAGATTTGGTTTCCACCCTCATGGAGATTCTAGTACTGTGAGAGAGTATGTGACATTAATCAATTAATCACATGAATATAGCCATGAACTTCAAGAGTCCACAAGTATTCTAGTCTCCTGCTGTTGGCCAGGGCTTTGCCTTGGCCACACAGTGTTCTTGGGCTACAGCCAAAGATGGATTCAGCTCCAACAGGACTTTTTGAAGATCTCAGAGGACATCCCCTTTCTTCCCTTAACAGCTCAGAGAGGAAATCTGTTGCAAATAAACAAAATGAACAGGGCAGGGGGGGTGGAGGTAGCGCAACGGAGGATAATTTGTGTGGTATGCATGAGGCCCTGGGTTCAATCCCCAGTATTACCTCCCAAAAATCAGGTTAACATTTTTTTTTTGCAGGTGGGGGGGAATCAATGTTTTCCTAAAAAAATCTTCAGACTGACATTCTTGAATATGATGGCTATACAACCTCTCTAAAAATCAAGAGTTTCTGACCTAAGAGTTCCACTTCATTTGTAGCATTATCTTAAGATGCCCAATATGATGATGATGATGATTTTTCGGTATTGAGGATTGAACCCTGGACCTCACAGGCTAGGCCAACACTCTAATACTGAGTTATAACTCCAGTCCTTTTTTTTTTTTTTTTTTTTTTTTTTTTTTTTGGTACCAGGGATTGAACTCAGGGGCACTCAACCACTGGGCCACATCCCCAGCCCCCAGCCCTATTTTGTATTTTATTTAGAGACAGGGTCCACTGAGTTGCTAAGTGCCTTGCCATTGCTGAGGCTGACTTTGAACTAGTGATCCTCCTGCCTCAGCCTCCCAAATGCTGGGATTGCAGGCGTGCGCCACTATGCCCGGCTTCCAGCCCTTTTTAATTTTTTTTTTTTTTTTTTTTTTTTTTGGTACCAAGGATTGAACTCAGGGGCACTTGACCACTGGGCCACATCCCCAGCCCTTTTTTGTATTTTTTATTAGAAGCAGGGTCTCACTGAGTTACTAAGTGCCTCGCCATTGCTGAGGCTGGCTTTGAACTCGCGATCCTCCTGCCTCAGCCTCCCAAAGTGCTGGGATTACAGGCGTGCGCCACCGCGCCCGGCCCTTTTTAATTTATTTTGAAACATAGTCTCACTAAGTTGCCCGGGCCGTCCTTGAACTTGCTATCCTCCTGCCTTAGTCTCCCAGGTAACTGCCTTAAAGAAGGAGAAGGACTAAGAGAGGGAGAGGGAGAAAGAAAGCAAAGGAGAAGGCAAGAAAGAGTAGGAGGAAGAGGAGGAGGAGAAAACAGTTGAGTACATGATGGTACATTCACATGATGGAATACTTTGCAACAACCAAAAACACTGATGGAGGAAAATGGTCATGGAATAGTAACCAGAAAAAAGTTGATACAAACTCATATAAACAAGATACTTCAACAATGTAAAAACGTGTGAACATAAAAATGAAAATATGCCAAATGTTAAGGAAGTTTTCTCTGGAAGGTGAGGTGATTTTGGATGAATATTACTTTCCCTTTTTTTTTTTTTTTTTTTTTTAGTACGAGAACTTGAACCCAGAGGCACTTTAACATTGAGCTAGCTATGTCCCCATCCTTTTTTTTTTTTAAGACAGGCCCTCTATAAGTAACTTAGGGCCTCCCTAAGTGTTGAGTCTGGCCTTGAACTTGTGATGTCCTGCCTCAGCTTCCCAAGTAGCTGGGATTACAGGCGTGTGTGCCACCACGCCCAGCTACTTACATGTTCTAGATTTTCACCCACTGGGAAAACATTACTTTTAAAATCAGAAGGCATTAAAAATGAAAAAATACTAATTGCAGGGCCACAAGCAGTTGTAGTTAAGTTTTGTTTTGAATTCTAAATTTTTCCTGCCGGTCTCTTCTTTGTTTCCAGTTCAGGAACCAAGGGCCTGTGAGCTAGGGGCAAGCAGTTGGTCTACAGAGCTTGGAAGAGAGTTCTGGCAGGCTTCCCTTCTGAAAGTGCTTTTGCCCAAACCACACCACCTCCCCCAGCCTTGGCCACCCTCCGAGGGCGTGGCAGGCAGGCAGGTAAACTTCACACACCACTGAGGCCTGGCAGGAGGCGTGCCATCCCAGGGCCTCAGGAAGGAACAAATAGCTCTGCAACTAGTGGGGGAGGGAAGCAGAGCCTGGGAGCTGCCTGCCCAGGGCCAGAGCCAGCAGAGACACCCCAGGGGATTCATTTTGCCTTTCCTGAACTGTTGACCAATAGCCACTGCACCCCTCTCTCTTCCCCTCGAGGTTGAGAATTTGGGGTAACCTAAAAGTCAGGAGTTTAACAAGGAACCAGTGGGGAGATAGACAAGTCTTGGCCAGGTGTGGGGTGGGCTGGCGTGCTGGGCCTACCTGGTCATCGTGGGAACTGGTACCAGCCTTACTGGGAAGAGGCCAGGCCAGGGGTTCTGAGCCCTTGAGCATGTTTCCAAAGCTCCTGAGTGAAGAATGTTGAAAGTTTATCTCCTTGTGTACTGGACAGAAATCCTGGGCACAGCATGTATTGGAATTCTTCCTGCTGTAAGACTGTTTCCTGTCTTTCTTCAGTGCCAATGAATACCGGAAAGTTTCCTTTTCAGGAGTTCAAAATGCATGCAGCGAAGAGGTGAACAGAGCAGAAAACAAAGGCACACACACATGTGTGAATCACAGGAGGGTTATAAGCCAACATCCCAGGGGAGGAGGAGGGAGGAGGCCCAGGTGGGGCCTCCTTCAGGAAAACAAGAACTGTCTATTTAGGGGTGGGAGGGAGAAGGAATAGAGCCTGAGGGGACCAGAAAGTCAACCACTATCTTCAGGAAGAGCCAAGATGAGGTGATACAAATAACAAAGGAAAGGAGGAAAGACATTTTTAATTGACACATAATATTTGAACATTTTTAAGGGGTATAGCAGCATAATTCTATACATGCTTACAAATGAATCATGACCAAATCAGGGTAATTAGCATTTCCATTTCCTCCAACATTGATTGTTTCTATATGGTGGGAACCTTCAGACTTTTCTAGTTAGTTTGAAATATCTAATAAAGTATGGACTATAGTTACCCCACTGTGCTACAGAGCACTAGAACTGATTTCACCTAAGTATATTTTGGTCCCATTTATCTAACCTCTCCCTGTCCCCTTTCTCCCTCCCCAACCTCTAGTGAGCACTGTCCCATCTTCTAAGAGATCAGCTTTTCAGCTTCCAAAAATGATTGAGAACCTGCAGTATTTGGTTTTCTGTGCCTGCCTTATTTCACTTAACATGATGTCTCTAGTTCCATCCATGGTGTTGCAAATGATAGGATTTCATTGTTTTTATGGCTGAATAGTATTCCCTTGTATGTAATTTTCTTTATCCATTCATCCATCAGTGGACAGCTTAGTTGATTCCATTTCTTGGCTATTGTGAATAATGGTGCAATGAAATGGAAGTCCAAGTATCTCTTTGATATATCGACATCATTTTCTTGGATATATATACCCAGCAGTGGGCTGACTGGATCATGTGGCTGGTCTATTGTTTTTTGAGGACCTTCCATACCTTTTTTCCAGATGGCTATACTCATTTACATTCCCACCAGTAGTGTATGAGTTTCCCTTTCCCTACATCCTCCTAAGCATTTGTTATTTTTTATCTTTTTTTTTTTTATGCCAGTCATTCAAGCTGGGATGGGATATTTCAGTGTGGTTTTGATTTGGATAGAGGAAAGATCTTTTAGGAGTGGAAGGACCTAAGGGAAGCAGTCTCGGGCATTTCTGATGTCCTTCCTCTAACGCATCTGCTCTTTCTCCTTTATAACCCTATTCCAGGTGATCCCTCTATGCAGACAAATCAGGTTTATTTTCTCCTATTTCCCTATAAGATATCAAAGCAAGACACAGGTTGTCTTCATTTTGTTTTTATTTATTTATTTATTTATTTATTTATTTATATTTTGTACTGCAGATTGAACTCAGGGGCACTTGACCACTGAGCCACATCCCCAGCCCTATTTTGTATTTTTTATATAGAGACACTGTCTCACTCAGTTGCTTAACACCTCACTCTTTTGTTGAGGCTGGTTTAAACTGGTGATCCTCCTACCTCAACCTCCTGAGCCGTTGGGATTACAGATGTGCACCACCACTGTGCCCATGCCCAGAGATTCATTTCATTTTAAGTCACATGACATGAAAGGCATTTGGGCCCATTCATTAAATTTATGTGTCCTCATTTTTCTGTAAGGCAATTTTGATACCAGGTACATGATATGGACACAAACATATACAGACACATGTCATACAATACATATGTTAAAATAGAGCCTGTCACAGATTTTTAAAGTAGGACCCAGCTATGAAAAGGGCCTGTGTGGGGGCTGGGGTTGTGGCTCAGCGGTAGAGCACTCTACCTAGCACGTGCGAGGCCCTGAGTTGGATCCTCAACACCATGTAAAAATAAATAAATGTATTGTGTCCAACTACAACTAAAATATAAAAAAATATTTTTAAAAAAGGGACTATGTAGTTGGGGATATTAGGAATAGAATCTGCAAGCCATGGTGGACACTGAAGTCAAAAGTTCAGGTGGGGGCTGGGGCTGGGGCTCAGTGGCAGAGCGCTCGCCTCGCACGTGTGCGGCCCGGGTTCGATCCTCAGCACCACGTAAACATAAATGCATTGTGTACAACTAAAATAAATAAATATTAAAAAAAAAAAAAGTTCAGGTGGGCAGATTTACTATCACTATATATTTTCTTGCTCAAAACTCTTTAAAGGAAAATATTTGCACATATTGGCTATTTCCATTGTTCTTATCTGTCCTTAGCCCTAGAATTTTTATTCTCCATTTTTGGTAGGTTCCTGCAATTGAATTTCCCCTTGTGTATGTTTTTTATTTTTATTTTTTATTTTTTGGCCCTGCCCCCTACCATATGTTCAATTCCCTTACTGGGGACTCTTACACACCTGGGACCTCACTATATGCTCAATCTCCCCTTTGGGGGATTTCTTCTATATCTTAGGTTCCTGTATGTGCAATTCCATTTAAGGATTTCCCACATATTTTCCCATCCTGTTTTTTCTGGGTGTGATCTTGTGTTTTTTTTTTTTTTTTATTTATTTATTTATTTATTTATTTATTTTGTACTGCAGATTGAACTCAGGGGCACTTGACCACTGAGCCACATCCCCAGCCCTATTTTGTATTTTTTATATAGAGACACTGTCTCACTCAGTTGCTTAACACCTCACTCTTTTGTTGAGGCTGGTTTAAACTGGTGATCCTCCTACCTCAACCTCCTGAGCCGTTGGGATTACAGATGTGCACCACCACTGTGCCCATGCCCAGAGATTCATTTCATTTTAAGTCACATGACATGAAAGGCATTTGGGCCCATTCATTAAATTTATGTGTCCTCATTTTTCTGTAAGGCAATTTTGATACCAGGTACATGATATGGACACAAACATATACAGACACATGTCATACAATACATATGTTAAAATAGAGCCTGTCACAGATTTTTAAAGTAGGACCCAGCTATGAAAAGGGCCTGTGTGGGGGCTGGGGTTGTGGCTCAGCGGTAGAGCACTCTACCTAGCACGTGCGAGGCCCTGAGTTGGATCCTCAACACCATGTAAAAATAAATAAATGTATTGTGTCCAACTACAACTAAAATATAAAAAAATATTTTTAAAAAAGGGACTATGTAGTTGGGGATATTAGGAATAGAATCTGCAAGCCATGGTGGACACTGAAGTCAAAAGTTCAGGTGGGGGCTGGGGCTGGGGCTCAGTGGCAGAGCGCTCGCCTCGCACGTGTGCGGCCCGGGTTCGATCCTCAGCACCACGTAAACATAAATGCATTGTGTACAACTAAAATAAATAAATATTAAAAAAAAAAAAAGTTCAGGTGGGCAGATTTACTATCACTATATATTTTCTTGCTCAAAACTCTTTAAAGGAAAATATTTGCACATATTGGCTATTTCCATTGTTCTTATCTGTCCTTAGCCCTAGAATTTTTATTCTCCATTTTTGGTAGGTTCCTGCAATTGAATTTCCCCTTGTGTATGTTTTTTATTTTTATTTTTATATTTTTGGCCCTGCCCCCTACCATATGTTCAATTCCCTTACTGGGGACTCTTACACACCTGGGACCTCACTATATGCTCAATCTCCCCTTTGAGGGATTTCTTCTATATCTTAGGTTCCTGTATGTGCAATTCCATTTAAGGATTTCCCACATATTTTCCCATCCTGTTTTTTCTGGGTGTGATCTGGTACCGGGGATTTCTGAGCCACCTTTTTGTATTTTATTTAGAGACACACACAAGTGCTTCCCCCTGAGGCTGGGGATAGGCAGAGGCGTGCGCCACCGCGCCCCAAGGAGCACTTCTTCCCTGGAGCCCAAGAATAGATTTTCCTACCTTGGTTTATGTGTAGAACTACTTGGTCTCCATGGTACTTGCCTGGGCCCTTTCCTTGCATTGCTGATCCACTTTCAATCCTCTTTGGATTTGGGGTCCTTTGTTGGCCCCAGGGATGGCAGTTTCTTCCCCTGCTCTGGAAGGAGGGAAGTCCCTTCGACACCTAGGCAACACATGGAGCCCCACACTGGGTGCCAAAATTGTTAGAAGTAATGAGGTGCTGCAAGAAATCAAACAGGTTCTCGAAAGTGGTGGGCAAAGCAAACCTTTACTCCTGGTAAAATGGCGTGCTAGGGAACTTGGTTAGCAAGCCACCAGGGCAGGCAGTCTGCCTGCTTATTTCTGGAACCTAATGCAGCGTTGCCCTTCCCTCTGACTGGAGGAGTTTTGGGGTTACAACCTATGCGAATGGCTAATGTCAGAATTAGGGTGCACAAAAGGGAAAGGCTACAATTGGACTCAGTTAAGGCTAAATACTACGTTTTGAAAATGAACCACCAGACTTCCTATTTCTCACACATTGATTCACCAATTCATTCAACAAATATTCCTCTGACCCTCCTTTTTATACCCAAAATTCCAAAACATTTCAATTAGCAGTTCACTTCAGGGGAAGCATAAGGTCCCTTATTAAGAGTACAATCTGGGGCTGGGGTGGTTTCTCAGTGGTAGAGCACTTGCCTAGTATGTGTGAGGCATGGGGTTCAATTCTCAGCACCGCATATAAAAAAAAAAAGCCGAGCGCAGTGGCACACGCCTGTAATCCCAGCACTTGGGAGGCTGAGACAGGAGGATCACGAGTTCAAAGCCAGCCTCAGCAATGGTGAGGCACTTAGCAACTCAGTGAGACCCTGTTTAATAAAATACAAAATAGGGGGGGTTGGGGTTGTGGCTCAGCGGCAGAGCGCTCGCCTCTCACGTGCGCGGCCCGGGTTCGATCCTCAGCACCACGTAAACATAAATGCATTGCATTGTGTACAACTAAAGTAAATAAATAAATATTTTTTTAAAAAAATACAAAATAAGCCGGGCGTGGTGGCGCACGCCTGTAATCCTAGCACTTGGGAGGCTGAGGCAGGAGGATCGCGAGTTCAAAGCCAGCCTCAGCAATGGCGAGGCACTTAGCAACTCAGTGAGACCCTGTCTCTAATAAAATACAAAAAATGGCTGGGGATGTGGCCCAGTGGTGGAGTACCCCTGAGTTCAATCCCCAATACCAAAAAAAAAAAAAAAAAAAAATACAAAATAGGGCTGGGGATGTGGCCCAGTGGTCGAGTGCCCCTGAGTTCAGTCCCTGGTACAACAACAACAACAACAACAACAACAAAAAGAGTATGATCTGTCTCACTGCTTCCCAGACTTTTTTCATGTCCTGGCACAGGGTCAGTGGTAATATTTGTATGACACACAGGGTAAATAGACTGGAAGCAGCCTCCAGGCACCAGCTGTTTGAGGGCTGTGGGGTCCATCTCTCCCCGCCACATCTGTAACCCATGTCTTGACACACCATTAAGAACACCAATCTCACACTAGAAGCCTAGCCACTGGGGAAAAGGAAAAAAAAACAAACAAATAAAAACAACCACTTAGCTGGACGCAGTGGTGCATGCCTGTAATCCCAACACTTGGGAGGCTGAGGCAGGAGGATCTCGAGTTCAAAGCCAGCCTCAGCAATGGCCAGGCACTTAGCAACTCAGTGAGACCCTGTCTCTAAAAAAATACAAAAAAGAGCTGGGGATGTGGCCCAGTGGTCGAGTGTCCCTGAGTTCAATCCCCGGTACAAAAAAAAAAAAAAAAAAAAAAAAAAAAAAAACAACCACTTAGAATCAATAAACAGGCAGTACATCTTTCAGTGATACAGTGATGATGATTTTTAAGATAAATGTCTTAAATATCAGCTGGACATGGTGGTGCATATCTGTAATTCCAGGAATTCAGGAGGCTGAAGCAGGAAGATCACAAGTTCGAGGCTAGCCTCAGCAATTTAGCAAGGCCCTAAGAAATAAAAACAGGACTGTGGTGTGGCTTAGTGGTGCCATTGGGTTCAATCCCCAGTTTCAAGTAAATAAATAAATAAAGTCTTAAATGTTATGAATACATTTATGCCCAAAGCAAAATACAGACATTTTATTATGATGCCCTTATCTCTATTGCTAGCATTTTTCTCAACAAGTTCCTACCTGCCTATCAGGCCTGGGCTACCTTTGGAGAGCCAGCAGCAGCCTGCTCTGGAACCATGGGATGCCTGGTGGTCTTTAGCTGTCTCTTTTAGCCTGGGGAGGGTATGTGGGCTCACTATCATTACTGTAATAATCATAACACATTTTCCAAACACCACATGTTCTGAACCAAATGCAAACATGGACTAGGAACAGATAAATTGACATAAAAATATAGCTTAATTACTGATATAGCTGGGTTGGAAAAACTGTGCTTGGTACCTACACCCAAGTGGGCTTCCTATGTTTTCCTCCCCAAATTAACCTTATCCCCAACTCATAGGCAAAACAACTGCAGAACAGCAGGGCACCCACCCCCATCCATATCATTTGCTCTCAGAGAGAATAGCAGAAGTTTATACTTCAGGGGGCAAAGCAGGGGTTTGCAAAGCAAATGCATAGTTTGCTCTGACTTCCTAGAAAACAACTTGAGGCAAAGCCGCAGCCTTCAGGTTTTACTGGGGAAGTTGGAATCAAGGAAAGCGTGAGCAAAGAGGGGACGGACCTGAGGAAGGGAGGAAAGGAAAACAATCTAAGGGAGAGTGCTATCATGATGGATGTTGTGTGGGTTCACTCCTTTGGATGTCACCGAGTACTGGAACTACCAGGTGAGGAAGACAGTGGCAACAGGGTGAGCAGCTGCCAGCTCTTTCCAGTCTCCTCTCTTTCTGCTCCATCTTTGCCCCACCGGCGTAGCTCTCCCTCAACCCCCATGGGGTTGTGCTACTGGGCTCCTCTGAGCAGCTGCAGGAAAACTCCAAGATCCTTGAGTCAGGTGGGTTGGACTTCAAGCTGGAGCTGCTGCCCTTGGCCTTCTCTCCCTTGGGGAGGGTGAAGTAGTGGCTGCCTGCAGGGATTAAGTGATGGCTGAGACAGCTGCCACCCAAAGATACAAGCTGGGTCTGTTGCCTCAAGCCAGGAAGTAGGGCAAGAGCAAGGCAGGGTGGAGGCTTGGGATGCAGTGGGTTTAACAAATGTGGAGAAATGTATAAGCTGGGTCCAGATATTGACTTGGGGAAAAAAGCTGTCTTGACTCTGAATTAGTTCAGGCCCCTAATATCCTGGCCCACTAGATGTATTGTGAGTATAACTTTGGTATGCCCTAGTTTAAAAATAAATAAATAAAGCTGGGGTTGTAGCTCAGTGATAGAGCACTTGTCTCACATATGTGAGGCACTGGGTCCGATCTTCAGCACCACATAAAAATGAATAAATCTTGTGTCCATCTACAACTAAAAAAAATTTTTAAAAATAAATAAATAAATAAAAGATTGTGGGATGTGTTGGATTCCAGGCAGGGAAGGCACAACTCCCAGGTAGCTCAACTAGCCACACCCCCCAGTCACCTTAAGACTCCCAAGCACCTCAGGTCGGCCATGCTGCTGACCACACCCCAAGTACCTTGCCTTCTGACCCCCCCCCCGCAGCCTATGGAACTGGGGTTCCCTCTGGGGGGTCCCTCAAACTACCAGTTCACTATTTAAGCGCTCTCCAGACTGAAACCGGTCCTTCTTTCCTTTTCTTCTCCTCCCATCACTCATCACACGTCTCCTCGCGCCTATTCTCCCTTCCCCCCACGTGTCCCTTCTGCTGATTAATAAAACCCCCCTTTTCTACACGGCGGTCCCAGAGTGTGTTCATCTACCCTTCAGGATGTGAATTGAGAGGTTTCTTGGGCTCAGTTCTTTTTTTTTTCCTTTTCTGTTTTGTTTTTGGTACCGGGGATTGAACTCAGGGGCACTTGACCACTGGGCCACATCCCCAGTCCTTTTTTGTATTTTATTAGAGACAGAGTCTCACTGAGTTGCTAAGTGCCTCGCCATTGCTGATGGCTGGCTTTGAACTCATGATCCTCCTGCCTCAGCCTCCCAAGTGCTGGGATTACAGGCGTGTGCCACCGTGCTCGGCTTGGGCTCCGTTCTTATGCGATAATGATGCAACTGTTTGCAAGGGCCCAGAGGCCTTACAAGCTGGAACTAGGCCTGCAACTATGCAGAAGGCTCACATCATTGGCTCAACCACTGGCCAGGTAGCCAAAAAACTATGTTAGGGCAGCATTGTTTATAACCAGGTTATAAACCAGGTATCATACCAGGCAGAGTTTGATAGGAATCCAAATCAACCATCTTATAACATAGTTTGGTAATAATTATAAACCTTTTCCCTTTCCCACACCTGCCATCAAGGACCTTCAGCTAAGGGCACATTTGGATCCTTTTCTCTGTCACCACTGGACTGAGGCCAAAGGCTTTCATACACTAAGACAACCAGAGCACCCTGGGAAAACCAAAGGGGCTCTATAGACAATGGGAGAATGTCAGATGAGAGCAACTAGGAAAGGAAAGGGACCGGGAGTCCTAGTTTCTCACTTTAACTTTGTTGTCCTTTGATAACTGAGCAGACATTAAAATATCTTACTTCCCCCTAATGCAACCCCATTTCCCCCTGAAAAATGAGCAGAAAAGTCCTGGCTGGCAAAGACTTAAGCTATTTTTTTTTAAAGGTTCTGATTCTGTGTAAACTATTACATGTATAACCTCCCTGGTTATAACTCAATCTTCCCCCACAGTCTGCTTGCAGGGGGCGAGGAGGTGAATTCCCTGCAAGCCCTGGAAGAGAGCCAGGATTGGCATTTGGAATCCCCAGGTCCCTGAGGGCCCTCCTTTCTCTTCAGAGAGAGTGGCCAAATGGGAGCACTAGAAGTGGAGCCCTGGATCCACATATTCTGCCTTTGAAGTACAGATGGCTATTTTAGATACAGAAAATACAGAGGTGAACAAAACAATTCCTGCTCACAGTGCAGTCGGGGAGCTGAACCGGAAATAGGCAGCCACTCCAACCACATGATACCCGTAAAAGAGAAGTACTGTGTACACACGGAGCCTGGCAAGGTACCCTGGCCTGCAACAGCCAGTCTCAGATGGGCAGCTGTGTTTGCTCTTGGGGAACCTTGACCTGCAACAAACAGCCCCACAGGCTGGGAGGAAAGGACCAGCCACATATTTGATGGGACAAAATGGGATACTGCCTCAGAGAGGGAAGGCAGTGGCCTGTTGAGAAGAAAGGCTACAGTTCTCAGCACACAAGATACACAGGGGCGCACCCTGCACTTTGAGGAGCTTCCTCTCTCCATCCCTCGCCACTCTGCCTGGCCCAAAGTGGGAGGGGAGGCAGAGAAGGGGAGAAGAAGGAGAGGACTTTCATAGGATACTGTGTCAACATCTGTCTCTGCTGGGACCTAGAGCAACAAGGAAAAGGAAGATACTCAGGGGCTGGGGTTGTGGCTCAGTGGTAGAGTGAGGCACTGGGTTCGATCCTCAGCACCACATAAAAAATAAAATAAATAAAATAAACATATAAAAAAAGTTAAAAAAAAAAAAAAAAAAAAAGGAAAATACTCTACTCTTGCTTTTTGTTTGTTTTTGTGGTGCTGGGGACCCAGGACTTTGCAGGAAGAGTGCTCTACCACTGAGCTCTTAATAAAAAAAATAAATAAATAAGGACTTTAAGCAAGGTGTGGTATTCTCAGATACTGTAATCCCAAATTTTTGGCAGGCTGAGGTGGGAGGATCGCTTGAGCTCAGGAGTTCCAGGACAGCCTGGCCAACAGTGAGACCCTGTCTTAAAAAATAAACAAAGCAGTGGCACATGCCTGTAATCTCAGCACTTGGGAGGCTGAGGCAGGAGGATCGCAAGTTCAAAGCCAGCCTCAGCAATGGCGAGGTACCTAGCAACTCAGTGAGACCCTGTCTCTAGTAAAATACAAAAAAGGGCTGGGGATGTGGCCCAGTGGTCAACTGCCCCTGAGTTCAATCCCCGGTACCAAAATAAATAAATAAATAAAAAACAAATACACACACCTTGATTGAGCTATAATTCCCATAGCACATTATTCACTCACTTGATGTGTACAATTCAGTGGTTTCTAGTATATTCACAGATCTGTGCAGCCATCACCATAATCCATTTTAGAACATTTTCATCATCTGAAAAAGAACTCCCACACCCCTTATTTGTTATTTCTTCCCGATTCTTCCCAACCTTTCTGCCCTAGGCAACTACCAGTCCACTTCTCACTCTATTGATAGTTCCACTCTGGACTTCTCATAGAAATGGAATCACACAATGTAACTGGCTTCTTTCATTTGTCATAATGTTGCGAGGTGCAGTGGCACACACCAGTAATCCCAGTGACTCAGGAGGCTGAGGCAGGAGGATTACAAATTCAAAGCCAGTCTCAGCAACTTATCGAGGCCCTAAGCAACTTAGTAAGACCCTTCTCAAAAGAGAAAAATGAAAAGGGCTGGGGGTGTAGCTAAGTGGTAAAGCTCCCCTGGGCTGAATCCCCAACCCCAAGTACTCTCAAATCATTTGGCATAATGTTTTCAGTGGCACCTACCTATGTTGCAGCATGCATTTGTACTTTTTCTCTTTTTATTGCTGAGTAATATTCCATTGCATGGACACTCCACATTTTATTTATCCATTTATCAGTTAATGGACAGTTGAATTATTTCTACCTCTTAACCGTTACGAATAAAGCTGCTTTATAAACATGTGCGTACAGGTTTTTGTGTGGCAGGGATGAACTCTTCATTTAATCACTAGCAAGCATTTATTAACTGCCTATTGTAAACATAGCATGGGGAGTGGGGAGACCTAAACTAATGATAAATATAAAATGCAATTTTGCAATCTCTGTTCCCTAACTAGTTGAAGAAACTGGATTATGCTTTCAAGAGATACTTAAATAACTAATGATACTTATGCACATTTGAGTACTTAATTCTGAAAATCAGGCCAGAGTGGGTCAGCCCTGTTTGGCAGAGGAAACTGAAGCACAGAGATGTTGAACAATTTGCTCAAGATCACAGAGCTAGGGAGAGTAAAAGGTTAAGCCATGATTCAAACAGATCATCTTGTTCCCAGAGCCTCATTCTTTTTTTTTTTTTTTTTTTTTTGAGATGGCCCTGGGAGGAGGCTATATTAGATTACAGCAGACCATTACAGACATAAAATCAAACACATAATGTGAGCCTTCAGTGGATTCTGTTTCATTGAGAGGAAGTCTTGCAATGTTGCCCAGGCTAGTTTCAAACTCATGAGCTCAATCAATCCTCCTACCTCAGCCTTCCAAGTGTTGGGACTACAGATGTGCCCACTATGCCCAACTCATTCTTTTAAATTTATAATTAGTTAATTAATTTTGGTACTGGAAATTGAACCCAGAGGCACATTATCACTGAGCTACATCCCCAGATCTTTTTCTTTTTTCTTTTGAGACGGGGTCTTGCTAAATTGCTTAGGGCCTCACTCAATTGCTGAAGCTGGCCTCAAACTTGCGCTCCTCCCGTCTCAGTTTCCTGAGTCACTGGGATTACAGGTGTGTGCCACCATACCCAGCTGTAATGTAGTTTTTTTTTTTAATTTATTTATTTGTTTTAGTTGTACACAATGCGTTTATTTTTATGTGGTGTGAGGATCAAACCCAGGCCGCGCACGTGCTAGGCGAGCGCTCTACTGCTGAGCCACAACCCAGCCCCCCGTAATGTAGTTTTAATAATTACCAACATACGGCCAATCAGAGAATAATCAAAACCATCATTCTGTATCACCTCTGTAAGCAACCCAATGATAAAATGATGGAGGCAGGAACGGTTTTGGTTATTCATTCAACATATATTTAATTATTTATTTTACTTTGGAGGGGAGGGATACTAGGGATTGAACTCACGGGCACTCAACCACTGAGCCTCATCCCCAGCCTTATTTTGCATTTTATTTAGAGACAGGGTCTCACTGAGTTGCTTAGCATCTCAATGTTGCTGAGGCTGGTTTTGAACCCAAGATCCTCCTGTCTCAGCCCCCCGAGCCGCTGGGATTACAGGCATGCACCACCGCACCTGGCTGATCATATATTTGTTGAGCACCAGCTCTGTGCCAAGTTTGTTGCAGGTGCTCTGGATTCATAAAATCCAGAACAAAAGTGAGCTATAGATATGTACCAACAACCAACCATGTAATGCATTCAAGAGGCAAGTGCTAGGACAAGAACTAACTACAAAGGGAAAATAGATGTTGCATCAATAGAGAGATCAGGCAGTTGGTCACCACTCTGATCAAGTGATTAACATTAGCATCTCTTCCAGAGGGACAACCTGGCAGTGAAGTGATACAATCTGAAGCACAAACCCTGACCTACCAAGCATTGTAATTTTGCCCCAAATATTTATCCTGAGTATATTGAGGGCTTTAGATCTGGTTTTTTTTTTTTTTCTTTCTTTTTGTGCCAGGGATTAAACCCAGGGGTACTTAACCACTGAGCCACATCCCCAGCGCCCCTCCCCCCCTTTTTTTGTATGCAAAAACAAAGAGCCTTTATACAGGCTTAAGCTCGGACTCCCAAACCTCACCAACACAGTGGATCTGTACTGAGAGTCCACAACCCAGGAAGGACAAGTCTTTTATGGGAATAGAAGCAAGGAGAGGGAGGGGGTTACATTATTGGCCATCTTTACAGTTAGGGTGTCTTGTCTCATTGTAATTGGCCAGGGGAGCCCGCGCAACAAGCACATTTTAAATTGATTGGGGAATGACTTAGGAGGTCTTCATTGGTGGAGGCTATCCTCAGAGCAATGGAATGTGCTGATTACAAACTAGAGTCAGGCACCTACGGTTTTAGGTACATAGGTTTAGGCACATAGGCTTAGGTGGTATGCGCAGCTCCAACTGGCCTTGAGGGGAAGCTTTTTGACTCTCATTATCTTAAAGCCAGGCATTTTACAGAAGCAAAAAGAGGTGGTTAAACTAAAAAGGGCATGGGGCTAAAAAGGGGGGTTCTACATTTCCCCCTCTTCTAGAGGGTGAGAATGACCCAATCATGGGTCAGGACCCAGCCCTTTTTAATATTTATTTAGAGACAGGGTTGCTGAGGCTGGCTTTGACCTTGTGATCCTCCTGCCTCAGCCTCCTGAGTTGCTGGGATTACAGGCATGGGTCATGGCACCTAGCTTAGATCTGCTTTCTTATATAGGAAATATACAAGAGAGGGGAAGAAGTTAAATGACAATATAAGAGATTCCTTGAGAATTGGCTTTTTATTTCAAAACCTCAATGCTACAGGAAAGTGAAATGCAGGTGGGGAGGGTGGGGTTGTGCACTGTTTTAGATTAGAGTAGACCAAAGAGATAGAAATCCAAACACATTATGTAAACCTTTAATGGACTCTGGTTTTAAAAAAATGGCACTGTAAGAGGTCATTAAGAACTGATCATAGGCAGGTGCTGTGGCCCACACCTCTAATCCCAGCTACCTGGAAGCCTGAGGCAGGAGGATTGCAAGTTCAAGGCCAGACTGGGAAATTTACCAAGACCCTGTCTCAAAATAAAAAATAAAAAGTGTTGGGGATGTAGCTCAGTTGTGGAGGTTTTGTGCCACCACCACACCCAGTTAAAAAATGTCCTTATTTTTAGGATATGGTAGATAAGGCTAAAACAGCTTGGTATTTGCAATTTATTTTGCAAAGGTTTAGCAAAAAACAAGACAAAGCGCACACACACACACACACACACGCATACACACACATACACCTAAATAAGTCAAATACTGCAAAATATTAACAGTTGTTAAAATTGTATGGCAAATACTTAACTTGGGTGCTCAATGTATTATTCTCTCAACATTAAAGTATATTTGAATATTTTCAAAATATATATATATTTTTTTAAATTGCCAACCTGGTGTAATAGTGCAGACCTATAATCCCAACTACTGGAGAGGCTGAGGCAGGATGACAGCAAATTCAAGGCCACCATGGGCAACTTAACAAGGTCCTGTCCTGTCTCAAAATAAGAAATAAAAATGGCTGGGGATGTAGTTCACCGGTAGAATGCCCCTGGGTTCAATTCCTAGTATTGGAAAGCAAATTATTTTTAAACAAATAAATTGTTAAAAATTACCAAAAAAATCGGGCTGGGATTGTGGCTCAGCGGTAGAGCGCTTGCCTCGAACGTGCGCGGCCCGGGTTCGATCCTCAGCACCACGTACAAATAAACGCATTGTGTACAACTAAAGCAAATAAATAAATATTTTTAAAAAAAAATTACCAAAAAATCAAAACCAAAAGCACAAATAAAACAAAAATAAAAGCAAACCAAAACGAGAACCTGGGATTGATCCCTAGTGCCACCCCCCAAAATAAATAAAATAAGACAGAAAGAGGCAACAGCAAGTACAGAGGTCCTGAGGAAGTGACAGCTATGAGTTGAGAGTGATTTGAACTTAAAAAAAAAGTCTATCATCTATCTTATCTGTCTGTAAGCGCGCGCGCGCACACACACACACACACACTTTTCTTTTTTGCAGTACTGGGGACTTAACCCAGGATCTTGCTAAATCCCCAAGCTGACTTCTAATTTGCTATCCTCTTGCCTCAGCCTCCTGAGCAGTTGGACTTACAGGCATGCACTACCATGCCTGGCTTTATTAACTATACCTTAATAAGGACAAATAGTTACAGAACTGCATATATGCAATCAGCGTGTGTGTGCCTTGTATGCACATAAACATAGGTATATAATAGCCAGGCATGGTGGCACATGCCTATAATTCCAGCGGCTCGGGAGGCTGAGACAGGAGAATCACGGGTTCAAAGCAAGCCTCAGCAATGGCAAGGCACTAAGCAACTCAGTGAGATCCTATCTTTAATAAAATACAAAACAAGGCTGGGGATGTGGCCCAGTGGTCAAGTGCCCATGAGTTCAATCCCTATTACCAACAATTAATAATATTAAAAACATAAAATAAAATAAAAAATAGAATCTCGATATCCATGGGTTCTGCATCTATGAATTTAACAACAATCATGGATTAAGTCGGGTTTGGTGGTTTGCGCCTGTAATCCCAACTACTCAGGAGGCTGAGACAGGAGGATCCCAGGTTCAAGGCCAATCCTGTCTCAAACTAAAAAATAAAAAGGGGGGGGCTGGGGTTGTGGCTCAGCGGCAGAGCGCTCGCCTCGTACGTGCGCGGCCCGGGTTCGATCCTCAGCACCACGTAAACATAAATGCATTGTATTGTGTACAACTAAAGTAAATAAATAAATATTTTTAAAAAGGCAGTAAACGCAATATCTTTAAAATAAATAAATAAAAAGGACTGGGGTGTAGCTCAGTAGTAAGTATGACCACCCCCCTGCCAAAAAAAAATCATGGATTAAAAATATTTTTTAAAAAGTCATGTCTATGTTGAACATATATGTAGACTTTTTTCCTCATCATTATTTGTTACACAGCTATTTATATTGCATTTACGTTGTATTAGGTATTATAAGTAATACAGAGATGGCTTAAAGTTTTGGGAAGGCTAGATGTGGTCGCGTGCCTATGGTCCTAGCTACGGGGGAGGCTGAGATGGGAGGATCCCTTAAACCCAGCTGTTTGAGACCATCCTGAGCAACAGAGTAAGTTTGCATCTTAAAATACATACATACAAATATATATATATATATATATATATATATATATATATATATATAGTGGGAGAGGGGGAGGGTGTGTGTAAGCTATACACAAACATCATGCCATTCTATGGAAAGGACTTGGGCATCTGTAACTGCTGAAGTCCCACGGGGGTCCTGGAACCATTATACATACCTAGAACTTACACCTAGAAAGGTAAGGAAAAAATTCTGTCTGCTGGGTAAAGATTGGACTGTGGGGTGAGGGTGGAGGTCGTGGTGGGCAAGAGTGGGACTAGAGAGGCCAGTTGGGATTTACTGCAAAGAGGGTGGTAACAGATTAGGTGACGATGAGGGGAGAGGGCTCAGATTTGGCAAATATGAGTAAGGGGGTGTCATGGGTTTTGCTGGTGGACAAGAGAGACTCTAAGGGCTTGGATTGAGCTACTGTCCCAATGGTCACTTTGCTAAGACACGGAACACCTGAGGGAGGCATAGACTTGTTCTTTTCAGAGGAAACTTAATTTGGTTTAGAATGATTTAGAAGTCTTCATGGTCATGAAGGAGCTGGAATTTGGATGAGGAACTAAACACAATGAGTTTACGATCAACTACCAATTAAGTTTTTCATTTGAGTTAACACATAGGGTGGCATAGAAGATTGTAAGAAGCTAGGTCTTGGAAGTTGGGGACCCGAATTCAAATCCTAATGCTTTCGTTTATTGTCTGTATGACCTTGGACAATTTATTTTGACTTTTTTGAACTTAAGGTTTTTTTCTGTACTACAGGGAAAATAACATCTGTCCTGCCAGCCTGTTAGGAAATAATACATGTGGTACGTACAGCACCTGGAACAGAATAGGTGTTTATTATACAAGGATTCCTGCCACTCTAGAAAACCCTTAGGAAGCCAGGCATGGTGGTGCTGTAATCCCACCCACTCTGGAGGCTGAGTCAGGAAGATCACAAATCCAAGGCCAGCCTCAGAAATTTAGCAAGACCCTGTCTTAAAAATAAACAAATTAGACGGGTGCAGTGGCACACGCCTATAATCTCAGTGGCTTGGGAGGCTGAGACAGGAGGATCACAGGTTCAAAGCCAGCCTCAGCAATGGTGAGGTGCTAAGCAACTCCGTGAGACCCTGTCTCTAATAAAATACAAAATTGGGTGGTGGCTGTGGCTCAGTGGCCAAGTGCCCGAGTTCAACCCCTGTTACCCCCCAAAAAAAATTAAAAGAGCTGTCCCCACTACTACAAAAAACAACATTAACTACAACAACTATGTGTGTGTGTGTGTGTGTGTGTGTGTGTGTGTGTGTGTGTATGATATATAGTAGATGGTAGTTAGTTAGGAGCTAGGCCTGGTGGCACACATTTATAATCCCAGCTACTCATGAGGCTAAAGCAGGAGGATTGCAAGTTCAAGGCCAACCTTGGTTACTTAGTGAGACTCTTTCTCAAAACAAAAAATAAAAATGGGTGGTTCTAGTGGTGCATGCCTATAATCCCAGTGACTTGAGAGGCTGAGGCAGGAGGATCAAATATTTGAGGCCAGCCTCAGCAGTTTGGTGAGGCCCTCAGCAACTTGGTAAGACTCTGTCTCAAAATAAAATATATATATATATATATATATGCATATCTGTACATATGTACACACACACACACACACACACACACACACACACACACATTAGATGGTAGCAAGTCGAGAGAAGAGATACTGGGATAGACCAGGGGTTGCAATTTTAAATAAGGTGCTCAGGGAAACTATTGAGAGGGTGACATTTTAGCAAGACACCCAGGAATTAGAAACATGTGCTTATTATTTTACTATCTGGGGGAGCAGTGCTTCAGGCTGGGAAGGTAACAAGTGCAAAGCCCTGAGACAGAAGCATGCCTGGTGTAGTTGAGGACCAGCAAGAAGGCCAGTGTTGCTAGAAAAGAGAGGGTGAGGGGAAAGGGTAGGGCAGCTCCTGTAGGGCCTTGAAGCCTGTGATGGATTTGAATTTGCACAGCATGAAATGGGAAATCCTGGGGACTTTTGAACAGTGGTGGGGATAGAATCTGACTTATGATTTTTAAAAATAGCTGGCTTCTATCTGAGTCAATGTAGGCTTTGAAGGGAGGAGGCTGGCTGGGAAGTGATTATAGCAATCCAGGTGAGAGATGATAGTAGCTTTATGGGAGTGTGGGGAAAAGATACTGGATATATTTTGATGGTAGAGTCTACAGGGTTTCCTGATGATTGGATGTAGGGGTTAGAGGAAGAGAAGGGTCAAGCATCATGGTCTGAGGCCCTTGATTTGTCAGTAGAAAAAGATGCATTAGGTCAAACCAAACAAAATGGTCAACATTTAAGAGGCGATTTCATGGGTGGCGCACACCTGTAATCCCAGTGGCTGGGGAGGCTGAAGCAGGAGGATTGTGAGTTCAAAGCCAGCCTCAGCAACTTAGCAAGGCCCTGTCTCAAAAAAAAAAAAAAAAAAAAAAAAAAAAAAAAAAAAATATATATATATATATATATATATATATGGCTTTCCATGTAAACTTGTCACAGTGTGTCCTCAGAGAAACAGTCAGGAGAGCTCAGGAATGTGCAGCATAATTCAGTGGGGATGTGGCTTAGTAGTTAAGTATCCCTGGGTTCAATCTGCAGCACAAAAAACAAACAAACAAAAAACCCAGGCAATTTCATATATTTCAGCTTAATAGTTGCCATTTACTGAAATGAATAAAACCATGTAAAGAAGTGGTGGGGGGCGGGTATCTGAAGTTTATTCTGGCTCACGAGGAGATGCTGCAGGAGCAGCTGTATATATCTAGAATTTGGGGGGAAGGACTCCTATCAGAAACACTGGTCAGGCAGGCAGTCACAACAGCAGTTAAAGCTGAGACTGGAGGAGGTCATCTGGGGATTACCCATAGATAAAGAGCAGAGGCCTGAGGCCTCCAGTGTCCAGATGGAGGTGAGACAGCAACAAAGGAAAGGCTGGAGGCCATAATGGGCAAAGCAAGGGCTCCAACCAGGGCAAGCTGGCACAATGAGAGTGCTCCCTAGATAGAGGTGTGCGATATTTCCAAGCTCACTTCTTCTTTGAGGTTTGGTGTTGGTGTGGAGATGCGGTGAGGGGAGAGGACAGGATAATACCTTACATCTGACTAGCACTGTCAGGATTGCAACATCTCCTGTTGGATCCAGGCAAAGGGAGCACAGAAGCTATCATCCTGTTTACAAATGAGGAAACTGAGGCATAAGGGGACCTGGCCCAAGATTGTTCTGGTAATAGGTAGACCCAGGACTAGAGGGGCTCTCTGTCTCCAGGCTATCACTGAATTATGCTGCACATTCCTGAGCTCTCCTGACTGTTTCTCTGGGAACACACTGTGACAAGGTTACATGGAAAAGAGTTGAAATAAGTCTTGAGCTTTTGTTTCAACAGCAGCAAGGAAATTGCTGATAGGATGACCTTCTGGAGGGTCTGCACCTGGAGTGAGCCGGCTCAAAACAAACCTCTTTTCCAATAAAAAAAAAAAAAAAAAAAAACAAAAAACAAAAAACAACAAAAAAAACCCCATCAAATGGAACCAGGAGGCTGTGCCTGGCGGTTTTTTATGCTGGTCAGGGACAGAGATAAATTCACTTTGGTTCCAGAGGGGTTAACAGGTAATTTTGGAGACAGAGTAGATTCTGGGTTGGGCCCTTCCACAAACTCCACCAAATGACCAGGGTTATCTTATTCCATCTAGTGTCATGCTCAAGGCATTATACTCTCTCCAGGCCTATTTTCTTGGCTTGGAGAAGCTGCTCCTGAGATCAGAGGCCCATGGGTCAAGCTTGGCCCTGCCTTGGGCAGAGATAAACAGGCCTGGAATACATTTCCCGGATTGCAATACTAGTGAGTCAGGCAGGGTTGGACAGCTGCTGCCTCGCAGGCACCCCTGGGCTGTACCTGATAAGGAAGAACATCACTCATTCCAGTGCACCGTCTTGTGAGAGCACACACAAATAAACAGACACTCCCAGGCCCCTTGTTGTCTTAGAGTAAATTATTGACATTCTGAATGGCTGAAACACCAGGGAAAAGGGGAGAGAGCAAATGTAGCTATGCTAAAGAGGACCACCACTTTTCTTAAGCTAAAGCAAGTAAAAGCAGGGTTGCCATTAGGCTCTGCTTTGGGGCTCCTTTTTCAACCTGAAGAGCAGGCTTAGGAGTCCTCTATAGTTCTGGAAAGAGGAAGGAAGGATCACAGAGGGGGAGGAAGGAGGAAGCTGGAATAAGGGAGGTAGATTTATGAGGGAATAAATGGCAAAATGCCCAGAGAGAAAAGGTGCATCATAAAAATGTGAATACACCTTGGCCACAGAGAGAGGGAACTGATGTTATGACATCTGCAAAAAGACAAAACAAAAGCTCCCCTCTCCATGAATACCTTTCTTCTTAAATGATATAAGGACACAAATGGGGTATTGATTGTATAGTAATAGTTACACAACAATACCAACATCATTACCACATCACACCTTGCAATCAACACTTCACATTAACTTTATGAAAGCAGTTTATAGTTTACAAGGGGCTTTCACATTCATCTTTTCCATTTATTCCATCAACCCACTTGAGTGGGTAGGGCATTATGAGCCACATTTTACAGATGAGAAGACTGAGGCCCAGGGAGGATATATGCAATTAACTGAGGCATAATTAAGAGCAGGGAGAGGCAGGTTTGTCCCAAGTAGTCCAGAGCTAAAATGCTTCCTAAAGACATAGTAACTCTTCTTTAGGGTGATTCCTTTCCCATGACTACTCTGTTTCCACAAGCTTAGAGACCACACCTCACTGCATTTTGAGATACAGCAGCCCCACCTTCTCCAGTGTTGTCCACATATTCTCCATCACTGACACTCTGATTATTTTTGCCTAGTACTTGGATCATAGTAATTACAGTATCAATGAAGAATAAAGAGCCAGGGAATGTGTCTAGGCATGTCTAGGTCCCACTCCCTCATCTCCTTCTTCAAGTATCTCCTCCTCGACCCCTTCTTCTTCTTCTTCTTTTTTTTTTTTTTCTAGTTGTAGATGGACACAATACCTTTGTTTTTATTTGTTTATTTTTATGTGGTGCCAGGGATCAAACCCAGTGCCTCACGCATGCTAGGCAAGCACTCTACCACTGAGTCACAACCCCCAGCCCCTTGACCCCTTCTTTTTGTCTGTTTTGGACTCCATAATCTGTGTATCTAGAAACCTTTGGGTCTTCTAAACTGGCCACACTGTTCTTCTCAGGTGAGAATGAGGAATGGAGGGTATACAGACCCTGCCATATTTGTATAGGACATAGGCATACTTAACTACCTGGGCGGTCAGGCAGGTGTTCTCAAAGTGTGATGCCTATTGGAATCTTAAAGGCAGTGGTTCTCAAACTTTGGTCTGTATTAGAACCATCTGAGGAGCTTGTTAAAGACGGGGATGTTCAGGTCTCTCATCAGATCTTCTGAATTAGAATGCCCCAGGAAGGCACCTGGACATTTGTGAGTTTAACAAGTTCCCCAGGTGATTGTGGAGTATTCTCAAACTTGAGAACCACCATCTTAGCCTTGGAGTGGGAGTTAAGCAGGTGAAGGAGGGTGGGGAAGAAGAGGTAGAAGCAACAGAAACCCAGGGAGCTTAGAGAAGACACAGTGAGGAAGACAAATCTCCACCCCATCTTTATCTCTCCTTGACCACTTTATTAGTGGTCAAATAGAGGGGGTTGGAAGTCTTTTCATGCAGACATGTCCTACTTCTGACAGATTGGCCATGTGCAATGAGAAAGAACAATAAATTCCTCCTTTTAGAAGCAGTTAAAATAGAGATTATTATGTCCATCTACAACTAAAAAAAAAAAAATAGCCCATCTCTTTTGGAACATAGAAGGGAGGTTATCAAGGGCTGGGAGGAATTGGGAATGAGGAGTTATTGTTTAATGTGTACGGAGTTTCTGTTTTGATTGATAAAAAATGTTTTGGAAATGGAATATAGAGATGGTTAAGCAACACTGAATTTATTCAATGCTGTTTATAAACTTACATATGGTTAAAATGGTAAATTTTATGTTACATATGTGTTATAATTTAAAAAGCTGGTCTTTTTGAGAGATGGAATCACAGGAGCAAATGATGTACAACTTTAGCAGATTGCTGTTGCCCCAGGTGTGTGTGTGTGTTTACATAATGGGTCCCAACTCATGGCACCTGGTCTGACAAAGTACAGGCGTATTCATGGGAGCAAGGAAATAATTAAAACTTTTGAAAACTGGGGCTGGGGTTGTGGCTCAGTGGCAGAGCGTTCGCCTCGCATGTGCGCGACCTGGGTTCAATCCTCAGCACCACGTAAACATAAAATGCATTGCATTGTGTACAACTAAAAGTAAATAAATAAATATTAAAAAAACTTTTTAAAACAGAGGGCAGTGAGAATCTGATATAAATATGAGAGATTCCAGAACACCCTTTTCTGCTCTCTTTGTCTGGCTGGGCTCTCAGTTCAATATGACTCCTCTGTGCCTTGTAGAGCAATATCTCTAACTTCACTGTGCATTGGAGTCACCTGTGGACCTTGTTCAACAGCAAATTCTAACAGTAGATCTGAGGTAAAGCTCCATTCTGCATTTCTAACAACTTTCCCAGATAATGCTTACTCTATAGATCCATACTGAGGGGACTATGTAAATTTAATCTTGGTTCACCACCATAGCATGCTCAGCTAAGTGATGGCACACAGAAGGTGCTTAATAAATAGTGATTGAATGAATGAAGGAGTCTATTAGGTTGGCACAAAAATTTGCAGGGCAGAGTAGTCTTTGTATTGAGCTATAGCATATTTGGGGTATATCCATCAATCTGTGAAATTACTTCAAACTCTGCAGAATGAAGATGTTAGTACTCTTTTTTTTTTTTTTTTTTTTTTTTTTTAGCCATTGCACCTTGCAGCCTCAACTCTAGTCCTTGAAACAGTGGCCCTATCTATATATGTGGAGGGTAATGAACCCTAGTTTGCAAGCTCTGAGGAAGCCTTGCTATAGTCTACAATTCCTGCAAACAAATTCTCTCCGCCCCACGAATGAGCAGAGTGTAGGGAATATGCCTGTGTGAGATTTTCCAGATTTTGGCACCTGAGTAATTGACACCTTGGCCTCTTCCAGATCCAAACAGCCTTTTTAACACTGTGTGAAAAGGAGTTCATAAAACAGGCGAATGTAATAATATTGTCATTATTTACTACCATCGTTTATGATGATGATAACGACAGTTAAGCGATGAAATATGTGGGGAAGTTGGGGGAGGGGGCAGAGTGCTGAGAGGACGAGAGAAAGAGGAACTACAACTCCCAGAATGCTCTGGGAAAGCACACGCCGCGGCGGCGCCCCGCCCCTTCCACATTAGACACGCCCACCAGATGACGTCACAGAGGTGACGTCACGGCGCCCAGAGCGAGGCTGGGGTAGAGAGGCCGACGGAGCAGGAGTCGTCCGCTTGTCGTGGAGGCTGCTAGGAGCCGGCGAGAGGGTGAGCGGGCGGGCAGTCGAGTGAGCTAGAGCAGGCAGAAGGGAGCGTCGCGCCGCGCGGAGGAGAGCCGGGGCCTGGTCGCGGCGGAACCACAGCCGGAGAGGGCAGCCCGAGCCGGGCGCCTCGGGGTCCCCACCCCCACTCGGCCGGACAGTGCCTGCCCGGTGTTTCCCCGTGCGGGGGGCGGCGGCGGCGGCGGCTGACGGGACCCGACAGGACCGCAGGGGGTTGCCACCTCCGCCGAGGAGCCGGCGCTGCCGCGGGCTCCTCAGAACCGGGGCCCGGGGCCCGTGACAGACGGGCCGAGGAAGGGAGAGAGGCGGCGGCGGCGGCTCAGGCGACGGGGAGGCAGCGGCGGCGACACCATGTCATCCCCCAGTCCGGGCAAGAGGCGGATGGACACGGACGTGGTCAAGCTGTATCCTTCATGGAGGGGGAATTCGGGCTGCGTATGGGGGCGGTGTGGGGATGCCGAGAGTACCCCAGAAACACAAAAAAGGGCTTTGGGGCACTCGAGGCCACTGTCCAAGACGCCCTCCCTCCCCCAGTGCCTACGGCGGCTCCTTGGCACCTCCCAGAAGCCCAGGGCCTTTTCAGCTCCTCTTTATCTGCAGCACTCCGAAATATGCGTTGCTCCTCGCTCTCTCTGCATCCCCAGAGCCCGTGACTTTTCCTCCACAACGTTTGGACTCCCCAAACGGCCTTTTTTTTTTTTTTTTTGGCAGGACTAGCCACCTCTCTTTTCACCACCGAACCCATCTTCAGGGCTTTTCTTTCCTGTTTGTTCACCCTGGATTTAGGGACTCAAGGTAGAAATTCCCAAGAGGGAAGCCTTTCTCTCTTGAGATGCCCCCATTCCTTCTACTCAGTGCTTCTTGAACTGGGGTAACTCAAGCGACCTCCTTTATCCCTAATTCCTTTCTATATTAGGAAGAGAGTAGTCTGCTCAGGGCCCCTCTTCTAATAAAGAGCTCTGTGTTGTTTTAAATCAGAGACTCCTGTTAAGCGTTCTGGTCTCTAGGAGAACCTTCCTGTTTTCCTTTCCACTGACAAAGCCTATCCCACCCATAGTTGTATGCGCTGAGGACCCCCAGGCCCTCCAGCAAGCCACCCACCATATTGTGGATCTGACAGCTGGGAGGAAGGAGAGAAAGAGGAGCTCCTGACAAAATAACCCCTTTACTAGCCTTTTGAGCAAAACTCCCTCTGTGAGGGTCAGGTTCTTATGGACTGCATGCCCTGTCTTGCCAAGTGACACCCTTTATTTCCTGTCCCCCTCCCCCCAACTTATACACTCCAGGTTGCAGTGGGAAAGCTGTAACTGATAAGAGTCCTTCAGGCAGTGGTTTTGGTTGGAGGCCAGCCTGATTATTTCATGACCAGCTAGAGAAATTCGCGAAGGTTCCTGAGACAAATCAAGGGATTCTTTTTTTTTTGAGGGAGAATTTACAGGGTGGGGTGAGCCACTATTCTGAATAGCTAATCCCTAGGGAGAGGGGGGAAAGGGAATGGGGGGCGGTAGCTTATGAAAGGCAGTTAAAAAGTCCAGTCTCCTGTTTCTCTTTTTGCTTCACCCCCATCCCCCCTCCATTTCCCCCTGTTGCAGGGTTTTGTTTATATAACTGAAGTTGTTTGGTTAGATTCTTCAGGTGAATTCCTTCTTTATTTGTTACTGTTTTTGATTGACTATTTTACCTCTTGTAGAGATCAATGATGATCGTCAAATGCTCAGAATGGAATTTGGTAAAGTTTTTAAAAAGTAGTTTTTGTATATGATTTGAAATTGGGGGATGGGAGTGAAGTTGCCTGGGCTCTTAAGAGATCTTTTTTTTTTTTTCCCCCATAATCTTTTCAGGAATAAGAAGGTGTTTTCTTTTTGCTAGGGGTAGAAATTGGCTAGAAATTAGGAATACCAGATAAACTTCTAAATTTAGGATTTCAAGTTGAAAATATTTTGGGGGGTGGGGGGGAGTAGTAGCAGGGATTAGGGAGCAGCAAATAATAATGTACCAAATATGTCTAGACACAAGTGAAAGCAACTCTTTGAGCTGTTTGTAGCTGTGATTGTTTTGTAAATGTGTGAATGATACCAGTAACATTGGCTTTTCATAAGGTTGCAAGGAAAACTTCTAACTATGACTGTGTGTACATTTTACACAAAGTAGTTGGGTTTTATTTTTGTTTAGAAACTAGGAAATGACATGGTGGCAGACTCTTGAGTTATTTTTATCTTCGGAGTTACCGTCAGACCTAATGCAAATTTCTACCTAAGGGGTAATTGGGATGGAGTGAGGGAGAGAATTCCAGCTGTTTTTGATCCATGTCAGAGCCTCAAATTATGTACATATAGAGATTTCAAAAAAATCGAGGATAAAGAGTGAGGCCTAACTTGACCTGATGCCTTTTCCATACAGTGCCTTTTGTTCATTTAGTAGTTGTGGCATCTAGAATGATTACCGCATTTAGGAGCTGGGGTGTGGGGGGTGGAGAGGGAGAGGAAAACAGACAAAGAACAGCAGGGTGTCTTTTTTTCCCTCCCCCTAAGTGGCTTATTTCATAGCTTATTTTTAGTAGAAGATGAAGAAAGGCAAAGATGCATTGGCCTTCTGTTCTTTCCCCACCTTCCTCCTTGCTGACAAAAGAAAGCAGAGGCTCTTTAAAATTGTAGATCTCTGAGATAGGAGGATAATAGTTACGGTATTTAAAAGCCAGAGGTTATCTTTATTTTGTGTTTATTTTCTGGTGTAATTTAGTTTGGAAGTTAAAATTTTTCTGCTTTCCTTTTGTGTGTGTATGTTGTGGGGGGTGAGTGATTTTTGTGGCCTTCTTTCTCTCTTGAATTCACACCAGTAGGCCCAAATGGGGCCCACAATTTTTTAGTAAGATATATTTATTAAAAATTGAAGGGAAAATTCCCCAACCCGTTACTAAAATGAGTATGATTGTGTGAAAGGGCCGAGGGTTGGAGATGAAAGATGGTGGAGAGGAAGTGGAAAGAAAAGGTCTGAAGGAATGTACATTACTCCTTGGCCCTCACTGCCCCTTGATGATTTCCTTGGTGTAGAGGTGATAGCTGGTTTCATTGCAGTGTCCTGTTTCAGCCCATTTTTGTCTGTCTCCTGAGCACAATTATACCACCACGATTTACAGCCTGGCAGGGAACCTATATAGTAGGAAAGTAGCGGTGTGGGGGTAGGGAGAGAAGAGGATGTGTAACTGATTGGCCACTGCTTTCCACCACCTTGCTAGGTTCTTTGCAGATATCATCTCTGATGGTTATTTGGAGTCGGTGTTATTTCTTTGTGACAGGTTGGTAGGAGGAGAGCTGACTCCCAAGTTATGCAGGGAGTTAGTGTGTTTTGCACTGATGCACTTAATAATCTGCTGGGCGATTATGCTCTGAAACTCTGACTCATTCATTGTTTCTTTTCTGATCCTCTGCTAAGGGTTGTGCAAACCTCCCTAGAAGCCTAGAAACTGATTTATATGACTTTTGGGTGCTGCAGTAATGTGTCCCAATCAGAGTTTGCAGCTAACCCAAATCTGTGGAATAGCGTGACCATTTTTTTTGCAAAATCAGGTAGATTGGTGATCCTGTGCTGTTCTTAACCTGGCAACCTCCGAGGTTTTCCATCTTCAACTCACTGATTTAGATTGCCTGAGAACTGGGACTCCGGTGACCTTAAAGCGTGATTTGCCCTAAAGGAATATCGGTTTAAGTTCTCCCCAGTGGAGGAACAAACAGCTCAGATTACATGGGTTTCCTTGATGGTGGGGGTTACTCGTTTCACCCTGTTGCACAGCCCTGGTGATCCTTTTATCTGTGAACCAGTGGCCCCTGCTGAAGGCTGGAGCTGCTTGTTTTGGAAAAGCGTATGCAGGCAAAAGGCCGCAGGCAGAGCTCCTTGCAGTTCATTGGTTGCTCTGTTACTACCCGGAAAAGGAGGAGGGGTGGAGCTACCGAACAGCTGATGGAGTGTGTGACAAGAGTGTGTTTACATACAAAAGAGGTGGGGGCTGGGGAGACTTTGTGAGCTGGACCAAAGTGTGTTTCTGAGAGGTAATAATAGGAAAACTTGTTAGTGAATAAGAAATGTTCATGGAAATTAAGACTAAGAAAAGCAGATCTGATTATAATGGAGACTTGGCATACACCATATTTGTTACTGTTGTAAGATTTGGAAACTTAGAATAGCAAAAGTTTTCAAAGACTTTTTCAGAGAGCTCAGTAACAAAATAGGATATATTACTTCAAATGTACCTAACTGACTCATAGGGAGGGATTCAAAAGTATGTTAGAAATGTAAGCTTCCCTCTCAAAAGCTTCAACAGTGATGAAAGGGACAGTGTACACTGTACTTACAAATGACATGAGTTTTACAGAATTGCTTTAGGGTTTCTGTAACAAATTTAAACCCTCAAATGTTTGAACACCCCTTTTGTGCCAGCCCAGACATGGTGCTGGGGGAGGGGGGATTAGTAGTGAAAAATTCAGTGCAAGTGGTCATGGTGCTTATGGAATTAAAATAACAACAACAATTTTTAAAATCAGAACAGTCTGTCAGGTCAGCTCTGTGTGGATCACCTTGCTGTTTGGGTAACTTGTATTTAGTTTCAGAATTTTAATTACATATAAAGGTTAAGGGCTAGGGAATGTAGCTTATTGGTACTTGTTCACCATGCTTAAGGGCTGGGTTTGATCCTCAGCACCACCACCAAAAAGAAAAAAGTGTGCCCTGGGGTATTTAAAATATACTTTGAAAAACCTGAAACAAAACCAAACATTAAAATGTGTAGCCATTTGTCTTTAACTTCAACTTTGGGATTTTGTTGTTAATGGGTAGTTATTCTGTCCCTGAGTTGTCTTGTTACTCTTTAATTTGTGTTCAAAGTATAGACAATTCTGTAATCTTTTAACTAGCTCCAGTGTCAATTGGGAACCTGCGGTTAGCCTTTTATTTCCTGTGGCCTCTTGTTTGGTGAGATGAAAGTTGGAATAGTCTTATGGTCTTCAAGCTAAAAGTTAAGATTTGGCAACTCCCAGTGTTGTGAATTTGTCTTCCCTGCCTAGATTTTGGTGACAACTATAACATACTGGTACTTATTTTGGTTAAGCAGGAACCTACATGAGTAAGCATTGACAACTTCAGAACATCTGATTCCTGCAGTGCATTTACACAAGCCTAAAAATTACAAGCCTAAAAATTCAGCTTTTAGAGGGAAATAATCTTTTGCAGATGTGACCCAGGAAAGTCCCTTTCCCTGTTTATATGCATGCATTTAAACCATCTACCTTTGTTGGTTTTTCTAGCATTATGATTTTTCAAGCTCCTTCACCAGTGTTTTTCACATATATGCATACACATACACACACACACTTGTTATTTTGGTCACTGTTAACAGATTTGATGGTTCTAAGAGCGATTGAATTTTTTAGGCTTGCAATTCAGACCTTACATTACAGTGCTTACAGTGTAACAGCATTTTACTTATAGACTCAGAGTGTATGTTTTAATAAAATAATAAAAAGTCTTAGTTGAATTATAAAAGTAATAAGGTAATTGAGGAAAATACAGGTTACCCATAAGGGAAAGAAAACAGACACCTATAATCCTATCCTTTAAACAGTAGTTCTTAAACTTCAGTTTGATCTTAATCACCTGAAGGGTTTGTTAAAATAGGTTAGTGGGTCCCACCCCTAAAGTTTTCTGATTCAGTAGATCTAAGAAGTTCCCAGGTGATACTGATGTGCCTGGTTTCGGCACCAGTTAAATAATCATTGCTAAATTTTAACGTTTGGGTGTTAGGATTGTGGCTCTGTTGTAGAGTGCTTGCCTTGCACGTGTGAGGCCCTGGGTTTGATCCTCAGCACCATATGTAAATAAATAAAGGTATTGTGTCCATCTCCAAATAAAAAAAATTTTTTTTTAAAGTTAACATTTTGCTGTTCTTTCATGTCAGTCTTTTTACTCTCCCTAGGATATATTGTTTTCAACCTGTTGGTCATATTGTATGTGCATGCTGTATTTTTGCTCAATATTTTTGCAATTGTTATTCCCAGTTAAAAATATTAGATGTAAGGAATAGCTCCTGTAATATGTCCTTTCATAGCTATGCCATTGATTTCTTTGCCTTTTTTTATTGAATAAGATTGCAATGAACTTCTTTGGCTTGGGAAGTGGCTCAGTGGTCGAGCACTTGTCTAGCATCCATGAGGGCCTGGGTTCCATCCCCAGCACCACCAGAAAAAAGAAAAGAAAAAAAAAATCTTTGCTCATAAGTCTTTTTCTTAAGGTTATTTCTGTTTTCCAGAAATGAAATTCTAGATTTTTAAAAATAGTCATTTGAATTAAAATATTTAATTAAAAAATGGGCCCCCCACATTCAGTGGCCTCATTTATTTTGTTGCATTTTAGTTGGTGTCATTTTGTTACAGAAACAGCCTGTAATAGCGATTAAAGATGAGTTCTGATTTTTGTGTTTAAATGTTTTTTGTGACAATGCTTATTTTCAAATTACGTATACTTTGGGTACCTACAATGAGGTGGTGAGTTAGATATGCTACATTCATGAACACACAGCTCTGAATGGCAAGAGCTGTAAAATTGAAAATAGTTTTTGGTGTCTTTTTTTTTTTCCTTTTCTAGTGAGATTTAATTGACATAATCTGTACATATTTAAAATGATAGATTTGATATATTTTTTTTTGTGGTACCGGGGATTGAACTCAGGGATACTCGACCACTGGGCCACATCCCCAGCCCTTTTTTGTATTTTATTTAGAGACAAGGTCACACTGAGTTGCTAAGTGCCTTGCCATTGCTGAGGCTGGCTTTGAACTCGCGATCCTCCTGCCTCAGCCTCCCAAAGTGCTGGGATTACAGGCGTGCGCCACCGCGCCCGGCAAATTGGTTCTTTTTAGTCTGAATTGTGTTTTTATGGGCAACTTCTGTGGTTTTGTGTAATTCTGTGTACCTTGCCAGATTCTTGAGGAAGGTGACTGGCTGGTTGTAGCCTGGTTCATGTGGTATCTGCCTGTGCCCAGCAGAACTCAAATCCCCAAGGGCCAAGAGGGACGCTCTGTAGGACAGCTATCTGCTCAGAGGATTGAAGGATCCTTTTTTGCTTTCACCTGCTTTGTAGGAATCTAGGGCATTTGGTAGGTGGTTTGAATAGGTGTTAATGACTTGTCCTGGCCCTATGTAGAAGTCTGGAAGGAGTAAAAGAAGCCCTAGTGAAAGGTAGGTAGAAGCTTGGCTGGACCTTGAGCCATGCCACTCTTAGGAAGACGGACATAGCTGGTGGGTTTGTCTTTGGGCTCATGAAAGGAGCCTGGGCAGTAACACTTGGAGGAACCATAGTTAGGGATTTAGAAAATATTACTTAATTGGGAATTAAATCTTTTTTTCTTTTTTGGTACTGGGAATTGAACCTAGAGGTCCTTTACAACTGAGCACAGTCCTTTATTTTTTGAGATAGGGTGTCACTGAGTTACTTGTGGTCTTGAACTTGTGATCCTCCTGCCTTAGCCTCTTTTTTTCTTTTTAATATTTATTTGTTTTAGTTGTACACAATGCCCTTATTTTTACGTAGTGCCGAAGATCGAACCTGTGCGGTGCATGTGCTAGGCGAGTGCTCTACCTACTGCTAAGCCACAATCCCTTCCCTGCCTTAGCTTCTTGAGTCACTGGGATTTCAGGCATGGGCCATCACACCCAGCTGAAATGGTTTTTTTTGTTGTTGGGTTTTTTTTTTTTTGTTCAACCTACTGGTTTGTTTTCTTTTTCTTTTTCTTTTTATAGGGGATTAAATCCAGGAACGCATTAACACCGAGGTAGATCTCCAGCCCTTTTTATTTTTTTAAATTAATTAATTTATTTTTTTTTGTGGTACCGGGGATTGAACTCGGGCACTCAACCACTGGACCACATCCCTACCCAGCCCTTTTATTGTTTGTTTGTTTGTTTGTTTTTGCATTTTTTATTTAGAGACAGGGTCTCACTAAGTTGCTAAGTGCCTTGCCATTGCTGAGGCTGGCTTTGAACTCTTGATCCTCCTGCCTCAGCCTCTCAAAGTGCTGGGATTACACCATGCCCGGCCCTTTTTATTTTTTATTTTGAGACAGGATCTTGCTAAAGTGCCCATGCTGTCCTCAAACTTGTGATCCTCCTACCTCAACTTCCTGAGTTGCTGAGATTACAGGCATGTGCCACCATGCCGGGTATGGTTTTTAACTTTTAAACCATTTTCAGTGAGGCATTATGCATGAAAGGATATATTCCCTACACCTGATATCATTAATGTAAGTTAATGCATCTTCTTTTTAGTATTAAGCAATTTTTCCCCATGTTTCATATTTTTATCATGTACACTTTTCAGGGTTTCTTGGATTATAAAATCTTAGTTGAAGCAACATAAATAGAAAACTAGATACAGAGTGTACCTGGTTTGTGACACCTCAGAAGCAATTGAGTTGCCACGCAGCCTAGTGAAAAATAAATTTAGTAGTTTTGTTCCATTGCTGCCAATATAACTTTGGTTCTATGGATTTTGCTTTGTAGTCATTTGACTTTATATTGCATGGACAGTTTTTCTGAAAATTGGTTAAGAAGTTTAAAGGTCAGGTGTGGTGGCACATGCCAGCTCAGGAGACTAAAGCAGGAGGATCACCACTTCTAGGGCAGTCTGGGAAACTTAGCAAGACCCTGTCTCAAAATGCTGGGCATGTGGCTTAGTGGTAGAGACTCCCTACATTCAATTCCCAGTAGTAAAAAAAAAAAAAAAAAAAAAAAAAATGAAAAATTTTCACAAATTAGCATTTACAGAAGGTTGATTCAGTTAGTGTGTCCAACAAGTGTTATATAGTTGGATATATTGTTTTCTGGTCTTATTATTGACTGCTAGTTGTTTGGTACCCTTTTTCTAATCTTTGACTCTAAATCTGCAAATAAATTATTAAGTCTCCTTGGCAACAGCTTGAAACTATATAACCTTTTAAAAAATACTTTTAGTTGTAGATGGACACAATACTTTTTTTTTTTTTTTAAATTTATTTATTTGCTTTAGTTGTACACAATGCCTTTGTTTTTAAGTGGTGCTGGGGATCGAACCCGGGCCGCGCTCGTGCTAGGCGAGTGCTCTACCGCTGAGCCACAACCCCAGCCCCTAAGTGCTTGTATTTTTTGACGAGAGTTTTAACTCTTTATTGTAATTTGTCAGTATTGCTTAAAGTATACTTAGTATACCAAAATATACAACACAGTGTGTTTGATAGCAGAATCAGGAGAATTGAGAAAACAAGCACTGATCTTGGCAACATGAACATTGTTAGTATCAGTTAACTTTACAAACTTGAGTAATTCAATTCTCTCTAGCTGCCATCTTTTCTTTTTTAATATATATTTTTTAGTTGTAGATGGACATAATACCTTTATTTTATTGTGGTGTTAAAGATTGAACCCAGTGCCTCATGTGTGAGGCGAGTGCTGTACCACTAAGCCACACTCTGAGGCCCCCCAGCTGCCATCTTGATAATAAAGGCGGGAAAAAAATTCCTACTTTTGCACCTTTGTTGTATTCTAAAAGGTGTTTTTGTTGTTGTTTTTGTTTTTTTGCAGTACTGTGGCTGGAGCCCAGGGCCTTGCACATACTAGTGCTCTCCCATTGGGCTGTACCTCCAGCCTTATATCCTTAAAGATTTTTAGAAAACAAAGTACCTTTCTTTTTTGTTAGATTTGTTCTATAGTTGGAAGAAGCAGACCTCTGAGTATGTTCTTTAGTCAGATTATCTGAATTGTTTAGCATTTTTTTTTCTGGCAGTAAAAAAAAGTAGTTCTTACTTGCTATCTTGATTATCCAGTGACGTATATATGTTTATGTTTGTATCATCAATCATGCTTTTGTGTACACTCAATTTGATCTTTCTACATGTAAACCATGCTAATATTGGAAAGACCACAAGTTGGTCTAAAAAGTGCAATTTTTGTTCTTTCTTTTTGGTGCTGGGGAATTGAACCCAGGGGCACTTTACTACTGAACTACTGCCAGTTCTTGTTTATTTTTTTATTTTTATTTTTTTGGTACTGGGGATTGAACTCAGCGGCACTAGACCACTGGGCCACATCCCCAGCCCTTTTTTGTATTTTATTAGAGACAGGGTCTCACTGAGTTGCTAAGTGCCTCGCCATTGCTGAGGCTGGCTTTGAACTCGCGATCCTCCTGACTCAGCCTCCCAAAGTGCTGGGATTACAGGCATGCGTCACCGCTCCCGGCTTCTTGTTTATTTTTTATTTTGAGACAGGGTCTTGCTATGTTGCTGGGTCTGGCCTTGAACTTTTATCCTCCTGCCCAAGCCTCCTGAGTTGCTGGGATTATAGGCATGATCCACTGTGTCATTTCATTCTCATTTTCATATATTGTTTTCAAATATATGTCTGTTTTATATTGGTGTTCTTAGCTTTTATTTATTTTTTTGCTATGCTGAGGATCAAATTTGGGGCCTTGGGTGCTACTAAGCATGTGCTTTGCCACTGAATTATACCCCCAGCCCTTTAGCATCTACTTTTTTTTTTTTTTTTAAGTTGTAGATGGACACATAACGTTATTTTATTTATTTTTATGTGGTGCTGAGGATTGAACCCAGTGCCTCACAAGTGTTAGGCAAGCGCTTTGCCACTGAGCTATAACCCCAGTCCTAGCTTCTACTTTTGAATTCTAAAAATCAAGACAGTTATGAAAGTAATTTTAATATCTCTCCCTCCCCATCCCCCCACACAAGGGAAAATACTTCCAGAGTCTTACATTCATGCTTAATTAAAAGTAATCCAATCTGGGCATGGTGCCCTATGCCTGTAATTCTAGTGACTAAAGTCTGAGGCAGGAGGATTGCAAGGTTGAGGCCAGCCTCAACAATTTAGTGAGACCCTGTCTGAAAAACTAAAAAGGATTTGGCATGTAGATTAGTGATGAGTGCCTCTGTGTTCAGTCCCCAGTACAATAAAAAGCAAAAGCAAAAAAGCCAGATCCTTTTTTTTTCTAGGAGTTTGAAAAAATATACTTTGTCTATTTTACTTTGTGCAGTTTGATAATAATATATTAAAATTGTACTTGTTTATGCTAAAAATGTATAATAGTTTACAACTTTGATATGTTTCCTATGAATGTCAAAATAATAAAGCCTTAAGTTTACCCTATGTCACTGAAGTCAGACATCAAGGAATTTGGCTGGCACCTGAATTTTGTGTTTTTTTTTTTTTTTTTAAATATTTATTTATTTACTTTAGTTGTACACAATGCAATGCATTTATGTTTACGTGGCTCTGAGGATCGAACCCGGGCCATGCACGCGTGAGGTGAGTGCTCTGCCGCTGAGCCACAACCCCAGCCCATGAATTTTGTGTTCTTTATTGGTCCTTGGTTCTCCTTACCACTGGTGGATTTTTTTTTCCCACCCTAAACTACTTTTATAAAGTTTGGTCAGTGCATGTGAGACTCAGAAGCTGCCTACTATGTTTTTGTTGAGTCTTCAAGGAAGGAAGTCTAGAGGTCTCCTTCGAACAGTATCCTCCTGTGGTCCCCTACAGGCAAGGCAAAGGGAAGTGGTCCTCTGTCCCTGAGGAAGCTTATTGCCAGGATTAAATTTAGCCCTGTTGCATCTTATAATTGAAAGAATGAATGATGAAATACCATGTCTACTTGTGCTTATTTTCCTTTTTTTCCCCCACACTAGGGATTAAACCCAGAGCTTTGCCCCATGCTAGGCAAGCATTCTACCACTGAGTGACAACCCCTGTCCTTATTCTCTAGTTTTTGGTGACCTGATATATGTATTCATACCTTCGAACTGATTATCTTTTTTTTTTTTTTAAATATTTTATTTATTTACTTTAGTTGTACACAATGCAATGCATTTATGTTTACATGGTGCTGAGGATCGAACCCGGGCCGCGCACGTGCAAGGCGAGCGCTCTGCCGCTGAGCCACAGCCCCAGCCCCTCGAACTGATTATCTTAATTGACAGACATACATGTTTTTCCTCTTTCCTAAATGGGAAATAGAATTAGAAGTCTTTTTTTTTTTTTGTTTTTTTAATAGAATCAGAAAATAGTGTATGACTTACATGCTTTTAAACTGAGGCTTATTACTCATTTAATGAATTGGATAAAATGTAATGGTTTCAGTCTGCCAATTCTGGCTGTTTTATTTCTTAAATGTCATTCTTAAAGTGTTTTGTCAGCTCAGATGAAGTTCTGATGACATCTTATTATTTAAAGTTAAATTTTAGTACTTATTATACTTACATAGATTTTAGCATGTTTTTATACTTGTAAAAAACCTGGATTGCAAATAGTAGTATTGCAAAGCAGTGGTTGCTTTCTGAATATAAGGGCTTTTTGAGTGAAAATTAATAATTATGCTCTTTCTAGATAATATTATTTTGTTCTTCAGTAGAAGTTTCAGAGGTACTAATGCTTGGCTGTATTTATTCAACTTGAGAGAATAAATTTTGGTAACTTTGTTTTTATTATTGGTAGGAAAAAGTGGTCGAGCTTGAAATAAGAAAATTACTTTTCATCTGCAACTGTTAAAATCAGTTTTACTAGTTAGTAATCACATTTGTTATGTGAAAAGTAAAAATAAAGTAAAATTAAAACATAGCCTAATAATCCCTCAGTTAATTATATTTATGAATATACTATTCACGAAGAAAAAATGACAGTAGGATGTGTTTTGGTATCTCTTTACAACAATAGATTAGATGGCACATTGCTTCGTGTGTGTGTTGTGTAGTGTATCCTCCTACCCCCAGTATTGGCAATAGAACCCAGAGGTTCTGTACTTCTGAGCTGCATTCTCAGCCCTTATTTATGTATTTTTGTTTTGACACAGGGTCTTGCTAAGTTGCTGAGACTGGCCTTGAACTTGCAATCTTTCTTCCTTAGCCTCCCAAATCCTGGAATTAGAGGTGTGTGCCACCACACCTGGCTACATCTTATACATTTAAATTTTTGTTGTTGTTGTTGTTGATAGACCTTTATTTTTATATGTGGTGCTGAGAATCAAACCCAGTGCCTCAGACATGCCAGGCAAATGTGCTACTGCTGAGCCCCAGCCCATATTCTAGGTGCCCTGTTAATAGTTTTAAAAAGTAAAATAAGCCCTATAAAGTGCCTGATTTGGGAAGCTTTTGTCAGGATAGAATGGCAATATGTTGGTGGGGTGTGGTGGTGCACACCTGTAATCCCAGCACTTGGGAGGCTGAGGGAGGAGTATTGCGAGTTCAAAGCCAGCCTCAGCAATAGCGAGGCACTTAGCAACTCAGTGAGACCCTGTCTCTAATAAAATACAAAAAAGGGCTGGGGATGTGGCCCAGTGGTCGAGTGCCCCTGAGTTCAATCCCCGGTACAAAAAAAAAAAGAATGGCAATATGCTGTTCCTTTCAAATTTTTTTTGTATATTTTGTGTGTGTATATATATATATATATATATATATATATATATATTATTAATATTTATTTATTTTAGTTGTACACAGTGCAATGCATTTGTTTACGTGGTGCTGAGGATCGAACCTGGGCCGCGCACGTGCGAGGCGAGCGCTCTGCCGCTGAGCCACAACCCCAGCCCCTGTATATATTTTTAAAAATATTTATTTATTTGCTTTAGTTGTAACACAATGCATTTGTCTTTACGTGGTGCTGAGGATCGAACCCGGGTCACACACATGCTAGGCGAGCCCTCTACCACTGAGCCACAACCCCAGCCCCCAATTTTTTTGTATTTAATCACCAGAATTATGTTTTATTTTTTAGAAGGTAAACTAGGATATGGAGCAGTAATTGAGTAAAAGAATATTGCAGTGTCCAGGGAGGATCCTGTTAAAGAGTTTGCAACAGTTCAGTACTTGAGCATTTAAGTATTTTATCCTTATTCTTTTAGTACTCGCCAGATATTTTAAATATGTCTTTTTAAGGAAATTTAATTGCTAGCATTTTTCTTAATATAAATATCAAGAATAAATGCTTATCCATTTTTCTTTGTTTTACAGTGATGTTATTTTAGTTTCAAGACAGTTAAACATATATAAAAACTAGATGCCTATCCACCTCCTAGTACTGAGGATTGAACCAGAGGGTGCTACATCCCTTTTATTATTTTGAGATGGCCTTGAATTTGTGATCCTCTTGCCTCATCACTGGGATTATAGGCATGTGCCATCATGCCTGGTTGGTTTTTGCTTTTTTTGGATAAAGCATTTTAGATTTATAGAAAAGTTGTAAATATAGTCCAGAGAGTTCTTGTGTATGACTTACAGCCAGTTTCTTTTATGTTATCATTTTATATGATTGTGGTACATTTGTCAAAACTAAGAAACTAATATTGGCATGTTATTGCAACTCAGAATTTATTCCTCAAGATACCTGGGGAATCTGTAAGTCAAATCTGTACAATATGTAAGTCAAAAGTATATATAACCAACTATTTAAATTGGTTCAGTAACCCAGGGTGATGCATTTTTAGACCTCTGTCTTTAAATATAATACTAGCACTCAGATGTCACACAGGTCCAAAGTGTCAGTGTGTGGCACTAAGGCCACCTTACTGACTTGATGACTGTGGGCAATGATCAGCTGGTTCTTTGTCTCTCTAGTTCCTTTGCTCACCTTCTTAAATTCAGTGCCCTCTGGGTCCCATTCAGTGAACAGAGCTCTAGTATAATTAAAAAAAAAAAGTATTAACTTTTAAAATAAAAATATTTTCATATGTAAGAATGCTATTTTTATAGTATAAAAGGTTTTATATATGTTAAAGATTTTTTTTTTTGGGGGGGGGGTGTTGGGATTGAGCAAATTTTGGGGGTGGGTACCAGGGATTGAATTCAGAGACACTCAGCCACTGAGCTACATCCCCAGCCCTATTTTGTATTTAAAAAATTAAAAAAAAATAATTATTTATTTATTCTAATTTGTTATTCATGCTTGCAGAATGCAATTTATTTCGTATCCTATTTTGTATTTTATTTAGAGACATGGTCTCAATGAGTTGTTTAGCACCTTGATTTTGCTGAGGCTGGCTTTGAACTCTCAGTTCTCCTGTCTCAGCCTCCCAAGCTGCTGGGATTATAGGTGGTGACCATTGTGCCTGGGGAGCAAATGTTTTTTAAATATAGAAACTAACTTTTTCCAGATCCACCTTTTTACTTTCTTAAAAAAAAATCTTAGTAGCGAGTAGCTAAATTCTATACTGCTGATTCATTCTGTCTTTAATTTGGCCTTTGTTATCATTGTTGTGTGATGTGGTAGTTGTCATTTTAATGTATTTTATATTTATTCTTGCAGTATCCTTGCTTTGAGATGTTACAGCTCACTTTTTGTGGATTAAAAGCCTGGGCCATGTAGGTCTGTTCAAAGTGCTGAGATCATAGAGTAAATCCTTGTGGTGGTGGATTTGGATCTGACAGGGGTTTTCTTTATAACACACAGTTTACATATGTCATAGGTGCCCAGGACATACCTGTTAAATGAATAGGATAAATAATATGCTTCAGGGTTTTTCCCCAAGTTCTTGGGTTGTTTTTAGACTGAATTTTGGCACTCATAATAGAAACAGTTTGGAAGTCATGCTGAAGAGGGACAGCTCTTCCACAAATGATAGGAACTGAAGTTCTTTTTTCTCATCTCGGTACTAAGGGTTGAACACAGGGTCTGGCATAGGCAAGATAAGTGCTCTACCATTGAGCTACAGTCTCAGCCTTTTAAAAAATTTTTTTTTATTTTGAGACAGTCTTGCTACGTTGGCCAGGATGGCTTTGAACTTGTGATCCTCCTGCCTCAGCCTCCTAGTAGCTGGAGGCTGCCCTGCCCTGCTTGTTAACACATTTAAATGAATTATTTTAAATATCTAAAATGGTCAATATCAGTAAGTACAACTCATAATAAAAAGAAAAAAAAAAGTCCTTCGAGTTTTTAAGATTATAGAACTAAGAACCTCAAACTACTTTTACCAAAGCATTTGAGAAACACTACACTAACAAAGGTAGGTTGAAAGGGAAGTTGTCCTCAGGTATGGTGGCACATGCCTGTAATTCCAGCAGTTTGGGAGGATTATAAATTTGTCATTTTGTGATAAAGTTTTGGACATGCTTTAATTTGTACCCAGCATAATGTCTGGCATATTAGTAGGTTCTTTAATAAAATATTTGAATCAGATCAAGTTGAATTACATAGTAAATCACAAAAATATACATTGAGCCTGGAAGGGAATTGGTATTGCATAAAAGATGGCAAATATTTTTATGTTAGTAAATAATGTCAAGTTTACATAAGTTCTGAGAGATTTTTTTCCACATCTTAACGTATTTGAAATTGAGATTTCTTTTTTTTTTTTTTTTGGTACCAGGGATTGAACTCAGGGGCACTCAACCACTGGGCCACATCCTCAGCCCTATTTTCTATTTTATTAGAGACAGGGTCTCACTGAGTTGCTAAGTGCCTTGTCGTTGCTGAGGCTGGCTTTGAACTCAAAATCCTCCTGCCTCAGTCTCCCAAATGCTGGGATTACAGGCATGTGCCACCGCGCCTGGCGAAATTGAGATTTCTTAAAATTGGTAGTGAGTCACTTTATGCACCTTTTTCCTTTTTGGTATTGTTATAAAGTAGTAGTATGTTGTACATGTGACAAGAATGGTAATGACTCTGGAGAAAGGGAAATATCCTGGATTGTAGTTCAGCCCTGAATTATAGATCTTCCCTTCGCCTGTTGCCCTGGTAATGGGGATTGAACCCAGAGACATTTCACCACTCAGCTATATCCCCAGCCTGAAGGAGCCCTAATTAGGAAGGGCTGTTGTAGCTAGCTGGAAGCCATAAGTTCCACCTGATATGTATGTGACGCACCTGTAGGCACCCGCAAACCTGAAGGTATATAACCGGGTGAAAGCGGTCCGAGTTAAGAGAACGAATTCATTCGGTCAGTCGGGCAGTCACTCGGTCGGTCAGAAGAATCAGAGCGGCCAGAACGTAGGCAGAGCGGTTACAGAAGAGAAACCAGATAGAAGAAGTAATGACTGGCCAGAGTTAGGCCGAGGCTCCAGAGGACTGGTCAGAGTAAGGCCGAGGCTCCCGAGGAAGACAGAAGACAGAAGAAAGAAGAAGGAAGAAAGAAGAGAGAAGAAAGAAGCTCTAGTCTTTCTCTAAGCTAAGCTCTATCTTTCTTTACTCTACTCTAAGCTAAGAAGACAAGAAGAAATCTTTCTCTATCTTTCTTTCTAAGACTCTAAGCTCTCTCTAAGAAAGTAGAAGTAAAAGTAGCAAAAGCTATACTCTGCCTCCGAGAATTTTCCTCCCGTGGCGGCGCCGTGGCTGGCCATGACAGGCAGCCTACAAATGGTGGCCCGTCCGGGGCTCGGCAGGCAGAGAAGAAAAGCTAAGAAATAAGAGCAATGAAAAAGCATAGCCTCAGACTCAGTTGAGACCAGCAAAAAGAGTAGAAACAAGAGAGCAGAGCCTCTGACTCAGTTGAAGCCAGTTAAGAATTAAGCTGAAGCAGAGTAGCCAGCCAAAAGCCGAAGCGAGCCGGCCAAAAGCCATAAAAAATATAGAGAAAAAGCCTTGAGCTTTAGTATAAAGAAAAAAGCCATGAGCGTAAAAGAAAATAGAGAATTAAATAGCATGGTAAAAACCATGCAGAAAAAAAAGCCATTGAGCTTTGGCAAGAAAGCCATAAAGAAAAATAAAGAGAGAAAAAAAAAAAAAAAAAAAAAAAAGTCAAAGCCGCTTATGCAATTGTGCTTAACTAGGTGCGTTAGCTGATGTGACGCACCTGTAGGCACCCGCAAACCTGAAGGTATATAACCGGGTGAAAGCGGTCCGAGTTAGGAGAACGGAGAATTCAGTCAGCCGGGCAGTCACTCGGTCGGTCAGAAGAATCATAGCGGCCAGAACGTAGGCAGAGCGGTTACAGAAGAGAAAAAAAAAATAGAGAAAAAGCCTTGAGCTTTAGTATAAAGAAAAAAGCCATGAGCTTAAAAGAAAATAGAGAATTAAATAGCATGGTAAAAACCATGCAGAAAAAAAGCCATTGAGCTTTGGCAAGAAAGCCATAAAGAAAAATATAGAAGGAAAAAAAAAAAAAAAGTCAAAGCCGCTTATACAATTGTGCTTAACTAAGTGCGTTAGCTGCTCCTCAGCAGTAGACTTCCTTAAAGCCGCAGCACCTTCTCAAAAAGGGCTCAAATATCCACCCTTTCAAAAATAAAAGGTGAAAAGCTAGGTAGGGACAAGAAAATAAAAGAAAATAGAGAAAATAAAATAGAGAAAATAGAATTAAAGCACCTTTTTAAACTAAAGGGAAGGAATATGAAGGCGCCCTAATTAGGAAGGGCTGTTGTAGCTAGCTGGAAGCCATAAGTTCCACCTGATATGTATGTGACGCACCTGTAGGTACCCGCAAACCTGAAGGTATATAACCGGGTGAAAGCGGTCCGAGTTAAGAGAACGAATTCATTCGGTCATCGGGCAGTCACTCGGTCGGTCAGAAGAATCAGAGCGGCCAGAACGTAGGCAGAGCGGTTACAGAAGAGAAACCAGATAGAAGAAGTAATGACTGGCCAGAGTTAGGCCGAGGCTCCAGAGGACTGGTCAGAGTAAGGCCGAGGCTCCCGAGGAAGACAGAAGACAGAAGAAAGAAGAAGGAAGAAAGAAGAGAGAAGAAAGAAGCTCTAATCTTTCTCTAAGCTAAGCTCTATCTTTCTTTACTCTAAGCTACTCTAAGCTACTAAGCTAAGACAAGAAGAAAAGCTCGCTTTAATCTTTCTCTCTAAAAATCTTTCTTTCCCTCTCTAAGCTCTAAGAAAGTAGAAGTAAAAGTAGTAAAAGCTTAACTCTGCCTCCGAGAGTTTTTCCTCCCGGTTTTCGGTACCAGGAAGCTTACACCAGCCCTTTTTACTTTTTTAACCGGGGATTGAACTCAGGGGCACTCAACCACTGGGCCACATCCCCAGCCCTTTTTTGTATTTTATTTAGAGACAGGGTCTCACTGAATTGCTAAGTGCCTCGCCATGGCTGAGGCTGGCTTTGAACTTGCGATCCTCCTGTCTCAGCCTCCCAAGTGCTGGGATTACAGGCATGCGCCACTGCACCCGGCTCCCTTTTTACTTTTTATTTTGAGACAGGATCTCACTAAGTTGCTTAGGGCCTCACAAAGTTGCTGAAGCGGCCCTCAAATTTGTGATCCTCCTGCCTCAGCCTTCTGAGTTGCTAGAATTACAGGCATATGCCACCTTGCCCAGCCAGTAGATGTTTTTTCTTCTTGGGCACTGAATTAACTGGGCAGTTGACAATGGGCTCATTGTTGTAATATTCTATTTATAAAGCAATTATCTTTATTAAAAGCCAGAAGACTAGACTTAAATGCTGTAATACAGGCTATTACACATAAAGCTCATACAAATTTTGTTTTTTATATGCAAAGCTATTTGCTTTTCTGTTTAATCATGTTGTTGATGCTCTTGTCAAACCTGTCCCCCCAATCTCCAGTAAAGTAAGTCCATTTAAAGATGTTACTGAAGTCTGTTATTAATATTGGGCCTCTGTTTTATTCTGTATAAAAAAGAATAGGACCATGACTTGGGGACATAAAGATACTGTATGAATAATAGCACAGGAACTTTTAAGTTTAAAACAGGGATAGGGCCTTGAGAAAATATGGAATTAAGTCTATCAGAGAAGGCTTCCTAAAGGAAGCTGAATGTTATGGAGATAGGAGGTCCCTAATGAAGTGGGAGATGATAGGTGGCTTAGCTTGATTAAGGGATCCAAGGATGTAAATCATTCACTGTAGGTAGATATGTACTTGTACTGGAGTGCAGGGTGTGTGACCAAGATCATGTGGGTTGCTTAAAGTGAACAGGCTGAGCCGGGCGTGGTGGCGCACGCCTGTAATCCCAGCACTTTGGGAGGCTGAGACAGGAGGATTGCGAGTTCAAAGCCAGCCTCAGCAATGGCGAGGCACTTAGCAACTCAGTGAGACCCTGTCTCTAAATAAAATAAAAAAAAAAAAAAGGGCTGGGGATGTGGCCCAGTGGTTGAGTGCCCCTGAGTTCAATCCCCGGTACCACAGAAAAAAAAAAAAAAAAAAAAAAAAAAAAAAAAGAAAAAAAAAAGTGAACAGGGCTGAGCTTTTGTCTTTTTCTGATTTAAGGAACACCCTCTAACCCATAGGGCCACACCTGGTACTTTTCTAGAGGTATGATTTCTCATCTGTCAACCAAAGGAAGACTCTTGGAAAAGATAGTAGCCACGGAGGTGGTTGAAATCTGATCATGGGTTGGCAGGATTTTAATGGATAGGAAAGAGTGAATGGAATTGTGGTGTATTATTTTGAAATGCATATACTTTTTCAGATATGTGATATACTTGAAGAAGTAAAATATAGTGGAATGACCTCCGGCTTTGGTCTTAAATTTGGTTTGCACCTGTCTTTGCCTTTGTTTCCTCATCCAAAAAATGAAGAAAATACCTATAGTTTCTTTTGAGGTTTACATGAATCATATGTATGTGAGTGTGTCTTGCAATTAATTGCTTAGTGAATAGCTCAGTTAGGAATTTAGTGGCAGTAATGGAAAGTTAGCAGGTAGGCAGATGAGGAAGGCAGGTTCTCTAGGACTCAGATTCTTTCTGTCTACTCAACTGGATACTGTATGGCTTATATCCTAGAGGGTTGCTCCAGCCATCACATTAGTTATTTCGTGTAGGAGGGGGAAGAAAGGGGATGAGGAAGGCAAAGGAATAAGAACTGCTCCCTCCCTACACCCACCTTTTAAGGAACTTTGCTAAGTGTCCTTCCCCACAAATTGCACTGGTAATCCTAGGCAATGAATAAAAACTTACCAACTCTAGCTGTAAGACAGGTTGGGAAATGTGACTTTTTGACTGTGATGAATTAAATTGACATTTTATTAGTAAGAAAGAAGGGGAAAATAAATATGGGATTGAGTCTAGCAGGGTTTGCCATAGTGACTTTTTAAGTTTTAATTTTTTTTCTTTCACGTTTTTGAGGGCATTATTATGTAGGTCTAGGTTTTATGAAATGTCCCATGTCTTTTAGATTTTTGTTCATGAAATTTATCTTTACCTTTATCCCTTGTCTTCTAGGTTCTGTTTTGCTGGGACACTGGGCTTATGTGATAAAATTATTTACTCTCAAGTATTAAGGGAGAAGGGGGAAAAATAACCAGCTTCTTTTCATTTATAATTTAGTATCTTCACACTCAAAGGACCTAATTTGGGAGCTGGTTCCTGTTGGAGGTTAGTAGGAAAGGAGACAGCCTGGAAGAACAGTGATCTCGCCCTTGGCTCTGTGTTTAGTGGCCTGGAGGTATTGGGGCTTTTACTTTCTTCTTGAGATTCTGTGTTATATAGCAAATGAGGAGTTGGTTTAGATAATTTTAAATCTTTGCATTTTAAATATTCTATTTTTATCAGACCTTTTTCATGTAACTTATTTTTTTGGTGTATGTATCAATGTAGAAGACCTTCATAGTCATATGCATACTGGTATTGCCTTCTAGGGAACAGAGAATTGAAAAAAGCTATAAATTCATAACATCTTATTTTGAATCTTCACAGATAAATATGAGCCTTCAAAATAGATAAATTCTATAGTTTGTTACTTTCTTGGTATTTGTGTATAATATTTTTTTTAAGTTACTAGGGATTTAACTCTGGGGTGCTTTACCACTGAGCTATATCCCTTCCCCTTTTTGAGACCAGGGTCTCACTAAGTTTCTGAGGCTGGTCTCGAACTTATGATCCTCCTGTAAGCTTACTGAGTCACCAGGATTACAGGTGTGTGTCACCTTGTCAAGCTTTCTTAGTATGAATTTTTACTAGGGCTTTCATTTATTTATTTATTTATTTTGGGGCCAAGGATCGAACTCAGGGCCTGAATTGTGTTATGCAAGCGCTCTGCCACTGAGCTAGATTCTCTACCCCTTATTTTTTATTTTTAATTGGTTCTTTTTTTCTTTTCTCTTTTTTGGTACCAGGGATTGAACTCAGGGGCACTTGACAACTGAGCCATATCCCCAGCCCTATTTTGTATTTTATTTAGAGACAGGGTCTCACTGAGTTGCTTAGTGCCTCACCATTGCTGAGGCTAGCTTTGAACTCGCGATCCTTTTGTCTCAGCCACCTGAGCTGCTGGGATTACAGGCCACCGCGCCCAGCTTAATGGGTTCTTTTTAGTTATATATGACAGCAGAATCTATTTTGATATAATTATACTCACATGGAATATATCTTATTCTAGTTAGAGTCTCATTCTTATGGATATACATGGTGATGGGGTTCACTGAATGTTGTTTTCATCTATGTACATAGAAAAACTATCAGGTTCATTCCATTGTCTTTGCTTATTCCCTTCACTTCCCTCCATTCCCCATTGTCTAATCTATTGCACTTCTTTTCTTCCCCTTACTTCCACCCCTCCTTATTGTGGGTTAGCTTCCACGTATCAGAAAAAAAAATTCAACTTTTGGTTTTTTGGGACTGGCTTACTTCACCCATTGTAATAGTCTCCAAATCCATCCATTTGCTGGCATATGTCATAAAGTCATTCTTCTTTATGGCTGAGTAATACTCCATTGTGTAGATATACCACATTTTCTTTATCCATTCATCTATTTTTAAAATTTTTTTTCATTTTTGATAAACCTTTATTTTATTTATTTATATGTGATGCTGAGAATCGAACCCAGTGCCTCACACATGCTAGGCAAGTGCGCTACTGCTGAGCCACAGCCCCAGCCCCTCTCCATTCATCTATTAAAGGGCACCTTTTACTAGGGCTTTTTAGAAGTCCAAAATAGAAAACCTTTGGCATCTTCATTTCTGATCTTAAAATACAGCAATGAAATGTTGCTTTTTTTTTTTTTTTTAATATTTATTTGCTTTAGTTGTACACAATGCGTTTATTTGTATGTGGTGCTGAGGATCGAACCCGGGCCGCGCACGCACTAGGCGAGCGCTTTACCGCTGAGCCACAACCCCAGCCCAAATGTTGCTTTTTATTTAGAAACTTGTGTCACTATTAAGTTTGAGTAGGAAAACCTCTTATTCCAGTAATGAGTTTCTAGAAATGGATCCTTGGAGTTAGGTCAAGTATTGTGAAAGTGTAATTTTTAAAATGCTAGCTAGTGTTAATTCATCACCTGCTTACCTAAGAATTCAAATGCTATACGTTCCATGTTTAGGTCAAACTTTGGCCAGTGTCTGAATGAGTCATTATTATAGATGGTAGGATTAAGGTAGTCTTTGTCTGGTGTGGGAAGCAGCTAAGAACTTCTGATTCTGTCTAGTGGGGCAAGTGTGTCTGTTACTTTATGTTCCAAGACAGGGAGACTTGTGGTTCCTTCGTGTCTTGTTTCGGTTTTGGTTTTCGTGTGTAATACATCTAGGGAGGCAGTATGATTTAGTAAATAGGACAAGGCTCTTGTTAGAATTCATTCAAATAATTATATAATTTTGAGCCATAAATTTACCACCCCCCCAAAAAAATTTCCTCCTTCATTTTTGTTCTCTAATTGCTGGTGTTATGAACAGTAGGTTTTAGACTGCTTCTTTGTTTTAGAACCACTTCTATCTCATACTAGTCACCACAGATATTTGCAGTTGGTTACTGGGATATTTTAATTATTAGGTAAAAGCCAAGTATTAAATTATAGATCCTTTAAGCTGAATTTGGCTTATTTGAATTTGAGGTGAGTGTCCCTTATCTCAGTGCTTAGGATCAGAAGTGTTTGGGATTTGGGATTTTTCCAGATTTTGGACTATTTGTGAATTCCAAATGAGGTATCTTGGTGATGGGACCCAGGTCTAAATAAAAAATTCATTTGTATTTCATGTATACCATGTACATATAGACTGAAGGTAATTTTATACAATATTTTAAGTAATTTTGTGTATGAAACAAAGTTTCATGATGTGAAATTTTTCTACTTTTTCTACTTGTGGCATTATGTTGAAGCTCAATGTTTTGGAGTTTGGAGCATTTCAGATTTCAGATTTTTGGATTAGGCATGCTCAGTCTGTATTGGAAATGTGAAGAAATGAGTGATAAATTTTATGATTTTCTAAATTACAACATGACTTTGTAGTCAAAAAAGGAGTGTGTTTGTCCAGTAGCAAGAAAAGGCTGCTGCAAATTATTAATATTGCAGAACTAATTCCAGGTTGGAGGTAATATTCATTAGTTAAATTATAGTGGTAGGCTTTTTAAAAAATTTTATTTTTTATTTTTTTGGGTAGTGCTGGGGATTGAACCCAGGGCTTTGTGCATGCGAGGCAAGCACTCTACCAACTGAGCTATATCCCCAGCTCCTGACTTTTTTTTTTTAATATTTATTTTTTAGTTGTATTTGGACACAATGCCTTTATTTTATTTATTTATTTTTACATGGGGCTGAGGATCGAACCCAGGGCTGCACACATGCTAGGCAAGTGCTTTACCACTCAGCTGCATCCCCAGACCTTGATAAGTGTACTTTAAAGCAAAATGTCAAATGGAGCCCAGTCATTTAGTTATTTAGTATATGTGTGTTTATTTAACAGACTACAGTGACAGAACAAATTATAGTACAATTAAAATGATGTGTTATTCTTGGAATAGATTCTTTATGGATTAACTGAAAGGTAAGCAGAAGAAATCCTTTTGATTTGAATCTATATTAAAATCTTCTGAAGTAGCCGGGCGCGGTGGCGCACGCCTGTAATCCCAGCACTTTGGGAGGCTGAGGCAGGAGGATCGCGAGTTCAAAGCCAGCCTCAGCAATGGCGAGGCACTTAGCAACTCAGTGAGACCCTGTCTCTAATAAAATACAAAAATGGGCTGGGGATGTGGCCCAGTGGTCGAGTGCCCCTGAGTTCAATCCCCGGTACCACAAAAAAAAAAAAAATCTTCTGAAGTGCTGGGCTCAGTGGTGCACGCCTGTAATCCCAGCACTTTGGGAGGCTGAGGCAGGAGGAGGATCGTGAGTTCAAAGCCAGCCTCAGCAATGGCGAGGCACTTAGCAACTCATTGAGACCCTGTCTCTAAAAAAAAATACAAAAAAGGTCTGGGGATGTGACCCAGTGGTTGAGTACCCCCGAGTTCAATCCCCAGTACCACACACACACACACACACACACACACACACACACACACACACACAAAAAAAAAAATCTTCTGAAGTGAATAGTCCATTTTTCTGCCTTTAAAAAATGGAGAATTGGGCTGGGCTGTAGCTCATTGATAGAGCATTTGCCTCTCATGTGTGAGACACTGGATTTAATCCTCAGCACCACATAAAAATAAATAAAGATATTGTGTCCATCTACAACTAAAAAAAATTTTAAAAAGAGAAAGAAAATAGAGAATCATGAATGAAATCAGACCTTCAATATTAAAAACCAGGGACTGTGTGATGCAGTCAATCTAATAGAAATATAATACTCTCCATGGAAGGTCTTGGTACCAGGTAAGTGAATTTATTTACCTGGTGGTCATTAGAACAGTATCTGGCACAAAAGCACTTCAAAGTTAGCTTTTTTCCCTTTGAATAACAGATGGAATATATGTTGATTTGAAACAAAAAATGCTAGGACATTTTAAAGCTTGCTTTTAAAAATTTTTTTCTAGTCATTTGTTCATTAAAAAATTTTCAGGTGGTAAAATATTTAAAGCACCAGTGACATTCAGCTCTCTTGAAACAGGCTGTTGAGAAAGATGAAGCTTGACCTTGGTCTTGAAAGATGAGTAGGCATTTTCAGAGAGCAGTGGAGTTGAAGGACATTGTGGGTAGAGGAGAGGACTAGGCAGTGGAATAGAGCTATAAAACTACATCACTCAAACAGTGAGTGTTAATGACTACGCAGGGTCCCAGGATTGGTGAGGCCAGAGGAGAGCCAGCAGATATGTAGGCAGGATGGAAGAGTTTTGTATTACAGGCACCCAAAGCCATAGCTGAAGGGCTTAAAAAAAATTATATATATGTATTTGTAGTTGAAGGTTTTAATAAGCAGGGTGCAAATAATTTTTTTTGTTGTTGCTTTTTTTGATGGTCAAGTTTTAAATTTTAGTTTCAAGCTTTTTAGCTTAGTTGTGGTTTATTATTGCCTTTTGAAACAAGTAAATAATAGAACTTCTTAATTTTCCTTTAACTGCAGTTTGTAACTTTCTATCCTAGTGGGAAAATAGAATGAATTGTAGTCTATCCTGGGATATATTTGGTCTCATCCATGCTCCTAGGTTTTAAGTAGAACAACAGATGGCCTTCACAGGTGTTTTCTGTTGTCAAAAAGGAATAGGTATAACTTGAAGAGGGGTTGTAATTTTAAGAAATTTTATTTTTGGACAATGTCTTTTGTGAGGATATTTTCAATGTTTATCTCTTACTCTTGCTACATCGTAGCAAATATGAACACAGAACCTCCTTTAGAAAGCCAGTTCTTGTTAATCAGCTGGAGGGGTGGGGTGGGAGGCGTGCACGCATATGTATGTGTGTTTGTGTGTGTGTGTAGATGGTGATATGAGAGATCTCTTTGGGCTCCTTTGCTACTTTTGGCATTCCTGAACTGCTAGTCCTTTTTAATAGGAGTGTTTGTCTTGCTTTAAAGCACAAATGTTGAGGTCTGCCAGCACCTTATTTAATGGGAGCAATTTTTAGGAGACCAAACTAGAGAATTGTATTTTGAAATTCTCAGTGTTCCCCCACCCCCGCCCCTGCCCCAGCACTGGGAATTGAATTCAGGAGCACTCTACCACTGAGCTATATCCCCAGCCCTTTTTTTAAAGGGTTTTGTTTTGAGATGGGGGTCTTGCTAAAATGACCAGGCTAGCCTCAAGCTTGTGATCTTCCTGCCTCAGCTTCCTAAGTAGCTGGGATCAAAGGCATGTGCCACCCCATCCTGGTTTTTGGTTTTATGTAGCTATTCAAAGATTTGTTCACAGAGAGACTGAGGCAATCCTGAGTGTTGCATGAGAGAGAGTGTGTGTGTGTGTGTGTGTGTGTGTGTGTTTTAATTTAATTCTGGTACTGGTGGGGCTGGGGTTGTGGCTCAGTGGTAGAGCACTTGCCTAGCATGTGTGAGGCACTGGGTTCTAGTCTCAGCACCACATAAAAATAAATAAATAAAGGTATTGTCCATCTACAACTAAAAACTAAAGATATTAAAAAAAAAAAAAAAATTCTGGTACTGGTGATTGAACCCAGAAAGTGCTCTACCACTGAACTATATACATCCCCTGCCTTTTTTATTTTTTTATTTAGGGACAGGATCTTGTTAAATTACCAGGACTGGCCTTGAATTTGCCATCTTCCTGTCTGGGGTGCTTTACCACTGAATTACATCCCCATCCCTTTTTTATTTTTCATTCTTTACTTTGAGACAGGGTTTTGCCAAGTTGTTTAGGGCCTCATTAGGTTGCTTAGATTGGCCTTACACTTGAAATCTTCCTGCCTCAGCTTCCCGAGTCATTGGGATTACAGGCGTGAGCTACCACAACTAGCCTTTTGGTGCTATATTTAATTGAAGAGAGTCCTATGTAGGTAGGTTAGTTTTTCTATACTTTACATTTCAAAGTTTTATCTTAGCTATAAAGATAAAAATTACACTCTTTCCTCCATGGTATCTCTCTCTCTCTCTCTTTTTTTTTTTTTTTTTTTTTTGGTACTGGGTGGGGAGTGAATCCAGAGCTGCTTAACCACTGAGCCACATTCCCAGCCATTTATTTTAGTTTAATTTTTAAATTTGTTTTAATTAGTTATACATGACAGTAGAATGCATTTATGAACTTTGATATATCATACATAGATGGGATATAATTTCTCATTTTTTTTGAGTGTACATGTTGCAGAATCATATTGGTCATGATAATGTCTGTTTCATTCTACTATCTTTCCTATCCCCACACCCCATCCCTTCCCCTCCCATCACCATTTTTTATTTATTTATTTTTTTTTGTATTTCACTTAGAGACAGGATCTCACTGAGTTACTTAAGGCCTTACTAAATTGCTGAGACTGGCTTTGAACTCGTGTTCCTCCTGCCTCAGTCACCCAGGCCGCTGGGATTGTGCACCAATGTGCCCTGCCCTCCATGATACCTCTTACACAAAGCTGTTTGGTTTTTTTTGTTGTTGTTGTTTGTTTCAGATTTAATCCAGGTAGAGCTTTTACTGAGAGAACCATGTTTGAGATTAAGAAAATTATAGACAAGAGTGTATGTTGCCCAATATACTTGCCTAGGCCCTTCTCAGAAACTCCCTGGGGCACTTTAATTCTCTCAGCCTCATCCTTTTTTGTCACCTGCCTCAATTCCAACCTGCAAACGCTTAACCACAAATGCATATATGCATACGTTTAACAGGTGGGGAAGGAGGTTTAACACATGGGGAAGGAGTAGGGGTGTGTGGGTATGTCCTCAGGGTAGGGGCTGGGACTGTTTTGTTTACTTCCTGCCTTTAGCAAATGTAATGCATGTTAACACCTTGGCAGTGAAAGTAGGCTGGATCAATTGGATACAAGGTGACTGTTCTAAAATAAACAAAATGAAACAGCATAATCTTGAATTTGTAGGCAACACGTGAGACTGAGCAAATGGGACTTTTGCAGGTGGTTTGGCCATTAGCTATGAGCATGCTCAGAGTGTATTTAGGCAAGTGGACAGGATGTTCTTTGTACTAGGTGACCTTGAAGCCTTGCTTCTACTTCCATTTCCAGAGATGAAATCTAAAACAGAAAAGCTATTTTTCTTCCTTTTAAACCTCAGATTTCTCATCTTTAAAACAGTGAAAATAGTACCTACTTCTCAGGGTCATTCTGTGGAAGTCATGAAAGTGCTCACAAGCACAGTGCCCAGCACAGGGTACACTCCATGTCAGTAACGTGCCTAACTCAGGAGGCATTCAAAGATGCTTTTATTAGCCGGGCACGGTGGCGCACGCCTGTAATCCCAGCACTTTGGGAGGCTGAGGCAGGAGGATTGCGAGTTCAAAGCCAGCCTCAGCAATGGGGAAGCACTTAGCAACTCAGTGAGACCCTGTCTCTAAATAAAATACAAAAAGGTCTGGGGATGTGACCCAGTGGTCAAGTGCCCCTGAGTTCAATCCCCAGTACCACAAAAAAAAAAAAAGATGCTTTTATCAATTTAAGCTGTAGACCAAATGACAACTTCCAGTCCTCCTAAGCCTGGTCTTTAGGGGAGGCTATATCTTTCCCTGAGGCTGTGAAAGTAACTTTCCAAGCTTTGAAGGAGTGGTAGAAGTACATACCTGAAACTGAAACTACTGGCTTGACTCTTGTTAAATGGCAAGAAGCAGTCTTCATCTGCTGCTTTAGTTTTTAAAATACATGCTACTACCACTGAAGCTTTCAGGCAGACAAACCCTTAACTTCTAAACAAAACAGACAATTTTCCCAAGTACCAGAATGAAACACTAAGACAGAAAGGCTTCTGTAACTTTAACTTTTTGTAAAACAGCCTGCCTGCACCTATAGCCAAAGCAGAAGAAAACTATTTTCATTGTTTTGTAGATGAGACACCTAAGGCTATGGCAAGTAAATTGCAGTGCTGGTTGATAAACTCAGGCTGCCTGCCTTGGGAGCTTTGACTCTGAATTACTAAATTCTACATCATAGTACCAGTTCCTGGATTGGGTAGCAAGGAGGATGTCCTTATTTCACTGAGTGAGCGAGCTCAATAAAGATAAGTAAGTCACTTTCTTAAGGCTTATATTGAAACCAGAATTCAAACCTGAGTCACTTTGAAGGGAGAGCTTATGTTCTTTCAACTGAATGTATCACATGATGTCTTAGAATACATTACTGTAATATCTGATTTACAAAGATCTTTTTATTTCTTGTGCAGGCTTCCTTCAGTTTATGAAGGATGTTGTTTAGAAAGTTGATTTGTGGCTGGGCACAGTAGTGCACGCCTGTAATACCAGCACGTTGAGAGTTGGAGTTCAAAGCCAGCCTTAGCAACTTAGCTTGGCCCTGTCTCAATATAAAAAACAAAAAGAACTGGGAATGTGGCTCAGTGGTTAAGCACCACTGGGTTGAACCCCCAGTAACAAAACAAAACAAAAAAGGAAAGAAAGTAGGTTGATTTGGGCATTGGTGTTTGGCTGACAGAATTCATTGTCTGCTAGCAGCAGTGCTATACTCGGTGGTTCTCAGACTAGCTGGCCAGAGCCAATAGGTACAGTTGATGGCTTTCCTTCCTTAAGCCAGTGGCTTCCAAGACATGCAGGGAGTTCCAGAGGAGGAAAAGAAGCAAATATGTGTTCTTAATGTTTCCAGATTCTTTTCCTTCCTTTGCTGACATTCTCTCTCTCAGCATAGGTAAATGTGGTTGAGTACAGAGTTACTGAGGTCAGATCTGGTTCTAGAATCCACTCCTAGAGGATGTGAGGTGAGGCTCTTGGCCTTTTTAAGGCTCATTTTCCTCATCTGAGGTGTCCTCATGGGCTGTTGTGGGGCTTAAATGAAATAGACCATCATTAGCTGCTTAGAATGGTATCTGAACATGATAGGCATGCAGGCATACACGGTGACTTATTCTACTGTGTAGTTCATCTCTTCTGTTACCAGCACTTATCATGGAGGTGAATGCTTTCTGGAGTAGACTGTGTGTGACACTCTGAATTGGATATATGGTAAAGTTGGAGATTGCCTTTATTGTAGTCACATGTAAGTCAGTAAATTGCCTTAAACTTAAGTACTATATTCTCAAATTCTCTGCAGAAAAATTTAAAGTCTGACCTTGACTTTAATTGGAAATAACACTTGGTGTAGTGAAAGAAAATCATTGAAGGACTGAGCAAATGTTTTCATGAATGGCTTTATTTATTTATCCTAGTGGTACTGGGGGTTGAATTCAGGGATGCTCTACCACTGAGCTCCATTCCTAGCCCTTTTTACTTTTTATTTTGAAACAGGGTCTTGCTAAGTTGCCCAGCATGGCCTGGATTGGGATCCTCCTGTCTCAGCCTCTCTTGTGGCTGGATTACAGGTGTGTACCACTATGCCTAGCTGTCTAATGGCTTTGATAATTTTAAATTAACACTTTCATGAACCTTTTAAGTTCTTGTTGAACTTAAACACAATATACTTTTCGTTTCTTGAATGGAGAAGCTGAGGTAGGATGTAGGGATAGGCTTTTACTCTAGCTTAAGTACTATTGATTAGAGCAGGGTGAGCAAACTTTTTCTGTAAAGAACAGAATGGTACTATTTTGAGGATCTGTGGACCTCATGATCTTTGCTATGGCAGAGCTTTGCTCTAAGCAGCCACTGGCCTTATATAAATGTATAGGCAGGCATAGTATGTTCCAATAAAACTATTTTTTTTTTTTGTTTTTTTTTTTTGTGGTACTGGGGATTGAACTCAGGGGCACTCGACCACTGGGCCACATCCCCAGCCCTTTTGTGTATTTTATTTGGAGACAGGGTCTCACTGATGTGTATTTTATTTGAGACAGGGTCTCACTGAGTTGCTAAGTGCCTCGCCATTGCTGAGGCTGGCTTTGAACTCGTGATCCTCCTGCCTCAGCCTCCCAGAGTGCTGGGATTGCAGGTGTGCGCCACCGCGCCCGGCCTTCCAATAAAACTATTTTTAAAAAACAAGTGATGGGCCATCGTTTGTGGATCCCTGGACTAAAGGAACATTCTGGATTTTGTCTCATTGTGAATCCCTACCTTGGTCCTACATCTCTCTGTATACATTTATCAAAGATTGGTTTTTCTTGGGAGTCCTCACATAAATATCCTTTGCTGTAAAATGATTTGTCTTGAGTTGTTTCCCAAATTCCAGAGTAGTATAATTCCCTACCTTCTAAATATCTTTCCTAGACTATTCCAACAGGTGCCTAAAACTTTTTACATGTATAATACTGGTTTCAGTGCTGTATCCTCCAAACTCAAACTACAGTCTTTTTTTTTTTTTTTTTTTTTGGATGTTGTTTTGCAGTGGTGGGGACTGAACACAGGGTCTTGCATGTGCTAGGCAAGTGCTCCACTACTGAGCTACATCCCCAGCTCTGCAGTCTGTTTTGTGTGTGTGCGTGTTCACTCATCTGTTGCCTGAAGTGGGAAGCCTGTATGTCTTAACTCCTCCCTCATCCTGTTTATTCTGCCCTCTGCATTCTAAACTACCCCCCCCCCCCCCAATCCCCAGCACCACTGTTGTGTTCCAACCCTCTGATCTTACCTGGACTGTTGTAAATCATTTCACAGCTTCAGGGCTCCTTGCATCTAGTCTCTTTCTCCTTCCAATCTGCCTTTCATTTTGCTGCAGAGCAATCCTGCTTTTAGTACATCTGATCTTGCCACTTCCTGCTTATAACCCCTTAGTTGTTCTTCAGTGCCCATGAAAGCCTAACCTTGATATAAAAGTCAGTTTGATAGAGAGGCTGGTAGAGAGGTTGGCCTTGGTATAAAAATCAGTTCCATAGAGAGGCAGTACCTCCTAGGTATAGGTGCAAGTATGGTGCTGCTGAGCTGGGTGCACACACTGTGTGACAGTCACTAGCCTCTTAAGAGATAGTTCTTTTTTTTTTTTTTTTTGTGGTACCAGGGATTGAACTCAAGGGCACTCGACCACTGGGCTACATCCCCAGCCCTTTTTTGTATTTTATTTAGAGACAGGGTCTCACTGAGTTGCTAAGTGCCTCGCCATTGCTGAGGCTGGCTTTGAACTCGCAATCCTCCTGCCTCAGCCTCCCAAAGTGCTGGGATGACAGGCGTGCGCCACCGCGCCCGGCAAGAGATAGTTCTTGACTGTTCTACACAGTTCCTTTGACTTCTAATTTTTATTTATTCTTCATTATCCACCCTGCATCTTCCTCCCCTTGCCCCCAATATTTGATTTAGATGCTTCTCCTGCCTGCTTTAATAGTGCTTTGTTTCCCCTTGGATAAGCATTAGTTACCACTTTATATAATTGAGCTGTTTGCTTTTTGGCTCCAACTCTTGTCTCCTTTAAGTTACTCTTAAATGATCTGTCCTATATCTTATTCCTTTGTCACTTGCTTCTAGAACTGTACATTAAACATCTGGGCCTGAACATTTTGAAGATGGAGGGAAGGAAGAGTGAGACCACATGTACACTTTTTTCTTTTCTCTTTTTTAGCACCGGGGATTGAACTCAGGGGCACTCAGCTACTGAGCAACATCCCCAGCCCTATTTTGTATTTTATTTAGAGACAGGGTCTCACTGGATTGCTTAGCGCCTTGCCATTGCTGAAGCTACCTTTGAACTTGTGATTCTCCTGTCTCAGCCTCCAAGCGGCTGGGATTACAGCGCTTGGTGATTGAACCACAGCACCTGGCCACTTTTTTCTTTTCTTATTGAAAGTTTCTTATTTCTACTCTTAGAATTAGAAGCCTAAGGAAAGGGGTGAAAAGACCCATGGCATGAGTCTGTGGTACAAAGAATGCTCAGTGGAGAGGCCTGGGGCTCAGAACTATCGTCTTATATTCTCTTCATGGCTTGGCAGCTCACTTTCTAGAGTAGTGGTTCTTTAGAGAAGCTCTAGGTGTGCTTCGGTGAAGTATACATGTCCAATTAATACCCCCTTCCCACTTCACCCCCAATTTTCAGTGGGGCAAGGAATGGCAATGCCCTGGTGATCCTCATATACACATACTTCACATTTTCAGGTGTTTTCCCCAGCTGACATTTTCTCCCTGCTCCTTATATACATAGATCTTTGTGATCTTTTTTCCTTTGTATTTCCTTTCTCTAAGAAAAAAGGGCTCCAGCTACAGTGAGTTTCAACTGATGAAGGTGTTAGTGTCTCAATTAGGAAATATGAAGTGCATTTACACTTTTAGCAGAAACAAACATTGGTGTAGACGAAGGTTAATATTCCAGAGTAAAATAGTGTGCTTCAGATGCAAGCGAGTTAAATTGGTTTATTCCTGAGAAATTACATTCCGAGTTATGAGCAATGGACTTAAGAACTTTTGAAACTAAATGTTAATCTGTTAGTGAAGGGCATGTGGATTCAGACCTGCTGTAAAGAACGTCATTCTGTACCTCTTGCATATCCTCCTCCTCTTACCGTTTCTCACTTTTATACCTTGAGTCCTAAGAACTCGCTAAAGACAAACTTTTGTTAGGTGTTGCCCTAGGTTGTCTTGTGGAAAGTGGGAAGGAGGTGCTCATTTGTTCCCTGCAGCTAAATTAGAAGCCTCAAAAACAATTCTTTGTTGTCATATTTGGAAGTATTTTTTGCTGGTTTTGAGATTGAGTTTATGCAGATAGTTTGCTGGAGCCTCTAAAAAAGAAACCTCTTTATTCTTAAGCGATTGCTTTGTAATCTACATAACAAATGAGCCATTTTGCTTCGGAGATGTGAAATAGGCATCTATAAATGAATAGTTTTTGAAACTAAAGTTGTTAAGACAAAGTTCATCTTTTCACAGTAGGGATTCTCCAGAAAACCCTCTTTACTCTATTGAAATGCAGCTAGTTTGAACAAGGAAAGCATATTCCAATAATAGGCCCATGCAATTAGCCTTTACTATAATGGAATGAATGCTGGAATTTTTTGTGCATTATCATCCTCAATTGGTGTTAGTCCAAGGCAAACCACATAATAGCTAGAAACCTTGATTGAGAGACAAACAAAGGTTTCTGTTTTATTCATAAGCACGGTTTAGTTCTTGAGATTAGTAAAACATTAGGCTCCTACCTCTTATACTTTTTGATAACTATCTACTCACAGTAAGATTAAGAAATGGCACTTCAGAATTATGTTGTTATTTCCAGTTAGAAGAAGACGTCAAGGGACTCTTCATTTAGTGCCATAATCAGGCTAGACCTTGTATAGAAATAACACAGGGTGTGCTGCTGAATAATGAACAACTGCCCTTGCAGGGATAAAGCCCTGAGTTGTAGTGTTTGCTGAAGTATAAACACTCTACCAGGGCTGGTTTCAGTCTACCAATGTGATGTCATTGAATTTGAAGTTGGGAAGAGATGCATACAATTGGCTGGCTTGAATCAGCCTCAGATATCAAATGTGCAGCATTTTCTACCCCTGTGTTGGTTATTGCTATTGAGGCTGGGAATGGGGGTGGGTGTGACTTGTTTTTCCCAGGCTGGCTTTGAATTTATGATTTTCCTGTCTCGGTCTCTTGAATAGCTGGGATTATAAATTATGCCACTGTGTGGCTAACATAAACTTCTTTTTTCTTTTTTTTTTTTTTTTTTTTTTTTTTTTTTGGGATACTGGGGATTGAACCCAGGGACACTTTACCACTGAGCTACATCCCTAGCCCTTTTTGTTTTTTATTTTTGAGATAGGGTTTTACTGAATTGCTTAGGCCCTTGCTAAATTGCTAAGGCTGGCCTTGAATTTGCAATCCTCCTGTCTCGGGCTCCTGAGTCCTTAGGTTTAAAGGTAAGCACCACCACACCTTGCTCTCATTCCTTTTTGTCTTGACTGTCTTGCCTTTCCTTAAAAGTCTGGCTCAAGCCCCATTTTTTTTTCCCCCTCACTGATCTATCATACCACTTAATTTTGTAACTTGTATTGAAATCCTAGGTTTTTTATAGAGTTGTTTGGTCTTCCCTAACAAAATTATAAAATGATAGCCTAGAAATATTGTACTACTCAAATTTTAGCACTTAGCTCTGCTAATCAACAGTAAACAGTAAACAGCTGGGCACAGTGGGTGCATGCCTGTAATCCCAGCAGCTTGGGAGGCTGAGGCAGGAGGATGGTTAGACTGGACCATTTAGCAAGACCCTGTCTCAAAATAAAACTTTAAGGAAATGCTGGAGAGGTAGCCCAGTGGTACAGTGCCCTTGAATTCAACCCCCAGTAAAACACACACACTCAAAAGATAGATGTCTTTTTTTTAAAAATGGTACTAGGGATTGAACCCAGAGGTGTTCTACCGCTGAGGTGAATCACTAGCCCCTTTTTACTTTGAGACATGGTCTTAGTTGCCTAGCTCAGGCTGACCTTGAATTTGAGATCCTCCTGCCTTAGCCTCCTGAGTGGCTGGGATTATAGGCATGTGTCACCATGCCCAGCAATAAATGGCTGCTGATGACAGTAAACCTTTAAGCAACTCTTCTAATTCAGTGACAACTCTTGGGAGACTAGTCCTGTGCTATATATCATAGACCTATATATCAGAGCCTGAAGATCGGTCTCTCAAGAGTATAAATGTGTCTCTTAAAACCAGTGTTAATTATTAAGATGCACATTGCAGATTTCGTCTCTGTTTGGAAAATTCATCCAAAGGTGTTTAACATCATGGGCTTTAGACTTTAGGTGAGGATTAGACTTTTAAAAGTAGGTGTTAAAAGCAAATTCTTTGTTTCTCTCGAACAGCTTTACTGCATGTTTTGAAGTACTGGTGAGAAGGCAGGAGGGTGTATCTCATTGGTTTCCTTCCTGTCTCAGGAAGCCATAATATGGTATTCTGAAAGAAATTTTGTGTCTCTGAGTAAATTTACTATATGCATATTGGTTTTTCTTTTCATTTTAAAACTTGTATTTTTTTTCTGTAGAAATTGCAGGTGTTCTTTTTGAAAGCTGTCATCAGTAATTTACAAATTCTTAAAATAAATTTAGATGCCTATTTTGCAGTGTCCCTTGCAGGTTCCTCTTTTGTCCCTTAATTTCTGGGTTTACTCAGGGTTCCACATTTGATCCTTATCTCTTGTTAATTGACAGATTTTTCTTAGGTGAGTTCATCTATGATTGCCTGAATACTCTTGAGCTCCAGAGATGGCCAAATGCTTACTGGGCATCTTCATGTAGTTGCTCTTCAGGGGCCTCAGATTTAGTATGTTCTAAATGGGACTGTTGGGCTGAACACTAATCAGTGCCTCCAAAAGCTTACAGTAAGGTAAGAAGTGATAATGAAGGAAATGGAGAGGGAGGTCCACGCACTTATCTCCAGTCTTCAGGAGGTAATTTAAACACAGTGATGCTGCTTTTAAATAAATGAATGTGTTTTATAAAACATCTGAAGGATTCTCTCTGCATGGTGGGCATGCCACCTATCTCTCTCTCTCTCTCTCTCTCTCTCTCTCTCTCACACACACACACAAACACACCCGTCCCCCACGCCCCCTTGTAGATGTGGAGCAGCCCTCTGTTATATCCTTTGGCCTGCTGCTGCTGCCAAGGAATAAATGATAAAATGTCCAAAACCTCTGTTGAGTCCTCCAAGTTCATTCTTTGGGATGGATAAACTAAGTACACAGGGGCATTTGCAGCCCTGGCGTTGAACAGGAATGTCTCTATAAGACTTATCTCTCTCTTCTTCAGTTGCTGCATGATACTATCATCCCCAAATAACTCAAGTCAAAATTTTGCATAACATCCTTGGTTTGTCCCTCTGCCTATTCTGTGTGTGTTTTTTTTTTTTTTTTCTTTTGCACACTGGGGATTGAACCCAGGGACCCTCTATCACTGAGCTACGGTCCCAGCTCTTTTTATCTTTTGAGATGGGGTCTCTCTAAGTTACTGAGGTTGGCCTTGAATTTTTTATGCTCCTGCATCAGCTTCCTGAATAAATGGGTGGACAGGTATGTGCCACTATGCATGGCTGCCCTCTCCTACGTTTGTCAGGTCCACCTGAAACATTTTTCTTAAATCCTTTTCCCTCTTACTGAGTTCATAATAGCCAGATCCTTTGTTGTCTCTATCTCTTGCCCTCCAAGTGTGTGTTTAATGAACTAAAAGCAAGTTCATTTTCCTGACCTCAGATTAACCAGACTTTTAAATCTGAAAGCCAGCATATAATAGTCGGTGTGAAGCAGTGTGTTCTCTCCTGTAGATAGACATATATAGGAGCCTGTTTCATAACTAGAAGGTTGTTTGAGCTGGAATCAGAACAGGAATGAGATGAATCAAGTATATAATGACCTGACATAATCTGTTGATGCCACCTTCTCATGGTGGAATGATCTGTTTATGATCAGTGATCTGTTATGTCTCTGAGTAGTCTCCTTTTTCTCCCCTCCCCAGTGGCTTCAATGGCCCCTGCTAACCTTTTCTCTCTTTTTTTTTTTTTTTTGGTACCAGGGATTGAACTCAGGGGCACTTGACCACTGGGCCACATCCCCAGCCCTTTTTTGTATTTTATTAGAGACAGGGTCTCCCTGAGTTACTAAGTGCCTCGCCATTGCTGAGGCTGGCTTTGAACTTGCGATCCTCCTGCCTCAGCCTCCCAAAGTGCTGGGATTACAGGCGTGCGCCACTGCGCCCTGCTCAACCTTTTTCTTTTTTTTTTTTTTTTTTTTTTTTTTTTTTTTTTTTTTTGGTACCGGGGATTGAACTCAGGGGCACTTGACCACTGGGCCACATCCCCAGCCCTTTTTTTGTATTTTATTAGAAGCAGGGTCTCACTGAGTTACTAAGTGCCTCACCGTTGCTGAGGCTGGCTTTGAACTCGCGATCCTCCTGCCTCAGCCTCCCAAAGTGCTGGGATTACAGGCGTGCGCCACCGCGCCCGGCCTCTTTTTAATTCTTTAGTGCTTACAGAGTTGGCCCTTTATGTCAGATACCTTGTTTCTTTACGTGTGGCTATATTTGGATCTTGCTTTATGAGAAACCAAGTTTTCTCTTGCAGTTTGCAAACCCCTCTCCTAGTCATTGCGTTGATTTCAAACTATGAGGAGCCATCTTATTTCATGTGTTAGAGAAAACTTCATTGTAACTGCTATGTAAGTACAAAATGCCAATCTCCTCTTGGGTTTAGACAGCATCACCATCTCCTTAAAATTCCTTTGCTTCCCCACCCTCTTAGATTACAATAGGAGCACCTTCTGAATGCCTCCCTACCACCTCTAGGGTTACCCTCATTACGTCACTTTTATCTTCCTGCCTGGTAGCTGATGGCTTATCTGTTCCCTCAACTTTGAGCTGTCTAAAGGCAGGTGCTCTATTTCCAGATCCTAGTCTAGTGGAGTGCCTGGCATCCATTCTCATCATTTGTTTAACCAGTTCTTGTTGAGCTCCCACTGTAGGCCAGATACTCAGGTAAGTGTCAGGAATGAAATAGACAAGTCAAATAAGCTTCTTGCCCTTTGGAACTTGAATTTTTTTAGAGGTGAGAAGTAAACAGAAAAATAGTACTCATGGTAAGACCTACAAGGAAACAAAGTAGGCTGAAATAGAAAATAACTGGGCAGTTATATATATTCTATCATAGGAAAAATTAAAATTTAAGAAAGTTGTGGGGGAGTCTGTTTAGGTGTGTATTTTAGGTGATCAAAAGGGTCTTTGAGGAAGAGGCATTCAGATACACCGTAAAGGATAAGAAAAGAAGCAAGCTTGCTGTAGAAACAGGGAATTCAGTACCAGCAAAGGCCCCAAGGAAGAAGACAGCTTGTGTTTCAAGCAGTGAAGACAACCAGTGAGGCAAGAAAGGCAGAGAGAGGGAGAGTGTGGCCTACTGTGTCAATCATATTGTGGGCATGGGTGAGTGGAGTTAAGACAGTGAGTCACATAGGTTAAGGTTTGCTTAGAACTAGAAATGTTAGAACTTTTGATTCTAGGTTATTTATTTATCTATTTATTTTTGAGATGAGGTTTTGCTGTGTTGCTCAGACTGGCCTCAAAATCATAATTCTGGGCTGGGGTTGTGGCTCAGCGGTAGAGCGCTTGCCTAGCACATGCACGGCCCGGGTTCGATCCTCAGCACCACATAAAAATAAAGGCATTGTGTATAACTAAAACAAACAAATATTTTTTTAAAAAAATCATAATCCTTTGTGCTAGAGATGTAGCTCAGCAGAACGCTTTCCTAGTATGCATGAAAACCTTGGTTCAAATCCTAGTGCGCGCACACACAAAAAATCACATACACAAAAAAAAAACCACAGAAAATCACAATCTGCTTGCCATTGCCCCTGGTTTAGAATTTGTGATTATAAATGTTCATTTAGTATATTCTTTGCTGGAGTGTTAATATTGACAAATAATGATTGAAAAGCTAGAATTCTGTCTTATGTAACATGTATCCTACAATTAAAGATACTTTTTTTTGGTGGTAGTATTGGGAATTGAATCCAGGGGCACTTTGCCACTGAGCTATGTCCTCAGTCCTTTTTACTTTTTGAGACTGTGTCTCACTGAGTTGCCCAGGCTGATCTTGAACTTGTGCTTCTCCTGTCTCAGCCTCCTGAGTTGCTTAGATTATAGGTGTGCGTCACCATGCCTGGCTGAGTATACTTTTTTTTTTTTTTTTTTTGTACCAGGGATTTAACCCAGGGGTGCTTAATCACTAGGCCATATCCCCAGCCGTTTTTATGTTTTATTTTCAGATAGTCTTCCTCAGTTGCTTAGGGCCTAGCTAATTTGCTAAGACTGGCTTTGAACTCATAGTCCTCCAGCCTCAGCCTCTCAAGTCACTGGGATTACAGGCATGCACCACCATGCCTGGCTTGCAGATACTCTTTTTTTTTTTTTTTTTTTTTTTTTCTTTTTGGTACCTGGGATTGAACTCAGGGGCACTCAACCACTGGGCCACATCCCCAGTCCTTTTTTGTATTTTTATTTAGAGACAGGTCTCACTGAGTTGCTAAATGCCTGGCCATTGCTGAGGCTAGCTTTGAACTCACGATCCTCTGTCTCAGCCTCTCAAGTGCTGGGATTACAGGCTTGGGCCACTGAGCCCAGCTTGTAGATACTCTTAAAATGTTTTTTTTCCTTATCTGAATTTCTATCCCAAGTGAAACTAGAATATAGACATACTGAAATTTCTGTATCATATTGAGAATTTTAACATAATCCTATTGACCATTGTTAATCTCTGCTGTTGATCTACTATTTTAGTATAACTATTGAAGTAAATGTTGGTAATTTAGTGACACTTCCTCATCTGAAAACCAATTCAAGATAAGCACATCCTAGACACTTAAATGTTCAAGAGTACAGTTTTTAAATTATGTTTGGTGTTTTAGATTGTTGTTTCAGTTCCCTATCAGTGCAAGACTTCTCTCCTTCCCAGCTCTTATGCTCACTTTGTGTCTTTCACTGCTGTAGGTTGCATGTGCATTGTTGGGGTTAATGGGAAGCAAAAGACAGGGTAGAGAGCCACACTGAGTAGGAGTTGTACCAGTCACCAGCAGTTTGACCCCTGGATAGTGCTGCAACCTGGTACTGTCTTCATCTTTATAGTAGAAAATGTATTTGCACAATAGGATGGTTGAGAGAATTAAATGAAAATAGTGTATGTATGACATTAATTTCTTTTTGTAGAGACTTGGTAAATATTTGTGATTGTCTTCACTTTTGTCAATAGGAGGCTGAGAAGGGGAGTGGTCAAGGCTTAGAGAACTTTTCACTTGTCCTGGGCTGGTGTTTCTTAGTGCATATTAATCACTGGGGGATCTTGTTAAAAATGCAGATTATGATCCAACTAGTCTGCAGTTCAGCCTAGTTTCTGTATTTCTAACAACCCCTCCCACTTGAGTAGATAGACCCTGTGCCACTTACCTAGGAAGTGATGAAGTTGGGCCTCAAATCCAGGTTTGCTTTACTCCAGAGCCTTCATCCATCACATAGAGCCTTTTTAATGTTCATTACTAGAATAGGGATTTATTGAAATATCTAAGTTTGTAAGAATCTGAAGGTATATTTTATTCATCTGTTTAGTGTTTACATAGAAATTTTCATGTGCTCAATTCCTGTGTGTGTGTGTTGTTTTTTTTTTTTTTTTTTTTTTTTTTTGCTTTTGCTTTTGGGGGGTGGTACTGTGGCTCAAAACCTGGGTCCTCATGCTTGTACTAGGCAAGCTCTTTGCTACTGCTATGTCTCTAGCCCCAATTCCCTTTTTAAAGATTTACTCTTTTGTGGTACTTGGGATAGAACTCAAGTGCACTCTACCACCAAGCTACATCTCCACCTTTTTTATATTTTATTTTGAGACCAGATCTCAGATAGCTTGTTGCCCAGTCTGGCCTTGAACTTGTGATCCTCCTGCCTCAGCCTTTTGAGTAGGTGACAAGTGTGCACCACTGTGCCTGGCCACGTGTTATTCTTGTCTCTCTCCTACACCATACTTGTTCCTCTCCTGCCTTCTCTTTTATTTTTGTTAGAAGAGTTGTCATCTACCCTCTCCACCAGATTGGAAACATCAGATATTCTTGAGTATTCCTCCTCTTCTGTACAATTAGTCATCAAGTTCTTTCAGTTCTTAGAAATCTCATTACAATGTGGCTTCTTTTCCAGTCCTACCTGTCAGCTCTTACCTGTCTGTGCATCAAATCCCCGCTGGCCTCTCTCCCACCCTGTGATACTCTGCAGTCTGGCTGGAGTTGATCTTCCTAGTCAGAACCAACCTGAGTATGCTACCTTCCTCTCCAAAAGCTGTGATAAAGAGAAGCTTTGTAGAAAGAGAAAGAATAGGATGAGATAGGACCCATACTTGAAGTAGAACTACTTGGGTTCTTACACTAGCTCCACAGCTCACTGGCTCCTTAACCTATCTTTGTAATAACAATTTACCTCCTGAGCTGTTGCAGGGGTTATGATTCAGTACAAAAGGCTTAGAATGGTGCTCAGTGTTAAAAGGACTAGCTGTTGTCACTGAAAAAGGAAAGTAGCAATTTAAAGAGTTAAGAGGCTGCACTAGCAGGAAATTGGGCTGTCTTTGGGACAAGTTGTATATTAATAATCTCCTCACTAGCAAGTGCTAACATCAATATAATGCCCTAGCCATATTAAAGGTAAGAAGTTACAGGTGTATTAACTTTTCTCACATTAAAAGATGTAATTGCAAGCCGGGCGCGGTGGCGCACGTCTGTAATCCCAGCACTTTGGGAGGCTGAGGCAGGAGGATGGCGAGTTCAAAGTCAGCCTCAGCAATGGTGAGGCACTTAGCAACTCGGTGAGACCCTGTCTCTAAATAAAATACAAAAAAAAAAAAAAAGATGTAATTGCAGATTTGTAGGTTAGAAGCTAAGGTCAAGGACACTAATGTACCTCGTTAAATCTGAGGAGTAGTGATGATAGAGTGAACATTGACCCTTTCCTTAATCCTTTGATATAGTTACTATTACTCCCTTTGTACGTTGAAGATACCAAGGCACAGAGAGGTTAAGTGACCTGCCCAAGACCATATGGCAAGTAAATTGTTGAGATTCAGACTCATAAGCCCACCCTCTGAACACTAGGATTCAGGACTTATTTTATTATGACATCTCAATTCTTAGAAAAGAGCCCTCTTCCTTTGGAGAAGGGAGCTCTGACACAGCTAGTGTAAGTGAAACTGAGTGACAGAAAGGTATTTGGTATTAGGAGTTGCTGTCTTCTGTCAGTCTTAAATGACTTTTTTTAGTCTTGGATTTTACAGTTCAGATAATGCTGTTGTTGAGTACATTGTGTTTCTTTTAAAGTGATGTTAGTGGTTCCTTTTGACTAGTGAAATGAATTCTAAATTATCCTTTGGTGGTGGATTGGAATCAGATATTGATTCCTGTGTGGCTTCTGCTGTTAAGTAGCATTTTCATGGGTCACCTTCCTTTGCTAGCTAGTGTATGTCTGGGGAATGCATGTTGCTTGATTAAACCAAAGAAGTGAAAAACGTAAATTTGCTGGGAAAACATTCAGATACAAACATTATTCACTTTCATGTATTTAACCATGTTGAGACAGTTCTGTCAGAGTTGAGGGGACAAATTAAGGATAAATATATTGACTTCTTTTTAGTTTAATTTTTTTAAGGCAGTGATTAGTTCCTTGTGGGACAAAAAATCAGTCATAAACTGGAAGGCTCAGAAGTGAATAATGTATATGGTCATAATATAATCTCTGTATTTTAATTTGGCCAGTGATGATATATATAACTGTTCCATGGATAGGCAGAGAGAATATGGAGGTGAGATTAAAAAAAAAAAAGTGCTGATGTTCTGTCATGAGAAAGTTATTGGATAATATTTGAAACTAGAAAATGAAATAGTATATAAGGATGTTATTTAGATGCAAGTATATTGAATTATCTTCCATATGTTTCAGTTATCTTCTACGAAATCTCTTATTTTAGGCAGTCACAGGCAAACTGGCTTTTAGAGTATAAAATATTTAATATGGTTTTTGTTATGTTTTGGGATGGGATCTTGCTCTGGCCTTGAACTTCCAGGCTTAAGCCATTTTTCTGCCTTGGTCTCCAGAGAAGCTTGGACTTACAGGCTCCTGAAAGTACCCCCAGTAAAGAAATTAAATCCATGTAATTCTTTTGTAAAAACTGATTTTTTTTGTATGCTACAATAGCAAAAGTAGTTTGGAATAAGGAATTATTTATAATTTCAGATCCATCAAAGAGATAAACTCACCTAACATCCTATTTGGGACACAGATTTAGATGTCAAAGTACTTTTCAGTATTTAGAAATGTAGATAAGATAGTACTTGTTATTTGATTATGTGATGCCATACTAAACTGAATTCTTATTTTTAAGCTTTGCTGTCCAGGTTCTGAAGTTAACCTATCTTGTGGGTTAAATTGATATTTAATTGGTTAGTCTTAAAGTTAATGAAAAGTACTTTATCTCAGTGTATTTTTCTTCATTAATTCCAATCACATGCAGTGTTGTGTTAGGGAAGAAGGACAGTAGAGTGGATCGTTGTGAAAGGCATGTGTTTTGCTTTTCCCTGGGGTGACCTTACCAGTGCTACAGTTGGACTGGTGAACTGCATAGGAGAGAAAGGGCACTGGGCAATTTGACATGTACGTGGCAATGAGGGTAGTGTTTCAAGATGAACTTTTGTTTCACTTCCAAAACTTTTTTTTTTTTTTGGTACCAGGGATTGAACTCAGGGGCAGTCGACCACTGGGCCACATCCCCAGCCCTTTTTTGTATTTTATTAGAGACAGGGTCTCACTGAGTTGCTAAGTGCCTCACCATTGCTGAGGCTGGCTTTGAACTCATAATCCTCCTGCCTCAGCCTCCCAAGTGCTGGGATTTACAGGCATGCACCACCACGCCAGGCTTCACTTCAAAAACTTTTAAGGGCAGCACCACATAATAAGTAAATAAATAAGTAAAAAAAAAAAACAAAACAAAAAAAAAAAACCTTTAACACCAGTATTGGTGAGAGTAAGAAAAAAATACAGTTCTATTTATATGATGGTAGTTAGAAACTAGCTGGACACAAATACCCTTTGTGGAGGATATTTATGTACTGTATATCAAAACTGGTTATGTGTCCCTTTGAATCAGAAGTCAGCTTCCAGAAATTGCAGGTACTTGAAAAAGTGTACCAAGACACATGTTCTGGGGTGTTCATTATAACATTATAATGGGGGGATATGTCTGATAATCAGCCTGTTCACTAATGGATGCTTAAAGTATGGTATATTGATTGATATTATCGCAGATGTCAAAAAAAGGGGGGGGCCTAAGTCTATATGTACTTATAAAGATGTCCTGCAGTTGGATGGCATCGACAAAGGTATTTGCAGAACATTTTACACCTGTGTCTGATGCCATGAACGTGTGTATGTGTAAACATTTCTGTGTAAAATACGCTGGCAGTAGTAGTTTCTGGATATTGGAACTACAGAATTAGGGGATGAGAAGGCTGCTTAAACCCCATGCAACAAGAAGAGGCCTGAAACTCAGCACTGGATCTGAGGAGGTTATTTTGTTGTATTGAAAGGTGTTTTTTCACCCGGTGTGGTGGTGCATGCCCAGTGGTTTGGGGGGCTGAGGCAGGAGGATCGTGAGTTCAAAGCCAGTCTCAGCAGTGGTGAGGTGCTTAGCAACTCAGTGAGACCCTGTCTCTAAATAAAATACAAAATAGGGCTGGGGATGTGGCTCAGTGGTTGACTGCCCCTGAATTCAATCCCCAGTACCCCTGCCCCCCCCATCACACACACACACACACACACACACACACACACACAAAAAAGGTGTTTTTTCATGTCTTTCAAAGGGGACTTTCAATGGTGCTTTGTCCTGATTGTAGCACCAGCATATCTCCATGGCACCTGAGCCTATCAGTTCTACTTATTTATCCCTGTGGTACAAACATGACAGAGGGAAATCCAATAGTTTTGTCACCTTTTCAGTGCCAAATTTTCCTACTATATATACACCCATCCTTGCATATGCGTCTAGGTTTGTTTTCTCCTGTTTTGATAAATAACTTTTTTTTTTTGGTACCAGGGATTGAACTCAGGGGCAGTCGACCACTGGGCCACATCCCCAGCCCTTTTTTGTATTTTATTAGAGACAGGGTCTCACTGAGTTGCTAAGTGCCTCACCATTGCTGAGGCTGGCTTTGAACTCATAATCCTCCTGCCTCAGCCTCCCAAGTGCTGGGATTTACAGGCATGCACCACCACGCCAGGCTTCACTTCAAAAACTTTTAAGGGCAGCACCACATAATAAGTAAATAAATAAGTTAAAAAAACAAAACAAAACAAAAAAAACCTTTAACACCAGTATTGGTGAGAGTAAGAAAAAAATACAGTTCTATTTATATGATGGTAGTTAGAAACTAGCTGGACACAAATACCCTTTGTGGAGGATATTTATGTACTGTATATCAAAACTGGTTATGTGTCCCTTTGAATCAGAAGTCAGCTTCCAGAAATTGCAGGTACTTGAAAAAGTGTACCAAGACACATGTTCTGGGGTGTTCATTATAACATTATAATGGGGGGATATGTCTGATAATCAGCCTGTTCACTAATGGATGCTTAAAGTATGGTATATTGATTGATATTATCGCAGATGTCAAAAAAAGGGGGGGGCCTAAGTCTATATGTACTTATAAAGATGTCCTGCAGTTGGATGGCATCGACAAAGGTATTTGCAGAACATTTTACACCTGTGTCTGATGCCATGAACGTGTGTATGTGTAAACATTTCTGTGTAAAATACGCTGGCAGTAGTAGTTTCTGGATATTGGAACTACAGAATTAGGGGATGAGAAGGCTGCTTAAACCCCATGCAACAAGAAGAGGCCTGAAACTCAGCACTGGATCTGAGGAGGTTATTTTGTTGTATTGAAAGGTGTTTTTTCACCCGGTGTGGTGGTGCATGCCCAGTGGTTTGGGAGGCTGAGGCAGGAGGATCGTGAGTTCAAAGCCAGTCTCAGCAGTGGTGAGGTGCTTAGCAACTCAGTGAGACCCTGTCTCTAAATAAAATACAAAATAGGGCTGGGGATGTGGCTCAGTGGTTGACTGCCCCTGAATTCAATCCCCAGTACCCCTGCCCCCCCCCCATCACACACACACACACACACACATACACACACATACACAAAAAAGGTGTTTTTTCATGTCTTTCAAAGGGGACTTTCAATGGTGCTTTGTCCTGATTGTAGCACCAGCATATCTCCATGGCACCTGAGCCTATCAGTTCTACTTATTTATCCCTGTGGTACAAACATGACAGAGGGAAATCCAATAGTTTTGTCACCTTTTCAGTGCCAAATTTTCCTACTATATATACACCCATCCTTGCATATGCGTCTAGGTTTGTTTTCTCCTGTTTTGATAAATAACTTTTTTTTTTTCTTCACATCGACCAACTATTCCGGAAATACTCCTTGTGAGAGATTTGATTTTTAATTTCCTTCCTGTACCTCCTAACAATCTAGCCTTTATTCACTTAGTTTGTGCATATTTAATTCTCCAACTTCTGTTTACTTTTAATTATTAGGTTAGCTTCATAAAACTTATTTATCACTTTCATATCTCTTCATTGGACCTGACAACCCATTTCTTTATCCATGTTAATTATTTCTGCTGGTCTTGAGCTAGCAGTCTTAGTAGCAGGGCTACCAGCTTCCTCTTGAGCTCTACCACCTGTTACTTATATTATGCTAAAAATAGCTCTGACATCCTTGTTGTTGTATCACATGGCACACCTAGTTACAGTCTACTTTCACCTCTCTGCTCTTGACTTTCCAGGGTTTTCTGCACACTGGAATGATTTTCTTATAGTAAAGTGTTTCTTTTTTTTTTTTTTTTTTTTTTTTTTTTTGGTACCAGGGATTGAACTCAGGGGCACTTGACCACTGGGCCACATCCCCAGCCTTTTTTTTTTTTTTTTTTTTTGTATTTTATTAGAAGCAGGGTCTCACTGACTTACTAAGTGCCTCACCATTGCTGAGGCTGGCTTTGAACTCGTGATCCTCCTATCTCAGCCTCCCAAGCCACTGGGATTACAGGTGTGCACTATGGTGCCCAGCCAGCCCTACCTTTATACAAGTGACTGTAAGCCAAATCCCCATCATATCTCTGGAGCCTTCGTCCCATCTCTCTCTAGTTTCAGCAAAGTACCCAATGTCTATGGGTTAGAGGGTGTTCCTTAAATCAGAAAAAGACAAAAGCTCAGCCTGTTCACTTTTTTTTTTTTTTTTGTGGTACCGGGGATTGAACTCAGGGGCACTCAACCACTGGGCCACATCTCCCCAGCCCTTTTTTTTTTTTTTATTTTATTTAGAGACAGGGTCTCACTGAGTTGCTAAGTGCCTCGCCATTGGTGAGGCTGGCTTTGAACTTGCTATCCTCCTGCCTCAGCCTCCCAAAGTGCTGGGATTACAGGCGTGCGCCACCGCGTCTGGCAGTAAAGTGTTTCTTTAAAAGCAGTTTCTTTTCATTTAAAAATTTAATTTCTAGACTGAGGTTGTAGCTCAGTGGTAGAGCACTTACCCTGCATGTGTGAGGCCCTGGGTTTGATCCCCAGCACAACAAAAATAAAGAAAAAAAAATTTCCCTTCTTGTATCTCCTAACAGTCTAGCCTTTATTCACTTACTGTTTGTACATATATTTTTTTAAAAAGTTCCCCCATTTCATTTGCCATTTTTCACTATAGACTTTTAAATAAAATAACATTATAGTTTCTGTTATTTTTTATCCCAGTTCTTTCATCTAATTATTCATAAAGATAATAAAGCAGCTTCTTATATCTATTTGGGCATATTATCAAATAGGATATTTTGCCTATCAACTAATCTTTCATTTAGATTTTAAGCAGAACTTCAATTGAGAAGAAGCTATTTTCCATATAACTTCATATTACTTTTTGATGCTTTTTAAAAATCTATTTATCCAGGCCTTTATTAATTACCAACAGATGATTGCTACTGCTTCTCAAAAGTCTTCCAGATGGGCAGTAGAAACTGGATCCAGTTGAATCCAGTTTCAACAAACCTGTGTTGTTCTGGAACACATATTTCTTCTCTACTTGATAAAAGGAAGAGGAAGATTTTATTTAGTGTTCTATCTAGCATGTTCATCTATAGTTTTGCTTTCTTCAGTATAAATTTTGACAGTGATCTTGAATCTGTTACCCTTTTGTGCATGCATTGCTTTAAAAAGGCTTGTCTGTGTTGTTCTCTGCACCCTTTTAATTTTTATGAAATCAAAATTGAATTGTCATTACTGCCACTTAATACTTGATACCTGCTATGCCTAATGAACATGGAATAGTATAAAGAGAATAGCAGGTGTCAGCTCTTCATGTTCTGGAAAATGGATGAGGGGTCCTTATGATCAGAGCTTTAGAGCAGGGGTTTCTAACTTGTTTATAAGGGAAAACCAATTTTATGTACATGTGTGTTATCTTTTTTATATTTGAATTTATATTTGAATTTTGAAGAGTTTGCTTTTAGAAATCTTCCTTGAGATTATTGGGTCATAAAATTAATACACCTTGATGAAAATTGTTGATCTCTAAAGATTCAAACTAGTAATGGAAGAAGAGCCATGGTCTGGATTGGGGACCTGGGTCTTTTTTTTTTTGGTACCAGGGATTGAACACAGGGGCGCTCAACCACTGGGCCACATCCCTAGCCCTTTTTTTGTATTTTATTAGAAACAGGGTCTCACTGAGTTGCTAAGTGCCTCGACATTGCTGAGGCTGGCTTTGAACTCGCGATCCTCCTGCCTCAGCCTCCCAAGTGCTGGGATTACAGGCATGCGCCACCGCGCCCGGCTGGATCTGGGTCTTTTACTACATAGTTCATCACTTCTCAGGGTATGTTGAATGTTTTGTAAGAGGAAGAGGATGACAGCATATCTAAGATGCTTTCTGCTTATTATCTGTGATCCATTATTGTTTACACTTTGGTAATTTTTATCTGCTGAATAGGTACCATGCTCAGTAGTTATTAATTCTTATCTATCATTTTGTAAATGTAACATACTGTATATCTTTCATAGAAGATAACATGAAGAAAGCCAAACAAAATATTTCCTTATAAAATGTTACCGCTTACTGTGAATGAGTCATGTGTCTTGATTTGAATGTCTGTGCGTGGGGGATTTTTAAACACTTGCTTAGCTTAATTCTGTTCTCATTGACAGAATTGGCATTGCATTTTACGCGTCAGGTGTTATCATAAGAACTGGTATGTGCGCCAGGTGCGGTGGCACACGCCTGGAATCCCAGCACTTGAGAGGCTGAGGCAGGAGGATCGCGAGTTCAAAGCTAGCCTCAGCAATGTCGAGGCACTTAGCAACTCAGTGAGACCGTGTCTCTAAATAAAATACAAAAAAGGGCTGAGGATGTGGACCAGTGATCAAGTGCCCCTGAGTTCAATTCCCGGTACCAAAACAACAACAACAAAAAAAACCTGGTATGTGTCCTCTCCTAAGGCTAGTAATTTAAAATGAAAAAAAAAAAAAAAAAGAACGTTCTTTAAAGATTTTTCAGAGAACAACGTTGGAAACACGAACATCAAATGAACTGCAAAGATATTCCATCAAGCTGTAGTAAGTTTAGCTTAGTTAATATTATTGAGAAGCAGCTTTGCGATGAGCTTTGTTATAAGCACTATGGGTGGTACAGCAAAGGGCACATATCCCAGGAGAAGTGGAGTGTTTTACAACACGTTTCCATTAGGATTTTGCAAAGGGCCACCAATTATTTGCACGTTTCTGTATCATTTATGAGGAATTTGAATGTTGCCTATGACTTGGAAGTTTTCAAGGTTAAATGTCATCCATAAGGGTGGGATTTCTTTGTTGTCATTTTCATCTGTCTTACCAGCCTCCTGTGGTTAGATGTAGTAGGACTTTGAAATGACAAGGGTCTCTGACTCTCCTGGCTTCTCTCACACTGGTGTGGTTTCATTTAGCCCCACACTGAAGATTCACAGGTCAAGAGCTCCACACATGCCTCCTCTCTGTACCACAGCTCCTATCTGACAGGTACTACAGGCCGTGACACAGCCCTAGCTAAATGCAGTTAACCAAGAAAGATTTTTGTTGTCTGAGAAACTATAATTTTTATAATCCTTTGAGATCAGGAAAGGAAAACTAAATGTTTCGGGGATTTTTTTTTTTTTTTTTTTTAATTGTAGGTGGACACAATACCTTTATTTTATTTATGTGGTGCTGAGGATCGAACCCAGGGCCTCACACATGTGAGACAAGCGCTCTACCTCTGGGCCATAGCCCCAACCCCTAGAATCTTTTTTTTTTTAAATGTTCTTTTTTTAACCTTTATTTTGTTTGTTTATTTTTATGTGGTGCAGACTGAGGATCGAACCCAGTGCCTCACACGTGTGAGGCAAGCTCTGTCTTTAAGAACCTTGCAGGCCTATATTTTCTGTCTACTGTTCAAAGTTATATTCCAAGTTTGTTCATTTTAAACTGAATTCTTGACCAACTGATAGTTCTTCAACAATATCGTCTTTCTGTAGAAGTAGGATGTAGTCAGATATGTACAGTCTTCTGGTGGGAAAAAATGGAAAAGGGATGCCATCTCTTTTTTTTTTTTTTTTAATATTTATTTGCTTTTAGTTGTACACAATGCGTTTTTACGTGGTGCTGAGGATCAAACCCAGGCCGCACACGTGCTAGGTGAGCGCTCCACCGCTGAGCCACAACCCCTGCCCGCCATCTCTTTTCTTTTCTCAAAGTGCTGGGGGACTGAACACAGGCACACGTCACATCTGGCACTTTCTTAAGTATGATAATAGCATTATGGTTATTAATAAAACATCCATATTTTTAAGAGAAGCTTAATAGTATATGAAGCAGTAAATGACAATGTGTCAGATTTGCCCCAAAATATTTGAAAAGGAAGAAAGAAGAAGATATGTATGAGGAAAAAAGTGATAATTGTGAAATGTTAAATCTGGGTGTTGGAAATTCATTATACTACTTTTGGTTTATGTTTGAAAATTTTTGTAACAAATAGATAATTTTGCTTTTGTTTCATTCTAATCCCTTTTCCATTTCTCCCCCCAGAAGACTGTACATATCTGACTACATCCTACTTCTATAGAAAGACGATATTGTTAAAGAACTATCGGTCAAGAATTCAGTTATTTATTTATTTATTTATTTAGGTACCGGGGATTGAACTCAGGGTACTCAATCACTGGGCCACATCCCCAGCCCTTTTTTGTATTTTATTTAGAGACAGGGTCTCACTGAGTTGCTAAGTGCCTCGCCATTGCTGAGGCTGGCTTTGAACTCGTGATCCTCCTGCCTCAGCCTCCTAAGTGCTAGGATTACAGGCGTGCGCCACCACGCCTGGCTCACTTTATTATTTAAAGGTTTAAACAAAATAATATATTCAGGGAAAAGCTAAGTTATAGCAATGATTTTTTTTTCAGTTTAAAAAATAATATTTTCTTGGATCTTGCCAATGTTTACTTTGGTTTCTGATATAGAAGCTCTAAATGAAGTGAAACACTTGAGATTTTTATTAACAAACTTTCCTAAAGCTGGTATGATTTATAGTCTGCTGGGAGGTAATGAACATACTTACTGTCTTGTACTACTAGTTTGTATTTTGTTACTATAACAAGATGCCTAATGCTGGGTAATTTTATAAAGAAAAGAGGTTTATGTAATGCACTGTTTTTTGAAGCTAAAGATTCGAGATTGGGCAGCCACATTGGTTCATTCTCTGGTAAGGACCTAATGGCTGATGGCATCATGGTAGATAGAAGCATATAAGAGAGTTCATATGACCAGAGAAGAAGCCAGAGTGAGGCAAGGGGCAAGGCTTGACATTTTTATAGCAAACCTGTCTCTAGAGCTAATTCAAGGTCCTACTGAAACTATCTTAATCCCTCCCAATATTATCACTCTCAGTGACCTCTTAATAGTGCCGTACTGGGACCAAGTTTCCAATACACAAGTTGGGGCAGGCCTACTTAAACTGTATCGATACCACAGCATACATGTGTAAATGTTTTGACTGTGTAAAAATTTTAAAATACATGCTTTTCTACCCTTTAGTGATATCTTTAAGATACTATAGTAAGCTGGGTGCAGTCGCACATGCCTATAATCCCAGCACTTGGGATTATTAAAAAAAAAAAAAGATACTATAGTAAGTTGTCAAAAATTTTTTTGCTTCCTTTGCTTTTGAACAACACATACTTTTTTTTTTTTTTTTTTTTTTGGTACCAGGGATTGAACTCAGGGACACTTAAACACTGAGTCACATCCCAGCCCTTTTTATTTTTTATTTTATTTTTTGTACCGAGGATTGAACTCAGGGGCACCAGACCACTGGACCAGATCCCCAGCCCTTTTTTGTATTTTATTAGAGACAGGGTCTCACTGAGTTGCTAAGTGCATCGCCATTGCTGATGGCTGGCTTTGAACTTACTATCCTCCTGCCTCAGCCTCCCAAGTGCTGGGATTACAGGCGTGTGCCACTGCACCCGGCTCCCTTTTTATTTTTTATTTTATTTTATTTTATTTTATTTTATTTTTTGGTACTGGGGATTGAACTCAGGGGCACTCGACCACTGGGCCACATCCCCAGCCCTTTTTTGTATTTTTTATATTTTTTGTTTTTTTGTATTTTTTTTGTACATTTGTACAAAAAATTGAGGGCTGGGAGTGTAGACAAGTGGCATAGCATTTACCTAGCACTGTGCATGGCATAGCATTTACCTAGCACTGTGCATGAGGCCCTGTCTCCTACTGAGCCAGGTACCTGAGTATAGGTTTCATTTAATCTTCAGTGATTCTGCAAGTGAGGTTTTCCCAACTACCCTCCTCCTCTCCCCCTCCCCCTGCTCTTCTGGAGTGTAGAAGACTTGTTCAGAGTTAAGTGATTTACAAGGTGACTTCTTTTAAGTCTTGAGTCATCCAACTGTTTTATAATATATCACCACTTGGCTTACCTGATGATACTTCAAGTTTGGCAGGTGCAAAAGTGTATTAAGAATCTTCCACTAAAAACAAAAAAATCTGTTTATTCTCTCTTCCACTGTGCCATTGATGGTATCACCTCCCCTGACTTTCTTGGAACTATACACAGATCTCAGACTGGCAGCAGCAGGCCATGGCCATCTTGCAAATTCATTCATGTATTCATTTTATAAATATTGGACTGAATACCTACTGTTTGCTTGGAGTTCTTCCAGGCTCCAGTGAACAAAACAGACAACCCCTACCCTCATGGAGTTTGTCTTATAATAGGAGATAGGTAATACACTAAATAAAATAAAATACATATGTAATATATAACATTCTGAGAGTGTGTGGTTGTAAATGGAGTGGTCCGGCAGGCCTCTCTGAGATACACTGGAACATCTATGCATTGTGTACATTTAGAAATTAGATTCATGTAGAAATCTGGTTTTTGATTTCTCATGAAAATGAGACAATTCTAGCAACACCAGAGCTTTCTACTGCCTGTCCCATTTCCAGTCGACTGTGAAGGCCTGTAAAGTCTCCATATAATCTCTCCCATCATTCCTGCAACTATTATCTTTGTTGAGGTCTTGAACATTTCTTTTCTGCTCTTTTGCTTTAACTCTGTTTATTCCTACCCATTACCTTTTCTGTACACCAAAGCTAGCTTATCTGTGTAGAACACACTTACACATACTGTGTGTAGAAATATTGTGTCCCTGTTGACTAAATAAATCCATGCTTTCCGGTTGCTCCATAATCTGGTCTTGGCCTGCTTTCTATTAGAACTCCGTTAATCCACTCATAAAATAAAAATTCAGTGTTAGCCATCTCTGGACCTACATTAAGTCTTTGCTTTAAATGACTCCTATGTGTCCAAATTACATTCTTTTTTTTTCTTCAAATTATATTCTTATTTTAAACTATTGTAAATTTTTGCTTCCCATAGCCAAGTTGTGCTTTCTCTGTCAGACCAGAGGAAATCTTTGTACTCCAAATTCTAATAGCATTTTATGCAAACCCTTTTTTGTATTCACTGCTTAATGACCAAATCTCGTGTTCCCATTCTAGACTTCAATCTTCTTGAAGACAGGCTCTGTTTAAGAATATCTTTTGTTTGCCTTATGGTATGTATGTAGAAGGTGTGTAGAATATTCAGTAACCCAATTCTGATTAGAAATAAAGCCTTTTTGATCTTTTGTGGATTTAATAGATCCACTCTGTATTCTCCATAGCTTAGCTTAATAGAATCCTGTTAATTTATGTGGAAAGCTAAAAAATAGTTGGGGGGGAGGAACAGAACAAAATGCTTCAGCTTAGAAGATACTAACAAATATATAGTCATGTGTCGATGATTACCCTTGACACTGTAGTATTTTCCTTCAGTATACAGATAAATGAGCAAATTTTGTCCTAATTTATATAAGGCACACACTTAGATTTTATTCACCCCCTTAAGCCTTTTATTTTTTTTCTCTACTTATTTTCTCAGTAGCTTATTTCTATTCTTATTTCTCTGAATAAAAGTTCCCCCTTCTAATGTGAAGAACACAAGCCTTTAAACCCCCCCCCCCTTATATTTAAACTCATTTCAGCCAGAAGCCTTTCTAATAAACAGGACTGTTTTTCCTTCACTTAAAATTTAAACAAAGACACTTCTTTGGTTATTATTTTGCCCAGAGGCTGTTTGTTATAGGTACACAAAAGCCATACTAGTCTTCTTTCACCATGGTTGGACCACTCCTCCAACCCAGGACTGGGTATTGAACTCAGGGCCTCATGCATACCAGGCAAGCTCCTTACCACAGAACTGCATTCCCAGCCCTTTTAAAAATTGTGCTTATAGACAGGACCTCATTAAGTTGCCCAGGCTGCCTGGAACTTGGGATCCTCATGTCTCAGCCTCCTGAGTAGCTGGGAGTACAGGTGTGTGCCACCATGCCCAGCTGTGATTGAAGTTTTTGATAGACATTTTTGTGAAGCCACTTAAATTTGATCATTTCAGAATGTTAGCTGTTTTACTTCCTTTGGCAGAGTATTTTTCAACATGAAGTCTTTGGGGGTTTTTATTCTTAAGAGAGCTCTAGTAACTGAGCTTTTCTAAAATGCCATGCCTATTCAAAGCTAGAGTTCTGAGCCTGGGGATGTAACTTAATGCTAGAGTGCTTGCCTAGTATGCATGAGGCCATGGGTTCCATCCCCAGCTCAGCAAAAGACAAAAAAGAAAGAGTTCTATTTATAACTGACTATATTTTTAGGTTTTTTTTTTTTTTTTAGAGCTTTTATTATTGAATATTCCAAATATAAACAAAAATAGTATGGCAGATCCCCATGTAGCGATCACTCAGGTTCAGTAATTACGAACTCAGGGCCAATACAATTTCTTCAGTACCTCTCGTACCCCTACCCACTCTGTATTATACTCTAGATGTAATACATTTAAAATGGTAAATATTTCAATTTGTATTTCCAAAAGAGAAGAATTCTTTATAAACATAACCCTGCAAGTATTTTTGTGATAGTTTGCCTATTAATGGATTAACAGATTTCCATCTTTTACCAAGAAAGCTAGATGGTAAAGATTGCTCAGTTTAACTTTCCTGTGTGGTTAATCTCGAGAACTGGAAACAGACTGGTCTGAATTACAGAGAAAAAGCTGTACAGTTTGCTGCTTCTACACAGAAGCACATCCTTTATCCCAGTCTCTCCCTGAAACACTGCTTTGGAATTTATTTTATAAACTCATTATCAGTAAGCTTAGGATATGCTGTCTGAGATCTGAGTCCTTGGCCTGTTAATGTCAATCCTGTTGCATAGACTTAGCTCTAGGCTCCCTTTCTTGAAAATTTCAGAAGTATGTAAAAATTACTTCTGAAATCCTGATAGACAAATTTTGCCAAGAATGTCAGTTATCTTTTGACACTTTGGTATTCACCTTTAAATTGTGTAATCATAATGCCATTCAGGAGATATAAGGTGATGGGTGGCTGGCTTTTTAAAAGTGAGATGGACTTGGGTTCCTGGGAATGTTAATCACTATTATGCTAAAAATAGTGATAATCCTTAATAGTGAAATGCTAAGTGGGTAAAAAACAATATTTTGTGAATAACTTACGTCAGAGGCGAGTAAATGTGATTTATGGTTTATATAACAAATTTTTACCAGACTAGCATTTGAGGAATTTTTATATTTTCAGGTTTTTTTTTTTTTGTGTGTGTGTGTGTGTGTGTGTGTGTGTGTGTGTGTGTGGTACCAGGGATTGAACTCAGGGGCACTCACCCACTGGGCCATATCCCCAGCCCTTTTTTGTATTTTATTTGGAGACAGGGTCTCACTGAGTTGCTAAGTGCCTCACCATTGCTGAGGCTGGCTTTGAACTCGCGATCCTCCTGCCTCAGCCTCCCAAAGTGCTAGGATTACAGGCGTGCGCCACCGCGCCCGGCTATTTTCAGGTTTTGAAACTGAGAAAGTATTAAAGGAACCTTCTGGCTGAGTTTCCACCAGTCTACTAGCCTGACTGACCCATCTCAAAAAATATTTTGTCATTTTAACCAGCCTTCTCATTGCCTTTTCTTGCCCTTGATTTTGTAGCAGAAGGAGAAAGAAACTTGTGGTCTCTACCATAAATACTCATGGTAACAGTAGTCAAGTAATTTTATATTTTTTGTGGCAAGTCATTCAGTGGTGATGGAATGGTTTATTTGTAATGCAGTGTTATTCTTTTGACTAAACCTGAATTTTTTCCGCCTTCTGATTTCACATCTGTATCTTTCCAAGATGTCCTAAACTTAGCACAGAGTCTCACTTACCAAGTTGGTAGAAGTTTTAAAAGTTTTATTTGGTTTACTTTCTCATCTGAAATGGACTATATGGGCATGGTGTAGCTCAAGAGAGACCTATTGTATCTGGTGTCTGGGTTGTATTAAGCATCATGGGGAAAGGGAGTGTTGATTTCTAATTTCATTTTAACGTGATTTAGGAAAGGATAATCATCTTTGTCAAGTAGATTTAAGTGTGGAAGTAGATCCTAAACAAATCACAAAATGTTTTATTGCATCCTTTGGGTTAAAGGATAGAAAAGATATCTTCAGTTTTCCAGAAGTGACATCCATGAAGTAACTCATAGTTTTAAATGATTGAATAATTGCTTATGGATCAGTGTCATTCATAGCAAATTATTTTTGATTGATGGAGAATACTGCTAATATAGATTTTTTAATTATAAAATTAGTTTAAGACTTCTTTTTAAAACTCATTTTATCTTTTATCTTGCTCTGTTCTTTGGTTATCTTTGCTAGTTTATGTAGTTTCGCTTAATGTCTAGGATATCTTTACCTGTGCCACTATATTATGTTTAACTTCTAGATACCCCCAGTTGAGCAGAAACAACATTGGTCGAGCTCTCATTGGCCAGGGGCACTAGGAGACCCTTGTAGTAGCCTATGTAATATAGATGGCTTATAATTCATTTAACCAGTTTCCTGTTGAAATTTAGATCCTTTTCCGTTTTTAAGGTTCAGTTTTGCTATAAACGTTTGTGTGCATATCAAAAACACTTCATTTTGGGGGCCGGGGTTGTGGCTCAATGGTAGAGTACTTGCCTACCATGTGTGAGGCACTGGGTCCAATTCTCAGCACCATATATAAATGAATAAGTAAAATAATGGTCCATTGACCACTAAAAATTAAAAAGAAACATTTTTTAAAAAAATTTGTACTGGGAATTGAACCCAGGAGTGCTGTAACTCTGAGCTTCTCACAGTCCTCAGCAAAGTAACCACTATTCTAATTTGTAATACTACTGATTCATTTAGCTTGATTGAAGTGTGTATAAACAGAATCATACCTGCTTTTTTGTTTCTGTGTTCTTTCACTTATTTGTGAAACCCTTACATATATGTTTGTGTATCAAGTTATTCTCTTTATTGATTTGTGGTATAATATTCTGTTGGGTGACTATACCATAGTTTCCTGTTTAACTCTTGATGAACATGTGAGTTGTCTTAATATTTGGATATTACAAATAGTATTGTGCACTTTCTTACATGTGTTTGGAGAACATGGCTGTACATACCTGTTGATATATACCCAGGGATAGCACTGAGGGGCACAGGACGTGACTATGTACAGATTCAGTGCTGCCAGCAATTTCTCAAAGCAGTGAAACTATATCACACTCCCTGCTGACTATTTTAAAAAGTTAACTTCAAAAGAAAAATTTGAATAAAAGAGTAAATTTATTTTTAAGTTGTGGAATATGGTGCTAGAGTTGTCCTGAGAAATACAAATCATACTCCACTGAACACTATAGCTTTTATCTAGTTCTTAATCTTTATCAATTTTGTAGTGAAAAATCTTTTTTTTTTTTTTTTTAATTTGCTTTAGTTGTACACAATGCGTTTATTTTTACATGGTGCTGAGGATTGAACCCGGGCCACGCATGTGCTAGGCAAGCGCTCTGCCACTGAGCCACAACCCCAGCCCGTGAAAAATCTTTTTAAACTTCAGTGAGTTGAACTTTTTATACCTTTTTTTTTTTTTTTTTTTTTTTTCATTTTGATTTTCTTTTCTTGACTTGGTTGTTTCAACCTTTTCTTTTTTAGGATGTTACCTCCTTCGCTATTGCTTTGTCGTAATTCCTTATATTAAAAATCCTTATTTATTTATGCTGGGAATTGAACCTAGGACCTCATGCATGCTAACACACCCAGGCTCTGCCTCCCCAGCAAAAATCTGCATTTTTTTGGTCCTATGCTATATATTTTTTTTCTCGCCTTTTGTTTTGTTTTGTTTTTGTCTTTTACAGTACAAAAGTTTTAAATATGTATAATATCTTCTAATCTTTTCCTTTGTGGTTTCTGGCCTTGGCCTCAGGAAGGCCTTTTCCATGGAAAAGTGTTTTCTTTTAGGGCTTCTTGTTTGTATTTAATTTTTATATTATAACTGGAGTTGACTTTCCACACACACACACACACACACACACACACACAGTGGGTAAAAGCACTTTTAAGACATTTTAAACATGTTGTACTAAAATACACACACACACACACACACACACACACACACACTACATTAGCATTGTAATATTTTGCCGGTGTCAGAGGGTGACTCTTTGGTCAGGAAAAATTTAGTATACCATAGCAGGCATCTGTGTGTCATTAGACCAGTGAGAAATGATTCCAATTTTCCTATGTGAATACTATTTGAGTATGCTTGTTATTAGAATAGTTTTTCAGTTAGAAAAGTATGAGACCAAATTATTATAGTCTGGATTATGTAATTTAAATATCTCTTGTGGATACTGTCTAAGGCTCTTTTTTTAAAAAAATTTTTATTTATAGTAGTATGTATTACAGTTCATACTATACATGTATAGCATCTTTTTACATAAAACAGTTTGTATACAAAGTATATTCGCAGCATTCAAGTCTTCAATCATGCATTTAGAATAATGATATCCATCTTATTCAACCACTTTTTTACCCCCTTCCCTCCTTACTCCCTCCCTTCCCCCCCTTTCCCTTTGACCATTATAGTGTTCCTCTAATCCTCCTATGTACCCCGACCCTGTCCAAGGCTCTTAAGCAAGGACTTTACCCAAAATATACCTGGTTTTTTGCAGTTTTTATTGTGGCCTATAGAACAAGGACCTGGGGAGCCAAATATTTAACTCCAAGTCTTCAAAAATATAATTTTTTTCCATTATTTGAGATCATTTTAAAATTTTTGATATATTTCTTTTGTATGTTTGTATGATGATTAAAATGTATTGGCACTGCTGATTGAGAAAGATGATACCAGTTCTATCATTTCTGGTTTTCTTCTTTATTGTTACATTGAGATTTGAAAATTTTCTAAAGCCATGCCACCTAAAATTCCTATCATAAGCCGGGCGCAGTGGCGCACGCCTATAATCCCAGCACTTGGGAGGCTGAGGCAGGAGGATTTCGAGTTCAAAGCCAGCAATGGCGAGGCACTTAGCAACTCAGTAAGACCCTGTCTCTAAATATATACAAAAAAGGCCTGGGGATGTGACCCAGTGGTCAAGTGCCCCTGAGTTCAATCCCCGGTACCACAAAAAAAAAAAAAAAAAAAATTCCTATCATAGAGTCATTGTTGAGTTAGTCCACAAAGCAAAAACTTTGAACAGGTTTTAGATCAGTAGCACTCTCTTCTACTAAGATGGATTAATTAGTTTTCTGTAACTGAATCAGTAAAGGGGTAAGAGCCCTAGGGCCAGGTCAGTGTTTTAGGAAGAGAACTTAGAATTCTGAGTTACCCCTCTGTAATTAAAGCCCTGGACCACACCAGAACCTAGAGGAGGGTCTAAAGAGGATGGAGTCTGGGGAGGAAAGGAAAGAGTAGGTGAAAATAAATACAACAGATAAGATTTGCTTTATAGCAAAGTTGTATCATTAACTCTTTGAGTATTCCATAAGCCAAGGAGAAAGTTATGGGGACTTTCCATAGTTAAATCCAGTACTTCTAGTTTAGGAGAATTTTTAGTGACTTGCCAGACATGCAAATTTGACTGAAAGGAGTACTGAATTTATGTTAAGGGCTTATTGGGGAGTAGAAGACATAGTAAGGAAAAATATTAAAAGAGCCCATTTTTCATTTAAATATAGACAAATGTATTCTTACACATTTTCCATATTTAATCTTCACAGAGATCATATGAAATGCTATTTTCCCAACTTGCAGGGTGAGAGCAAAGCAAAGGGCATTATTTTGTCCAGGCTCGCAAACCAAGTCAAGTAAATGACAGTCCTGGGATTTGTTTTTTGTTGGTTGGTTGGTTGGTTGGTTGGTTGGTTGGTTTTTTGGTACGGGGATTGAACTCAGGGGCACTCGACCATTGGGCCACATCCCCAGCCCTTTTTCACATTTTATTAGAGACAGTGTCTCACCGAGTTGCTTAGCGCCTTGCCATTGCTGAGGCTGGCTTTGAACTCATGATCTTCCTGCCTCAGCCTCCCACGTGCTGGGATTACAGGCATGTGCCACTCTGCCCAGCCCAGTCCTGGGATTTGAACATCAATCTCTCTGAATCCAAAGTTCATTCATATTCTTTTCATTAGAGTCAGATGTCTTCTAAACTGCTAGAGTTGTTGTGTATTGTATTGTATCAGTATCACGTCAAGTTATGGTTAACACTTTAGCTGGCATATCTTGCGGATGTCATCAGTAGTTCTTTCCCTAATATTAAGCCTGTGTACTTTCCTTTACCTTCCACCTTAGCATTGAGAGTAAGCATGAGGTTACAATCCTGGGAGGACTCAATGAGTTTGTAGTGAAGTTTTATGGACCACAAGGAAGTAAGTATATATATTGATATGTGTTTTTTTTAAAAATATTTATTTAAATATTAAATAGCTTTAGTTGTACACAATGTGTTTATTTTTACGTGGTGCTGAGGATCGCATGTGGGCCGTGCAGGTGCTAAGCGAGCCACAACCCCAGCCCGATATGTGTTCTTCTTTTACAGTCTTTTACTCTTTTCTTAAAGACAGAACATCAAGGATAAATGGTAGCATGTATAGTTTTTGAAAAGTAAGTTCAATTGAACTCTAGAACCAGTGAGAAAACCAATTTTTCATTATAATTACTTTATACACTTTTCTCTTTAATGATATATGAATTGTGGATGGGGGTGTGAGTGGTTTCTGGGAAGTGTGGGTTTTTTTTTTTTTTTTTGGTGGGGGGGATTGAACCCTGGGGTGCTTAACCCCTGAGCCACCTCCCCAGCCCTTCTTTGTATTTTATTTAGAGACAGGGTCTCACCAGATTGCTTAAGAATTTGTTAAATTGCTGAGGCTTACTTTGAACTCCTCCTGCCTCAGCCTCCTGAGCTGTTGAGATTACAGGCATGTGCATGTACCACACTGCCAGACATTTTGTTGTTTGTCTTGTCCTTCCCCGCCCCCCAGTGAGGCTTGGCCGAGATAAGAGAGAAGGAAATGTAAGTGGCTGTTACTTACCAGATGATAGTGTTTAATAGAATCACATAAATTTGAAAGAGACAATCTTTGCTGATTTTTTTTTTCCATCTATGGATGTTTTAAAGTACTTAGAGTACCTACTGGTTGTAGTAGGGTCCTGATTCTTTTTTTTTTTTTAATTAAAAAAAAATATTTATTTATTTTAGTTGTACACAATGCATTTATTTTTACGTGGTGCTGAGGATCTAACCTGGGCTGTGCATGTGCTAGGCGAGCGCTCTACCGCTGAGCCATAACCCCAGCCCGGGTCCTGATTCTTGAAGGAATTAATTTGAGGGTTTTCAGAAGAGATTAGGGTTTAACATTTAACTTACACTCAGATTTATTTTCTAATTTAAGGACACAGTTCTAATGTTTAACCTTTTTTACTTTTATTCTAGCACCATATGAAGGTGGAGTATGGAAAGTTAGAGTGGATCTTCCTGATAAATACCCTTTCAAATCTCCTTCTATAGGTATGTGAGTACTTGGTTTAGTTTCTCTCCTTAGGGAATTTTGAAATCTAAGAGGAAAAAAAATCCTATATTTTGTGGAGACAATTCTAGAAACGATGATTTAACTGAATTTTTTCGTTTTGGGCTTTGGTTGGTTAAATCGGTGACTTGAGGGGACTTCCATAATGTGATAGAGAACATTTACATATGCCTTTGCCTGATTATAATGACTTACAATGTAGATTTTTCTTTTTAGGTGTCAATGAATGTTATATAATATCTGTTCTAATTCTGTCATCTAAAAATTTAGCCTAGATCTTACTTCGCTTTGGTTAACCCCAGTTCTGGGGACCAGCAGTGAAACAACTCTTTCACTCTCTCCAATCTTTTTAGCCTTCTGAACAGTAGACAGAAGAATAGCAACTTCAGTGGGGTTATACAAGAGATGCTTTTTCCTTGCCTTCATCTTCCTTAGGCCTTAATTTGTGATGTTATTAACCTCTCTTCTCCACTGAGGTGCTTAGTGATAATTAAGGTATTTCAGTACTTCTGATTGAAGGTTGACAACTCTAAATATTTTGAGATTGTAGAATGATAGTTTTTTCATTAACTTTAGTAAACTTATTTTTAACTTTAGTCTATAAATAACTAAAATATCAACCAATTTTATTTTCTATTTTCATATTGACCAATTTTAAGTAAGAGCAATAAAATAAAATTGGAATATATTGAATATTCTCTGTTGGTCAGACTGAGCCTTGTATTGAGAATAGCCAGAGTTAAAATATCTTGGAGCCGGGCGTGGTGGCGCCCGCCTGTAATCCCAGCACTTGGGAGGCTGAGGCAGGAGGATCGCGAGTTCAAAGCCAGTCTCAGCAGTGGCAGGCACTTAGCAACTCAGTGAGACCCTGTCTCTAATAAAATACAAAAAAGGGCTGGGGATGTGACCCAGTGGTCCAGTGCCACTGAGTTCAATCCTTGGTAAAAAAAAAAAAAAAAAAATACATATATATATATATATATATATATATATATATATATATATATATATATAAATAATCTTGGTACCACTGTAACTGTCTTCAGAGCTAAAGCCAGAAAGATCTATTGGCAGCAAACAACAAAAAGTTAAAAGACCAAAGCTTTCTGAAGCTTTGCTTTAATTTCATGCTTCTTCATTTCTCTGTGGAGCAAATAGTACAGAAGAATTAGGATGGTCACAGACTTAAGTCCAAAAGCGATGACCTTTCCCCCAATATCTAACTACATGCTTTAGCATTTTATGCTTTAAAAATACAGAGCATCTGTAAATTTGTTCTTAGACTGGGTTCTCTTTTGTGCTCATTTGAACAATGAGCTGGCAATTTCCTTGAGTTTCTTAGGTGAGTTTTCTAAACCAGCAATCAAGAAGATGCTTTATGGATAAATGAATTTGAAATTTTTTTATTGCTTTTAGGAGCTCCAAGTTGTAGAATTAGGGATAGTGCAGTGGTACCATGAGGTGCTGAGTCTGAAACAACTGAAGAGCTCATCTGACTTAATAGCTGTATGGTTGAGGGCATCAGCCTTTCCTTGCCTCCAATCCATGACAACATCTTGTAGTTCCCTGCCCCCAGTTTATTCATTTCTTAACTTGAGGGTGTTTCTATTCAGACATTTGAAACATGTATGTAGTAGAGTGGTATGATCTTGAAGCCTTTACAGATTGTTCAAACCATATAAATTCATTCAGACACATCTCATAAATACATGTTAACTAAAAACTAAAAGCCTTCTGAATCCAGTTTTATGTTAACACATTCCTAGTCAGAGAGGAGGCAACAGAGCTTATTGAAACTAGTAGTGAACCTATAGAAATGCAGTTGCATATCCTGTACAATGTAGTTATTTCCCAAATGTTGTTATTATTCCAGGTAACATGATTGATTCATTTTAGCTTTCTAAGTAAAAATATCTAGCCGAGCAATCCCAGCACTTGGGAGGCTGAGGCAGGAGGATCTAGAGTTCAAAGACAGCCTCAGCAATGTTGAGGCACTTAGCAACTCAGTGAGACCCTGTTTCTAATAAAATACAAAAAAGGGCTGGGGGTGTGGCCCAGTGGTCCAATGCCCCTGAGTTCAATTCCCAGTACCAAAAAAAAAAAATCTATAATATCTACAATATATGCATATATGATATATATTTTATATATATATATATATATATATATATATATATATATAATATATAGTGTGCCTTTTTCCTTCTGATGTCATGGTTAGAACCAGGCCTTGTACATGTGAGGCAGGTGCTACCCCTCTGAACTATAACCCCATCCCTAAAATATCTAAACTTTAGACACTGCTTATTTACTAATAAGCCTGTGCCCTTTCCAATAAGTCACTGATCTTGTATAAAATTCATTGGGACAGCTGGGCGTTGTAGTGCACACCTGTAATCCCAGTGGCTTGGGAGGCTGAGGCAGGAGGATTGTGAGTTCAAAGCCAGCCTTAGCTAAGGTGCTAAGCAATTCAGTGAGACCCTGTCTACGTAAAATACAAAATAGGGCTGGGGATGTGGCTCAGTGGTTGAGTGCCCCTGACTTCTATCCCTGGTACCCCCCCCCCCAAAAAAAATAATTGGGACAAATGAACAGACCGTTTTAACTTCATTAGTTTTCCTTTCCTGTGTATTTCCGAACTTGATAGTGTCTACAAATGTGTATCATCTTCTCTTAATGAAGTAGATCTAGTTGAAATATTTGTACAAGCTGTCCTTGTTTCCTCCAAAGGAAAATTGCATAAGAGAGTTTTAATCAGTTGTGTGGGGTGACCCATTTTCAAGTCGTCAACAATGTAATTACTGTTGATGTGCTTTAAGCATTTCGAAAAGCAGTGGCTCTCTTAGAAAAGGCAAGTTTTCCTTTTCGAGTTGTATAGATATATAATTATACAGAAGGGAAAGGAAATAAAATAACACATTCTTTTTAAACCTTGTTTCCATTGTTTCTGGCAGATGTACATTCCTTCTGAGCCAAATTTTAAACTCTTTTAGATACTAAGGTGTTGCTGGAATGGGGCATATGTAGCTCAGTGGCATAGCACTTGTCTAGCATTCACAAGACCCTGAGTTCAGTTCCCAGTGTAGGGGGGAAAATTTGAAATTAAATGTTTTTAATGCTTTCATCTTAGAATTTTTAAGTATATGCCTGTTTGATTGTGTGTGTGTTAATATGTATATTTTCTAATTGCATAAATGATCCATATCCATTACTGGAATATAAGAAAGTTGTGAGCAAAAATGAAGGAAAAAATTAAAACATTTCATCAATTTATGCCTTAAATGGGTATCATTTATGTTCTTGTCTGTTATTTAAAACATTTCTCTGTGCATATTGAATATACATTCAATAGTATTTGACATACTTATCTTTGGGATACTTTTTGAAATTTCAGTTTGAGAAGATTTTCAGTAGCGTGATTATATGAGATGTTCTTTTAAACAATTTACATCTATAAATAAGTTCTTATTTCCCCCCTAAATAGTGACATAGCTACCCCAAATCCTTGGAAAGAAAAGGAATATAATGAGCACCTTGGGAGGTTATGGACTCTTTTTTCAACCACTTAGAGCTCCTCTTTACATTCTTTTTTTTGTGTGTGTGTGTGGTACCGGGGATTGAACTCAGGGGCACTTAACCACTGGGCCACATCCCCAGCCCTTTTTTGTATTTTATTTAGAGACAGGGTCTCACTCAGTTGCTAAGTGCCTCGCCATTGCTGAGGCTGGCTTTGAACTCGCGATCCTCCTGTCTCAGCCTCCCAAAGTGCTGGGATTACAGGTGTGCGCCACCACGCCCAGCTTACATTCTTTTTGAATATCATAAGTAATGGCGAATCTTGATGCTTTGAAAGCTACAAATGAATTTTTGAAATGGCTAAAAGTGATTTAATCTCAGAGTAAGATGAATAAAAAAAAACTGAGTAATATCAGTTGGTATAAAATTGGCCCTCTGGGTACTTCCAAAGAGAAATTAAAAAACTCTTTTAATCTAGCCGGGCGCGGTGGCGCACGCCTGTAATCCCAGCACTTTGGGAGGCTGAGGCAGGAGGATCGCGAGTTCAAAGCCAGCCTCAGCAATGGCGAGGCACTTAGCAACTCAGTGAGACCCTGTCTCTAATAAAAACACAAAAAAGGGCTGGGGATGTGGCCCAGTGGTCGAGTGCCCCTGAGTTCAATCCCCGGTACCACAAAAAAAAAAAAAAAAAAAAAAAAAAAAAAACTCTTTTAATCAACTATAACATCATTTAAATATTTACATATTCTTCCAGAAAGACTGCTTCTGAAGGATTCATATTTTAAGTCCTTAAGTTCTGATTTATTTGAGAAGTCAGACTGACTTTTATCTTTTCACTCAGAAATATTTCCTAGAGTACTTAGCAATGCTGCTGGGGATTAGTGACCATGTAGAGATAAGAGTGAGTGATTAGACATTTATCACTGGTTATCAGGAAAGAGAAGTTCTGAACCCAGTTTTCCTTGACCAATGAAAACCATTGTTCCTCTTCTAGAAAATAAGATAATTGAGTACAATGGTGCATGCCTGTAATCCCAACTCCTTAGAAGGTTGGGACAGGAAGATTGCTTGAACCTAGGAGTTCAGGGCCAACCTGGGCAGCAGTAATAGACCCATGTCTCTTTTTTTTTTTTTTTTTTTTTTTTTTTAAATATTTATTTATTTACTTTAGATGTACACAATGCAAGGCATTTATGTTTACGTGGTGCTGAGGATCAAACCCGGGCCGCGCACGTGCAAGGCGAGCGTTCTGCCGCTGAGCCACAACCCCAGCCCCCCATGTCTCTCTAAAAAAAAAGAAGAAGAAAGAAAAGAAAAATGTGATGTTGGAATTGAATTAAGTGAATTCTGTGTGCTTGATACTGATCAGGACATTAAATACTCAGAGTGTATGGAGTCCTTCTGGACATAAGGAAAACTGTAGAAGGTCTTTACAAAGTAGAAGATGAACATAAATAAAATAGCACATATTCTTGGTGTGTTGAGGGGCATACTAGGGATTGAACCCAGGGGCACACTGTTCCTGAGCTCTATCCCCAGCCCTGTTTTTTGATACAGGTTCTTGCTAAATTGCCCAGGCTGGCCTTGAACTTTCGAGCCTCCTGCCTTAGCCTAAAGTGTCACTGGTATTATAGGTGTGTGCCACTGCCTTTGGCCACCACATATTCTTTGGTGGCACTGTTTTGTTTTGTTTTGTTTTTATGGTGCTGAGGATGGAACCCAGGGCCTTGCATGTGCTAGGCAGGTGCTCTACCACTGAGCCATGCCCATAGCCCTTCATTGTGTTTTTAGATGAGGTGTGAGTTAGTGCCGTATAACAGAGTACAAGGATGAAATAGGTTTTATTTAAAAGTAAATTTGTAGCCGGGCGCGGTGGCGCACGCCTGTAATCCCAGCACTTGAGAGGCTGAGGCAGGAGGATTGTGAGTTCAAAGCCAACCTCAGCAATGGTGAGGCACTTAGCAACTCGAGACCCTGTCTCTAATAAAATACCAAAAAAGGGCTGAGGATGTGGCCCAGTGGTTGAGTGCCCCTGAGTTCAGTCCCCGGTACAAAAAAGTAAATGAATGAATGAATGAATGAATAAAAGTAAATTTGTATGTTGAAAGTAGTCTTGGGGCTGGGGTTGTGGCTCAGCGGCAGAGCGTTCGCCTCACACGTGCGCGGCCTGGGTTCGATCCTCAGCACCACGTAAACATAAATGCATTGCATTGTGTACAATTAAAGTAAACAAATAAATATTTTAAAAAAGTAGTCTTTAAAAATTTTGAAGATGTGAAGGTGGATCTGAGAACTTTAGTATCCTTTCAGAACCTCAAGTAATTCCCCAGTCCATGAAGATTTTATTTTATGCAAAGAAGTTGTCGCAGAGACTATATTATTTATTCCCTGCTTCTCCAGGCTCACAGTTTTTACCCAGTAGGTGTATGCTCACCTTAAACTAAGGAGAAAGCTTTCATCCAAGAAAACACAGAATTGCAGTTTCAATGGAGGTGAAATAAAGATGAGTGATCTCAGATAAAAAGAGAGCAACATATATCAATTTTTAATAAAAACAAAGTGGGGCTGGGATGTGGCTCAGCGGTAGGGCGCTTGCCTAACACATGCGCAACCCAGGTTCGAATCCTCAGCACCACGTAAAAATACATGCATTGTGTACAACTAAAGGAAATAAATAAATATAAAAAAAAAAGAGAAAGTAACCAGTAAGCATAGTATACAAATTGGTTTTATGTCTTACCCAAAAGAATATAGATTAAAACAGTAAAGTAATAAATGATTTATCAAATTGCATGTAAACAATATTGGCAGAACTTTTAGATAGCCAGACCAGCAGTATATACTAAAATTTTATCTTTTGAAAATTTCCTAAGAAGTACTTAGATCTGTTTACTAAGATTACTGTACAAGAATGTGCAAATTTTGGGGCTGGGGTTGTGGCTCAGCGGTAGAGCGCTCACCTAGCACATGCGCGGCCCAGGTTCGATCCTCAGCACCATGTAAACGTAAATGCATTGCATTGTGTACAGCTAAAGCAAATAAATATATTTTTTTTAAGTGCAAATTTTAGAGTTAAAATTTATTCTTGAAAATTGGAAGTAACCTGAATAGCCCATTGGTAGTTAAATTATAGTGTGTCTTAACGAACAAAATGTTTTACAACCATTACTCATTTTTTTTTTTTTTTTTTTTTTTGGTACCGGGGATTGAACTCAGGGGCACTTGACCACTGGGCCACATCCCCAGCCCTTTTTTTTGTATTTTATTAGAAGCAGGGTCTCACTGAGTTACTAAGTGCCTCGCCATTGCTGAGGCTGGCTTTGAATTCGAGATCCTCCTGCCTCAGCCTCCCAAAGTGCTGGGATTACAGGCGTGCGCCACCGTGCCTGGCTATTACTCATGTTTTAACATCATCTTTGAGGAACAAACAGGAAAGTGCAAATGTGTTCCATGCAAATTTCAATTGTGAATGTCAGAATATTGGCTATAGTTATCAGTAACTATTGAGTTAGAGGTTAAAAACATAACAGCTCTGTAATTTCTAAATAGTCTACACTGCGTGCTTTTATTACAAAAGTAAATATTTTTAAAGATATTACAAAGGCGCATGACTTTTGAATGTCCTGTCTGCATCATTGTCTGCACTTCTGTCTTTCATTCTAGAAAGTCACCAAGCTATCCTTGCCTAGAATTCCCACCTGGTAGCTTGCTAAAAACCTGTCTTACCTGCAGGTTTCCTACCAACCTCCTTTTTTCCTTTAAATTTTAAGTATGTATGCAGGTAAGTGTGCATACGCTTTTCTTTCCTTTTTCTTTCGGCTTATAATCTAGTTTGTCTTGGATATGACCTTTACACACTTCTTCATTTCTTTTCTTCCCCTTTTCCCCCTTCTCTTGGCTTCTCTCGCAGTTCTCACCATCCATCTTTTCCTTTGATTCTTCCACTTTTCCCCACCAACCTTGCTCCATGTTTCTCTTCAAAGGGGGCCCAATTTAAAGCTAATAATGGTAATACTTTTGATAAGCCTGAGTCGATGGCAAAGAAAATTGCAAGTCTCTTCTAATAAAGATACAAACATCAGATTCAGGGCTTTTAGCCTGTGGAGGTCTTGAAAGCATAGTAGTTGCCCTCAAATAATATCTACTTAAGTGCTAACATCAAGTTAAAATTAAGGGGTTGGGGTTGTGGCTCAGTGGTAGAGCGCTCGCCTAGCATGTGCGTGGCCCGAGTTCGATCCTCAGCCACGTAAAAATAAAAACGCATTGTGTACAACTAAAAGCAAATACATAAATATTTTTTAAAAAATAAAATTAAATCATTGTTTTATATTTAAATAATCATTGCTGGCCAGTGTATTAATAGCATTGCATTTTTCTAATTTCAGATAGAAATGTAGAGTATTTTAGGATCGTTTGTAAATACTGTTAAGACCAGCATGGGGCCCATGTCACCATTTACTTTTATTTTAAAAATAGAGGGCTGGGATTGTGGCTCAGCGGTAGAGCGCTCGCCTAGCACCTGCGCGACCCGGGTTCGATCCTCAGCACCACATAAAAATAAATGCATTGTGTACAACTAAAGCAAATAAATAAATATTTTTTAAAAAAATAGAAAACTGGGTCTGGGGTTGTAGCTCAGTGGTAGAGCACTTGCCTAACGTGTGAAGCACTGGGTTTGATCCCCAGTACCACATTAAAAAACTAAATAAGCAAAATAAAGGTATTGTGTCCATAGAAAACTGTGTTATAAGATCTGGTTAACAAGTCTAGAAACTAGTTTTTTAAATACTACCAGTGTGTTTCTACATGTTCTCAGTGAAGAAGGTCCTTTCCTTGGAGCAAGCTGTGTGCAGTCTGTCTGGATTGCAATTTAATTCCAAAGCGGAGTGTGCAGGAGAAATGGGTCCTTGAGAACACTGTTCTGGAGAGACTGCATAATGGTGAGCTGAGAATGTTGATAGAATGTCCAGAAAAAAAAAAAAACAGCAAGTCCATGCTGCATGAAATTTGATGTCAGTGGCATATAGCAAAAGCTAGCCAAACCCAGGCAAGTAAATGGAGACAAAATGAAAGTCATAGGCAACAATAAGATAGTTAAAATACAACTTAAAAATATAAAAAAAAAAAAAGGGGGGGGGAAGTGGAGTGCTGGGGTATTGGCTCAGTGGTAGAGCACTTGCCTAGCATGTGTGAGGTACTGGGTTCAATTCTCGCACCACATATAAATAAATAAAATAAAGGTTCATTGACAACTAAAAAGTATTTTTAAAAATATAGTTAAAATATTATAGTGAGCTGTATAAGTAGCCTTGAAAATTTAGTCAAGCTGTCATCTAAGTAAGATGGTTTAGGTTGTCTTTTCACTGGACTAGATAACTTGTCAGAATCCTTTTTAAATCTCCCAATCTTGTCATCGGGTTGGTTTTGTTTTGTTTTGTTTTTGTGGTACTGGGGATTGGACCTCAGGGTCTCCCACATGATAGGCAAGTGACTCTACCACTGAGCTACATTCCTTTTGAGACCAGATCTCACTGTTTGTCCAGCTTGGCCTTCCAACTTGTGGTTCTCCTGCCTCAGCCTCCTAAGGAACTGGGGATTACAGGTGTGACCCAACCTGCTTACCTATTATCATAGTTTCTTCATTGAAAAATACTTTGATAATAAGTGAGCCACGTGTGTGTGTATAATATATAAACAGAATATGTGTGTATGTGTGTGTGTATGTGTGTATTACTTTTGCCAGTGATTAAGGAAAATAATTCAATCTTTTTTATTGTAGATTCTTCTGGAATAATTTTTTTATTTCACTATGGCCAGAAATTACCTCACACTGTTTTTGGAGTGTAGTTTTATAATTTGGTATGACTAAACTAACTATAGAACTTCGAACACTTACCACTTACCATGTATTTTGTGTATTCCTAGGTGGAAACATTCTATAGTTACTCCCCCAAGTACTAGTGTGAGTAACTTAAGTGAGCAGTGTTTAGTCAGGGTGGAGAGGGGTGTGTCATTCGTAAGAGGTATTCTTTACTCATTTAACAAAGGCCTACTTGGGCCACTGTATTTCCACAAATAAATTCTTGGGCTGAGGAAGCAAAATTCTGTTATGATCATCTGTATACTTTCATGATCTTGGGTTTGAATTTAGTTCCTGTCTCAATTAGTTAGACCACTACACAGTAGCAGTTATATATCTTTTGACAGTGAACAGAAGCAAAGTTCTAGGAGGAAAGTTTGTTTTTAATATTTTTAGTTGTAGATGGATATAGTACCTTTAGTTTGTTTATTTTTATGTGGTGCTGAAAATCGAACCCAGTGCCTCACACATGCTAGGCAAGTGCTCTGCCACTGAGCTGCAACCCCAGCCCCAGGAGGAAAGTTTTGTAAATGTTTTTTGAGATAATGCTCTGAGAATATAACCATAATTAAAAGCTTTCTGTTTACTGGTGTTCTGAAAATGAGATTTTTTTTTTCAGGATGAATTTCTAAAAACTTAGTCCAATGACTGAGGCTTAAGATTCATCTGACATGATTTCTTCCGATTTCACAAATTTTTTGGACTCCTGCTGTAAGTTGGGTATTATTCTAGGTGCTAGGAATCCAGAAGTGAGCAAATTGGTCTCAACACTTACTTACTTTTTTTTTTTTTAATATTTGTTTGCTTTTAGTTGTACACAATGTGTTTTTTTTTACGTGGTACCGAGGATTGAACCCAGGCCGCGCACGTGCTAGGCGAGCACTGTGCCACTGAGCCACAACCCCAGCCCCAACACTTACTTTCTTTCGAGGGAAGAAGATAAAACAAAATATAAAATTTTGGTAGCTTGGGGCTGGGATTGTGGCTCAGCGGTGGAGCGCTCGCCTAGCGCGTGGGCGACCCGGGTTCGATCCTCAGCACCATGTACAAATAAAATGTATTGAATAAAACGCATTGTGTACAACTAAAGCAAATAAATAAAAATATTTTTAAAAAAAATTTGGTAGCTTTATACGGAGAATTGATGTGATAGAATAGTACCTTGGGTTACATATTTAGGAAAGCCTCTCTGATAAAGAAAACTTAACCTGAGACTCAAGTAAAAACATAAGCCAGGGGCTGGGGTTGTGGCTCAGTGGTAGAGCGCTCGCCTAGCGCGTGCACAGCCTGGGTTCGACCCTCAGCACCACGTAAAAATAAAGGCATTGTGTGCAACTAAAACAAATATTAAAAAAAAAAAAAAAAAAAGCCATCCATGATCCCCCTAGACTAGGGAAAGAGCATCCAGGCAGAAGAAATCACAAGTGCCAGTGCCGTAGGGTGAAAGGGCTGGGTAGAAAGTGAGGTGTGATATCTGGTCCAAGCACAGGCAGGGGCTTTGTAAGCTAGGTTAAAGGTGTGAAATTCATTTTGTTTAATGGAAAGATAATCGAAAGGTTTTAAATAGAGTAAAAGGTTAGGGTTTTTTAAAATTATTATTTTTTAATTAAATGTTTTGGCAGTACTGGAGATTGAACCCAGGGATGCTCTACCAATGAACTACATCCGGAGCCCTTTTTATTTTATTTTGGGACAGAGTCTAAGTTGCCCAGTGTGGCCTTGAACTTGCAGTCCTCCTGCTTCAGCCTCCTGAGTCACTCGGATTATAGGTGTGCACCACTGTGCCCAGCAGATTTCATTTTTAAATGATCACTCCACTTCTATGGTGACAGGGTTAAAAGTAAAATTAGACAAGTTGTTATCAACAACAGATTCATTTCTGACTCTTCCATTCTTCCCCACCAGTTCTGTACCATGTTTCTCTTCGAAAAGGGGGCCCAGATTAGAGCTAATCATAATGGTAACAATATTGAGAAACTCCGGTCTAGATCTTTGTTGCTTTAAGGAAATTTGGCTATATTAAGGAAATCATCTAAATTGAGGAGAGGGGGTAACTAAAAGAAGATAAAAGTGTAGGTTCTGTTTTTTATCTTTTTTGATGGAAGATTTGGAAGGATATTTAAATGTTCTTTGCAGGGAGTTGTCTAGAAAAGAGGGAAGCTTGGTGATGCTATGGATTGGGAGGAGGATTGGAGGAGCCATGCCCAAAGGAAAAGGCAAGATCAGAGCACAGAGGACCGTTGTTGGCAAGAGCATGAGCATTGGTGTGAGCTATTGAGGAAAGAGAATAAAATATGTATGCAGGGAGGGTTTTAGAAATGGAAAGTGCGTGGGTGGGGGGAAGTTCTGTCAGTTGGCTCCCATCTTAAAATGGGCAAGTAGAGAAGATAAGGGAGGAAAAGGAAGTGGGAGATTTGCAAAATGAAACAAGTGAAAAAGTCATTGGGAAATGGGGGACCAAGCTGCTAGAGAAAGGAGAGAGAAAAATTGTAGGTGATGCGGAGTTCATAGAAGGTAATTGTTGAGCCTGTCTTGACAAGTTGCTATATATTTGTTTACTTACATCTCTCCTCCCTGGCAGTTCAATAGATATGATATCCATTAAGGCAGCTCTGGCTCTATTTTACTAATAGCACTCACCCCAGCAAATACTTAGGGTCTGATAACAAACATTGCCTGTTCCAAAAAATATTTGAATAAGTGAGTGAATGAATTTCTACTTAGTGGCAGGCACCCTCATGTCCAAGTACAGTTGGCTCTCCAAATCTAGATTCTGCATCCACTGATTCAGTCAACAACCATGGATAAAAAATATTCTGAAAAGGGGGCTGGGATTGTGGCTCAGCGGTAGAGCGCTCGCCTAGCGCGTGGGCGACCCGGGTTCGATCCTCAGCACCACGTACAAATAAAATCATAGAATAAAACGCATTGTGAACAACTAAAGCAAATAAATAAAAATAAAAAAAAAAACTTAAAAAAAAATATTCTGAAAAAATAATTACATCTATACTGAAAACATTTTTCCTTGTTATTCCCTGAAAAATACAGTATAACAATGTAGCAAGTACATTGTGTTAGATATTATGAGTAATCCAGAAATGACATAAAGTATATGAGAGGATGTGCAGAGGTTATATGCAAATGTTGTGTCATTTTAGAGTAGGGACTTGAGCAGATTTCTGTATTCTGGGGTAGGAGGTGAGAACCACTCCCCCTCAGGCACTGAGGAATGAGTGTAGAGCAAGTGTGCATTATTGACTTGGTGGGTGGACATTTTGGAGGGGAGAGAGCTAGGGGATTTTCAGAGGATTGCTAGAGCATGGTAATAGTAATGGTTCTTAAATCTTAAGAGGGTGAACTTTAGAATGCTGGCAGGTGGAAAATGAATCAATAAGTTGGAGTTCACAGGCGAAAGATTAGTTCATGGGATAGGAAGCTCCTTCGCAAGGATAGGAGAGACAGTGGTAGGGGAGGGGATGTCTGAATTTGTGATATGGAAGGTGGAACTGTTTATAGGGAAAACAGTTCAAGGTATATTCTGGGAAATGTGAAGTGCAATGAGAGGAAAGGTCATTGAGGAGAAGTATAAGGAACTGAGATGCCCAGGTGTCAGGTGTATGGTCTTAATGGTAATGTGACTGAAAAGGACAGGACTTGAGTGAAGAGAGACTTAGGGACCAGGTGCTAAAGTTCTTAAGGAAGAAGCCGGTGGTCAGGTTGGCCTTATTGATATAAAAACCTGCTTTAAGGGATCTGCATTATCTAAATCCATCTCCTCTCATCTTGCTTTTAGAGTACAAACAGCATAGTAGCTTTCCCTCCTCTCCTCTGATAGTAACCTTGCTTTTGCTTATGACTATCAAAGGATTTGTCCATTTCCTTCTGGAAGTTGTCTTATGCCCATTTGAATTCTGCCTTTGACAGTTCATTATTATATAATCTTTCCATTTGCTATATAAAAATTCCATCTTACTTGCTGCTTGGGTGCCTGCTTTAAAGTGGGTGACCTCTAGCTTTTGAGCTGGTTATTCTGACATCAGTTTAGCATTAAATCCACTTCTTTCCTTTTAGGATTTGATATCAGAATGGAAAATGTATTCTTGGCTTCCTTTTTCTTTAGTTAAACTGAATTTCTGTTAAAAACAACAAGAGTAATGTCTTTTCTCCTTTTGAAAAACTTGTTTACACAGTTTAAGATTTGTCTTATATTCCTGGTATTGGTAAAAAACCATATTGTTAAAAGGAACTTTAATGATTAGGTCATCTAGTTGCCTCATTTGAAGGATGGAAAACATGAGGCTGAGATATATATCACTACTTACTTGTTGCAGAATCTGCCTTCTATTCTTGTGTTGTTTTGTTCTGTTCATTTTCTCACCATACCAAATGCAGTTAGAATGATCTTTTAACAAACTATTAGAGTAACTATATTTTCCATTTCCAATGTTAAAAGATTATAAGAAGCATATCCCTAAATCAAAATAGCCTCTAATATTCTTAACAGTACCTAAAGGCTTAAGAGATGGATGCACAGGGCAGATAGTTTCATTTTTAGGATAAAGAAAGTGAGGTGGAGGGGCTGGGATTGTGGCTTAGCGGTAGAGCGCTCGCCTGGCACGTGGGCGACCCGGGTTCGATCCTCAGCACCACGTACAAGTAACACGCATTGAATGGAACGCATTGTGTACAACTAAAAGCAAATAAAAAAAAAAAAAAAAAAGTGAGGTGGAATTACTTGCCTAAACTCATTAAACCGAAACTAACATCATTGAATGCTTACTGTGCCAGTTATTGTTCAAATGCTCTACACATATTAATTCATTTAATCTTCATGACAGTCCTATGATATGTAGATAACATTATTTAATCTGGTTTTAGGAATAAGAGAACAGAAAGGCAAAGAGATTAAGTAAGTTGCTGAAGGTTCACACAGTGGGACTTGGGCAATCTGACTTAGAGCCTTATCTTTTAACTACAGCTTTGTTTAGTAAGAGTGGTAGAGACTTGAAAATTGAGTCTTGTGATTTCAAGTCCAGGGTGTTCTGTATTGTCTTGCCTCTGACCATGAAACTACTGCTGGATTCTAACAGTATGGTTATATGAAAGACCAAGAGACTGAAAGATAAACTCTGGAAATGGAAGAAGAAGTTACAGTCCAAAAATGAAACTCTAGGCCAGTCAGCTGAGGTTTTGATGATCTGCTAGGTTGGTAGAAGGATTATTCTGTTGAAGGATAACACTTCACCTTTTCTTAGTTATAAATGAACTTTTCTTATTCATCCACCCCATTCCTCAGACTCCATGTTATCAGAGAGAAAGGAAGAAACAGAAAAAAGGACCCCTTGTTGAGTTTAGATCTCCTGAACACACACAGGATCAGTTCAGAAGTTCCCATGACACAGGGCATTGAGTGAGCTCCTTGCTTGGTTCCTCACCCAAGAAGAGACCAGCCCAGGTCCATCTCTCCTGAGTAGGAAAGGCCTACCTCTCTGAAGAGACTTCTGCCCTGGTATAGTCTGGGCCTGGCTGTCTGAGGTAAGATGAAGAATTTGTTAGAGTGTGCACTAATGCACACTAATGGACATAGCATCTGGCTGTCAGAGGTGAGGCTGGCAGCATCCCTACCCCTTAAATCAGCTACAGTATTATGACTCAGGTCATCTCTGTGTTAGGAACTGAGATCCAAGTTACTATCCTTTAAAAATGTATAGTCTGAGATATTGCATGGGAAGATAAGGTCTGATATTTAATAAATGTATGTACAGATTTTTTTCTTTTTGGTGTTGGGGGTTGAACACAGGGATCTCATTCTTAGTAAGCACATGCTCCACCACTGTTACACCCTAGCCCCTGAACATGTTTTAAACACTCATACCTACTTAAATGGAATTAAGTCGTTTTGGTTGTGAATACTTTACTTTATGTGGACATTTGTCCGAAAGGTAAAAATATCAGAATGACTTAAATGTTTTCACACAGTAATCATAAACTTATCATTAAGTTGCATCAGGCCACAACTGCTTTAACCATCTCTATACAGGTCCGTTGCATTCCTGGGAAGGGGCTCATTTTTGCCTTTGGCACTTTTCATCAACTTGCACTAGGGTGGACTTAACATGTTTCCTTTGTCACTTGTTTAACTTCTCATTATCGTCAAGGTAATTCTGATTGAAGTTTCTAGATAAATGATTGGCCCAAGATATTTCATCACCCACAAATTTGATCACTAATATCCCTTCAAATAAAGGAAATGAAAACAGAAAATAAGATTAATTTGCATCTCATTTATTCACATACTTACCTCAACATTTGAAGTTACTCAGGTGTGTACAGCTTTGTACAGTGCCCTTCTGGGATTGGATATAAAAATAAGGTGAAATAAGGGACTGGGGTTGTGGCTTAGTGGTAGAGCACTTGCTTCGCACATGTGAGGCACTGGGTTCAATCCTCAGCACCACATAAAAAATAAATAAAATAAAGATATTGTGTTCATGTATAACTAAAAAAAATTTTTTTAATAAGCTGAAATAAAAACCAGTTCTTAGCATGATTTGGCTCCATGATGTTTACCTTCTTTTCTGGAACAGTTGAATACTAGAGTGGAATAAGCAAAAGCACTGCATAGTTTTCTGTTGTAATAATTTGTGTGTGTATTTTAAAGATAGTTTTGCATCAACTAAGCAGGGTTTGGATTTTTTTCTCCAGAATTAATTAATTACCTGATTTCCTTCTGCTAAACCATAGAGAACAAAGGTGGTGAGGTTTTTAGGTAGATATTTATTCCTATTGTCATTCCCCCTGCCCCGCCTTTTAATAAGTAGCTAGAGCAGTGCCTGAGAATAAATTATCCAGAAGATTTAAAGAAGTTCTCAGTTTTATCTGGTGGAGATAACTGAAATACATCATTAGAAAATATAATGAATAAAACCTCAAATCATATAGATTAAAAATTATTTGATGGGCTGAGGGTGTAGCTCAGGTAGAATGCTTGCCCTAACACACTTGAGGCTCTGGGTTTGATTTCCTAGCACTGAAAAAAAAAAAAGAAGAAAGACTTGGTGCTTCCTTTTATCATGGTTTAAAAAAAAAGAAAAAAGAAAAAAAACTTTTTCAAAATATGTTCTCTTAAAATATCTCCAAAATAGTTCCTGGTTGAATGGAAGCAAGTGTTGGGAAAATTTTCTTCTTGCAGACATATTCATTAGTGTGGTGATAGCCTTGCCAAAAGGAAGGAGAACATGCCAGGGCAAACACTGGGTCCTGAGAATGTTCCTTCTCTGAATTCCTAGCCTGTTCTTTCCCAGTCTCCTCCCCTCCTGGTCCAGAAGTTCCATTGTTGGCATCGTTGTCCAGAATGTAAATGACTGCCAGAAATACTACTCACAGCTTGTCCAAGAACAAATGCAAAGGAGACATGCTCCTTTCCATGGACTTACTTTGGATATATTCTTGTAAACAATTTAAAAAGCTTGGAATAAGGAGAGGTCATTTTAATTTAGAAAATGTTTTTTGATAGCAGTGTCTGAAATAGTCAGTAGGTTTTATGGCTCTTTGTGGCATTTTAGCATGTGATAGTTTTGGATTGTATTTTCCACAATACTTTCATAATTAAAAATATGCTGCCTTACAGATTGGTTTTCTTAAAGGACTTTAGAATTGGACATTTCCCTAAGTCCTCCAGTCTCAGAGCTCTGTTCATTATAGTTAACTCCTAGATTTTTGGTGCTGAATAGGACCTTTTGAAATAGAATAAAGAATAAGAGTGGAAATTTTGGAAATCTAGCTATTTTTCTTTATAGGTAAAGAAACATACCCCAGAAGTGAAGTGACTAACCCAGGGCCTATGGTTGAGAGCAGAACTGGGGTTAGAACCCTTGTTTACTACTTTGTTCTTTGCTGTCTGCTTCTGTCCTCTGTTCCAGAGCTCATGTGGTATTTTAGTCTTAGCAGGGCACTGGGGACTGGGCCCAATTCACTTATTACTAAAGCATGTTTACTAAGTCCTTTTTGGCCCTCTCTATTATGTACTCCTAGACTCAACCAGGCCAAATCTAGATTTAATTGAAAACAGTGTAGAAACTATATTGATTCCAAATGTATTCTCCAGGCCATGGTCAACGAGGGAAGCACTTTAATCTTTTAGAGACAGTTTTGATAAACATTTAAAGTTCTTTACCACAGCTGTTTTCTTGACACCTTTAAGGTGCCCTGTGGCATCAAACTGTTGAAGCTTAATTCATTTCTAGGATTCCCATTCCATTTTGTGAGAGCTCAGCTATCCCTCTTCTTTCCCCAACACTGAACTACTGTGAACTGATTGAGCTATTCTCCAACTAGCCTTTTATTTTTTTAATTAAATGATAATGGATACCATATTAGTAGTCAGACACTAGCCTTAGTGGCTTTCCATCTCCCTCAGAATGTGAAAGAGCCCTCAATGCTGATCACCTCTGTAACCCACTTCTGGTCTTGTTTCCCTTACTCCATTTTGGTGTCACTAATGCCTTTGCTGTTCTTCAAATGCATTAAGCAGACTCCTGATAGCCCAAATGTTCAAGTGCAAAGCATGAGTAGATGTTCTTCCCCTTGGTGCGGAATGCTGCTCTTGCCCTTCCTTCAGAATAAGGCATCTTCTCAGGAAGGCCTTCCCTTACCATCTTCTTCTTTTTTTTTTTTTTTTTTAAATATTTATTTATTTACTTTAGTTGTACACAATGCAATACATTTATGTTTACGTGGTGCTGAGGATCAAACCTGGGCCGCGCACGTGCGAGGCAAGCGCTCTGCCACTGAGCCACAACCCCAGCCCCCACCATCTTCTTTAATATTGCAACTCCCACTCCAACCTTCCTGGTTTTTGGTTTGTTTTGCACCCCCCCCCCCCATATGTACTAGCCACTTTATAAGCTAGACTTGTTTTGTTTCTGTAGGTGATGCTCATCTATAGCCAGCACTGGGAACTTTTGCCATAGATGTTGCTTCACTATGTATTAGTTTTGAGAGTTCTAGCAGAGGCAGGATTTTAAGTACCAAGAACATACTACCCCGGCTGAGGATATAGCTCAGTTGGTAGAGTGCTTGCCTAGCATGCACAGAGCCTTGGGTTCAATCCCCAGCACCACCAAAAAAAAAAAAAAAAAAAAAACCCACATATTTTCCCATAGTAGAACCATTCTCTTGAATTAGACTACATAATGGCTCAACATTGTTTCCCACTCAACAGAAAGTTTCTTGGGCTGGGGAGGTAACTCAGTAGAAGTGCCTAGCACTAGTGAAGTCTTGGGTTTCATCCTTCACCTCGCCCAAAAAAAAAAAAAAAAAAAAAAATTTCCTTGCATTTGGGATAACAGCATATTCTTAATATGTAACTGATCTTGAAGATGACATGCCTTAGGACCCAGGGGTTTTCTGATTAACGCTGTGGTATTGCTTGTAATCCCAGAGACTGAAGCAAGGAGGATCACAAGTTTGAGGCTGCCCTTGGCAACTTAGCAAAATCCTGACTCAATGAAAAGGGCTAGAGAGGTAACTCAGTAGTAGAAGGCCCCTAGGTTTATCCCCAGTACCACCCCCATACACACACAAAATTGTTTTAAACAAGAGGAATTAAGATGTGAACATGATAACATATCTCTTTAAAGGCTTCAGCAAACTGGTTAACTCATGTATAATTTAGGTCTACTTTAGAAGACGTGATGTTGTTTGTGATCTTTTTATTTTTGAAAGCATTTTTTGTTTTGTTTTTTTGTACTAGGAATTAAACCCAAGGCTTCACTCATGCTAGGCAAGCACTCTACCACTGAGCTATATCCCCAGCCTTTTTTATTTTGAGACACTAAGTTGCCCTTGCTGGCCTTGAACTTGAGATGCACCCACTTCAGCCTCCCAAGTCACTGGCATTACAGGCTCGCACTTGCTGCACCCAGACTGAAAGTGTTTTTTGTTTAACTATTGACATTACACATTGTAGAAATTTAGGAAAGTCAGAAGAAGAGAGAAATCATGGGGGAGTCTCTAAAGAATGACTGCTGTTGACACTGGCCTTTCACATCTCCATAATCCCACTTCTGGTACAGGGGTGGCAGAGGGAGTGATAGGATATGGAGAGTACAGTGGAGAAAATGCCTGCACCATCAAAAATTGGACACTGCTAATCTTTGTTCATATTTGCTTCCTGTTTCCTATCTGTGTGCATGCTTTTGTATTAAAATCAGTAAATAATATACAAGCACTTTGTCCCTTTTTAAAAGGAATATAGTGTCAGATAAAATCGTTTTTAATTGCTCTTTCTTCTTCTGTTCCCTATTCCCACCATGACCACGGCTGTGTACCCTACATGAAATACTTTTGCAACTTTGATATGTTTTTCCATACTTAAAGCATGGAGATAAGAATTATTGCATTATTTTAGTATGCTGTAAATATATCATTATGAGGGCCGGGGTTGTGGCTCAGCAGTATAGCACTCACCTAGCACGTGCAAGGCACTGGGTTCGATTCTCAGCACCATATAAAAATAAGAAATAAAATAAAGGTATTGTGTCCAACTACAACTAAAAAATAAATATATGCATAAATTGTCATTTGGTTTTTCTTTCTCTCTTTTTTTAACTGATCTTTAGATCTATCCAAGTTGGTGCATATTGATCCTAGTTGATTATGTTTGGCTGTATAGGACTCCCAAGTATATGGGCGTTCTGTAGTTCATCTCATGTTCATGAGGTTGAATTTGGTTCTAGGCTTTTATAAACAATGCTGCTATGAATAACTATGGGTATTTGGAACTTTTCCCCCTGCTTTTTAATATTTAGGCATGACCATTTCTATCAGCTTATTATGATAACTTCATAAACCACATACCTCTTTAAGTCTAGACTTTGAAACATCTTCAGTTTCCTTAATGAAAAATTAATATTGGATATGGCTTTTGCCGGGAGGTGGGCATCAAAGTAATTTTAACATTGCAGGGTACTCTTTATTATAGTAGGTAAAACTGTTTCAATACAGAAAGTACAAAAGAATGTAAAAACAGAAATTGAAGCAGAATTAGTATTTGGAGTAGCTAGAGCAATCAAAGACTGGAATATCAGAAGTTTTGTATTCTTTTCCTGCAACTGCTAATTCGAAGAAAGTTTCTAAGAGTTTTGGAGGTAATGTCCATGGCAACTCACTTGCAGTTTCTCATGCAGTATGGTGCTGCCTCTCTACATCTTTAAGACTCTTCCCCTTTCCACATGCGCTCCCCTGGTCCATACCTTGTACACATTGCATTTATTTCTTCCTGGCTCTTGTCCTGCTTTAGTGGCCTCTTGGAGAATATTGTATTGTTTCATTTTTTTTACCCTAAAAAAGCACAATGACTGCCATGTAGGTGATGCTGGTATGTTTCAAATGAGGATGTGAACCTGTGGGGGGATGAGTGAGAGAAGGTGGGGTTGGGGCACAGCAATGGCAAAAACTGCCTCAGTAAGGAACTTGAATTTACTGCAAGTTTGGAATGGAATAAGAGTCCTAAATAAGGAAATAAAGTGGAAAAAAAATGACAAAATAACAGCTTTAACAGTAGATGTCTGCTTTAGAGTATTGTCATTTGCATATATAAATATTGCTTAAATCATTGATTCTAAGTTAGAAAATAATTTCTCCTTGCAATTTAAACAGCAATACATTAAAGTCTATACTAGTTTTTTAGGGGGAAAAAAAAATCCCTGACAGATACAGCCATCTTTTGAGAATTTTCTTAAAACTCCTTGCCTAATTTCTTAGTTGCCTCAATTTTAATCAAGATTGGGTTTCCTTGAATGAGTAGACAAAAATTAAAGGAAATATTTTGGTCACTTCTTATGAAATCCTTTGTGGTTTGCAAGTGGTGTTCCTCCAGCATTTCAACAGCTTCATTCACGTTCCGCACACAGTGTAGCCTAATGATGACGGTAAATGAGCCTCAGAAGGAGAAGTTCAAGTGCAGAACCTCAAGTTTAGAGATTGAACAATAAAACTATGTTGAGGGGAGGTCGGTGAAGTTTCTCAATGTTTATCATAACACTAGTTATAAATCATTTAGTATTAAAAATTCTTTTTTGGCAAGTACCTTCATAGCTCAGGAAACAACTGCTTTTAAGATTATTTTGTATAAAGCTGCATTACTCCCCCAAATTTGCTTGTTACTAGAACTCTCAAATATTTTAGTTAACTGGAGCCAACAGAATATAGTCTTATCAATAGCCAATGATCTAAGGTTGAAAGTATTGGTTTATAAGTATTATCACATTTTTCCTTATACTGAAGTTGTTTCTAGTGCTGGCATACTTTAAAACTCATTGTTCTCTGGATACTTTTTGCTGCTAATTAACATCTCTTTTTACAGGATTCATGAATAAAATTTTCCATCCCAACATTGATGAAGCGTAAGTAACTATTTAAAACTGTTTACATTTTAGCAGCAACTGATTTTGATTAGAGTTCCTCTTTCTCTCCTGGATATGAAAGAATCTGTAGTTATCATTTAGGATGTTATGGGGGAGGTGGACTATGAATGTCACTTAAACTGTACAGTCCTAGGGAATGCTGTTCTAAACCATTGAGTTCTGGTTCAGCTGTTACATTGCTTAATTTTTTCCATTGTCATGCCTGGGTCCTTCACTTCCCTTGATATCCAACTAACATTTGTAATAGTCCACATCTCAGTTATCATCATATAGACACAGCTAAGAGATCTGTTTTTGGCATACAGATTTGCTATTTTTAGCCCTTAAATGTATTTCTTAGTTCTTGAGAGAAAGGCAATTATGAATGACTAGTTTCATTTCATTTGTGAATCTTCATTTTCATTTTCTTTCCTTCTGACATTAATGGTATTTTAAAGTTATTCCAGTGTAGCCTGTTTTGTCCCTCCAGTGCTATTTAGAATGCATGATCATTTATTTGGACTGCAGTTTTTACTTTTCACAGCATTCCATTTTGTCCTCATAAAGTTTACCTGTTAGGTAGGTTTTTCTGAACTTTGTGTGAGTAGGTTATATACATACATTGTGTCCCTTTGTGCTTTAATATTTTAGCATATCAGTCATCCTAACAACAAAAATATTTTCTTATGTAATCAAAATAGTTTCCAGATTCAGGAACTTAATGTAATACTTTAATCTATTGCCATATTGTAGTAATGTACTTTTTAGCACCTTTTTCCTCTTTTAGTAAAAGATTTAGTCCAGAACCACATATTGCATTTATTTGTCATATTTCTTTAAATTTTCTTTCATCTAGAATATAGACAATTTATTTTGTAAGTTATCACTCAATTTGGATTTGTTTCCTTATTAGTTTCAGGGTATGCACACACTTAACCACACAGTGAAAATTTGTGTTTCTCAGGGCATCACAGCTGTATCTGCCTGTTGTTTCCAATGTTAATTCCGACCACCTGGTTCAGGTGTTTATTGATTTCTTCGTTGTATAATTATTTTTCCTTTTCAGTCTGTAAGGAGACACCTGTGACCTTGTAAATACCTTGCTCCTCATTATACTTTCCCCCAATTTTTTTTAATTTAAAGATCTATTAAAAGTATTTTCTTGATAAATAAAATTAATTAGTTGCCAGATACATGTAGCTAACTTTCTGATTTTTTTTTTTTTTTAATGCCATTTTTTCCATCTGTTTCAGGTCAGGAACTGTGTGTCTAGATGTAATTAATCAAACTTGGACAGCTCTCTATGGTGAGTTTGGACATGGAATACCTTTTGGAGATGTTAAGACACGGCCTGACAAAATGTTTGGTTTTTCTTTTCTGGTTTAAGATGCTTTGTTGGGACGGGAGGGGATTTTGAGGGACTGGATGATAAAGTGTGTTCAGTGAAAAAAAAAAATTTCTCTAAAGTACAAGCTTCAGTTTAGCAGTGCAAGTTTGAAATATTTTTGAGAGATTCTGAACTTAAGGCACACAAGTACATGTGAACATTTTAAATATGTGTATATTCAGAAGCACATTGCCTATCCCTGTTTATACACAATATGATTTAGTTTTGGAAAACCTCTTAGGAATGTCCCTCTGAAATGAGATGAATGTTGTAGTAAGTGGTTTCCAGGAATCATTTCTTTCAAAGGCCACAAGCTCTTTATGAAGCAAAGAGTAATTTAGCCTTTCTTCAGGGCTGAAATTGATAACTCATCTCTTGCAGTGAATGAATAAATGAATGGCCCATCTCTGCAAAATACTGAACTGAAAATCACAGAGATAGGAGAAGTATCAAGCCTTTTTTCCTTGAGCTTGTGACCTGGTTGGGTAACTGAAAATATTTTTAAAGTATATTTGAAGTTAGAGATAAAACAGATATGTTTGTTCTACCCATATGTCCAAATTCTCAGGCTAGACATTCTTTGCTCTGGTGTTCCACCCCATGAGACTCCTCTGATTCTCCTATTGGCAGTCATTCTGGATACTTCACATTTAAAAAATTTTTTTTAATATTTATTTTTTAGTTGTAGTTAGACACAGTACCTTTATTTTATTTGTTTTTATGTGGTGCTAAGGATCGAACCCAGGGCCTTGAATGTACTGGGCGAGTACTCTACTGCTGAGCCACAACCCTAGCCCACCCTCACATTTTACAGTTCTTTCTGGCCCACTTTTACTTTGTGCCTGTATTTTTTGGTTTTACCTCCATTTTATGTGCTACTAGCTTGTTTCCTATCTTAAAGGTTGTCAGGTGCATGTCTTTTCTTAAAAGTCCTGGGACTCTAAGCGCAGTCCATAATGATTTGCAAGAGTGAGTGAGTGAACAGTTGATGAAAGGGCACAAGACCACTTCCTTTAGTTGAAGAGTCAGGAGACATTTTAATGGTCTAAGGTAGGTAAGGCGTCTCAGTCCTCCCAGATATCTCTGTGCTAGTTAGTGAATGAGAATCACAGAGGAAGGTTGGTCACCATTACACAGTTAACCCCCTACCCCCCAATTCTCAAGAGAGAATTATTTCCTCTATTTGCAGTTCTCTTCCCTGATCTTTTTTTTTTTTTTTTTTTTTTTTTTTTGGTGCTCAGGGTCACTCGTCCACTGGGTCACATCCCCAGCCCTTTTTTGTATTTTATTTAGAGACAGGGTCTCACTGAGTTGCTAAGTGCCTCGCCATTGCTGAGGCTGGCTTTGAACTCGTGATCCTCCTGCCTCAGCCTCCCAAAGTGCTGGGATTACAGGTGTGCGCCACTGCGCCCAGCTTCTTCCCTGATCTTTGTGTGATTTATACCTTCTTTTTTCACCTCAAGCATCACTTCCTCAGAGAAGTCTTCTTTCCTAACCACTCCATTGTATAGTACTTTGCTTTAAATAAGTTTTTTAAAACTCATTTATTGTTTCTTCTGTCGTATTGGGTTAAATACTCCACAAGAGTAAGGACTTTGTCTTGCGGCTTCTCTGCACACACACATTCACACACCTAAAACCATAACTGGTGTACAGGATATGTTCAACTATTTGTTAACTGAAATGTGAATTAACCATGCCCAGTACTGTTTTAACATGATAGTTTTAGGGAGATGATGGCTTGAGGAGATGAGACAACAAGAAAGAACATATACTCTGAAGTTGATTAAATGGATTCCTTTTAAGATTTTTGGTTGGGGTGGTGTAAAAGTCTCGTGGCAGGCTGCCTGGAATATCTGATGTAATGATGTATTTTCTTAAAACTACATTCACATTTTAGAAATGTGTACACATCAAGATACTGCAAGCTGGTTTCAATTACAATGACTTTAGTTTAACTAAAATCTTTTTTCTAGAAGAGGTTTGCTGATTCTTAAACACCTCATGTCTCAGAACAATTTTTTTACTGTTTTATTGTAATTTACAAACACAACTCACCCACTGAAAATGTGTAAGTCAGTAGTTAGTATATTCAGTTATGAACAACCATCACCAGACAATCAGAACATTTTCTTTAAAAGAAACTATGCTGGGCATAGTGACACACACCTGAAATCCCAGTTCCTTGGGAGACTGAGGCAGGCGGATTTCATGTTTGAGACCAGCCTTGGCAATTTAGTGAGAGATTGTCTCAAAATAAAAAGGGCTGATGATGCAGCTCAGTGGTAGAGTGCCCCTGGGTTCAATCCCCAGTACCACAAAAGAAAAAAGAGTTAAGTCAGTAGAAACAGAAAGCAGATTTCCACATTGAATGTGTATGAGTTATTCTAACTGTTTCATAACAAGAGTACGGGCACACTAACATTACAGGTAGATGCAGGAAAACACAAATATTTTCAGAGTTTGATCAGAAGTATACTGAGCATGGGAAAACTGTTCTGATAATTTGCTCAATAGCAACAGTTTCTCAAGAAAATTTGGCATTTCTTCCATGAGACATTTTAGAAGCAGGCTAGTGTAATATATATAAAAGTACCGGTACAAGCTCAGTACAGTGGTGCAGGCCTGAAATCTCAGCTGCTCAGGAGGCTGAGGTAAGAGGATTGTAAGTTTGAGGCTAACTTGGGCAACTTAGTGACTCAAAATAAAACAAAAATGGCAGACAACGTAGTTTAGAGGTGGGCCCTGGGCTCGATCCCAGTAACACACACACAGTACTGGTTAAAAGAGTTGGTTCAAAATAGGGCTGGGGTTATGGCTCAGTGGTAGAGCGCTTGCCTAGCATGTGTGAGGCACTGGGTTCGATTCTCAGCACCGCATATGAATAAATGAATAAAATAAAGGCCCATCAACAATGCAAAAAAATGTTTAAAAAAAAAAAAAAGAGTTGGTTCAAAATAGCCGGGCGCGGTGGCGCATGCCTGTAATCCTAACACTTGGGAGGCTGAGGCAGGAGGATCACGAGTTCAAAGCCAGCCTCAGCAATGGTGAGGCACTTAGCAACTCGGTGAGACCCTGTCTCTAAATAAAATACAAAAAAGGGCTGGGGATGTGGCCCAGTGGTCAAGTGCCCCTGAGTTCAATCCCTGGTACCAAAAAAGGGAGGGGAAAAAAAAAAAAAAAAAGCGTTGGTTCAAATGACCTTTAAGGTTTTTGTGGGGTTGTTTGTTTATTTTTAAGACTTATCTGATCTTGATTTGAATTGAGTTTTTATTACAAACTGCTAAACCCTCTGGCATTGGGGTTAGAACATAATTGGTGAGTTCTGAATCACTCATTTCCTACAGTGATTTTTGAGAGATCTTAGTTCAAAGGACCCCCAAAAAAAGAAAAACTAATAATAACTAACAGGAGAAAGTTGGCATGTTAGCGTAATTATTCAACTGAAAAGCAAAAGGCTTAGCGTGGCACCTGAAACTTGTTTCAACACCTACCCCTGCTATATAATATGGTGAGTAGCTGAGAGTTGGTTGTGAAATTTCCTGCATTTCACTTTGCTCCAGGCATGTACTGTGCAATGGGTATACGTATGTGTAGTATAAATTTTAGATTTATACTTATCATAGCCTGATATTAAAAAGTGTTCATCTTTATGATAAATTTAGTCCTCTCTCTCTCTCCCCCGCCCCAAAAGAAAATTGATTTCTGGCAGCCCATTTGACACATTGCCTCTGTTCGCATCCTGTTTTGTCTGTGCCAAGTGTATGTGCAGCTTGTTCATTCAGAAGTTCAAAATTGGTATAATCATAGTTTAATTACCCAGTAATTTTTAATTTTATTTAACTTTGCAAGAGAACTAATTATAGTGGGTAATACAGTTAATTCTGTAAAGGTGCTTGTCATCAGTTTGAAGTTATCTATTGCTACTCTCATGACTTTAAAAGGAAAGTAGCAGGTGACAAAATTGATTTATTTTGGCTTCTTGCATGATAGCATCTTTCCTTACCATCCTTTCTGTTCTTCCAGACAGCTGTGATAAAAGCATGGAAAACTTAAAATGCAGCCAAGGGGATCTTGATTTCAGTTTCAAAAACAAATGTAATTTTAAGAACTGATGGAAAGAGTTTGTTAAGCCATGGGTTGCTTTTTTTTTTTTTTTTTTTTTTGTGGTACCAGGGATTGAACTCAGGGGCACTCGTCCTCTGGGTCACATCCCCAGCCCTTTTTTGTATTTTATTTAGAGACAGGGTCTCACTGAGTTGCTAAGTGCCTCGCCATTGCTGAGGCTGGCTTTGAACTCGCGATCCTCCTGCCTCAGCCTCCCAAAGTGCTGGGATTACAGGCGTGCGCCACCGCGCCCGGCTCCATGGGTTGCTTTTTAAACCCCTCTTTTGTCATTTTCTGGTCTTCTCCAAAATGTATTTTATCCTTAGCTGTACTCCTGGGGTGGCAGCACCATCACTGCGGTGCAGTATGATCTCATGCACGCTGACACTTGCTCTTACGTTTCTCTCTCCAGCCTTCATTGTGATCGTCCCCATTTGACTGGTAAATGACTTATATTGTGGATTCTACAAATAAAATGGAAGACTATTTTCTTTATAAAATTTTTAAGTTTAAGCCGGGCGCGGTGGCACACGCCTGTAATCCCAGCACTTTGGGAGGCTGAGGCAGGAGGATCGCGAGTTCAAAGCCAGCCTCAGCAATGGCGAGGCACTTAGCAACTCAGTGAGACCCTGTCTCTAAATAAAATACAAAAAAGGGCTGGGGATGTGGCCCAGTGGTCGAGTGCCCCTGAGTTCAATCCCCGGTACCACACACAAAAAAAAAAAAAAATTTAAGTTTAGGCTTGCTGGCCAGTAAACACTACACTCCCTGTGTCTTTGCTGAGGAGAAAAACTAACATGTAGGATATTACTTCATTATTAATCTGGGACATTAGTAACAGACAAATGAAGTAGACTACAGAAGGAATATGTCAGGAACTTGGAGATTAGGCAAGAGAAACAAAGTAATTTTTACCAGGTAGTTAGGGAAAACTTAAAACAGATTTATTAGTTATTCTACTCACCTTTTCAGCCAAGTAGCCTGTGCATCTTCCCCAGTAATTCACATTTTGGCTCAAGGTAATTGTTTCTTTAAATAATGGTTTATATTGCATTAGTATATGCTGTTTCCAAACATTGTAGTGTCATCACACTGATAAGAAATCTCTGTGCTCATGGATGATTGATTGGCCAACAGCTACTCTTTTGAACAGGTTCCAGAACTCAGTATTCAGTATTGATCCATCCATGTTGGAATCACAGACATCATCCTCCTGCCTTTGGAGTGGCTGGATGTCATTCTGAGTCTTGTAGATAGAGGCCAAAGTAGACCTGTTTCTTTTCAGTACTTAAGAATAATGTCACCTATCATAAATAAAGAAGAAATATGAATAGCATGCTAAGTTTTGGATTTGTTGACTTCAGCAATACAAGTTAGCTTCTTGACCATCCTCCTTTATCTGCTTGGAAATATTCAAAGGTAGTATAAATATGCTCAGGAATTCAGGTAGTTATTCCAGGAAAATGGAGTTTGTGTGTTGAACACTTAGTGGAAATTTAGTAGAAATACTAAATTCAGCCTGGTGTGATGGCACACGCCTTTAATCCCAGTGACTTAGGAGGCTGAAGCAGGGGATATCAAGTTCAGGGCAAACCTGGGCAACTTAATGATACTATGTCTCAAAATACAAAGGACCAGGGCTGGGGTTGTGGCTCAGCGGTAGAGTGTTCGCCTAGCACGTGTGCGGCCTGGGTTCGATCCTTAGCACCACGTAAACATAAATGCATGGCATTGTGTACAACTAAAGCAAATAAATAAATATTAATAAATAAATAATAATAATAAATAAAAAGGACCAGGGCTATAGCTCAGCAGTAGAATGGCCTTGCGTCCCTAGAGTCCCTAGTACCATTCAAAAAACATTTAAAAAAAAAAAAAGAAGGAAGGAAGGAAGACATACCACATTTGGTGGTGATCAGCATTACACTCATGGAGTAGTCCAGGCTTTGTGGATCATGGAAGGAACATGATGGTTCTGAAAGACAGCCACAGCTGTGTTCTGCTTTCTTTGGGGCTGTAGTTTTCAGGGCTCAAGTTTCATTCTTGGTTATATGGACAAGTAACCTTGATTTGTTTTCTCTTCCTTTGCTTGGGATTACAATGTGTTGATAAAGACTCCCCCATGCATGAACACTTGGCTTATGATTGTGCGACATTATCTCTTGTTACTTTTTTCTGGCATTAACAACAACTAAATTATTGCCTAGCAATTAAAAGCTTTAATAAGGAGTTTTAGTGTAACTGCAGGAATACCTAGCTAGCTAATTACACATTAACTGCTCTTATTTCAGAAAGGTTAATAACAAATCCTATTACCGTATTTTAGCTTTCAGTCTCCTAAGGTAAGCAAGGTCACATAAAGTTTGAACTATAATGACCTCTAAAAAATACCTCAGTAAGGTGAGAAATGTTTTGAGATTGACAAGGCAATGAACAGTGGTTTCGATGAACAAGATCTGTTTTCTTCATTCTGATCTACATAAGAATGTTTATTTTCTGTAGACTATGCAGTTTAAATACATTGGGTGGGGATGTTGCTGTTAGGCAACGAATGGGAAATAATTTTGTAACTGGGTTTGGAATGCTTTAAAATTATCCATGTTATATAACTGTACACCTCATGTTGGCAACCTGGTACTTCAGAGGACATAGCTGCTCTTCTAGGTTTTAGTACCCTGCATTTTTTTTTTTTTTAATATTTATTTATTTGTTTTAGCTGTACACAATGGGTATATTTGTATGTGGTGCTGAGGATCGAACCCGGACCGCGCACGTGCCAGGCGAGCACTCTACCGCTGAGCCACAACCCCAGCCCCTACCCTGCATCTTTGATGTTGCCCTTTCCCACACATAAGAGAACTACCTGTTTCTAAGCTTTTAGAATACTTAAAAGCCAAAATGCTACCACTAATAACATTAAATATATTGTGTATATAGCAAAAAAGTTCTTTTTGAAAAGTTTTTAATGAATTTTTTTTTAGAATTTTTTTTCACAATGCCTTTATTTATATGTTTTATATGTGGTGCTGAGGATTGATCCCAGTGCTTCACAAATGCTAGGCAAGTGCTCTACCACTGAGCTATCGACCCAGCCCTTAACTAATTCTTTATTTTATTTTATTTATTTTTTTTTTTTTGGTACTGGGGATTGAACTCAGGGGCACTTGACCACTGGGCCACATCCCCAGCACTTTTTGTATTTTATTAGAGACAAAGTCTCACTGAGTTGCTAAGTGCCTCGCCATTGCTGAGGCTGGCTTTGAACTCCTCGCAGTCCTCCTGCCTCAGCCTCCCAAGTGCTGGGATTACAGGTGTGCGCCACCTCGCCCAGCCCTTAACTAATTCTTAATCCCTGCCAATAGCAGAAGAGTTGTGAGGTAGGTGTTATGATTTGTTTTGGTTTTTGCCTGCATTGAGACCTTTAAAAAGGTCCATGAACTAGCATGGATTATGAGTTCAGATCTTTTGTGTATTTTATCCACACGTAAGACCCTCTCAGTTCAGTAGTTATGTACATTTTTAATACATTTTTTTAAGTTGTCAATGGACTTTTTTATTTTTTTTTTTTTTTTTTTTTTTTTTTTTGTACCGGGGCTTGAACTCAGGGGCACTTGACCACTGGGCCACATCCCCAGCCCTTTTTTTTTTTTTTTTTTTTTTTTTTTTGTATTTATTTTTACTTTAGAGACAGAGTCATGTTTACACTGAGGATCGAAAGTTGCTAAGCTCTGCCTCAGCCACTCCCAGCCCCCCCCAGCCCTTTTTTTGTATTTTATTAGAGACAGAGTCTCACTAAGTTGCTAAGTGCTGGGATTACAGGGGTGCCCCACTGCACCCGGCAAATTTTTATCAGGGGTGTTCTAGAAAGAAACAACACACCTGTTTTGGGGGGGTTTGTTTTTGTTTGTTTTGTTTGTTTTGTGGTGCTGGGGATTGAACCCAGGGCCTTATGCATGTGAGGCAAGCACTCTATGATGGACTTTTATTTATTTATATGTGGTGCTGAGAATCGAACCAGTACCTCACACATGCCAGGCAAGCGCTCTACCACTGAGCCTCAGCCCCATATTATGTACATTCTTTAATTTACCTTTTAGCAAATTGGTGGTGGTATGTACCATTGTATTTGTTGCTTGTTAGCATTTAGCAAACTGTATCTGATGTGATGGATTTGGCCAATGGGGCCTGTGCTGTGGCACCACAGGAAGTCTTTGTGGGTGGGCTCTTCCAGCTTGCGCCTCGTGTGCCCTTGGAACAGTAGAGAAGTGGGCTCTTGATGATTGAATTTGGGTTTCAAATAATCATTTTAGAGAATCTCACTCTAAATCTTAAAACTCTTTCTCTTTTGAAGTCTGCTTGCCTATCTAAGGGTATTCCTGAGTAGCTTTTTGAAGTTTTAAAACCTCAAGGGGTGTTGGCCATCAGCTTACCAAGATATTTTTTCCCCTATACATAACAAATGCTCAGTTGTGGACAATGCAGGAGTCTCTGGTTGATGAGGTACATAGGTTTTTGACTTTTTCTTTTTTTTTTTCCCCTTTGGTAATACTTGGAATTGAACCCAGGGGCACTTTACCACTTTACCACTAAGCTACATCCCCACCAGCCCTTTGTTTTTTGTTTTGTTTAGTACTAGAGATTGAACCCAGGGGCACTTAACTACTGAGCCACATCCATATCCCCAGCCCTTTTTTAATATTTTATTTGGAAACAGGGTCTTGCTGAGTTGCTTAGGGCCTCGCTAAGATGCTGAAGTTGGCTTTGAACTCGCAATCCTCCTGCCTCAGCCTCCTGAGCCTCTGAGATTATAGGCATGCACCACCCCACCTGGTTCCTTTCTATTTTTTGACACAGGGTCCCACTAAGTCAGAGGCTAGCCTCAAATTCGTGATTCTCTTGCCTCAGCCTCCTTAGTCACTGGAATTGCAAGAATTTCCGTTTTTTAATGTTCATGGACATAAGCAAGAAAGTAAAAACTTTATATTGCAACTTCTTAGGAACTAGAAAAGGAGCAAAAGATGAAGATGTGTTAATTAACCCAAAATTATTACATATTGTGGAAATCTTATTTATCCTAATTCCAAACTTTCCCCTCCCCTTGGTAGGAGGAAGAAAAGGTAGGCTAGGCCAGTGCTCCACCCCTACATCCCCAGCCCTCAATCTTACCACCCAAAATTTGGCTATCTGGTTTTTATACATATAGTAGATTACCCCTTCCCGCAATAAAAACTTGTCAAAGGAAGAAATGACATTTTTATGGTTGGCTTTATTCTTATCATTTATCAGTTTATGACTTGCTTGACAGTTGATGATGAAGAATTCAACACAGTTTTCTTACAAGATGAGCAAAAATCAGCCTAGGGGATTTGGCAGCTGATTTTCCCTAGTATTAAGGATATGAATAACATGGTTGAAACTCCCAGGTGGCCACAGCTTATTTAGCCATTAATTTCAACTGCTGGCTAGAGACCCAGGGAAAAAGATCTGTGTAAATCACAGAGGGAATCATCAGTTCTAGACCATGAGAATTGACCCGTTGTGGGTTTTGTGCATCTTTTCCCTTTCTGTGAGCAGGATTTTTTGTTTTCTTCCCTTCTTTTCAACCCTTCTCTTTACGAAATTACAGAACAGATAGATACCTTAGAGACAGACTTTCCTTTGTTTTCCTCTTGGGCAGCAAGAAGTCCTCTACTAGAGGGAAGAGGGACAGAGAATTGTAAGTTTGTTTGGTAGCATGCTTCTGAAATAGGAAGAGTTTTGAACCAGAGCAAGAGGAGCTTGCCCTTGATGAGAAATTACCTGATTGTTTTAAGGAAGATTTTTTCTGATTACAAAAAGAAGAATTTGGAGCCCTGGAGGCCATCTAAGAAGATGGCTGCCTTGATCCAGGGCTGGCATATGGATGGGGCTTGACTAGACATGCTGGGAAGAGGAGGAACTAGAGGTGTTTTGTTAGAGCACTTGGCAAGTCAGGAAACTGAGTGTTGTATAAGAAGAAAGCCTGACTACATTTCCTCAAGAGATTTGGCACCCGGGGGCAAGGGTGTTGCAGTTAACCTACACTTTTTATTAAGAGGAGGGAATGGGTTTCAGAGAGGTAATTTTAATGTCAAGTCTGATTAAACTGGAAATATGAAGGACCAGATATAAAGGTTTGGTAATCATCAACATAATTGGTAATCAAAACATAATTCTTTAAAATTATATGACTTGGTTCCTCTCCCCAAAAATAATAAAATTTTTAAGACTAGGCTTCCAGAGTGAGAGGGTACAAAACTAGTTCTTAAAAATACCTCAGAGGTTAGCCGGGCGTGGTGGCGCACGCCTGTAATCCCAGCACTTTGGGAGACTGAGGCAGGAGGATCACGAGTTCAAAGCCAGCCTCAGCAATGGCAAGGCACTTAGCAACTCAGTGAGACCCTGTCTCCAAATAAAATACAAAAAAGGGCTGAGGATGTGGCCCAGTGGTTGAGTGCCCCTGAGTTCAATCCCCGGTACCACAAAAAAAAAAAAAAAAAAAAAAAAAAAAAAAAAAAAAATACCTCAGAGGCTGTGCACAGTGGCACATACCTGTAATCCCAGCACTTGGGAGGCTGAGGCAAGAGGATCATGAGTTCAAAGCCAGCCTCAGCAATGGTGAGGTACTTAGCAACTCAGTGAGGCCCTGTCTCTAAATAAAATACAAAAAAGTGCTGGGGATGTGGCCCAGTGGTCTAGTGCCCCTGAGTTCAATCCCCAGTACCCAAAAAAAAAAAAAAAAAAAAAAAAACTAGAATTCACACTGCTGTACGGGGGACTGCTATCTTTTCAAATAAAAAATTTTTAAGTTGCTTTTTTGTTTGTAAAAAGGAGCAGTGCAGAGGCATCCAGGAGACAGGGAGTAGAAATAGAAAGGGGAGGGAGTCAGATGGCTTTTGAGAAAGTAGGAATGGCTTTGATTTTTCTTGACACCTGGTTATGACTATATTATATGATAGTGATGTTATCAGAGTTACAGCTTTTTTTTTTTTTTTTTTTTTTAAGTGTTAAATCTGAAAAACAGAACAGGCATGGTGGCACATGCCTGTAATCCCAGCAGCTTAGGAGGCTGAGGCAGGAGAATCGCAAGTTCAAAGCCAATCTCAACTTAGTGAGGCCCTAAGCAACTTAGTGAGACCCTGTCTCAAAACATAAAAAGGGCTGTGGACAGTGCTCAGTGTTTAAGTACCCCTGGGTTCAATCCCTGGTACCTTAAAATACACACACACACACACACACACACGGAAAACAAGTGAAGATCCTGCATATAAAAGTCCCCAAAATGACTGCCTGCTTGCTAAGTGGGGCCTGCTTTCCTGGTGGGGCAGACCATGTCCTGCTTTGAACATCCATAGGAGTTTAACCTGAAGAAAGCAGCATACTTTACAAAATTTTCCATTTTATGTTCAAAGGAAATAGAGGAAGAAGAAATAACTTCAGACCACTGGATCATAAACAGCCAAGAATAAGACATGGATGTGTGATTTATTCCTCCTGTGTTTTCCCCTTTAGGCCATCTTATTGTGAATCACCTGGGGTAGGGTTGCTTTACTTTAAGAATTAGTACGATTTTGTATTTCTGTGTGACTTATTTTAATTAACATGTAATACTTAAGGGTTACAGGTAGCTGAAATTTCTACTCTTAAAGAGATGTTACATTTGTATTAATAATTTAGTTCTTTGGTGCAGTTTGTGGCAGATGTTATAGTCATTTTTAGCAATGTGTAATACTTCCTGGTAAGGAACAACAGTGTTATACTTCTCTTTTTGCAGAAGTTGAGATGCAGAGAGGAAGAGACCTGCCCAAGGTCAAAGAGCAAGTCAGGAAAGGCCTGAGATTAGACTTTAGGTTTTCATTCATTGTTCACCACTGAGAAACCAACCTGCATTTTGCTGAAAACTGCATCCTAATGGAATCTGCTCTGCTAGATACCCACAGTGTGTTAGGTGACATGTGTCCTACCATTCTCTAAAGCAGCCTTTTAATGCCTCTAGAATGGATCCACCTTTTCCTGCCTGTAGTTTAGCATACCTCCACCTGAAGAAGGTGGTGATGACTGCAGCGTGCAAAAAGAGAGAAGAAGGGGTCAGGAAAGACTGCTCCACCAGAGCCTCTTCAGCTCAGCTGCCAAACCTGTTGTTTCCTTGAGCCAGAGAACCTACAAGCAAATAGCCACACCCTTCCTACTTGGTCTTTGGGGATAGGGGCTTCATAGGCTAGTGTCCCTGGCTGCTCATTTATGCTCAGATATTTGTATCACATGCATTCAAGGCCAGCCAGTCCTAAGTTGGAAGCCTTGGGGTTGGTATGAAGCCTCAGCAAGTACATTTTGAAAGAGCTTTGTGGGTGATTTTGATAATCTAATAGCCAAGACCTAGACTCACCTAGGGACCACTGCTCTAGATTGAATGAGGTAAAGGATGCTACTTTTGATGAGAAATAGTGATTTGGGTGTTTAAAAAAATAATATTAATATAAATCATTAGTTTTTATTCCTTAACTGAGGTTAAAGTGTTACATGAATGCTATAAAACCACACTTCAGTTCCCTCTAATTTAGTCTAGGGCTCATGATAAATTGTGCTTCTCAGGGATCTTGGGACAGCCTGTACAAAATAAGACAGCCAGAAATGGAGCCAGCTGACTATAATCACCAGATTGGGTATACTGAGCTATATCCCAAGGTCTTTTTTTATTTTTTATTTTGAGACATGGTGTCACAAGCTGGGGATGTAGCTTCAGGAGTAGAGCACTTGCCTAGCACGTACAGATCCCTAGGTTCAATCTCCAGTACTACACAAGAGACAGGATCTTGCTAAGCTGGCCTCAAACTTGCCATCCTCCTGCCCTTAGCCTTGCAATTTGCTGGCATTTTAGGCATGTGCCACTGTGCCGTTGCAACATCTTTGTCTTGAAAGCAGATTATCTGCACATCTAAGAGATGTTCCTTTTTAGGGGGACCGTGGCTGTTCAGCACCCTTATTAGCCACTTTGAGGAATGCCACACTGCTTTAAAGTAGTCAGAACTAGAACATCTTAAGACGGCATGCAGAAGCTATTGTCTTCACCCAGAGCCAAGCTGTGGACTTTCCTTTTCTGTTCTTCTGTTGTAGGTGTGACTCAGCACAGCTGTAAAAATGGATCAAAAGTATGTTAACACAGGAAGCAAGAACCAATAATTAAGGGCTCTTTTACTTGTTTGGAACAAACATGTAGGCAAAGCCACTTATTGGTAGCTTGAGGAAACTTAAAGGTAGTAGGAAAGGGTATAAAATCTCTTTCCGTGACACAGGAAACCCCTGGTTATGTAATATGTTGTTTGCAATATTTCTCTAGCCCTGAAGCACTTCTCTGTGTTACTTAAAGAGAACAGAACCTGTACTTTGTTTTGTAAAGATTTTTGTTGTTGTTTGGTAGGTGTAGTCAGCAGCTAATCCTTCTGAGTAGTACCTGTAACAACGTGGCAGAAGCCCCCAGCTCAGTGTGGGTCACTTCCTCTTAAAAACAAGCATATTGCGGGGGTGCGGCTCAGTGGTGGAGCGCGCACCTAGCACATGTGCGGCCCGGGTTCCATCCTCAGCACCACGTAAACATAAATGCATTGCATTGTATACAACTAAAGCAAATAAATTAAAAAAAAAAAAAAAAAAAAAAGCATATTGCTTCTGAGAAAGAGACATAGAAACGCCCAAACATGCTCTGCTTAGAGCTTATCCTGCTGGACTAGCACTTGTACAAAGGGGTGGGCTCATCTCTAATCCATGGGCTTTGGCTCCCCTTCCCAAAAAGGTGTACAGTTTTGCTGCACAGATATTGGGAGCTTGCACCATCATGAAAGTTGAAACATTCCCCCTCTCCTTTTTTTTTTTTTTTAATATTTATTTATTTGCTTTTAGTTGTACACAATATGTTTTAATTTTTACATGGTGCTGAGGATCGAACCTGGGCCACGCACGTGCTAGGCGAGCGCTCTACCACTGAGCCACAAACCCAGCACCCCCCCTCCTTTTTTAAAAAAAATTATTTTTTAGTTGTAGTTGGACACAATACCTTTATTTTATTTATTTATTTTTATGTGGTGCTGATGGCCTCGCATGTGCTAGGCGAGCGCTCTACCACTGAGCCACAAACCCAGCACCCCCCCTCCTTTTTTAAAAAAATTATTTTTTAGTTGTAGTTGGACACAATACCTTTATTTTATTTATTTATTTTTATGTGGTGCTGATGGCCTCGCATGTGCTAGGCAAGCACTCTACCACTGAGCCACAACCCCAGACCTCCCCTCTCCTTTTTTAAATCTATTAACAGTGGTAGAATAGTAGATACACCCAGGTTTGAAATCCAGCCTTTTGGGCAAGTTACTTAACTACTGTGTGCCTGGGTTTCTTCACATGTCAAATGGAGAGTTTGAATCTTCTTAATTAGCTTAGTTTTTGGCATTTTCTCTTCATTATCTTAAAAACTCCCCCACCAACCCAAGGACTAAGAGAGGAAAACAAAGACTGGGCACAGTGGTACAAGCCTATAATCTCAGAGGCTGAGACAGGAGGATTGCAAGTTCAAAGCCAGTCTTGGTAACTTAGTGAGGCCTTAAGCAATTTAGCAAGACCTTTTCTCAAAATATTTTTAAAAAGGGCTGGGGATGCCAGGTGTGGTGGCACACACCTGTAATCCCAGCACTTGGGAGGCTGAGGCAGGAGGATCACGAGTTCAAAGCCAACCTCAGCAATGGCGAGGCACTTTGCAACTCAGTGAGGCCCTGTCTCTAACTAAAATACAGAAAAAGGGCTGGGGATGTGGCTCAGTGGTTATGTGCCTTTGGGTTCAATCCCTGGTATAAAAAAAAAAAAGCTGCTTGGTTTTAGTATCTAGCGTTAAGGAGCTCTGTGCATCATTCTCTAAACCAGTGCCTCCCAATCTAGCATCTTTTAGCCATTAGTGGTCATTTAAATTCAAATTAGATTTAAATGAAATGAAAAATTTATTCCCTTAGTTATTCTAGCCATGTGACTGGTGGTTACTATTTTGGACAGTTCAGATAGAGAACATTTTCATCACTGCAGAAAGTCCTGTTGAATAGTGCAGCTCCAGAGTATTCTAACTGCTCAGTTTCTTAACCTTCCAGTGGTAAGGAAGAGCCACCTCTTAAGTGGAGGGTTTTCTTTTTTGGGGGGCCAGGGAGAGGGAGGAGTACCAGGGATTGAACTCGGGGGCACTGGACCACTGGGCCACATCCCCAGCCCTTTTTTGTATTTTATTAGAGACAGAGTCTCACTGAGTTGCTAAGTGCCTCGCCATTGCTGAGGCTGGCTTTAAACTCTAGATCCTCCTGCCTCAGCCTCCCAAGTGCTGGGATTACAGGCCTGAGCCACCTTGCCTGGCTATAAATGGAGGGTTTTCTAGAGCAGAGTATGGCAAACAATCTACCCCTTTTATTGGCTTACAACCACACCCATTTGTTTTAGCTGTTATCTTTGGCTGCTTTTGTGCTACAGTAGCAGAGCTGATTGTTGAATACCACAGGGTAAGTGGCCCACAAAGCCTAAGCAACTTAGTGAGAACCTGTTTCAATAAAAACGGGTTGGGAATGTAGCTCAGTGATCAAGTTCAATAAGGGTTCAATCCTTAGTACTAAGAAGAAAAAAAAAAGGTCAATGAGAATTAAAATGTCAAGTCCTATACAATTTTGTTCAGTTTTATTTAAATATTTATTTATTTGCTTTTAGTTGTACACAATGCGTTTTAATTTTTACGTGGTGCTGAGGATTGAACCTGGGCCGCACACGTGCTAGGCAAGTGCTCTACCACTGAGCCACATCCCCAGCCCTTTGTTCAGGTCTTATAAGATTTGGTACTTGAATACTTTTTAGAGGACTTTAAAACTTGTAAAAGATGGCTATTTTAAGAAACTGCTCATTTTGTAAGAATACAGGGTGCTGTAGAGGATTGGCACAAGTTTTAATAATATATGCAGTATTTCTAAATTTTCATTTTGGAAAATAGAGTAACAGAATTGGAAAATTGGAGCTGGGGATATGGCTCAGTGAATAGTGCTTGCTGAGCTTTTTTTTTTTTTTTAATATTTATTTATTTTAGTTGTACACAATGCTTTTATTTGTACATGGTGCTGAGGATCAAACTGAGCCGTGCACGTGCTAGGTGAGCACTCTACTGCTGAGCCACAACCCCAGCTCATGCTGAGCATTTTTGAGGCCCTGAGTTCCATCCACATACCACAAAATTAAGTAAATTAATAAATAAAAATCTTTTAAAAGAGAATTGCCTTTCAAAGCAAATATTAGGTATATCTGAAACTGGTACTTCAAGTTAAAATGAAATTATGTGTGGTGGCATATCCCAGTGACTCAGAAGGCTGAGGCAAGAGGATCTCAAGGTCAAGGCCAGCCTGGGCAACTTAAGGAGACCCTGCCTCAAAATGTAAAAATAAAAGGGGATATGGGGATATGGCTCAGTGGCAGAGCACTTGCCTGCCATGCATGAAGCTTTGGGCTTGATTCCCACCACCACACACAAAATATTAAAAAATCAAATTTTAAAAATTCAATCGCCATTGAAATGAATATGTAATATAGGTCACATATAGTGGTGCACACTTTTATAGAAAATCATCCTCATGTAGTTAAAAAAAAAAAAAATCTAAGAGGCTGGGATTGTGGCTCAGTGGTAGAGTGCTCACCTAGCACATGTGAGGCACAGGTTTGATCCTCAGTATCACATGAAAATAAACAAAAGTAATAGCAGGTGAAGTAAAAATATATGTATATTTTTAAATCTAAGGTAAGCAGGTTCAACTACTGAATTCAGTTGAGGTTTAGGTGAACTTACATGTTCCTGTTCCCATGCATGAAGTGCTTGTTTGTTTGTCTGTTTCAGATCTTACCAATATATTTGAATCCTTCCTGCCCCAGTTGTTGGCCTATCCTAACCCCATAGATCCTCTCAATGGTGATGCTGCAGCCATGTACCTCCACCGACCAGAAGAATACAAGCAGAAAATTAAAGGTAAGAAGGTACATAGACCTGCCGGGCGCGGTGGCGCACACCTGTAATCCCAGCACTTTGGGAGGCTGAGGCAGGAGGATCGCGAGTTCAAAGCCAGCCTCAGCAATGGCGAGGCACTTAATAACTCAGTGAGACCCTGTCTCTAATCAAATACAAAAAAAGGGCTGGGGATGTGATCCAGTGGTTGAGTGCCCCTGAGTTCAATCCCCAGTACCAAAAAAAAAAAAAAAAAAAAAAAAAGAAGGTACATAGTTTAAACTCTAGTCAAAAGAATTCAAGTCACTTAAAGGCTTAAGTTGCTTAGTTCCTCAGTTTTTCTTAAACCTAAAAAGAGACAGCTGTGGACTGAAGTAGTACTTGCCAGCCTCCAGTTGATCATGGTAGAGGGCCAGTTGGCTTGCACTTATGATTTAGAATCCTTTTTTCTCCCATAATTAAGACAGTTGTGTATTAATAAGACTGAAATTTCATTGAAAGGAAAATATGTGAAAGAAGGCTATATCCCCAGTGGTTTACTGATGTTCATTGACTTTTCCTTTTCATCTCTGCATGTTTGAGAACTTTTACAGTTGAAAAATCTAGATATGGGGCTGGGGTTGTGGCTCAGCGGTAGAGCGCTCGCCTAGCACGTGCGCGGCCCAGTTTCGATCCTCAGCACCACATACAAATAAACGCATTGTATACAACTAAAGCAAATAAATAAATATTAAAAAAAAGAAAGAAAGAAAGAAAAATCTAGATACATAAAGCTCTATTAAAAAGAAAAGAAACTCAGTTGGTGAAAGTGTACCTGCTCTTAACAAATGGCAGGCACTGGTATCATCCCAGTTTTAATACAACTTGCCCACCTGCATAAGAAACACAATGTCTGCTTGCTCAAAATGTGTGGTCCTTTGAGGTACTTTTGTACGAGACTGCAATAGTTTTTATGAGAGCTTGAAGATTTAGTTCTTATTTATAGTCCTTAAGTCTTAACTGTGTCAGGCATAAGACAAACAGGAGCATTGAGGGTATTTATTGAACAGTGATTTTCCTTCTGTTTGTTTCCTTATTTTCTGTAGGTCTTTGTAGGGTATTGCTTGGTGCTTTTGTTTAGATAAAACAAATAAATCTAGTATAATTAATTTACTTAGGTCTCAAATTAATATTTAATTTATGTAGCACAGTATCTGCATATCCAAGTGAACGGGTATTCCAAAAAAAAAAAAAAGGCAGTCAGTTTCAACCATTTCAACCAGATGAAGTTCTGAGGACATACTAAAATTTGACATAGTAATCACTTAACAGCATCTGCAAACCACAGATATCTCAGTGCAGACTATATTTCTATAGTTCTCATATTCATTATGCCTCAGCAGTTGAACATTAGCCCTATTTTTGTGCATATCTGCTCTGGTCCCAGTTACAAAAGGAATCCATTATTAAATGGTGATCATTTTATCTTCCTGGTGACCTAGGACTCAAGGCCATCAGACCTGAGTGCATCCCTGCCTCCTCCTGTGCCTTTATTATGTAGCCCTCCCACCTTTTCTTTGTCCCCATAGGAATAAGAGGTGTCCCACTTTATTTCTTAAACTCACTCCCAGCTGTCCCCTTCCTCTTCTATCCCAGGCTGTCAGAGCTGCCCTGTTTCAGAAGCCTTTATCTGCTCCTATGGTGTCCAAGAGTCTTGCTATCTATTTCATTTTCAAACTTCCTGCTTCCTTGCCTTAAACTCCATAGTTGTTTCCCCTCTTCTTCTGAATCTGTGACCTCATTTCTTCTGATCCTGTGGCTCCTTCTCAAGTTCCATTTTCTTTGACCTCTCTGCAGCTTTGATCTTTTACTCCTTACCTTTCTGAAAATTTCTCATTTCATTTGCCAAATATGACCATTCTTATATGTATTGGTCCTTAGACCCCCTGTGTTCCCCACTGGGGAGCTATACACTTCTCTCAGCTTCAGGTACCCCCTCCAGGTCAATGCTTCCCAAATGTGTGTTTCCAGCCTGACCCTTTCCCAGGCTACCTGCTAGACATAGCTGTTGTGTGGCAGTCACCACGAATGCAGCACATTTACATCATGGCAAAGCATATATACCCTTTCCTGTCCTGGAAATTAGTGCCATTTTAGTGTGCACATTTGAAATGAAACCTGAAAACATTTAAATATTGAACAGCATGAAGAACTGGGCACCCTTGGAGCTGTCTAAAGATATGCCCCTTTCTGCTCAAAAACTTTTGCTGAGTGGCATGAGTGTGCCATTCCACGCTCTCTGGTACTGAGGTAATCAACGTCTTTGCCTTTACTTCTCTAAATGTATCACTACGTGACAGTCGAGTTGGAGGAGTTTCGGGTACCCAGGTATATTATTTTCTTTTGTTAGTCATGGATAGTTCCAAACCTATAGAAAAACACACTTAATTACCATAAACCCACCACTGACGTGCAGCAAAACCTCACTATTCTGCCTTATGTACTTCAGATTTCTTTCAAGAAAGAAGACAGGGGCTGGGGTTGTGGCTCAGCGGTAGAGCGCTCGCCTAGCACGTGCGCGGCCCGGGTTCAAACCTCAGCACCATGTAAAAACGCATTGTGTTCAACTAAAAGCAAATAAATATTTAAAAAAAAAAAAAAAGAAAGAAGACACACAATAGTTCTCTTTTGATGCTGTGCTCTCACATCCCAGCCACTTACCTTTTCCAATCCTTTTCCCTAGAATGGCCTGTCCTATGCTGCAGCTAGCAGAGCTTGGGGTCAGTGTGGCTGTGACCCCCCCACCAAGGCCCCTCCACTGATTTCTTCCCAAGCTGCTTTCCTGCTGGTGCTTGAGCAGCTTCCCAAATGCCAGGATTACAGGCCAGCTCTGTCCCTTGACTATACTAAAGAAAGCTAATAGGATCAAATTACAGTGTGAAAAAAACTGTGTGTACCAATTTCTATGAAGGAAGAAGCAGAATAGCCAGGCACAAATAAAATTTCTAAGGCTTTAATATTTCTGTAAATTCTAGTAAATTCTTAACCTAGATATGAGCTAGTTAAACTTCATGATCTCAGCATCAATTTTTGTTATAATAAACGTAAAGGGCTTAAAGCCTCAAGTCTGCAAACCTTGTAAAGAAAATACGAAAAATATTCTTAGCCAGATCCCTGTGCTTTCCTAGAAGTTGACAGCCCATGTAGCCATCAGCCTATCTCCATCCCTGCAACAACATAGTAGAAAAGACAAACTACAAGGACATGTGATTATGTGTGTGTCCTGTTTACATTTGTGTGTGGGTATGCGTGTGTGGTAGTAGAAATTCAGGGTTGCTCTACCATGGAGCTATACCAAACCCCCCACACATACTTTTTTCTGCCCCCCCCTCTCTCTGAGACAAAGCCTTGCTAAGTTGCTGAGGCTGGCCTCAAACTTGTGATCAACTTCCTGCCTCAACCTCCCAAGTTGTTGGGATTACAGGAGTGCACCACTGTGCCTGACCAGCTTGCAATCTTTTTTTTCCGTGGGGGCGTGGTACTGAGGATTGAATCCTGAGGTACTTTACCATTGAGTTACATTTGCAGCTCAATTTTTTTATTTTTTATTTTGAGACAGAGTCTCACTAAGTTGATTGGGGCCTCTCCAAGTTGCTTGGGCTGGCCTTGAACTTGGAATCCTCCTGCCTCAGCCTCCCAAGTTGCTGGGATTGCAGGTGTGTGCCACTGGCACCAGCTTGCATTTTTTTTTTTTTTTTTTTTTTTTTTTTTTGGTACCGGGGATTGAACTCAGAGGCACTCGACCACTGAGCCACATCCCCAGCCCTTTTTTGTATTTTTATTAGAGACAAGGTCTCACTGAGTTACTAAGTGCCTCGCCATTGCTGAGGCTGGCTTTGAACTCGCGATCCTCCTGCCTCAGCCTCCCAAAGTGCTGGGATTACAGGCGTGCGCCACCGCGCCCGGCTCTCAGCTTGCATTCTTGATGTGATTTGTACTGTCTGCCTGTCTCTTCATATTGTGTGTAGGTGATTTACTTGAAAACAGTGTGCAATTTTACGAACATGTTTATTATTTATTCAGTAGTTCTTACATTCAAAGTCAGTAGATTGAGCCTAGGTTCTAGCAGCATAAATCTTCAGGTGAATGGTAAAATAATGCAGAGGCTCATGTGCCTCCAAATAGCAGCTCATTCTGATGAACAGGCTGGTAGATGGTTTCTGCTGGCTGTTTCCAAAATCTGACAGGCAGATCTGTGTAGACTAAATAATAATAGATCCTAAAATAATAGATCTGGGCTAACTGTAATTATACAACTGAAAATCTGAAAACGATGGGGATTTTCTGATAAATTATTGTGGAATCCTAACTAGTCCTGTTATATCTGGGATATGAGTCATTTTATTAAAAGTAAAAAATATCAAGTGTGGGATGCCCATTTCTCCCACCCCTCCAGTGTTCCAGGATGGTGATGAAAGGATTTATCCTTCTGAAAATCAAGCATTCTGTGTTGACACTGCTCATCCCCCTTAGCTACAGTGACCAAACCAACTGTCATCTTGTCACCCCTGCTATAGAAGGGGAGTTTGAACCTCTGTGGGACTTGGCAGCATTGGGGTCACTGAAACACATGTCTGCCCACTCACCCCCTGGTGTTTTCTTTCCCCCATCCCATGCAGAGTACATCCAAAAATATGCAACGGAGGAGGCCCTGAAGGAGCAGGAAGAGGGCACTGGTGACAGCTCATCGGAGAGTTCTATGTCTGACTTTTCGGAAGATGAGGCCCAGGACATGGAGTTGTAGTAGAAAAAGCACCTGCTTTTCAGAAAGACTATTATTTCCTAACCATGAGAAGCAGACTATAATATTCATATTTAAACAAAGCAATTTTTTTTATTACTAAACAAGGTTTTTATGAATAATAGCATTGATATATATATATTATATATCACCCTTTAGATCTTGATTTCTTGGTCATTTCTCAACCTGAGGTGCATAGCATATTCCCACATTCCATTTTGGTAGCAATATGCGGTCTGAATGCATGCATTCATAAGTCCATTTGGCCAAGTCAGCCTGTGTGCTACTGAACTGTCAAAAGAAATAGCCGCTCGATAGGTAGACATGAGTAAAACTAACAGGAAAAAGTTGCTTCTTTTATTGATGGTTCCAAAGAAACAAACCAAACCAACCAGCTCTTGGACATGAAGATAGAATAGTGCTTTTTCAAAGTGGAAAGGAAAAAATTGGGGAGGAAGAGGCCTGCCGTGGGAGCATGTAGAGCCAGCCATGTACGAATCAGCTTCTCCTTCCTAAGAGTCCTCAGTAGGCCCATTTCTGTGGAATAACAGTGTAAAGCAGGGAGCCAATTGGAGAATTGAAACTTATAAAACATTTTTTGACTCTGATTTTAAGTACGTTTTTATACATAGATTCCTGCCCTTCACACTACCAGACCTGCGACCACAGCATTTTGCTTTGGAGAAGCTTTTGGAAGTGTTTTCTGAACCCAATTCTTTTTCTTGGGGTACAGATTGTAATCCAGACCTTTTTTGAGTGGACAGGAGGAGAAACGTGACTGGAAGATGCTTCCTCTCATCCAACAGTGAAAAGTCACATCCTAGTGTTGGGCCAGCTTGAGACCGCTGCCCTGGACTAAGAGCTTTAAACTGGAGGGGGCTTTTTGTTTGTTGTTGTTGTTTTTTGTTTTGTTTTTTGGGTTTTTTTGTTTGTTTTTGGTGTGTGTGTGTGTGTGTGAGAGAGAGAGAGAGAGAGAGAGAGAGAAATGTGCTTAGACAGATAACAAACTTAAACTTCACCTACCAAGAGATGGTCTCCTCGCTGGACAAGCCGCTCGGTGGACTCTTAGACCTGGGAAGAAGATCTGCCTGGTGGCTGCAAGGCCCTGGGCTCTCTTTAACGCTTGGGTTTTGTTTTCTCTCCTCCTGCTGCTCCTGAGCAGCTTGGTCATCATATGCTTGTGGGGGTGGGAAATGAGTATTTCAGACCCAACACACATTCTAAATTTAAGATGAATAATAATTGGAACAAATAAAGTTTCTTGTACCCAAAGTGGCTCTACATGGGAAAAACTGCTGTCTTCAGAGAGTGACTGACTAGGAAGAAGGGATCCTGAAACATGCACTAGTGGAGTGGGTTGTGAAGGAAGGTCACTTTCTGTCCTGGGTGGGTTCAGAGCAAGTCAGTTCAAAATGCCTGCTAGTCCCGTGTTTGCTCACCTAACCCTATGCCCAGGTTGCGGTGGAATTTTCTTTCAAATCTGAGTGTTGCCTGCTATATCTGGAGGGGAATTTGGAGACATTAGAGACAGCAGCTTCCCACCCCTGCCCTGCAACCAGTAGGACAAAAGCAGAATTAGTCAATCCTAAAAGCCTCTAAAGACAACTTTTGAGTGTCCCTGGGATAAATTTTCTTTCTGATGTGTGTCTTTAGTTTAGAAGTGCTATATTCTACAAGGCTTAAGTCAGTGAGGTTGGAAGATACTCTTATTTGTTTTTTTAAATTCAAAAAGCACAATCAGTCTTTTCTTTGAAAATCTATAAAGTACAACTTGCTTTTAGCATGATTATTTTCCTGAATAAAAAGACAAAGAATTTACTAATTTTATGTTAATTACGGGCATGAAGCAAAAGGTTTTCTTTTTGAAAAATGCAGTTCTGTAGGGCTGTGGTTAGTTAACTATACTGAGTTATTGCTAGCATTTGTGGCTTGTTGGAAGGGTAGTATTAACTATTTAACATGTGATGGTGTTCTTGACCTGGCTCGCTGTCTTCTCAATGGCCTTGCGGGAGGGAGGGTCATGCCAGCACTGTGGGACCTGCTTCCCTGCACTTTAGCAGTTTGCTTGTTCTGTAGCCTTTACTGTAGGTGCTACTTAGAGTAGGCTTGAAGTGCTGGGTGATGATTTGAGTTCAAACAATAAATTGTATTTTTTCAATATTGTACAAACAATAGTGTTCTAATTACCTTTCAAAAAAAAAAAAATAACTGTTTTTGATCTTGTCAAAAAAAAAAACATCCCTAATAGAACCAAGTTTAGGGAAGGTCTGTGCAGTGTCACAGTTCTGCCCTCACCAGAAAATCATCTCCACTTTGCTCCAGGGAGAAGCCATCAGCTTGCCTGGCTTGGAGCAGCAACAGCCCAGAGCTGATGGTGCAGAATTTCTACTTGAAGACAGGTGGGGCCTGCAGGGGCTAAGCAGCAGGTCTGAATGTGGCTACAGAGTGTGTGTGCGTGCATGCATGTGTGTATGTGTGTATGAGTTTGTGGTGAAGATCTAATTGGGCTTCTATTAGCAATGGAAGCTCCTGAGATTCCCACCCAAATCACAGTACCCTGGTTCTGTGCACTAACCCCATCTTGGCACTAACCCTGGTCACAGGCATGTTTTGGCACTCTCGGCCTTTTCCTCTGCACTGGGAAATTGGCTTTTGGTAGGTTGGATGGATCTCTTCTTAGGCTAACACTGACCCTTGCAAGCTTCTGGGCAAGGTGGAATAGGAGCTGATACAAGTGGTATAGAAAAGGAAGAAGGCCTGGCTGGGTCTCTGAACTCCTGTAATGGGTGAGGGACTAAGTCTGCAGTAGAGGGTGTTGCAACACCAAAAGCCTTTCCGAGCTGTCCAAAAGTGTCCCTAACACTCAGGCCTCCAGAGATGGGACCAGGGTGTGTGTGGGTGCCCTGCTGAATGTGTTTGGCTTTAGAGGCAGTGGCAGTAGGTCAAAGCTGCATCTGGAAATTTCTCTACCCTTAGTACTCATAATTTTTGAAATCCTATCTTGTAGTTTACCAGCACAAGCCATCCTTTGCCCCTATTCAAATGACAGCTCAAGCTCTTACCAAGCACCAACAAGCCAGGCGACTGTAGCCCAGCAACATGGAACCCAGCGCCCTCCAGAAGCCCAGCTTGGTGATCACTGGGCCATGCTCAGTGATAGCCAATCAGACACTGGCGTTTGAGCTTGTCTTCAGTCTAATCACCCTCCTTGAGGTTACTGTGCATTTTCAACCAGCATTTTCTACTAGTGAGATAATTATCAAAGTTGCCATATAAACTCTCCAATGCTAATATTTTTCATCCACTTCAAAAACTGTTCTAATTGCCAACTGGCTAATCTAGGCTGCTGAGGAGTTTCTCCTCTTGAAGGAATTTTGCCCTCAAAAAGGCTCCCTGAAGCCCTAGTTGGCCTTGGCCTGACACTTGCTTTTTCCTAGGCCTCCTGTTGGGATGGCTGAGAATCATGACAGGCCCTCTGCTAGCCTCCGTGGGTCAAGTTCCTAGGCACATGTTTCCTGGAACTACTGTTTGATTTTAAATGGCATGTGGCCCTTTAATGTTTAGTGACTCGATTAGAAAAGTGAAAGCCATTTTCAAAAAAAGTGAGCAAGAGTTTTATTTCATTTCATCAACTTCCTAACTGGGTTCACAGCCTTGTTGAGTGAAATCACATCATCTCTGGGCACAAAGAACTGCATTTCTCTGGACTTCTGAATCCATGTTTTTACTTCCTCTGGCCCCTGAACACCTTGGTGATCCCATCAGGGACTGGATGGAGTGGAGCCCTCAGGTGTAGGTTTCTGCTCACCTGAGGAAGGGCCAGGGCTCTTAATTTAGCAAATACTCGTCTTGGCTGTGGGCTTGGGAAGAAATGGCCATTATTTACTGATTGTATTTGGTACATATTGTGTGATACTTGAAGAGATAAAAGGGACTTACCAGCCCTTCATTGAAATCTAAGCTTTTTATTGCTTATTTTTTCCTTGCCCCATCTCCTTCCACCTTTTTCCTTGCATTGTGATGATCTTGTGGCATGTCTGTCACCAAGACAAAGCCACCTCTGACTATAACCTCTTAATAGTTGTGTATAATGAAAACTGTAAACTTTTTTAAATAAAATGTGTATATACCTTGGCAAATGGCTGGACCTTGATCAATAAGAGCCCCCCATGGTGTCTCTCAGCCCATTATGTTAGCCGCCAGTGGCACACGACTATAATCCCAGCTCGGGAGGCTAAGGCAGGAAGATTGCAAATTCAAAGCCAGCCTCAGTACAGTGAGGCGCTAAGCAACTCAGTGAGACCCTGTCTCTAAGTAAAATACAAAATAGGGCTGGAGGTGTGGCTTAGTGGTCCAGTGCCCCTGAGTTCAATCCCTGGTACCAAAAAAAAAAAAAAAAAAAAAAAAAAAAAAACCTGTTCCCCAAGTTCCTCTGAACAACTTATGAGACAGTTGACCGGATTAGTGTGGGAAGAGAATGTGTTGCTCACAGGTAATAATAACCAGGAGGCCCTGCCCACAGTTCTGTCCCCAGATACGGGTGCTGCTGGCTAGAAATGGGGCTAAGAGTCTAGTACCTTGAAAAGCCATCTCTTCTGGGAAATTATAGCCTGGAGGTCCCCAACCACCAGGTTCCTAAACCTGCAGCCTATTGACTCTTGCTGAGTGAGGGTATCCACTCGGCCTGGAGTTAGCAGAAATGCACCTTTCTGCTGGGACTGACAGGCCAGAACAGTAGTCCCTCTGCTCTGTGCCAGTTTCCACCCTGCCTCAGGTGGGGCAGCAGCCAGTTTCCCCAGCAAGCCATCACTGCCTTAGACCTACGTGGACATTCCTTCCTTGTACGCATGCCCTTGATGACCACCAGGTGGCGATGCTGCTCAGGCAGGCTGACAAGGACTGCCTAAGGCTTTGTTAAAAAGCTCTAACAAAGGGAAATTTTCCTTTGATTTCCTGCTCTTTGCCCAGCCCTTCTTCCACTTTTCCTTCATTCATTCCCCAAATTTTCCTCCTCCCTGCATCATGCTGTTGCAAATGGTCCTCACTGACCCACCAGCCAGGGGGCTGGCCACCAGAGCTGTTAGTTCTAGTCCCTTCCAGTTACCAGCTGTGTGACCTTGAGCTCCCGGATGGGGCTTCTGTGAGCCTCAAGCATTCAGCTGTACAATGAGGTCTCCAGTGCTTCTGACATCTGTGACTCCAAAGACTCCATGCAGCTCCAAAGACTCCATGCAGCTCCAAAGCACCGTATCTCAATCTCCAGATGACACTGTACATGGATCCCTGGGACACCAGCTTCAAGAAAGGTAGCGTTAGACCCCAAGAGCTTTGGGAGTTTTGAGATTCCACTATTCAACTGACAAGGGAAAAAGAGAGGCCATACCTCTGTTTATCTCACAGGGCAGCTCCTCTGAAAACTGCCCCAGAAGGAGTCTCTACATTCACTGGGGCTTGATGCCCCTTCCCTCCCCACCCAGTGATAGCCCAGCCATCACTCACCCCTCAGCTGCTTCCTGGGTCACAGGTGGCTTGCCATTGCCTGTCTGAGGCATTGCCCCTTTCCTGAGAAGGGAGATCCCAAGTTTCTGAGGTATGTTGTCGAGGGTCCAGAGCCCCGCTTGCTGTCTCTGAAGGCTGCTGTCCCCAGGGAATAAGTTGCTGTGACACTGGATCCTGGGATGTCCCGTTCCCCAAATAGGACCAGGGCAGACAGGATTTTTAGGATGTCCACATCCCTGGACCTGCAGATGCCCTGGAGCCACCAGAAAGACTGAGCAGCCTTATTTGTAAGGAGTCCAGGGTGGCCTGCTTCAGGCCAAGTTCTGCCCTCCAGCCCCGCCACCTCTTGGAAGAAAAGTCTTACCCTGACCCTTCAGGGATTTAACATTAGAAGGTGGAAAAGGAGCATTTTCCCTCTGGCTGTGTGGGGTGTGTGGTGTGGTGTGTGTGTGTAATGAAATATATATATATACATATATATATATATGTATATGTATATACATATATATGTGTGTGTATATATAATTTATTTATTTATTTATTTATTTATTTTTACAGTACTAGGGATTGAACCCAGGAGCAGCCTTACCACTGAGCTTCATCCCCAGCCCTTTTTATTTTGAGACAAATTCTAAGTTGCCAGGCTGGCTTTACACTTGGAATCTTTCTGCCTTGGCCACCAGAGTTGCTGGGATTACAGGCTTGTGCCTGCACCCAGAGGTTATTTATTTTGAAAGACTGGGTATTTCTGTGGTCCTGGACTGTTCAGAGCTCTTTGGAGTTCAGGACTTGGCTCCTAAGTCAAGTAGTCAGAAGTAGCAGGAACAGACTTGGGCGCCCTAACAGAAAAACTCAACCCTTCTGGGTGCCCCATAGACAAGAATCAAAGAGGACGTGTTGGATGGCAGATGCAGTTTGGGCTTTGGGTCTCCTTCAGCTTGCCCTCCTATATCCCAAGTAGCCAGCTATAGGCCACTTGTATTCATTTAAAAGCATGAAATGACCCATTCATTCATGAATTCATTTTGGATACTGGGGATTGAACTCAGGTGGTTTACCACTGAGCTACATATCCAGCCCTATTTACTGATTGATTGGTACTGGGGATTAAACCCAGGGATGCTTAATCACTGAGCCACATCCCCACCCCTTTTTTATTTTTTATTTCAAGACAGTGTCTCACTAAGTTGCTTAGGACCTCGCTAAATTATTGAGGCTGACCTTGAACTTGCAATCTTCCTGCCTTGGCCTCCTGAGTCACTGGGATTACAGTCACTATGCCTGGCTGAAATGACCTTTTAAAAAACACATTTCTACAGATTTTATTTTAAATGTGCTGGTAACAAATCATTTCAGAAACATGTAGACTCTCCCATAATGCCTCCCTCCAGTGATGCCCACTACCAACCATGACTGAAGAGGGCTCTCCCCTCACTGAGAGTACTCTGGTAAGAAGAACAGGCTTTGACCCTGCCTGCCCATTAACTTCTTGTGAGATGCCAAGCAGTGTAGACACACAGGAAGAGGCATGGCTGAGGCTAGAACCTGGGGCCTCAGCCCCCACATGAGTGCCTTTCCAAGAGACAAACCCGGGCCCCATCTCCAGCCTCCACTAGCTGGGGGTACCTGTTATCTGTTATCCTTCTGCCATTTGGGACCCGATCAGATGCCACCTACCTGAGTTGTCCAGGGGCCCTCTCCTGGCCCTATAATACATCTAAGGATCAGGGCTTATCCCCACATAACAGTCTGGAAGAGCAAAGTAGCTAGTCCTTACCAAGGGATGTCCCTGCAGCTGGGACCTAGTGGCCCAGTGGCCTTTACCTCTGGGGCCTCCAAGAGAGTCAGAAAATGAAACCAGATTTATTGAGAATCTGCTCCCTAGAGCAGAAATATAAATATAGAATGTTGTCTATATGAGTAACCAAAAACTTTCTAGTGCCCACATTTTGTTTTAAAGTAAAATTAAGCCAGACACAGTGGCACAGAGGCTGAGTTGGGAGGATACCAAGTGCAAGGCCAGCCTGAGCAACCCAGTAAAAACCATCTAGAATAAAAATATAAAAAATAAAAAGAACTGTGGATGTAGCTCAGTGGTGGAGTGTGCCTGGTTTCACTCCCCAAGACCAAAACTAATAATAATAGACCCAAATGTTTCAGTGTATAATCAATATTTTAAAATCAGCTATTTTAAAATCTTAAAGAGTTACCACTTTGAAATCCAGTGTGTATTTCACATAACATATCTCAATTTGGACATTAAATCTTCAAATCACTGTTTAAAGTGATACCTAGACCTACCAAAACAAAATTGTTTTGCAGAAAATCACTGCTTGTTTTCAGATTTAAATTTATTTGAAATTACATACCATGAAAAATCTGGTGCTCGCCCCATACCGCAAAACATAAAACACTCGGTTCTCAATAACCACGTGATTACCTGTTGCACAGCGTAGCCCTAGAAGCATCCCGCTGCTGCAAGAATTTAAGAGGGGGAAAAAAATCACAAGAGTAGAAACCCTGCTTCTCTTGGGGGTTTGGAGTCAACTCAGGACCTCACACTCCGCAGACTGATGGGGGTGTGGAAGAGCAAAGTAACCAGTCCTTACCAAGGGATATCCCTGCAGCGGGGACCTAGTAGTGGCCCAGAGGCCTTTGCCCTGACCCCGACCTGGTGGCCCCAGCAGTTCACAGGGACTCCAGGGGAGCACCTCCAACCCCTGTAGGGTGACTTCGGAAGGCCCAAGCTGGAGTCACTCTATGGGTACACTTCTCCACGGAACTCAGCCATCCTCCAACTATCCACACTGGTCGGGAGCCCTTCCCCAGTTGATCTCAGAGCCTGGCTGGCCTGCTCTGCCACCTACAAAGAGCTCGCTTGGTCCCCTCCTCGGCCACCAGGGGGAGCCCGAGCCCCACGCTGAGCCTCCACTCCACTTTGGACAGGAGGCCCACGAGCCAGCCCCGCCCTGATAGGCAGGTACAGACTCCACTCCCGGGAGGGGACCAGCCCCCAACAGAAAGGGGGTCAGGCCCTAAGTTCACTGCCTCCGCGACACCACTGCCAGCCCTCCCTGCAAGGACCGGGGGCGCCGGGGCAGAGTTGAGGAGACCCCCCCCATACACCCTCTTCCTGCCACCTCCCCTCTGACTTGCCAACCTTTGGGAAAGGGAGGAAAAGGGTGACGAAAGCACCACACACGCATGAAGGTAGGGGGCTCCCGGGAGGAGGAGGAGGCCTGGCTTTGGGAAAGAGCTGGGGTCGGGAGCATCCGGGGAGTGCAGGGAGGTGGGAGTGGACGGGCCAGGGGGCTGGTCAGGACTACGGGGAAGGGAGGTGGAGTGGTGCCTTGGGACCTGATGGAGCGGCAGAGGGACGAGGAAGGATACAGAGCAGAAGAGACGTGGCCAGGACCTGAAGTGTTCTGGGGGTGGGGGGCAGGAGGGTGAAGCAGGAGGGAGGAGAGGCCATGGGCATGCAGGACTGCGGGCCAGGGGCCACGCATCCAAGCACTTGGGCTAGAGGAAGGGCCAGGAAGCAGAAAGGAGGCTTCAGGGAGGCTGAGCAGAAGATCACGATCGCACCCTGAGGCTGCCCTCCCTCCTCTTTCCGTTTTGCACCTAGCTCTGGGGAAGCCCGCTGATACTTTGGCGCTGACAGAGCTCTGCAGAGACCCACGTGTCTGGGAACTGAAGCTTTGAAAATGCAGTTGGCAAGAGCTGAGGGCCACCAATACCCGCGGGAGTGAGCTGGAAGTCGATCGCCAAGACCAGTCCAGCCAGGGGAGACCCTGGGCCATAGCACCTGAGCGCCGCTTCCCGCCTGACCCTAGGGATTGGTTGGGAAGACATGTTTGTTGTTTTAACCCTGGAAGCTTTGGTGTAATTCATTATGCAGCAATAGACACCCAATACTCCATGCCTTTGTGGAAGCACTGTTTTAGCCCTAGACTGCACATCTTTAGACTTATAGAAAAATAATTTGTCATATTTAAGCCACTGCTTTAACATTTTTGTTTCCTATTCATTACAACTGAACCTAACCTTAAATTATTTGATAATAAAGTCTGGAAAGGATTGGAGATGTAGTTTAGCAGTAGCAGTACACGTCTAACAAGCCTGAGGTCCTGGGTTTGATCCTTGGCAACACACACACACACACACACACACACACACACTCAAACACTGTAAACAACAGTAGAAGGATTAGTTTCCTTATCTCTGTCTGCAATCCTAGCTTTGGCTTCCATTTGCGAGGTCACCTCCTGGTCCAAGATAGCTGCTAGAGTTCCAGAAATCATATCTCAAATTCCAGGTAGAAGTTGGAAGGAAAGAATAAAAGGTGCTCATCTCCCAGCTAAATGCTCCTTATAAAAAGTCTTCTTGGACGCTTCCACCTCCACTTACATCTCCAAGGCCAAACTGAGCCACTTGGCCACACACCCTCCTTCAGAGAAGTTGGGAAATTTACTTCTTCAGCAGAGCATATTGTCCCCTTGAATAAAAATTAGGATTCCACCAATGCAACATGTGGATCTTTTATTTTTGGAATCTGTTGGAACAAGTCAGCTTTAAAAAAAAAAAAAAAAAAAAAAAGACATATCACATATATGTTCAAAAAAACACTGAATTTAGCTGGGCACAGTGGTGCATGCCATTAATCCCAGTGGCTCAGGAGGCTGAGAAAGGAGGATCGGGAGTTCAAAGCCAGCCTCAGCAATGGGAGGCACTTAGCAATTCAGTAAGACCCTGTCTCTAAATAAACTACAAATAGGGCTGGGGATGTGGCTCAGTGGTTGAGTGCCCCTGAGTTCAATCCCCAGTACCAAAAACACAAACAAAAAACCCACTGAATTTGTGGGTGAAACAATGAGACTTCTGGATCTGTTTCAAAATAATACAATGGTGGGAGGGGGTGTAACAAGCTGAGGAAAGGAGAAGAGCCACATGTTAACAGTTGCTGAAGTGAAAGTTACTTGCAAGTTCCTTGCCATTCTCTCTGCTTTAGGTGATACATTTTTCATAAGTTTCTTTTTTAGATTTTTATTTATTTATTCTAATTAGGTATATATGATAGCAGAATGCATTTTGATTCGTTGTACACAATTGCAGCACAATCATAAGTTTCTTTAAAGTTCTGTTTTTTTGTTTGTTGGTTGGTTGGTTGGTACCTGGGATTGAACTCAGGGGCACTCGACCACTGGGCCACATCCCCAGCCCTTTTTTGTATTTTATTAGAGACAGGGTCTCACTGAGTTGCTAAGTGCCTCGCCATTGCTGAGGCTGGCTTTGAACTTGGGATCCTCCTGCCTCAGCCTCCCAAGTGCTGGGATTATAGGCATGTGCCACCGCGCCCGGCTGACGTTCTGTTTTTAAGTAAAAGTATTAAGATTCATATTTGACAAATTGTAGTTCTAAAAAATTGGGATCCTATTTCTAAGGAAGAGGGGAAACTGGCTCTGGGGGGACATGCAGTCTCAGTTACTAGAAGATGATGTCCCACGATCTAGTGTCCCCAACAGTCCTGGACCCTACCATCCATGCCAGGCCACCAGTCAGACACCTCACTGGCCTGCATGTGCCCAGACTTGCACTATGGACCTGGGAGGAAGGGAGAAGGGTAGGACTGGAGGCGGAGGAGACCCCGACCCTGGCCAAAGCAGTTTCTAACTTATTTGCACAGGGCCCACGCAACAAGCCCAGGCTCCAAGTGATCACCCCAAGATAGGAGCCAAGTCTGGCCAAGCACACTGCCTGTGCTGTCAAGAGGGCGAGGCCTGGGATACACTGGTCCCTGACTTGACTAGATAAACAGAGGAGCCTGCGATCAGGAGGCTGTACCCAGCTTCACTGCCACTGTGTGACTCGGGGCCACAGGAAACTGCACCTCTGTGTCTGTGTCTGCCTCAAGGTTCAGCATAAAAAGTTGGACCGTGAAGTCTCTTATCAATAATGACAGTGACCCACAGCGACAGCAGCTAATGCCGTCATGTTCCAACCACCAAGCTGAGGGCTTAACTTACATCAGGGTTGCGAGGCTGGCGCATCAGCTTGCAGAGGACACCTGTTCCTCCTGCCTGCCCAGCATCTGTTCCCTCCTCTGCTGCCACGAGTACTGCAATGCCATTTTGCTCATTCTTGGCCATATGGGTTCTGGAGGTTCCTCTCCCCCTCCCTCACAGGCAGGTGACTTACTCTGAGTTCAGAGAGAACAAAGCCAGAGCTTCTGTTGGAAGCACTGGGAAAGAGAAGAGACTTTCCCCCCTCAGTGGCAGAGCTGATGGGAGCCTGGAGCCAGGCCAGGAGAGACTGCCCATATTCAGCCAGGTCACATTGTCTCCCTGTCACCTGCAGTCAAGAATCCTCACTAACCAGCATTTTCATTATTAGGCAAGAAAACCCAAAGGGGCTGCTACACAAGCCAAAGGTTATTATGTCCTCTTAAAAATCTGAAATACAGCCGGGCACAGTGGTGCACGCCTGTAATCCCAGCACTTTGGGAGGCTGAGGCAGGAGGATCACGAGTTCAAAGCCAGCCTCAGCAATGGCGAGGCACTTAGCAACTCAGTGAGACCCTGTCTCTAATAAAATACAAAAAAGGGCTGGGGATGTGGCCTAGTGGTCGAGTGGCCCTGAGTTCAATCCCCAGTACAAAGAAAAAAAAAAATCTGTAATACAGTCAGGCACAGTGGCCCACACCTGTAATCCCAGATATTCTAGAGGCTGAGGCAGGAGGATCCCAAGTTGGAGACCAGCCTTGCAACTCAGTGAGACCCTGTTCTCAAAATGAAAAATAAAAAGGGCTAAGGATGTAGCTCAGTGGTAGAGCACTTGCCTCACATGTGTGAAGTCCTGGATTTCATCCCCAGCACCGATAAAAGAAAAAAGAAAAGTGGCAGATGCCCTGCCTCCACCCCCAATTTTGTGCACCCAGTCTCTGATCCTCTCCCAACTGAGCAGATGACTGGAGGATTTTGCTAAGGAAAAAGTGAACCAGAGGCTAGGGATATAGCTCAGTTGGTAGAGTGCTTGCCTCGCATGCACAAGGCCCTGGGTTCAATCCCCAGCACCACCAAAAAAAAAAAGTGAACCAGAGGGCTGGGCTTGGGCTTGTGGCTCAGCGATAGAGCACTCGCCTAGCACGTGCAAGGCCCTGGGTTTGATGCTCAGCGCCACATAAAAATGAATAAATAAATTAAAGATATTGTGTCCAACCAATTTATTTTTTACTAAAAAATAAATATTAAAAAAAAAATAGTAGGGGCTGGAGTTGTGGCTCAGTGGTAGAACACTTGCCTAGTATGTATGAGGCACTGGGTTCGATCCTCAGCACCATATAAAAATAATGGTTTAAAAAAAAAAAAAACTTAAAAAATAAATAAATAAATAAAGTAAACCAGAGGGATAGGAGCACAGTTAGAGGAAATAACCATCCCAGAAACCTAGGTTCAAGGTGAAAGTTAACACACTGAACAGTAGGACCTCAACTTTCTTCTCTCAAAAAGCCTGGCTGCTGCCAGATTCATCCATCAGGCAGGAAATGGAAGTGGAAATAGAAGTTTCCCAATGAAATGGCTGAATCTGATCACAATGGTTGAACATCACCCGTTGACAATTTTACCCACACATGCAGAGCTTCTGATCTGCTGTTTAGAAACTCCTAAATGTGAGGGAACACGTTCCAATATTATGCTACCTACAGGTGACACACTTTAGATTCAAAGATACAAATTGGTTGAAAATAAAACGGCAGCCATAAGAAAGATAGAGTAACAATGCTAAAATCAGGCAAAATAGAATTTAAAACAAAAAGCTGTGGCACACACCTGAAGTTCCATTTACCCAGCAGGTTGAAACAAGAAGGTCACTTGAGCCCAGGAGTTTGAGACCAGCCTGGGCAATATAGGCCCTGTCTTAAAACAAAACAAAACAAAAATATATGTTACTAAAGAAAATTGAGGGAAGTTTTATATTGATCCAAGGGCCATTCCATCAAGAGCACCCAATTACAAACATCTAAGTACCTTACAACAGAACAAAAAAACACATGAAGCAAAAAAAAAGGATCAAAAGAGGAAACAGACCCTGCAATGATAATAGTTGAAAACTTCAATGCCCCACTTTCAATAATAGATAGAAAAACTAGATAGAAGAGCAAAAAGGAAATAGAACTGAAATGAAATAAACAGGGAATTACAACACTGTAAACCAAGCAGACCTAATACTTATCCACAGAACACACCCTCTTTTTTTTTTTTTTTTTCCTAGTACTAGGGATTGAACCCAGCGGTGCACCACATCCCCAGCCCTTTATATTTTTTATTTTGAAACAGGGTCTCACAGAGTAGCTTAGGGCCTAAGTTGCTGAGGCTGGCCTTGATCTTGCAATCCTCCTGCCTCAGCCTCCCTAGTCCACTGTGCCTGCCACATGGAACATTCTCTAGGATGGTACATCTACTAAGCCATAAAAACACACCTCAAGCCGGGCGCGGTGGCACACGCCTGTAATCCCAGCACTTGGGAGGCTGAGGCAGAAGGATCGCGAGTTCAAAGCCAGCCTCAGCAATGGTGAGGCACTTAGCAACTCACTGAGACCCTGTCTCTAATAAAATACAAAAAAAAGGGCTGGGGATGTGGCCCAGTGGTCAAGGGCCCCTGAGTTCAATCCCCAGTACAAAAAAAAAAAAAAAAAAAAACACACCTCAATACATTTAAAGGAACTGAAGTCAATCCCAACGACTACAGAGACTGAGGCAGAGGATAATAAGTTTGAGGTCAGTCTCCACATTTTAGCAAGACTCTTTCAAAAAATAAAAAGAAGGGCATATTTCACAACCCATTCTATGAAGCTAACATGATTACAATACTGAAGCCAAAGACATTACAAGAAAACTGTGCACCACGATCAGCTGGGATTAGTCCCAGAATTGCCAGATTGCTTTAACATGTAAAACTAAATTAATGTGGTGCACACATGTAATCCCAGAGATAATCCCAGAGGTTTGGGAGGCTGAGGCAGGAGGATCACAAGTTCAAGGCCATCCTCTGCAACTTAACAAGACTGTCTCAAAATAAAAAATAAATAAAAAAGGAGTTGGGAATGCAGCTCAGTGGCTAAGCACCTCTGAGTTCCATCCCCAGCCCCAAAGTAAATAAATAAAATAAAATACTGGGAAGTATCTTCTAGCATATGCGAGGTCCTGTGTTCAATTCCCAGGACCAAAAAATAATATTCAATAATAATAATAATTTATGACAAAACTTAAAAGAAATTTTAAATACTTTAGTATACAAAACATTTTATTTTTTAAAAATATTTATTTGCTTTAGTTGTACACAATGCAATGCATTTATGTTTACGTGGTGCTGGGGATCGAACCCAGGGCCGCGCACGTGCTAGGCAAGCGCTCTTCCGCTGAGCCACAACCCCAGCCCCATATAAAACATATTTTAATTTGGGGAAAAAAAACACAATCACATGTAATTTTAGAAAGTGGATTTGACCAAAAAAATCAAAGGTCAAATGTTTTCTCTGATACACAGACACTAGTCCAAAGTAAAATAGAGAAAAAGAGAAAGGAAAAAGTGGGCAGGGAATTCCATCAAAATAGAAGAAAGATAAAGGGAGTAGAGGAAGAAGAGGGAGGGGGATGGGATAAGGGAAGAAGAGTGGAATGAATCTGGCCTAACCTTTCTCTGTACACATATGAAATACTACAGTGAATCTCACCATCAGTGTATATCCACAAGATTGCAATTAAAAAAAAAAAAAACTCTAATAACAGAAAGAACTGTAAAATAAAGGAAAGTGGGAGTGGGGAGAAATAATTAAAATGGCTTACCAAAATCCATTGTTAAGAAAATCAGTGCCTGTAATCCCAGCAGCTCTGCAGGAGGATCACAAGTTCAAAGCCAGCCTCAGCAATGATGAGACACTAAGCAACTCAGTGAGACCCTGTCTCTAATAAAATACAAAAAAGGGCTGGGGATGTGGCCCAGTGGTTGAGTGCCCCTGAGTTCAATCCCCAGTACCAAAAAAAAAAAAAAAAAAAAAAACACACCTCAATACATTTAAAGGAACTGAAGTCAATCCCAACGACTACAGAGACTGAGGCAGAGGATAATAAGTTTGAGGTCAGTCTCCACATTTTAGCAAGACTCTTTCAAAAAATAAAAAGAAGGGCATATTTCACAACCCATTCTATGAAGCTAACATGATTACAATACTGAAGCCAAAGACATTACAAGAAAACTGTGCACCACGATCAGCTGGGATTAGTCCCAGAATTGCCAGATTGCTTTAACATGTAAAACTAAATTAATGTGGTGCACACATGTAATCCCAGAGATAATCCCAGAGGTTTGGGAGGCTGAGGCAGGAGGATCACAAGTTCAAGGCCATCCTCTGCAACTTAACAAGACTGTCTCAAAATAAAAAATAAATAAAAAAGGAGTTGGGAATGCAGCTCAGTGGCTAAGCACCTCTGAGTTCCATCCCCAGCCCCAAAGTAAATAAATAAAATAAAATACTGGGAAGTATCTTCTAGCATATGCGAGGTCCTGTGTTCAATTCCCAGGACCAAAAAATAATATTCAATAATAATAATAATTTATGACAAAACTTAAAAGAAATTTTAAATACTTTAGTATACAAAACATTTTATTTTTTAAAAATATTTATTTGCTTTAGTTGTACACAATGCAATGCATTTATGTTTACGTGGTGCTGGGGATCGAACCCAGGGCCGCGCACGTGCTAGGCAAGCGCTCTTCCGCTGAGCCACAACCCCCAGCCCCATATAAAACATATTTTAATTTGGGGAAAAAAAACACAATCACATGTAATTTTAGAAAGTGGATTTGACCAAAAAAATCAAAGGTCAAATGTTTTCTCTGATACACAGACACTAGTCCAAAGTAAAATAGAGAAAAAGAGAAAGGAAAAAGTGGGCAGGGAATTCCATCAAAATAGAAGAAAGATAAAGGGAGTAGAGGAAGAAGAGGGAGGGGGATGGGATAAGGGAAGAAGAGTGGAATGAATCTGGCCTAACCTTTCTCTGTACACATATGAAATACTACAGTGAATCTCACCATCAGTGTATATCCACAAGATTGCAATTAAAAAAAAAAAAACTCTAATAACAGAAAGAACTGTAAAATAAAGGAAAGTGGGAGTGGGGAGAAATAATTAAAATGGCTTACCAAAATCCATTGTTAAGAAAATCAGTGCCTGTAATCCCAGCAGCTCTGCAGGAGGATCACAAGTTCAAAGCCAGCCTCAGCAATGATGAGACACTAAGCAACTCAGTGAGACCCTGTCTCTAATAAAATACAAAAAAGGGCTGGGGATGTGGCCCAGTGGTTGAGTGCCCCTGAGTTCAATCCCCAGTACCAAAAAAAAAAAAAAAAAAAGGCAAAACTATATATGGTGAAAAAATAACTCTCTGCCCCCACTCGTCCTTCACACTCCCATTCCTTCCCAGGACAACCAACATTCACAGCTTCATAGGTGCCTGCTAGAGATGAGCCATGTGTATACTAGCACACAGCAACAGAGTTTTTTTGAGGGGGTGGGGACCAGGGATTGAATCCAGGAACACTTCACCACATCCTCAGCCCTTTTTATTTTTTATTTTGAGACAGTATCTTGCTAAGTTGCTTAGGGCCTCACTGAATTGCTCAGGCTGGTGTTGAACTTGCAATCCTCCTGGCTCAGCCTCCTGAGTCTCTGTGCCTTGAACAGATCTTTTATATGCAAGTGAAAGAAATCACACATACTGCTATGCATCTTGCTTTGTTTCATATAGCAATAGTTCTATATCAGCACATAGAGAGCTTATTTGTTGTTTTTAATAGCTGTGTATTATTCCATTGTCTGAAGATGTCTTTAACCAACTCTGTTGTATTAATCCACTCTATTAAGATTATTTAAACCGGGCTGGGGTTGTGGCCTAGTGATAGAGCACTTGCACAGCATGTGTGAGGCACTGGGTTCAATTCTCAGCACCACATATAAATAAATAAATTAATTAAATGAAGGTCCACCAACAACTAATAAAGATATTTTTTAAAAAAGATTATTTAACCAATCCTTTATTGATAAATGATCTTTTCCCATCATAAGGAATACAGGGGGTGGGGATGTAGCTCAATGATAGAGCACTATCCAGCACGTGTGAAGCTTGGAATTCAACATCTAGGACCAGAAAAACAGTACAAAAGGTATGTCACACATTTCAATATATAGATGTGATAAATTCCTAGACATATAACTACTGAGAAAATATGTACATTTTAAACTTTGACATATAATTCCCCATAGAGGCTATACAAATTTACACTCCCACTAGCCAGGTATGTATGTTTCTCTATAACCTACCCCATAATAACCAAATATAATGATGAAGACAAAGTCAAAGATAACCAAGGTAGCTTGAAAAACAAGGAAACATAACTGGGACATGCAGGGGGAAAAAATAAATGAATAACAGATGCAGAAACGGTCTCACAAAGACTCCAGATATTGAAATTATCATATACAAGCTATAGAAAAAACTACACCCTCTGTTTATAGAAATGAAAGACAAGATTGAGAATATCCATAAGGAAGAGGAAATAATTTTTTTAAGAGTGAGATGGTAGATATGAAAAAGAATCAACCAGAACTTCTAGAACTGAAAAAACACTATAACCAAAATTAAGAACTCAATGGGTAGATTTAACAGCAGATTAGACATAGCTGAAAAAAAAAAATTAGTGAACCAGTAGAAATTCTCCACAGGGCAGTAGAGGGAAACAAAGGGTGGAAAACACAGAAGGCCAGGGAAGAGACTAAGGTTACAGGAGAGTCTAAAATGCAGGAGAGACGATACAGTACAAGGAACAGCTGGAGCAATACTGGCTCAAGAAATTTCCTGCGCAATGAATAATACCAACACCCAGGCCCCAATATCTAACAAATCCCAACCAGAATGAATGAAAAGAAATTTACACCTAAGTACTTCACATTGAAACTACAGGGGAGAAAAAAAGAGAGAGAGAGAGAAAGAAAAACTTACAAAGCAGCCAGAAAAAAAAAAAAAAAAAAAATATATATATATATATATATATATATACATGCAGAGTGACTGGGCAGCTATTCAGTCATCCTGTAGACAGGAAGCTCTGGGCATGGTGGTGGCAGAGTGCTGTGACACAGTCCTGGAGAGGAAAGTGGGGTGCTGGCCTGGACCATGGTAGAGTCAGGCAGATGGAGGGGTGCAGATATATCAAAAGGCTTGTGGTAGAACTGAAAGGCTGGGCGACTCAGGACGAGTGAGAGGCAGGGACAGATGGCCCTGGTAGTGTCACATCTGTGGAGAATGCAGGGCTGGGGGAACTGATCTGGCCTGGCAGGGGGGCTGGGAGACACTCTGGGGTCCAATTAGCTGCGCAGGAAGGAGAGTTGTGGGGGCGGCAGTGGGCCTCCCTGAGGAGCCAAGGCTCTACTGCCTCAGCTGGCTGACTTAGCAGGCAGGGTAGGTGCTAGAGATGGAGGATGCAGTGCACAGAGGGCCCCTGAGCCTCCCCAGAATCACCCCTCACTTGCTGCAGGGACTGAGTTGGGCTGAGATGGTGCATCTTTCCCTGACCCCACCTCCTGCCCACCCCTCCAAGGTTTTGCTTGGGTTGGCTGCAGAAAAGGGAACTCCAAAGGCAAGTCATGTCCTCACTCTGGTCCGGGGTCTCAGTTCCCATCATCTGATAGCTTATCCACTCTGAAACTCATTTCTGACATCAGGGTACCAAGATTTGAGGTGGTAATTCTGAGCAGCCCTAGGTATGGGCAGAGTGGGGCAAAGCCAGCCAGCTGCAGCAGGACTATGGTTCTGACCCCTGGGGACTGACATTGGGCAGTGTGTGGAAACTCTAGCCCTTGTGAAAATCTCAACCAGAGAAGTCATCCTGGTTGTCCTGTGCCTGAGACCATGGCCCTTGGCCCACACCATGTCTTAGTCTTCTTTCTATTGCTATAACAGAATACCTGAGCCTAAGTAATTTATAAATAATAGAGGCCTATGTCAACTCACAGTTCTGGAGGCCTGAAGTCCAAGGTGGGGTAGCCAACATCTAGTGACCACCTTTTGCTGCATCATAATATGGCAGAAAGGTGGAAAGGTAAACAGGCTTGGGAAGAGGGGAAGCAGGAGGGGCAGCCTCACTTGATAACAAGTTGCTTTCCAGACCTGAGAGATAGGCATTAATCCCTCTTAATGACCTAATCACCTCATGAAGCCCCACCTCCCAACACCACAGGATGATCAAATTTCAGCACCTGTAGTTGGAGGTGGGGCTCAGTGATAGAGCACTTGCCTAGCATGCATGAGGCCCTGGGTTTGATCCTCAAAACCACAAAAACAATAATATCAAGCTGGTGTGGTGGTACACAGCTATAATCCCAGCTTTATAGAAGGTTGAGGCAGAAGGATCACAAGTTCAAGGCCAGCCTTGGCAATTGAGCAAGACCTGTCTCAAAATTAAATAAATAAATACATAAAAGTTTCAGCATGAGTTTCAGAGGAAACTAACCATAGCAATCCATCATAGTCCTGAAGAGAGAGCCAGCCTCTGCAGAAGTTAGCAGCTCTGTTCAGAGCAATCTCAAGGCACACTCAGGGCCATGAGTGGGCAGGAACCAAGTGGGCAGAGCAACACTCTTTTCTGAGAGTCATGGTTTCCCCGAGGTCACACCTACAGAGCCTTGGCTGGTCCCACCCTCCATAAGGAATCAAGTCTTCCCACTTCCCCTTTAGTATTCCCCCCCCCTTTTTTTTTTCCTTTTGGTACTGGGGATTGAACCCAGGAGCACTTTACCACGGAGCCACATCCCTGGTCGTTTTGAGACAGCATCTTGCTAAATTGCTGAGGCTGGCCTCAAACTTGTGCTCCCCCTGCCTCAGCCTTGAGTAGCTGGGATTACAGGTATGCACCACCACTCCCAGCTGTGGTACCCTGCTTTCTCAGTGCTCGGAGGCTCTACAAGCCCTCACTTGCCCCACATAGGATGCAGCCCCTCCCCCAAGCTTCCTTCTGACACAGGCCTCTCAAGCCCCTTGCTGATGGCCTAATTCCTGGAGGCGTTTTTTCCTCCAACAAGATATGTGGTCATGTAACAATGCCTTATCTCTCTTGGGGAGAATGACAGGGCTCCTAGGAGAAGCACATTTTGGCAGCCAGGACCTTTTGACCCAAGGAAAGCTGCTCCAGGCAGGTCACAAGCCTAGGACAGAGTCTGGGACCCTCAGGGGACATCCCAGAGCTGCTCTGTGAGTGGGAACTGCCAGGTGGGTCCAGAGAAAAGGCAGGGCTCAAACCCCTGCCCAGGAAGGGAAGGAGCTGTCTCCAGGCCCAGGCTGGATAGCTTCCCTTTACCAGGCCTGAGGACGGGTGGAGTGAGAGCTGGGCCCGCCGGGCCCTGGCCTGCCCCTGAGCTGCAGGCCCCTATCCTGTTCTCTCTGAATCCTCTCATTTTCCTGGCCTGCTTGGCTAGGATGCTCCTACAGGAGCCCCCAACCACTGAGACCTCCAATAGGGCAGGGGTCAGATGCCAGATTCAGAGAGGGCCTCAGAACAGACCTGACCACTCCCCAAGAGGAAACTGAGGCTCAGCCCAGGGAGGCCTTGCACCCTAGCAAAGGTGTCCTAAGAGGCCTCCCGGACTGTGTCCTCACTCTTCTGATGGGGGGGGGGGAACTCTGTAAGAACTGACCTCACGGACACCCAGTGATCAGGATGTTGGAGGAGATGTAACCTGTTTGCATTTCTTTTCATTTCAATGCAGAGGCAGAGGACAAGAGGAGGTGTCCAATGGCCCCACCAATGTAGGGTGGAGTCTGGGGGCAGGGGCGCCAAGGCTTGGGTTACTATCCTACTCTGGAAACAGGGCGTGGGGCCAGCGGATCGGTGGCCATTACTAATGCATGTGCTGGCTGTGCCTGACCAGCTCTCTCAGCCTCCCCAGGTGGCCCCAAGAGGGGACTGGAGGCACTGGGGCCTAAGGCCCATGGTCACCTCTGGCCCCAGCAACAGCCCTGGGGAAACACCAAGACTGACCTGGGGCAACAATTAGCCCTCCCAGCCTGAGAGCTCAGACAGCAAAAAGGAGGGGCCAAGCAGAATCCTGGCCCAGCACTCTTGTGTGACATGATCCCCACCCCTCAGAGCCTCCCAGGACCCGACCTGTCTGTGCCCAGCTGCCTCCCCTGGAGCTGATACCTCCTTGGATTTGAATTTCATTTTTGCAAGGGAAATGGCCTGCGTTCCTTCCCTGGCCCCCACCTGGATGGTCTCCTCATTCATCCCAAGGTGCCCAGCACCCCAGGGGCTGCTCTGCTCTGAGCAGCCCCCAGGTGGCAGTCTGCTGCTCCCTGAGGTAGGATCAGGGCACTTCCTGCATTCCTGGGCGTGGGGCTTTCCTGGGCTGGGCCTCAGTTTCTCACTGGGTCCCTGATGCCTTTGGGTGTATTGGTCTGTCTGTCCAGCTGTTTTCTATACCTTGTCTTACTGCTGCAAGGACTGAAATTTGTACCTAGTGACCCATTCGGTCCTGGAAGGTGCTGAGGACAGGCTCAGGGCCCTGTGTCACTTGTGCGTTGACATGTGCTCAGAGAACTGAAGCAACTCGATCAAGGTCAAAATCACTCACCCAGGGGCACACAACCATCTCATCGCCAGCCCCCGGAGCCTACCACTGTGCTCATGCGCCGCCCCACGAATAATCTACGCCCGGCTGGCGGGGCTGTCAGCAACCACATTCCTGTCTCACCTTTCTGGAACATCGACACCAGCCTCTCTGTACTCCCTCTGACTGTGGTGGCCCATGCTCCTGTGAGCCCAAGGACCATGTCTTCAGAATGCTTCCTCAATGTCTTCCCCTCCTGGTGAGAACACAGTCAGACAAAGTTTCAGTCCTCAGGTAGAGGAATGTCCTCCCCCTCAAGTTGCCTTGCGTCACAGTGACTAGAGTCTCATTCTCAAAATCATTCATTCAGGTCTGGCCCAAATGCAAATATGAGATTTTCACACCACACACACACACACACACACACACACACACACATTGTTCACATTGCAAGAGCATGTGCAAGAAAACTTTTCTTTTTTAAGTGTGAGGACAAGACCCAGGTTTTCGTGTACGCTAGGCAAGCACTTTACTCCTGAACTACATGCCAGCCCCTTAAAACCTCTTTAATCCATAATTTGGCCTTCTTAATGACAAGAGCAAAAAGAAATGTACCTGGGGCTGGGGTTGTGGCTCAGCGGTAGAGCGCTTGCCTAGCACGCGCGCATCCTGGGTTCAATCCTCAGCACCACGTAAAAATAAAACGCGTTGTGTACAACTAAAGCAAATAAATAAATATTAAAAAAAAGAAGAAGAAAAGAAATGTACCTTTTACATCTTATACGCAAAAATTAATCGTGGGTAAATAAATAGCACAACTGAGAACAAGACTTAATATCTTACAAGAATCCAACTCATTGAGTCCAAGGTTGCCTTCCAGAGCTATGGCAGGGAGACCCAAAGCCCAGGCAATGTCTCCTACAGGGAGCCCTGGCCGCCTCCCGAAACCCTTCTTATGGAACAGATCTCATGCTATCTGGGACAGTCAGGGCACTTGTGACCTTCTTCTTTATATACTACAGGAAGTAGTATATATGTGCATCTTCTGCACGAATGCTGGGTTCCCACCCTATCCTACCAGCAAGATGGAGTCTCCAGGATGAAATGACTCTTGACCACTTTGCTAATGATACATATTTTGTGGGGAAATGCTTTGAGACTTTGTAAATATCCTGCTTCTCACCAAACTTTCAATTAGTTTGTTCATTAGTCTGTTCCTAAAACAGAGGCTCTGATTGAGTCCTTTATCACCTTCCAATGTGGAGCCCCCCAGTTGGGCTCCACAGTTCCTCCAGGGCTGTTGGCCTCCCTGAAGTCCAGTCTCTGGCCAAATGCTGGCTCCAGCATCAGCTCTTGGTGCAGTTGATCAGGGACAGCTCGTACAGAACAGGACTTGGGCACAAAACCTCCATAGTGCCAGAATTGACAACGTCTAGTTTTGTCAGAAAGAGACCTGACAACCCAATGTCCACTAAAAGGAAGGACTAGAATAAACTACTATACAGCAGTAGAAACAAGGTTGATTTCTAAATACCCTTTTCCACTACAAGGACCTAAAGGCTCCCTGGATCAATGGTTGATTCCAGGCAAGAAATGTTCAAACGAGGGCTGGGGTGTGGCAGAGGTAGAACACTTGCCTAGCTTGCGTGAGGCTCTGGGTTCATCCTCAGCTCCTCAAAAAAGAAAAATGTACTAATAAGCCGTGGGACATCTTAAGCCAACATATAAGGACATGTTCAAATAAATATAGGGACATAGCCGGGCGCGGTGCGCGCACGCCTGTAATCCCAGCACTTTGGGAGGCTGAGGCAGGAGGATCGCGAGTTCAAAGCCAGCCTCAGCAACGGCGAGGCACTTAGCAACTCAGTGAGACCCTGTCTCTAAATAAAATACAAAAAAGGGCTGGGGATGTGGCCCAGTGGTTGAGTGCCCCTGAGTTCAATCCCCGGTACCACAACAAAAAAAAAAAAAAAAAAAAAAAATAGGGACATGTCAAAAGAACACAGGAGCATACTTGAGTAGGGTCTCAGTGGCCAAATCAAAGGTGAATTAGCATCAAATATATCTAATGATATTAACAAATGAGAATCCATTGAATAAAATCTGAATCCATGAGTTTATACTGCTGTAAATAAACAAATTAGGGTGGGAGGTTTTACTCAGTTGTAGAGCACTTGCTTAGCAAGCACACAACCCTTGGTTTGATCCTCACCACTGAAAAATACATAATACATTAATGAACAAACTAATTGAAAGTTTGGTGAGAAGCAGGATATTTACATAGTCTCAAAGCATTTCCCCATAAAATATGTATCATTAGCAAAGCAGACAAGAGTCATTTCATCCTGGAGACTCCATCTTGCTGGTAGGATACTGAGGGAACCCAGCATTCATGCAGAAGATGCACATCCCGAGGACTCCAATCATGAAGAGACACCAGAATAAACCCCAAACAAGGCCCATTCTGCAAAGTAAGTAGCCTGACTAGAAGTGGTGGTGCACGCCTGTAATCCCAGAAACTCTGGGGGATGAGGCAGGAGGACCACAAGTTCAAGACCAGCCTCAGCAACTTAGCAAGGCCCTAGCAATTTAGTGAGATCCTGTCTCAAATTAAAAAATAAAAAGGACTGGGGATGTGGCTCAATGGTAAAGTACCCCTGGATTCAATCCCCAGTACCAAAAAACAATGAAAGACAAGGAAGAAAATTTAAATAAATATTACAATATGAACCATGAAAGAAGCCAATTTGAAGGCTGCATACTGTATGAATGTGAGAAAATAAACATTGGTTGTTCAAGCCACCCTGTCTATTGTATTTTGTTACAGTAGCCTGATTTATTTATTCATTTATTTAGTTTTGAAGTAATGGGGATTGACCCCCGAGGCATTCTATCAGAGCTATAACTCCATTCCTTTTTCTTATTTATTTATTTATTAAGTTGCCCAGACTGGCTTCATAGAAGACACACCCCTAGTGTCATGACAGATGACAGTTGACAATTGCCATGATAATGACCAGAAAAAAAGAAAAAAACCAAAACATAAAAGGAGCAGAAAAGTGGTGGTGGTCAACTTCCTAGGAAATCTCTGCCCATTTCCAATGCTCTAGAGCTATGACCTCCCAGCTCCCAACTGGGAGCGAGACGGGTTTGGTTGATCTGTGAGTCTGTCTCCCACTTCTCCTATTCTCATTGGAGAACAGAAGTCTCCATCAGTGCTCTGGGTCTCATTATCCACAATTCCAAGAGGGAAAAAGGACCCAGTCTGGGGTAAAAAATTGGCAGCAGTGCCTGAGGGAAAACACACTCTGCTCATTTACACACACTCTCACACACCCTTCTGACTCCAGATGTGGGTTCCCCACCCCATATTCTAAGCCATCCTCCAGCAGATGGACACCACGTGGGAGTCCCATAAGTCAGTTCAGCCCTGACACTGTCTACCTGCAGAGTCTCAGTCCCACAGGCTGACCGCACTTCTGATGCCAATCACAATCCCCAGGTGGTCACCTGTACTTCTGATCCACCGGCTATAAGTAGGGGTTCCCACACCTCCCTCCCTCTTGGGTTCAGTAATTTGCTAGGATGATCACAGCCCAAGGAGATGCTTTATTACTGGTTTATTATTTTTAAAAAGACAGATAAACAGCTTGATGAAGAGATGCCCAGAGCAAGGTATCAGGAAAGGGTTCAGAACTTCCATCGTCTCTCCAGGCATGTCACCTCCACATGTTCAGCAACCTGGGAGGAATCTCATCAAATCTTAGTGCTCAAGAGGGGCCAGGTATAATCCCTGAATGCCTGTAATTCCAGCAATGGGAGGCCGAGGCAGGGGGAAGGCAAGTTTGTCTTTGGTACTGGAGATTGACCCCAGGGATGCTCTATCACAGAGCCACATTCCCAGTCCTTTTTAATTTTTATTTTGAGACAGAGTCTCACTAAACTGCTGAGGCTAGCTTCAAATTTGTGATCCTCCAGCATCAGCCTCCCAAATCGCTGGGATTATAGGCATGCATGCACCAACATGCCCAGAAAGATGACAAGCCTGAGGCCAGCCTAGCAACTTAGTGAGATCTTTTTTTTTTTTTTTTTTTTTTTTGGTGGTACCGGGGATTGAACTCAGGGGCACTTGTCCACTGAGCCACATCCACAGCTCTTTTTTGTATTTTATTAGAGACAGGGTCTCACTGAGTTGCTAAGTGCCTTGCCATTGCTGAGGCTGGCTTTGAACTTGCCATCCTCCTGCCTCAGCCTCCCAAGTGCTAGGATTACAGGTGTGCGCCACTGCGCCTGGCTTTTTTTTTTTTTTTTTTAATATTTATTTATTTGCTTTAGTTGTACACAATTCGTTTATTTGTACGTGGTGCTGAGGATCGAACCCGGGCCGCGCACGTGCTAGGCGAGCGCTCCACCACTAAGCCACAATCCCAGCCCCCCCTTTTTTTAATATTTATTTATTTGCTTTAGTTGTACACAATGCAATGCATTTATGTTTATGTGATGCTGAGGATCGAACCCGGGCCGTGCACGTGCTAGGCGAGCACTCTACTGCTGAGCCACAACCCCAGCCCCACTTAGTGAGATCTTGTATCAAAAACATTTTTTTGGGGGGGGGGGGGGGGGTACCAGGAATTTAACCCAGAGGCCCTTAAACCACTGAGCCACTTCCCCAGCAGGTTTTTATTTTTTTTAATTTTTTAAGACAGGGTCTTTGAAATTTTTTAAAATATTAATATTTAAATAAATTTTAAATATTAAAACAATTAAAGACAGGGTCTTTAAAAAATATTAAACATTTTATGTAAAGACAGGGTTGCTGAATTGTTTGTGGTCTCGCTAAGTTGCTGAGACTGGCTTTGAACTCACAATCCCCTCACCTCGGCCTCCCGTTCTGCTGGGATTGCAGGTGCCCTCAAAGACTTTTTAAAGAGATCTGGGTATATTGCTCAGAGGTCAAGCACCCTGGGTTCAATCCTGAACACTGCATTTTTTTTAAAGGGGGATTTTGTTTTTGCAGTGCTGGGGATTGAACCCAGGAGTTAGAATGCTAGGCAAATGCTCTACCATTGAGCTATGTCTGCCCCAGCCCCAGTCAAGAGTCTATAGAGTTTAATTGCATTTAATCTCCAGCACCTGTTCCCCCTTCCAGAATTGTGTGGGGCTGAGTGTCCCAACCCTCTAATCACTTGGTTTCTGGTGATCAGCCTTCTCCTCAGGCTATCAGGGGCCCTAATTTGCCACCTCATCAGCATAAATTCAGGTGTTGGGAAAAGGGGAATAACAAAAGTCACTCCTAAGGCTCAGGAAGGGACAAAGACAGAGATATCTGTGAGGCCACAGGAAATAGAGGTCTGAAACTCAGGGTGGAGCTCTGCCTGCAGAGACAGACCTGGCTGTCAGCAGCAGGTGATGGAGGTGGAAGTTGGGGGCATTGGTGACACCCCAGAACATCAGTTGTTTTCGTTCCCTGAGGCTGCTGTAACAAATGACCACAACTGGGTACTTGGAATGACAGAAAATGATCCTCTCACAGTTCTGAAGGCCAGAAGTCCATATTCCAGGTGTTGGCAGTAGTATCAGGAAAGGATACCTGGACTCCCCGAGAAAATCTGCCCTGTGCGATTCACCCAGCTTGAGTGGCTGCCGGCAGTCCTCAGAGTTCCTTGGCTTGCAGACGCGTCACTCCAAGCTCTGCCTCCTCCTCTGCTGTGTCTGTCTCCTCTTTGTGGCTCTGATGGGGACTCTTGTCATTGGACTTAGGGCCCAGCTGCATGATCCAGGGTCATCTCATCTCCAAATCTTCAACTCAATCACATCTGCAAAGACCCTTTCTCCAAATAAGGTCACAATTGCAGGTTCTGAAGATTAGGACATGGACGTCCCTTTTCTGGAGCTACCATTTAACCCACCATGTCTTTTTTTTTTTTTTTTTTTTGGTACCAGGGATTGAACTCAGGGGCACTCGACCCCTAGACCACATCCCCAGCCCTTTTTTTGTATTTTATTAGAGACAGGGTCTCACTGAGTTGCTAAGTGCCTCGCCATTGCTGAGGCTGGCTTTGACCTCGAGATCCTCCTGCCTCAGCCTCCCAAGTGCTGCGATTACAGGTGTGCGCCACCACGCCCGGCTCACCATGTCCATCTTAAAGAGAAGAAAACAGGCAAGGACCCTGAGAATCATCATTGATGCCACAGGACTGCAGAGGACCCACTGGGGATGGGAAACAGTGGGAGCACACATCCTGGTTCTCTGTTGATGCCACTTCTGTTTCCTTTGGGACTTAGTGAAGTCTGTTTTGAAAGTTCTGGTTTGGGTTGGGAGATTAGTGGTGGAGTCCTTGCATGTCACGGGCAAGGCCCCAGAGGCTCAGCTTCCTCATAAGAGACAACAAACAGTGCCTGCCTTACAGGCCATGGTTTGGGGAGTAGAATGGGTGAGTGTGGTGGTCGCCAATGGTGGTAACTGTTATAGCACTGCTCTGGGAGATGGAAATAGACTGGGTCTGAGGTGACAGGAGCAAGGGTTTGGGAGAGGGCGCTGTGAGCACTGGGACCCTGATCCATCTCTCTGAGGTCCTCCCACCTTGGGAAGTAGGAGCTCAGGAGCTGAAAGCAGAGAATTCCTGGGAGGCAGGAATGCCTTCATGGACCTCACCAGGCCGATCATGGGAGGTCAGCAGAGTGCTTCCAAGACAGGAGGGCCCCCGTGTCCAATCCTTGTTGCCCAGGCCCAAGAGTGCTTTCTCAAAGAACTATGGGAAAGATCCCACGCTCTGCCTCATGCTCAAGAACCTGTCACCAGAAAGTCCTGCTTAGTTTCCTCTTGCACTAATGCTGGATTCCTGTCACATGGCCCCATACTGGGGGCTGGGAGACAAAAGGCAAAGGGTCTTTTTGGGGAAAAAGCACACATGAGAGTTGGAGGCTTCTTCCCAGCTCCCCAGCCACAACTACACACCCCTCTGCTTTGGGGGACAGGTGGACAGGGAGGGGCCAAACCGCCACCTGGAGAAGTCAGGCCTGTCCTGGAGCTCTCTCCCAGCCTCTGTCAACTTCAAAAGCAATTTCCTTTATTGCTGGCGCCATTGGCTGGAACTCTGGAGGAGCAAATTAATGTTGGGCGCAGGTGGGCACAGTTAATACCTGCGCAGGGCTTTATGTTCCCTCGGCGGTAAACAAAGATAACCTGAACTCTAAACAGTCACTTCCAGGCTGCCCACGCCGGCCTCCCCGCCGCAGATCCTGGGCTTCTTTGTGTGAAGGGCCTGGGAGCCCTTCCTCCTCCTCTCCCCTGGGACGCGGGGCAGTGCGGACTGACGGGATTCCAGGGCCAGGGGCCTCCCTCCACAGCCTCGGGCAGCGGCTCGGCCCGAGGACCCTCCCGCCATCCCGGCAAACCCTGCCGCCCAGCCTCCAGGCCCCGCCCCGCGCAGGAAGTCCCGTCTTCCTGCAATTGCTGTGATTATCCCGTGCCCCTGGGGGCCTCCAGGCTGGCTGGCTGGCGGCGGGGGCCCAGGCGCCTGGTGCCCCACGTCCACACCCACCGCTTCTGCTTCCTGCTGCGGGGTGGGGACAGCTCTCCCTGATGGCTGGGCTCCTGAGCCTGCTGGCGGGTAGAGGGTCCCTGTCCCTCATCATGCCTTTGAGGGCAGGCCCTTCCTGGGCTGACAGAGGCCCTTGCAGAGCGACACTGCAGAGTCCCGGGCTGACCTCATGGGGGTCCCAGAGCAGGTCCCACGGGGGCCAGGCATGAGACTACTAGTCACTACAGCTTTTTCACACCGACTAGGATGTGCTGACCACTTGGCTACTGGGGCTTATTTTACCATCCCACCAACAGCCCTGTGAGGCGGCACCATTGTGCTCATTTACCTGGTCTAAGGAGATGAGACTCAGGGACAGATGGCGCCAGTTCACAACCCTGAGTGGCCCCCACACTTTCCACCCATTGCCTCATTTGACCCCCTCACAATCCCTTGAGGCAGGTGCTCTGATTACTGCCCATGCATAGGTCAGGGGATGGGGTGTCTTGCATGAGGTCAGCCAGCTGCCTGGCTCTCAGTCGCTGAAGAAGCCAGGACACCTGAACAGAGGGCTTTTTCCCCCTCTGGTGCTGGTGGGCACGGTTAATACCTGTGTAAGACTTTATGTTCAGGCCCCTCATAAGTGCTAGGCAAGTGCTCTACCACTGAGCTACATCCCTAGCCCTAAATGGGACTTTTTTTTTTTTTTTTTTTTTTTTTGGTACCAGGGGTTGAACTCAGGGGCATTCAACCACTGGGCCACATCCCCAGCCCTTTTTTGTATTTTATTAGAGACAGGGTCTCACTGAGTTGCTAAGTGCCTCACCATTGCTGAGGCTGGCTTTGAATTCACGATCCTCCTGCCTCAGCCTCCCAAGTGCTGGGATTACAGGCATGTGCCACCGAGGCCTGCCCAAATGAGACTTTTAACTACTCTTTTCAGTGCTGCCAAGGTGGTAGCATAAGAGTCAGTTCTGGAAACCTTTCTCTGTATAGCCTGCATGCTCCTGCCCCAGTGCCCACAGCCAGCATCCTCAGGGACCTTGGGTACTGGTCATGCCAGGTCATGGGATTTCCAGAGCCTCCTCTCTTTTTGCTCTCTCTGCTCCAGTCCATCTTCTGCTTTGCCACCAGACTACTTTCTTCATGTCCAGGCCCCTGCTGACACCTACAGAATCACATGGAAAGTTCTCAACCTCCAATTCCTCCGAACCTCATCCCCCAGGCTTCCTGCCCAGACATACAGGGCTTCCACCTCCACCATCCTCTAGAGAGGAGGGATCTGTCCCAAGCAGCACAGGAGGTGCAGTGGCTGGGGCCAGGGGAAGCTTCCAGTAGGAAGCAGCTTTTAGGGTGGATGGCAAAGGATGCTGGCTGAAAGCGGGTCAGGAGGGCCAGGCAGAGGAGTGGGTATGGGCAAGGCTGAAGCAGGAAGGCGGGGTTCAGACGTCATCCAGAGCAGCCCCAGAACACAGGAGGGGACACAGCCATCCCTAAGACCTCCAGGAAGGGACGGGAAGCCCGGTGTGGCAGGTGGGAAGACGCAGGTGAGGAGGCGTGTGACGGAACCTCATTCTGGTTCCATCTCTGCCGGTCACTGTGAGCTCACCCAAGTCATTCTGACCCTCAGGTTCAGGTCCTTCTCTGTAAAGTGGGGGTATGGAGGACAAAGTGAACCAATAGTCCCTTTTCAAAATGTTTTTAGCTTTAGAATCTGGAAGGGTTTGTTGTTTTTTGCTGGGGTACCGGGGATTGAATCCAGGGCCTCATGCATGTTAGGCAAGTGCTCTACCACTGAGCTGCATCTCCAGCCCTTTTCTAAATTTTATTTTGAGACACGGTCTCACTAAACTGCCCCGGTTGGTCTCTATTTTGTGACCCTCCTACCTAGCCTCCCAAAGGACTAGGATTTCAGGGGTCACCATGTTTAACTGAAGCTTTGCTTTTCTTCTTGTCTGAGAGTGGAACCGAGGGCTTTGAGGAGGCTAAGCAGGAGCTTTACCACCAAGCTACACCCATAGCCCTGGGAGCTTTTTCTCAAAGCAGATCTTTCTAGGAGGACTTAAGAATAGTGGATGTCATGCTAAGTGAAATAAGCCAATCCCCAAAAACCAAAGGTCGAATGTTCTCTCTGATATGTGGATGCTAACACAAAGTAAGGGGTGGGGGAATAGAAGTTCATTGGATTAGACAAGGAAGAATGAAGGGAAGGGAGGGGGAGTGAGGAGAGTTAAGAAGAGGAAGGGCTGCAGAATAAATCTGACATAACTTTCTTATGTTCACATATGAATACATGACAGTATAATGCCACATCATGTACAACCACAAGAGTGAGATGTTATACTCCATGTATGTATAATATGTCACTGTCACGTATAAACCAAAAAAAAAAAAAAAAAAAAAAAAAAAAAATTTAGCCCGGCAGCTCACACCTGTAATACATTCCACTGTCACGTATAACCAAAAAAAAAAAAAAAAAAAAAAAAAAAAAAAAAAAAATTTAGCCCGGCAGCTCACACCTGTAATCCTAGTGGCTTGGTAGGCTGAGGCAGGAGGAGTGAAAGTTCAAAGCCAGCCTCAGCAATTTATTATTCTTTTTAATATTTATTTATTTGTTTTAGTTGTACACAATGCCTTTATTTTTACGTGGTGCTGAGGATCAAACCTGGGCTGCGCATGTGCTAGGCAAGCGCTCTACCACTGAGCCACAACCCAGCCCCTGGCCTCAGCAATTTAGCAAGGCCCTAAGCAACTTAGTGAGACCCTGTCTCTAAATAAAATATAAAAAAAGGGCTGGGGATGTGGCTCAGTGCTTAAGCACCCTGGGTTCAATTCCTAGTAAAAAAAAAAAAAAAAAAAAAGATTAATTAATTAAAAAAAAAAAAAAAAGGACGTAAACAGAGAAGTAGGAATAAATGGGAGAGTAGGAGCCCAGGGGCCATGGCCTCCCCTCCTCCTCTGTTTGTGGAGGAAGCAAAGTTTGACAATCACTAGGCTTAGGAGTCTGTCAGATGACAGTCTCACTTCACCCTGTGATGGACCTTCCACCTGCACTGTCCACCCCTGGCTCAGGCCAGGCTGAGGCCCTGCTTTCCTACTGTCCCCTCCAGGGCTGTGATTGCTCTTGGAAGGGGGTCAAAGAACCCCTGCCCTCAAGAAGGAGGGGCCCTAGGTCCCCAGTCCTTCCAGGTATCCTTACTGACTTGTCTGAATTTCTGTGGGTGCTGTGTCCCTGCAGCCCGCAGGAGGAAGGACTGCTTGCCAGGAACCAAAAAGTGGGACTGGACCCTGCCTCTTCCAGTATGGAATCTTCTAGGCTCTCTTGGCCTGCCAGGCTTAGATCAGCCCTGCCATGCTTCTTCTGGTCTCCAATCAGCAGTGGCTGCTGGAATTTGCAACCCTGCACCGCCCCTCGCAGAGCCAGGGTACCTATTGCATACGTGCCTTGCTTGTTGAAATTTAGGATAGCAAGTATGTGACATGCAGCTTCTGTAATATGAACCAAAAATATTTCCAATTTGCACCTTCTTCGACCTAGAGATACCAGTCATTGGAATGATTCCTAAGGAAATTCACCATTTTCTGATAGCAGGGAATTGGAAACTGCCCACCTGACTTAAGATGGACTTGATAGATGAAGTCATAGTCATACTGTACAGCTGTTCACTGTCATAGAATATAATTTTCCCAAATGGGAAAAGGAGCCAGGTATGATGGCACATGCACGTAATCCCAGTGACTTGGGAGGCTGAGGCAGGATTGCAAGTTCAAGGCCAGCCTCAGCAACTTAGTGAGACCCTGTCTCTAAATAAAATAAAAAAAAGGGCTGGGGATGTGGCTCAGTGCTTAAGCACCCTGGGTTCAATTCCTAGTACAAAAAAAAAAAAAAAAAAAAAAAGATTAATTAAATTAAAAAAAAAAAAAAAAAGGACGTAAACAGAGAAGTAGGAATAAATGGGAGAGTAGGAGCCCAGGGGCCATGGCCTCCCCTCCTCCTCTGTTTGTGGAGGAAGCAAAGTTTGACAATCACTAGGCTTAGGAGTCTGTCAGATGACAGTCTCACTTCACCCTGTGATGGACCTTCCACCTGCACTGTCCACCCCTGGCTCAGGCCAGGCTGAGGCCCTGCTTTCCTACTGTCCCCTCCAGGGCTGTGATTGCTCTTGGAAGGGGGTCAAAGAACCCCTGCCCTCAAGAAGGAGGGGCCCTAGGTCCCCAGTCCTTCCAGGTATCCTTACTGACTTGTCTGAATTTCTGTGGGTGCTGTGTCCCTGCAGCCCGCAGGAGGAAGGACTGCTTGCCAGGAACCAAAAAGTGGGACTGGACCCTGCCTCTTCCAGTATGGAATCTTCTAGGCTCTCTTGGCCTGCCAGGCTTAGATCAGCCCTGCCATGCTTCTTCTGGTCTCCAATCAGCAGTGGCTGCTGGAATTTGCAACCCTGCACCGCCCCTCGCAGAGCCAGGGTACCTATTGCATACGTGCCTTGCTTGTTGAAATTTAGGATAGCAAGTATGTGACATGCAGCTTCTGTAATATGAACCAAAAATATTTCCAATTTGCACCTTCTTCGACCTAGAGATACCAGTCATTGGAATGATTCCTAAGGAAATTCACCATTTTCTGATAGCAGGGAATTGGAAACTGCCCACCTGACTTAAGATGGACTTGATAGATGAAGTCATAGTCATACTGTACAGCTGTTCACTGTCATAGAATATAATTTTCCCAAATGGGAAAAGGAGCCAGGTATGATGGCACATGCACGTAATCCCAGTGACTTGGGAGGCTGAGGCAGGATTGCAAGTTCAAGGCCAGCCTCAGCAACTTAGCAAGGCCCTGTCTCAAAATAAAAATGCTGGGGATGTGGCTCAGTGGTGGAGGACCACTGGGTTCAACCTCCAGAAGGGCAAAAAGAAAGAAACCAAATGGGAAAAGGTTACTTTGTAAGAAAAGTAAGACACTGTATGAAACAGAATGTACAAAGAGGCCTCACTGTCTGTTAAAAACAACATGCACATAGAACAGACAGGAAAAGTGTGCTGCTTCCAGGTTAGCAGTTTTCTGGGGTTCACATTGTCTGCCCTGGTCCCCACAGTCTAGTGATGGGGACACCAAAGATTAGTTTTAAAAGAAATCAGAGAAAAAGGAAAAATCAAAATCCAGTACACTCAAAAGAATTCCGCTGGGTTGCACACCCATGGCACACGGGCGTGAGAGGCCCGGCACCCCGTGGCACGCTTCCCCACCCCCTTTTTCCATCTTCTCTCAAACTCAGGTCATGTGATGTTCTCCATGAGGAGGGTCCATATCCTCAGCTCCTCTGCCTGGGGCCAGCTGGGTTTCCTGGGAAGCCTGGGACACCTAGTGCCCAGACTGAGCCCCACTCCAAGGGGCAGCCTGCAGCCGTGAAGGGGAGAGCCCTGAGGGTGAGGAGAGAATGGGAGATTAGGCCTCGCTCCTCTCCAAGTGAGGAAGACCCCAGGACTCCAAGCCACCGATCCTGCCGTCCAGCCTCCTGGGAGGCCCTGCTGCACCAAGGAGCAGGTTGGGGCCAATCAAATTGGAGGCTTCCCTAAAGGGGTACGTATTGTCCCTTCTGTCCAAGGGTAGGGGAAGGCAACAGGAACAGCCCATCCAGGGCTGGACTCCGGCCCCACCTGCGTGGGGCAGAACTGACTGGAACTGGGAGGAGAGAACTTTGCCAGACTTGTCCCACCTAGCTGCCCCAGCTGGGCAGCAGAAGGACCTCCTAGTTCCTTCACAACCTGGGAAAGGGGCAAAGACCTGGCACCGTTGGAACAGGCCCAGGAAACTAGAGCATTGTTGGCCTCTTTTTTTTTTTTTTTTTTTTTTTTTGGTACTGGGATTGAACTCAGGGGCACTTGACCACTGGGCCACATCCCCAGCCCTTTTTGTATTTTATTAGAAGCAAGGGAGCCGGCGCGCGGTGGCGCACGCCTGTAATCCCAGCACTTTGGGAGGCTGAGACAGGAGGATCGCAAGTTCAAAGCCAGCCTCAGCAATGGCGAGGCACTTAGCAACTCAGTGAGACCCTGTCTCTAAATAAAATACAAAAAAAGGTCTGGGGATGTGGCCCAGTGGTCGAGTGCCCCTGAGTTCAATCCCCAGTACACACACACATAACAAAAAAAAAAAAAAAAAAAAAAAAAGAAGCAAGGTCTCACTGAGTTACTAAGTGCCTCACCATTGCTGAGGCTGGCTTTGAACTCGCGATCCTCCTGTCTCAGCCTCCCAAAGTGCTGGGATTACAGGCGTGCGCCACCGCGCCCGGCTTGTTGGCCTCTTGGCTAGTGTCACAGTAAACAAGTTACCGTACCTCTCTTAGCCTCAGTTTCTTCATCCTCCTGGTAGGCTAGGGACACCTCTCCTTCAAGGGAACATCAGGCTTACGTTCGGTAATCTATGGAAGGCACAGTGCACAGAAATGGGAGGCCTGGTGCCGTGTTTCTTCCCCTGTCCTTGCAGGCCAGGAGCCATCGCAAGCATCTTATTACAGGATCCGCACTAAGGAGAGGGAGCCTAGCAGAGGACCTGCAGACCCACCCTGGTAGCACCCTGTGTGGGGAGCCATGAGGATCTGCCACCCTGTAGGGCAGCAGGGTATGTCGGGATGGAGGCTGAGGAGGGACCGTCCAAGATAGACAGCAGGGGACAGAAGGGCAAGCGTCAGGAAGACTGAGACAGAAAGGAGAGAGAGAAAGCCAGCAAGAGCAGGACCACAGAGCGTTCCAGAGACTCCAAGAGGCTGCCAGTGCCCACTGTGTCAGGGATCCTGGTCGGCTGGGCCGCAGGGGTAGGGGTAGGACATGGTTTGGGATCCCAAGTAGAGTTGCCAGATTTAGAAGTAAAAATATAAGATTCCCAGTCAAATTTTAATTTCAAGTGAACGATATATATTTTAATATTCCCATGTCTTCTGGCTAGTTAGTACCATATTTACACTAAAATGTTTTCATTGTTTATCTGGAATTCCAATCTGACTGGTGTTTTGGGTCTTACCTGGCACCCGAGGCCCAGGGCCTGTGCTTTCCTCAGCTGCAGATGGAACTCAGTGGGTGCCTAATTGCTCCCTCTGGCCACTGATGCCCATCTCCATGCAGCCAGGGAGGGGCCCTTCCTGTCCTGGTACACACTCAACACACTCGAACAGGGAGGCCAGGCCTTGCCCTAGTGCAGGGAAATGCTGACCCACGACAGGGCCCCTTTGTCCAGGGCCAGCACAGAGCTAGAAGCCATTTTGTCTGCCTGTGCCTTACTGTCCTGAGCTACCAGCAGCCTGCCAAGAGGCTCAGGTAGCCTGAGAGATGGCGCCTATGAGTTCCTCAAGGATGAGTGACAGCAGCTAATCTGGGACAGGTGCCCTGAGGAGGCATAGCCTCTGTTAAGGGGCCCAGGTGTGGGGACACTGCCAGGGAAATATGTCCACTCTACCCCCAGCCAGCTCTTGGAACAGTGTAAATGCCATGGCTGGAGAGAGCTCTGACACCCCCTCTTGGTTTTTTCTTTTTCTTTCTTTTTTGAAATGGGATCTCCCTCTGTTGCCCAGGCTGGCCTGGAACTTGGGATCCTCCAGCCTCAGCCTCCTGAGTAGCTGGGATTGAAGCTACTGGCGCAACCCTTTATTTTAATAGTCTCCTGAGGCCCAGAGAGGCAGTTCTGGGCCCAGCGCCCAGGCCCCTTGGCCCTGTGGTGGTGCTGTGTTCTGTGGTGTGAAATGCTACCTCACTGCCGTGGCCTCTGGCCTTGACATGTTCCTTCTTTCATGGGGATCTAGCATTTTCTGCTTGGCAATGTTCCTTTTCCTCCTGTCTCATCGAGGTACAACAAACGCAACTGCAAGGTCCAGCATTGCCCCTGGTTTCATAGCTACAGCAACAGGCACACAGAGAGACGGTGGTAGAGTGACAACCAGACCCAGAGCCCATCTTGGCTGGAGGCAGAAGAAGAACCTGCAGGCAACTAGCTGCTCATTCTTCAACCAGTCTGGGGTGGGACCCAGAGTAGATGCAAGCTTCTGCAGAAACTCTAGCTTATGGGCATGCTCAGATGAAGAAATAGATTTTTTTGTGAATTTGCCTGCTAACACGCCCCCCCATAGTTAGTGGATGTCACTTCCTGCTTGGAAGGACTGTAAACTCATCAAAGACAACAGCAAAGCCCCTCAACCCCAGGGTGAGCCCCCACCCTGCTCTCTGCAAAAATGTGGGCTGATCCTGGGACTGAGCTCTGAGTTCTCCACCGCCTGCTTGGCTTGAATGGATGGCTTCTGATCTTCCCCTCACCTCAGTTTCCCCACCTGTGAAGTGGGTGGAACTTCACTGTCCTCTAAAGCTTATTGGGCCCCCAGTGGTGCCCTGTTTGATTACAAAGTGGATTAAAAGTTGTGGTGCACTTGATACAAGTAACTCTATCAGGTACACAGATAGTTTCGTTGAAAAGCAGCCTCAGGTGGCCTTTTGCCAGCCTCCCTACCCCTCCCTAAAAGCCCCCATGGAATGGGCCTTGAAGGAAAGAGACAAGATAATAGGCTCCTGCTGATACCCCTGAAGTCTCTCTTACCAAAGGCCCTCAGGGAGACCCGGCTGGGCAAGTTCCCAGGCCAGCCCCACTCGAGTTCTGTTCCTCGCTAGGCTTCCCAGGCTGGTTCCTATAGAAAAGGGTCACAGTGGCCCAGACCACAGGCTGCAGCCCGGAGATACAGAGCTCGAGACATCGCATGAGGGGTGCCCAGGTGCCCAACCACCTGGCCACTGTGTCCCACCCCGATTGCAGCCCACACCAGGTGCCTTTGGTGGAGCCCGTGTTTCTTAATGCAAGAGAATCTCATGTGACTCAAACTCAGGATCACCTCTGGGCAAGACCCGGTCCCCTCATGTCCCCTGGACATTCACGTGGGGGAAAGGGTGAGCTGACCCAGGGGAAGCAGCTAAAAAGGCCAGTCAGTCTGTTCCTCACCACGTGTCCTAAGGGGTCACTGGGACCCTGAGGTCAGCATGTAGGAAGCGTTTAGTCACCACAGCTACATTAGCAGGTGGATCCCAGAGGTTTGTCCCCTTCCTTCTTGGCAGGAGGGGGGTTGTTGCTCCTTTTGCATGAACAGCTCTTCTGCAAGGCCTTCCAGTGTCCACTCCTCAGACCTCTTCTAGAAGCAGACCTCAAGCAAACAAGTATGTAAATGAAACATGTCCTGTCAGTTGTCAGAAAGTTGGACATTAATGGAATAGCGTTACCCTCCCAGGTGGCAGGGACTCAAAATGCTGATATCCAGGCCTCTGGTGGCCTAGGCCAGCTGCACCACAGGCTGCCAATGGCCACTGAGTGAGGCCAAAGGCAGTGAGGCTGAACTGTTTCATTCACGAGGGATGGAAAATGTCCTGAGCCTGTTCTTCGGAGCCCAGTGACCTGCTCTGTTGGGGCTGACACTGCATTAGAAGACGCAGTTCCAGAGAAAAATTTGGAATTCATAGTTTTGTGACCAGCACGTGTGGCTGGCATAGTTGGCCAGGTGGGGCCAAGCCCTGTCAGGAACCCAGAGTCTCAGGTTGCCTCCGGGCCACTGGAAGCCCTCAGCCATCCTGGGGACCCTGCTTTCTCTTCTCATGTGCAATGGACAGACCGTCACCCTGGCACTCCAACAGACTCAGTTTGAGTCCTGGCTCCACCCATCCTCACTGAGTGACCAAACTATCAGAGCTCTTAAGTCTCCATTTTCTCATCCACAAAGTGGGTGTAAAAACACTAACCTCACATGCCTGTGGTGGGGAGGCTACATACCCACAGGGAAAATGTGATCTCCCTCCTCCTGGTTTTTTAATTAATTACAGTCCAGAAAGATACATCATGATCACGAACAAATGCCATCATTTATTTATTCAATAAAAAAATAAGTGCCTCTTATGTGTCCAAACAGGTGCTGTTAACACCTGGGCTCTTGGGTCATCAGAAATGGGTCTGGGTTTGCAGGTAGGGGTGTTACGCAGGGCAGGCTCTCAGCCTGCCAGGTACCGTGGCTGTGTATGGATTTTCATCAGGAAAAAGTGTGCAGCAAACGTGAGAGGGTCTCCAGGAGGGAGAGCTTGGCTTTCTAATCTCAAGGCTGAGGGCCACTGGAAGCAGGGAGGGCAGAGGCCTGACAGGCAAGGTCAACACCACCAAGGTGAGAGAGCAAACGTGGTTCAGCTACAACTCCTTGGGACTGGCTTGAGGGCTGAAGTCCCTGGGAGAACCCAGCTGGGCAGGGTGGGGGAGACTCCTTCAATGCCACCTAGAAGGCTGGAAGTCAGATGGGCCTCCACAGGGGGGCTGGGGAGATAGCTCCGTTGGTAGAGTGCTTGCCTTGCATGCACAGGGCCCGGGGTTCGATCCCCAGCACCACACACACACACACACACACACACACACACACACACACGGAGATGAACCTCCCCAGGGACAAATGATGCAGCCAGAAAATCAAGATTCTCTGATGGCCTGGTGTGGTGGTGCACACCCCATCCCAGTGCTGGGGATGGGCCTCAGTGGTCAAGCGCCCCTGGGCTCAATCCCTGGTACCAAAAAACCAAACCAAACACTCTGATTCCAATCTCAGCTCTGCTATTCCCTAGCTGTGTGGCCTGAACAAATCACTTGATCTCCCTGAGCCTTGTTTCCTCACCTGTACTGAGAGTTTTCCTGAGAATCAGGTGTTGTGTGGGAAAGCTCTTTGTTAACAGCGCGGGAGCCTCATGGGGCTGGATGAGGACCTGGGTCTGAACTTGCCCCTGCCCAGTACCTTCTCAGTGAACTTGGAAAACACACACTGCTGAGATCTGAGGGAAAATGAGAAAGTGGGAAGAATCCTGCAAACCTGGATCCCTCCGGCCTCAGCGAGAGCTTCCTGCTTCCCGGAGCATCCTTGACCTAAGTGCCTCAGGTTTCCATGGCGGCTCCAAGAGCCCTGCACCTGCTTCTCAGCGTGGCCTTACCACATTCCGGAGCCAGGCCCTCCCCTCCCTCTCCCACCTACGCTCCCAGGCACAGGAGCACCCAAAAAGATGCTCAGCATCACCAATCCTCGGGAAATGCAAATTAAAACCACAAGATATCACCATACCCCACTAGAATGCTAGAATTAAAAGGACTGGTGAACCTAGCGTTGGTCAGGAGGTGGAGCGCCCAGACCTCTCAATTCTCTTCTGGGCCAAGGGAAATGGGAATCCGCAGTATCATCCATGGCCACGAATTGATATAATGGGAGTATTTATATCCCAGAAACCAGAAAATACTACAAGCTAGAGCTTCCCCCACTCCAGACAGCCAGTTGTTACACACTTATCAGTGCAACCTCTGATGGAAACATACCTACACAGAGACTTGCACATGAATATTCATAGTAACTTTATTCATAATAACCAAAAAAGGGGACCTGGGGTTGTGGCTCAGCGGTAGAGCGTTTCCCTAGTGAGTGCGCCGCCCAGGTTCGATCCTCAGCACCACGTAAAAATAAACGCATTGTGTACAACTAAAGCAAATAAATAAATACTAAAAAAAAAAAAAAAAAAAAAAAAAAAAAAAGAAAGAAAGAAAGAAAAGAAAAGAAAAAGCCAGGCGCGGTGGCGCACGCCTGTAATCCCAGCACTTTGGGAGGCTGAGGCAGGAGGATCGCGAGTTCAAAGCCAGCCTCACCAATGGCAACTCAGTGAGACCCTGTCTCTAAATAAAATACAAAAAAGGTCTGGGGATGTGACCCAGTTGTCGAGTGTCCCTGAGTTCAATCCCCGGTACCACAAAACAAAACAAAAACCAAAAAATGGAAAGAACCCAAATGTTGGTCAACTGAGGAATGGTCAAAGAATCTATGGTACTTCCCCATGATGGAATATTACCAAACAATGAAAAGGGAATGGATTAGTTGGGCTCTGTGGCACATACCTGTAATCCAAGCGTCTTGGGAGGACAAGGCAGGAGGATTGCAAGTTTAAGGTCAGCCTTAGCAACTTAACAAGACCTTCAGCAACTTGGTGAGACCCTATCTCAGAAAAACAACAACAACAAAAGGCTGGGGGTGTGGCCCCGTGGTAGAGTGCCCTAGTACCGCCGAAATAATAATAATAATAATAATAATAATAATAATAATAAATTTTAAAAAATAAGTAAAAGGAACCCGATTCAAAAGGTTACATGTTTCATGCTTGTATATAAATGAAATTCTGGAAAAGGCAAAACTACAGTGATGGAAGGCAGATTAGTAGTTGCCAGGGGTTGGAATGATAGTGTGGGTTGTGGGAGAGGAGGGAGATCGACCACAAAAGGCAGGAGGGAAATTTTGGAGAAAATGGAAATGTTCCATTTCCTGATTGCAGTACTGCTTACATGGATTAGATAAAGGTATACACAAAGCTCATTTAATTGTGTGCTTAAATTGATTAATTTTATTCTGTGTGAATTGTAATTCAACAAAGCTGTCCAAGCAAACCAGAACCCAAACCTTACCCATCCCATGGCCCACTCTCTGTGGTGGACTCACCGGGGAACAGCCTCAGAGGAAACTCCTTCTCCCAGCGGCTGTCTCTGGAGGAGAGGTAGGCAGGGAAGCTGTTTTAAAGCAGAGGCCACTCCCCCTTGTGGGGCCACCCTCTCCACTTCTTCCTTGTCCACTGAAGAAGTGGGTGACCTCGGGATGCTGACTGGCAAGTCCTCGTCTTTTTCCCAAAAGGGGTGGACTTGAGAGAACCGCGGTCATTAAAACTTAGAGGAAAGATGATGGGGGTGGGGGAAAATCTGAAGACCAGGAGGGACCAAGACCCAGCCATCATTCCATGTGTGCTTGGAGGGTTAGCATATGGCCGGTAATGACCAGCTGTTCTCTGTCAGTTCCAGATGGATTCTGAGAAAAATGGGCTTTCTGTGTAGCAGGAAAGTTTATGGTAGGATATAATGATGAACTTCCTGAGAAAGTTTTTTTTTTTTTTTTTTTTTTTGTATTTTATTAGAGACAGGGTCTCACTGAGTTGCTAAGTGCCTCGCCATTGCTGAGGCTGGCTTTGAACTCGTGATCCTCCTGCCTCAGCCTCCTAAGAGCTGGGATTACAGGCATGCGCCACCACGCCCGACTCAGAGAAGGTTCTTGATAAAAGTGCACATGGTACATGTGTGTGTTTGTGTGTGTTGTAACCAGAGCAAGGGAAGAGGACACACTTGGACTAATTCCTTTCTCTGAAGCACTTTAGGAATTGGAAAGACAAACCTTGCTCTGAAACAAGCCCGAGTCCCTCTGGGCTGAGGACAAAGGGATAGACTTGGGCTCTTTTGCTAGGTACCTCTGAGGGCAATTAGCTAGCTGGCCCATCAGTGAGACCCCAAGCCAGGAGTCTGTGGAGCCAGATGGGTACTTACTTTCAGGGCCAGAGCCCCTCGCAGACAGCTCCTGCACTCTTCTCCCCATTAGGGCAGAAGAGACCATCAATCACCATGAGGGGAGGGGGCTGGTGCCACAGGAGGCAGCTGCAGGCCTCTGACTGCTCGACTGCTCGGAAGATGGTTCCAATCCCTCCGAGGTGCTAAATCATTCATGGAGCAGAGAGCCTGGGTGGCAGGAGATTTACTGCTGAGGAAACACTTTAGGGACTTGTAGAAATCAATTCCTTACAGAGACCCCATCAGCTGGCAGGTGGCCTAGGGGTGAGGCTTGCATGTGTGATGGGAACACAGCACAGTGGGGGGGGGGGGGACAGAGCCTCGACCCTCCAGCAGAAGATGGAAGGGACCCAAGGCCTGGGCCCAAGGGAGGCCCATGATGAATGAAGACGCCCATGCTCTCTGAGGGGGAAACGGGAGAGGAGCTCCCAGACACCAGCCTGGCTCACCCACCCTCCAGCCACCTGTGCATAGCTTCTGTGTCCAGTAAGACCCAAGAAGACGACTGCTGTCAAGGTTGCTGAGTCTGGTGGCCCTTCAATCTCAGACCACCCCACCCAGCTTTGGCTGGAAAGGGAACTCCTGGCCAGCGTTGGTTCCCCCAAGTGTAGCTGGAGCATTACCAGACACACATCTTCATCTCTCAAGGAGAATGTAAGTCCCTTGAAGGCCCATACAGTCCCCATTTTGTGATCCAGAATTCTAAGATTGGATCATTTGGCTTCTGGAGTACCCTCGTGTGCTGATTTATCCAGCAGGAGGTATCCGCTAGCTCTCCCACGCCAGTTGGCACATAGTGGAAGCCCTGTGTCTGGCACAGCTGGGCTTTAGTGTGAAGTCCAAGTTTGGCCAGCCTCTCTGCCTCCATTTCTATGGCTATGGCATACTTCCCCAATGTGACTGGGAAAAGAAAAAGTAAAGGATGAAGGAAGACAGGAGGAGCACTTTCAGACCAGTGCTAGACTAAGCAGACCTAATTCTAGGGCTTCCGTCTAGTCCTCACTGCACAGCTGAACCTGCTGGAACGCAGGGAGAGAATCAGCTCTTCCAAGGCTCAAGCCTGTGAGAAGGGAGACAGGGGAGAAGATGCCCCCCTCGCCCGGAAGTTCATGGAAGAGTCTCAGACTCCCTGGAAATGATCTACCAAGACAAAACCCAGGCTGGACATTGCTGGCCAAGAGGGGTAACAGAGCAGGAGGCTGTGGTGGAGAGAAACAGACCAGGGACTGGAATGGCCCCTTTTCTGCCTGTAGTCTTGCCTCCTCCCAGTTTTGCAGGGAGAACCTGCCTCACTCTTCTTGCGGCTTTTCACAGCAGGACCTTGCCTTTCCCTGACTCTCCCAGCACCTTCCCAGAGGCAGGCATGGGATACAGTGATGAAGACAGAGGGGGCCCTTGCCCCTCTGGGGAATCACTGGGGACTCATGCTAAAGGATTGGGCAGGTGTTTCCCCCCAAGCCTCCCACCCTGGAGGCCACGGCCAGGGTCCACCCAGCCTCTACAGGGAAGGGCTGGCAGCCTCGCAGCTGCTGAGGGAGCTTCCCCACCTGCTTCATTCGCCTTGGGTCTCTGGAGGCCGTGCCAGGCAGGTTCCCACCGCGGGAACCGAGGTTGCGATTACCAACTGCTGGATTCCGATTATTGTTGGGGGTTCCAGAAGAGCAGATCAAAGAGAGATCAAAGAGCTTCAGAAATTCTTGATCGCTCTTGATTAAACGCTACAAATGCGCACCAGCCTCCCACCTCTCCCAACTGGTGGTGGTAGTCCGGGTGGTGGTCTCCGCCCCTCTCTTCTGTGAAGGACTATTTCCCACCCACGACAGCGCATCATCCCCAGGCAGGAGGGGCTGTCAGCTTGCAGGATAATCCTCTTTCTAGGCAATGCGCCCCTCAGGTGTGACCCCAAGAACATCCCTGCAGTTCCTAAGGTTCCTCAGGCCCCCTTGGCTAGAGGCTGTCCGGGGAACCTGCAGGGCTCCACTCCAGCGCGTCCTTCACCATTTAAAATTTTTTTTCAAGTTATTTATTTATTTATTTTTGTGGTGCAGGGGATTGAACCCAGAGCCTTTTGCATGAGAGGCAAGCACTCTACCAACTGAGCTATATCCCCAGTCCCAACATTTAAAATTTTTAACTTTATTTTTTTTTTTTTTTTCTATACTGGGGATTGAACCCAGTAGTGTTTCACCACCGAGCTACATCACCAGCCCTTTTTAGTTTTTATTTTGAGACAGGGCTTCGCTAAATTGCTGAGGCTGACGTTGAACTTGCCATCCTCCTGCCTCAGCCTCCCGGGAGTCGCTGCTATCTACAGGTGTGCGTCACCGCGCCCGGCCGGCGTTTCTTAATGTCCGGCTCCAAGAGTTCTCTCTGGATCTGTGAAAAGAACCCGGAGCTGACATCCAGAGAATTGCGCTCTGGTGCCGGCTCTGCCCGGAATTTGGGGCCTAACTGGGCTTCGGATCTCTCACCTAGGAAAATATGAGGTTGGACCGCTTGACTCTAGGTCAGCGCCAACCACGAATGAGCATGACCATATTTGGGTCACACGCGCGGGGCCCTGGGAGGGTTTGAGGGTCTGGGGGCAACCGGGAGGAATGCCAAGGTAGACAGTCAAAACCAAACCCCAGCCGGGCGCGGTGGCGCACTCCTGTAATCCCAGCACTTGGGAGGCTGAGGCAGGAGGATCGAGAGTTCAAAGCCAGCCTCAGCAATGTCGAGACTCTTAGCAACTCAGTGAGACCCTGTCTCTAATAAATTACAGGAAAAGGGCTGGGGATGTGGCCAAGTGGCCCAGTGATCCTGAGTTCAATTACCGGTACAAAAAAAAAAAAAAAAAGTGCGGGCACCGGCTGCAGGGCGCGGAGGAGGTGTCCTGGCGGGAGAGCGCCGACGACGCTGGATACCGAGTGGATGCGCAAGGTAAAACGCCGGGTTGTGGGATGGGAAGGCAAGAACCTGCCGGCCCTGGACAGAACGCGTAGTCCTCTCCACAGAACCCTTGGAGCAGGGAAAAGACGCTCCATTTCCACGCAGAAGCACGTTCTCATTCTAGAAAGGCGGGCAACTGCGTTCTGGCAAATTTAGGTGGCCACTGCAAGACTAAAAAGAAGAAGCTCTATGCTGCTATAAGGCGCTTGCAAGAACACGACTTCGACTGATTCCCCCAATAGTTCTCTGATCTGGGCGAGCTCCCAATTCAAAGAAGAAACTAAGGCTCAGGCAGGCACCGAACAAACACTTGTTAGATGGTGAATAATGAAGAGCATTCTAATTTGAAACATTTAATACCTAACTCCTCAAAGCATCCCCAAACCAAAAAGCATTTGCCTGGTTTGGGGGCAGAATTATTCAGCTAAATTCTGCTTTGGACACAGGAAGTGAAACATGGCCTGTGGCCAAAACCATATTTGGGTCACCGACCTTTGGATAATCTGCTGAAGGCTGCGGGGGCCAATCCCCCAACTGCAGACACAATCTGGTTAGAACCTCAGTGTTTCTGATCCCTGACGCCATCCCCGGGCCTCAGGGCTGGTAGGGGGGCTCTCGAGTCTTAGTACAGTGAATGCGGGAGGGTGGGGGCCCCTCCACGGATCCCAGCTGGTTGTGGGTGGGGAAACTACGTTTCTAGCATTGGAGGGACCCAGCCAGAAGCGGAGCGACGCGGTGGGCACGCCAGGCTCCTAGTGCACCTTCTCTCGCGCATCCTCTCCAACTTCTTCAGAAAAATATGCGGCGGTCGTTTTCAGCTTATTTTAGAAACGAGGCAACTGGGGTTAGATGCAGTCTTCTATCCCGTCAGTCCCAAGCCTCGGCGGCACAGGATCACACTCAGCCTGAGGGTCCCCATGTAGGGAAAGGCAAAAGACCGAGAGCTGAGAAACCGCAAGGGTCACGTCCCCTTGCTACACTCCCACTTCACGCTTTTACTGGGCTGGGGTTTTGGAAGCACTTCCCCAGGAACCAGAGCCCGGGAGGCTCCCTCCTCCTGCAGCCTCAGTCCCTTCACTCTGCATCTCGCCCTCTGATTCCACACTTCCTGGCTTCAACATCCCGAAACAGTTCTTTTTGATTGAAATTTTAATACAAGCATATGATAAACACGCATTCTCTTCAAACAGTCCAGAAGGCCACAAAACGAGGTCCTTTTAAAAAAAAAAAAAAGTCTTCAATCCTCCGGGCGGAGTCCTTTTGTGCATAACAAACCTCATGCTTAAACTCCTGCACCTTTTATATTTTTACACAAACAGGAGCCCACATGTCCTTTGCATTTTTCACTAAACGTCCAGGATATTTTCCAGGATATATAACGATCATTTATATTTTCCTCATTCTTTTTGAAGAGCTGGGTAGATTCCTGAAGACAGAATCGCCTTTCATTTGTCGGTCTTCTGTTTCTCATTCTTTCCCAAAATCCCAGTACACTCTCTCGCAGCCAGAACAGTACCTCCCGGGCTCAGTCAAATACAATCTTACAGTGCGCTTCGCAGCCTGGAGAAAAATGCACAGATGCACAGACACACCGTCTTTTTGGAAAATACCAGGAAATTAGTTGAGTTTCAAACACCCGTGGAAGTGTCAACCCATCTAGATTCTAGAGCAAAGTCCCGAGGGCTGGGCTCTTCCAAGATCAAAAGGCCAGCATCCCCAGCTCGGTCCTGGCCACCAAAGTGGGCGACGTCTAGGAGGAGCAGCTCTAGGGGCCTGGAATACCGCTGTAGGGGGGCGGGCACCCGCTGATGGTCCCATGGCGAGGGTGCAGGGATCTCTGGGTCACCAAGTACTCGCATGCTCATGCATGTATTTTCTTTGTTTCCCTGAGAGGTCGGGGTTTTTCTACCCATTTTGCAAATGGAGAAACTGAGGCTCAAAGAGGTGAAGTGAATCGCTCGAAATGGCAGGAATGGCAAAAAAACACACATTTCAGTTCAGAGTCCAGAAAGACAAAACAAAAACATAGCTAGAGAAAAGGACAAAATTCGGGGCTCTTTTCACTGGAGGTATGTTACTTGTGCAAATAGGGTCCCAGGTTAGCATGAGGATCTCACCATTTCCAGAGGCCAAATACATTTGTGTATTTGTGGACCGTCCGGGTCCAGCTCCAGTTACCCACCGAGCCTGCTCCCTGTGACTTTTGTGGTGTGGGTGTGGGTCGGTACTGAGTATTGAATCCATGGCCTCGCATATGCTAGGCAAGCTTTCTACCACTGAGTCACATCCCCACCATCCAGAACTACCTCTAGAGGCCTGAGAGGGAGGCTTGTATCCCAGACACCCTTCTGCCTGGCTCTGATGCACATTGAGCGGAAAGTGGGTTGGTTACTTCTTCGCCCAACACCTTCAACCCAACAGGGGCTGTCACGTGAGGGCGAGGGGCTGGGGTTAGGAATTAGGAAGGGTAGCCTCAGGGATAGGACAAGACACTACAGCAAGAAAAAAGAGCCGTGTTTGAGGTCCCAGGGCAAGGCGCTGAGTCTTCTACGTGCAGGGAGGAAAGGCAGACAACAGACCTTTCCTAAACCTGGCTGGAGGGTCAGGAAACCCCAAACTACGCATCCGGGGGAGCATGACTCCAGGCAGAGTGGGTCGTAGGGCGAGAGGGAAAGGGCTCTCTTTAGGAGGAGGGAAATGCTGCAGCTGGCAGGCAGACATCGCACTGCAGGAGGAGGGTAGGTTGCTTGAGGGCGTTAGGTGTGCTCCACAGGCCAAGAAAGTGAGGACCCAAGGTCGGCCAGAGCCACCTCTTTCCCTATTTGAGCCCTAAGCCGTAAGAGATCCCGGGTATCGGGTCCCCGGGGGCCGCCCCCTCACCGTCCGGGTCCAGCTCCAGTTACCCACCGAGCCTGCTCCCTAAAATATGCATGAGACCCTTGCGGGTGCAGTTTCCCAGCCCCTCCCGGAGCGAGGCTGGGGGACTCGGGGTGCGCTGAGAGCTGCGGGGGGAGGAAGCATCTCTGGCTCCTGGGCCGCCGCGGTCGTCTCGACTTTCAGCAGCGCATTTAAGAAAAGGTGGAAATTAGATCCGTCTCGGCTGCGCCCCCGCGCAGGCAGCCTCGACGGCCGGGCCGCGCGGCCCAAAGGCTAGCTTTCCGCTGTGCGGTGTCTGGTTCTCAACAGCAGGTGAATGGGCCAGGGTGGGGCGCTGAGGGCGGGGCCCACGCTATAAAGGGGCTCAGCAGGCAGCCGAGGCCGTTCGCAGCCGGTGTGGCCTGTGTACCCCGGCATACAGCGCCTAGGCCGCCCAGTACTCTAAAGGGCTGGGGATCAGGTAGGGCGCGGGTGGGGGCTTGGCTAGGGAGGCACAGGGTGATGGGGATGGGAGAGGATGAACGGGCCACGGAGGGGTTAATATGGGACTACCCCCTCTTTTGGCCTGTTGGGTTGTGCCCTTTTCATTATCTCCTCTGCCTGGGTTGCGGCGCTTCACCTCTCATTCCCGGCAGTGTGGGGAGAGGGTCACCCAGGTTCCGAGACTCGCCTGGCCGTCCCATCTGGGGTGGGTCTTGCCTCCCGAACCATCTATCCGCAACATCGATGGCTAGAGCAGGCCCTGCCCAGGAATCGGGAGTAGAGAAGGGTTAGTATCTGCGTGGTCACTCTCGGCCCCTGCGGCTCAGCAGCGGCGGGGGGTGGGGGGACTGATTCCCCTGCACTTAACCCCTTCCTTGGCGCGAGCCCAAGACAAGGTGCTAACGGTTCTCAATCTCAGCGCAACGGGCCTTTAGGTTTGGCGGAGGAATCCGCTAAGGCCCCCAGCTCCTGCCGCGCCTTTTTAGAGGTTTCTAGGCCACCAGACCTGCCGGGGTCCATTGGAACAACTAGGAGCTAAAAGGGAGGAAGGCGGATTAGCGTTTTATTTTAATCTGGTTTTGAACTGTCGTCTGGGGCGGCCGGGAGAGGCAGCGACTGGGAAGGACGCCCAAAGCAGCGGCGAGGGGCGGGGCGCTCCGGTGATCAGGATGCTGGGGAAGAAGGAAGAGGCCACCCCAATGCTGACAGTTTGGGAGCGTCCGACCCGTGCCCCTCTTCAAATACTCTGGGTGGTAACCGAGCAACGGTGGTCGAGAAGGATCTAATCGGTGTCCGAGCCCCAGCCCCGGTCGGCCCCGCCCCCTCCCGGGGGAGCCATTGCCGCAGTGGCGGGGGGGGGGGAGGAGAAAGAGAGATGGGAACGGGTCTGGGGGCGGCTTTCCTTCCCCTCCCCCTTCCGGACAAGCAGCCTTTGTTCCCGCCAGCGGCGGTGGCCAGACACCTGTGAGGCAGCAGAGCTGGGCAAAGGTGGGTGAGGACGTAGTGGAGAGCTTCTAGTTCCCACTCCAGTCCTGCGCCCCCAGGTCTGGGTGCGCCCTCTGAGATTGGCCAGCCTTGCGCCTCCTTCTGCTGGGAGACAGTGGAGATCCGTCTAGTGGCCCCACAGTGGCCCCGCCGCCAAACGCACCTCCCCTCCCCCAGCCCAGAATCGGATTTCCAAGCATGCTAAATTACACACACCTCGGCTAGCTTCGGGCTCGGAGGGTGGTGGGGTGGCAGGGCGTCGGGGCGCACCTCGGATAGTGGAACCCCAGCCCGAAGGTAGGAGGCGGGGATAGAAGGTGGGCGATGGGACCCCTTGAGGCCAGACCCACAGGGGTTGGACGAGCAGGCGGGGCTCCCAGCGTCTCTGCAGTCCCCGTCGGGCGTGCCCTGCGTGGCGCACCAACCCTAGCCACATTCAAGGTGAATCATCCCCGGCCCGCCTCCTGTCCCTCCCCCGCCTCTCGGCACCTGAGCCAATGGCGCAGCGCGGGGGGCGGGCGGGGCACAGGGGGCGGTAAAACCCTCTCGGAGTCATTATCTCTGCACTCGGTCGAGTCCCAGCGCCTCCGCGCCGAAGCCCGCAGGTCTTCCTCCGTCTGTGCGGTCGGAGGCAGGCCGGTGCACCCTGTTCTACGGCCTCTGGAGCCCTAGTGCCAGGGTGCCCTCTGCTTGCCGCGCGAAGGCGGAGGCTCCTCAGGTGGCCCGGCCGGGGCCTTCCCCAGCAGACCTGTCACCCGACACCCAGGAAGCGCGCGGCCCCATCCCGGCTCCTCTTTGTTCCCCTACTGGGCTCCGCGCTGGGGCGCCGCCTCCTCCTGCCCGGGCAGTGGAGATTAGGGGTGCCGCCCTGGCCCAGCCCCGGCGCGCCTCAAGTTCCGTCCATCCGGCCCGCTCCAAACTAGGGCCCTTTTTTCCTTGTTCTTCCCGTGTGGACTCCTCGCGGAGCTGGGAGGCGGCAGTGCGCCCAGCCCGGAGACGGCGCAGGTGAGTGTTCGGGGCGGGGCCGGGCGGAGCCTGCTCCAGGCAAGGAAGAGAAGGTGGAGGCGGGTGCCCGGGGCCAGCAGTGTTAGAACCTGGGTTGGGGGCGGGCGGCCAGGCAAGCGGAGGCTGCTCTGCTTGGCCGGCCTTCGGGGATGACGCGGCAGTGCGGACTCCTAGCCCTTTCGGGCTTATATGGCAGAGGTGTTCACGGGGCGGAGATCCAGGGGTCAGGGTTCCCAGTTGCCTGTGCCCTGAGCTCAGCCCTGTTACCCAGGAGCCGGGCAGCGACAGTTTGGGGGTGCAGATTGTGTTTGGCGACGTGCTTACGGGCGCGGGCCCAAGCGCCGCCTCCCTGAGGAATCCGACTGGGGTCGCGCTGGCTTTTCGCCGCCCTGGTGGGCCCCGGTGGAAACGCAAGGCTGGGAGGCGGGCCGCGACGCCGGCAGCAGGAGCGTTCCGGCACGCAGAGCTCGTTTCTTCGGCCCGTTTTCAGGGTTTCGTGGCAGGTTGGTTACTGCTTCCGTGGCCCCAGGCCGGCCCCGCCCTGTCCCTGGGGAAAGCAGGTCTCTGACCTCCAGCTCGCTTCCAGTTGTCGGCCATCAGTCCTGGGAGTCTCGGAGCGCTGGGCCGAGACGTCCCCTCCTTGTACCTGCCCCCATTTCTGTTAGGGCTGGCCAGCACCTGCGGTCCCTGAATCCTGCTCGGGGGTCCGCGGCCGCCTGGCGCGCCTGTGGCGCCTAACCGGCCAGAGCATCCTTGGGGTCTGGGCAGTAGAGTGCGGCCCCACAGTCAGGGATCGCCCAATTTCGTCGAGCCCTCCGGGCTGAGTCATTCGCTGTCCCTTTCTCCAGTCTTGGTGTCCCTACACTGTACTTAGAAATACCTGCGGTGGCCGGACGGGTAATGCGGTCTCAGAGATTAGGGGCCGGGAGAGGGCGGTGCCCTAATCAACCTTCCCACCCCGCCCCCACCCCCACCCCCACCACGCCGCCTTTGCCAGACTCCGGAGGACTAAAGGAACCCGATTTCTCTTCTGCGGGGTAGGTGGAGGATGCCTGCACAAAGACCCTGGTCCTCGCTCCGGGTCATTCAACTCACCTTCCACCTTCCACCTGTCCCTCAGCCAGTTGGGCTGAAATCGGGAGGTCTCTGTTCGCAGACCCAGACTTCCAATAAATCTGCCGGTGTGGTCTCACTGTGGATGAGCCCACCTCTCAGCCTCAGGCGGGTGCCCACGAGGCTCTTGGTTTGGACTCGTGCTGTCAAATTGCAGCCACCACTTTCTTCACAGCTCACGGCTGCCCCTTCAAGCTCCTGGGGGTGGCATAGAGGAATTTCTGGAGTCGGCCTTACGCAAAGAAGAAAAAATTCCAGTGTGCCAGTCTCATTGTGAGAATTTCGTTTATTCCTTTTCTCCATAAGGCGGGTTAACACGGCCCAGTGGCTCCTGAAGCGAGCCCGCGCAGTTCCAAAAATCCGGGTTATTAATGGGTGCGCTGGTGGTCTGAGCTGAGCTGCAAGCAACTTGCGGCTCTGCCCCGGAACCTCCTTGGGAAGACCGGTTGGCTGGGGCCGCGCCCTGGGCATGTCTGAGGGCCTGGCTTCCCGCAGCCCTTTGGGCCCCAGCGCATTCGATGGAGACACAGGGTTATAGGCTGCGGGTGGTTGTGGGTGGCGAACTCGGGGCTCCATATTCGTTATGGGGAAGTCATGCAGAGAGCTGGCTAGATACAGGGGCTGTGTGATGGAGAAGGAGACCTGAATTCCCACTGCCCTGTGACTCTTGAGTCACCAGCACAGACAGTGCTCATGGGGCCTGTCCTCGCCTGGGTGTGGGTGCCTGGGGAGAGAAACCTTTAGGGAAAGGGGGACTCTGAGAAGCGTCATAAGGTCTAAGTAGAGTTCAGGAGGGTGGGGCTGAGCCCAACTTAAGTGGGCTGAGAGTGTGCTAGCAGTACACATCCTGGGCAGACCCCGGCCTTCCCTCCTGTCCTGCAGGTCTCCCTGGCACATCAGCTCTGAGGTTATTTTCATTGTCAGCAGCTCCTGTCCAGCAGAAGTAGGTGACTACTGTCTTCCACTGCCAGAAGTGGATTTCTCTTTGATCTCAAGGTCAGGGTTGTGGCCTGCAGGAAGGACAGGAGAGGCTGTTCTAAGCACTAGCCCCAAATCTTGGGCCTGTTTTCCCTTTTGAGATTTCCAGCGGGGCTTTTGCTGCTTATGTCCCCAAGCTCCCTTTGTCCCTGTTGCGGGAGAGCTATGAGACCCTGCTTCACCATAGCCCAAGCCCACCCCAACCAAGGTCCAAGAGTTACTGTTTGCCTCTTGGGTGGACCGGGGCTACAGAGGCGGGCGTGGCGCACTGCGGCACCGGCACCGGTCTCCTGTCTCTGCGGCATTTGTGTTAGGAGGGGGGAGGCCGTGCAGGGGAGGAGCCTCCTTCTGCTGATTAGAACTGGAGGCTGGAGGGGATTTGGCTTTGTAAGCTGTTCACTGCCCCTACACCCTCATCAGTTGTAAAGATGAGGGAAAGGAATGGAGGTTCTCCAGAGAATGCCACAGTGGTTGAGAGGGAGCGGCCTCCCAGGCCACTTTCTGTCACAGGGTTCTTCTCTTCCTGTGGTCTCTACTGGGGATGAGCCGGGACAGCAGAATCCTTAAGTCCAGTCCTCTGTTTTAAGGCAGAGACCTGCTTCTAGATTGCAAAGCATCTCTGTTTTTTTTTTTTTTTTTTTTCCTTGTGGTACCAGGGATTGAACTCAGGGGCACTCACCACTGGGCCACATCTTCAGCCCTTTTTTGTATTTTATTAGAGACGGGTCTCACTGAGTTGCTAAGTGCCTCGCCGTTGCTGAGGCTGGCTTTGAACTCGCAATCCTCCTGCCTCAGCCTCCCAAGTACTGGGATTACAGGCGAGTGCCACCATGCCCAGCTTCTGTTTTTTTCTTCCTCAAATCACGTCTCCCAGCCTTGGCACACCAAAAGAAAAAGAAAAAAAAAAAAAAAAAAAAAAAGGAATTCAGGATCCTGTTTCCTTAGGTCCTCCATTTTGAGTTTTCCTGGGAAGTTCCCAGACATTTGCTCAAAGAGGATCCTCATTCCCATGTGGGAGCATTGTTTGGGTTTCTACTGAAATGCAGATTTCTGGGTGTGCCCATGAATCTACATTTCAAGGGGTCCATTGAGTGATTCCAGGGTTATACCCTAAGCAGTGTTGATAACTACCCACCTCCACTTAATCCACATCCTTTGCTACAACCCCCTCACCTCCAGGCTGGGAGGTCCTGTCCCTTTTTTCTTAAGCAGAGTTCAAAAAAGTCTTAGTGGGGAAAACTGAAGCAGAAGCTCAGGAAGTGACTTCCTGGGACCACCACCTTATCAAGCCAGATTGGCCCCTGGGGAGATGATTGGGCTGGAGGATCAGAGTCCTGCAGTGGGCCTGTGTTGAAGCAGGACCCCAAGGCCCTGGAGGTGGGAGGGTGGAGTACTGAGCTGAGGACTGCAGGTGAGGGTTTTGCCTAAGGGCAGCCTGAGGTCATTGGGAGAAGGTTCCTGGGAGTAGTGTCACCAAGAAGTTTACATGCCGGGCTTGGTGGCGCACGCCTGTAATCCCAGCACTTGGGAGGCAGAGGCAGGAGATCATGAGTTCAAAGCCAGCCTCAGCCATGGCGAGGCACTTAGCAACTCAGTGAGACCCTGTCTCTAATAAAATACAAAAAAGGGCTGGGGATGTGGCCCAGTGGTCGAGTACCCCTGAGTTCAATCCCCGGTACCAAAAAAAAAAAAAAAAAAAAAAGAAGTTTACATAATTTCTGAACCAGGGAACTTGCACTCTGACCCTTCCAAGGTGTTTTTCTAGCCACTCTGCCGCTGGGCTCAGGCTGGCCTGGAACTGGCTGAGACCATAGTGGCTGCTCTATAGAATGCCTAGCCTTCCTGTCCTAGGCGCCTGCTCCCCAGAGAACCATCCTCCCGCTCCTCTCCTCTCTCTTCCTTCCCCAGGGTGCTTGGCACCAGAGGCTGAGCCTCCACAGTGACTTCTCTGGAGGCAGCCGCTCTGGCAACCACTGATGCAACCACGCCTGCCCCTCCCCTGGCTCCCTGGCCTCTGCCTTCCTCCGCAGTCCCCTCAGCCAGCCAGAAACTGCTCCCCTTGACAGAGGGCAGCCGGTCTCCAGCTCCTCCAAGCTGCCTCCTTGATGAAGGCCTCCTGCCCTCTTGCCCTTCTGTCCTCTGCGCTGGCCTTCTGCTCGGATCCCAGCCAGGCAGCCATGATGCTTAGCCCAGCTAGCTCACAGTCTGGTTTGGGATGAGGGTGGGAGTGAGCAGCAGGTTGGATTTACCCCCTGGAGCTCTGCCTGTGCTGCAGGGCAGGCTGAGGATGGGGACTGCTGGAGACCAAAGCATTTGGAGCTGGGGCTGCTGGTGTCTGGTCTCAGAGGCCAGGAGAGGCATCTTAGATGTCCTCTTTATCACCGCTCATTTGGAGCTGGGTGGGGCCTGTCTTGACGGGTAAAGCGGAGATCTGGCACCTGCTTGCTATTCAGAGCTGGACTGACTGACAAAATGATGAACCTGGATCCACCTCCATCCCCCACCTAGGTGAGGGTGGATGGTCACCGCCCTTGGGGTTGAGATAGGAATGCCTTCCACAGGCTTTCTATCTCGCTCCACCCTTTGTGTAGCCAGATCTGCCCTACTCCACTGTCTCTGTGTCCTTGAAGGTCACCTTGGGCTGAGAAGGGAGCAGCGGGCTGGTAACTAAGCTGGTGAGGAGGGCTTCTGAGCTGTGGTTGGTGGCAGGGGTGGAGGCACAGCTGCAGAGCCGGTGGGGGCCCAAGCGGTGGACAGGTTGGGAGGCCTGGAGCTGGACCTTGTGCTTCGGACTGCTGGGAACTGGGAGCCGGAGTTGGGGGCAGCTGGCCTCTCCTCAGGGTCAGCAGGCTGGAGAGTGTGACTCCTGTTCTGTGTATGGCACTGGTAGAATTCACTGTGAACAGTCTCGGTCAGTGAATTACCGAAGGGCCATAAACAGAGCAGAGACAGATCCACGAGTGCCTCACCTTCTGCTTCCGGGAGGGCCTGGACGTCGCTGATTTGGGGTGCAGGGATGCAAAGACCTTGTCCAGTGTGTCCCCAGAGAGCTTGCACCAGTCCCATCTGCTTGGCCGATTTTGGCACTAGCACATTTTTGCTTGTGTCTCTCCGCTCTGAGCAATCATGTGCAGTGCCAATATGGGAAAAGCAGGTGCTGCAGCGGCCGCCTCCCTCTGCACCCTTGTCCAGGCCGGGTCTGTGCCCGGTCTGTGCCTCGAAGCCTCCATGGCCCATCTGGTCCTGCTGCTGGGTGAGGCAGTCCCAGCCCGGTGGGCAGCCAGATCGCCTTACACTGCCCCGGGCCACAGTGGAGTGGGAGGGGGTGGGGGGCAATCTGAGCTAGGCCAGCAGATGGAGCGGCCTAGGCTCCGTGGGGGTGGGGGTCCGCCATCTGTAGGGCCGACCTGAGTGATGCCATAGGTTGGAGAGGCCCAGCTTGGCTCCCAGAACACCCTTGGGGTGAGACCTTGGCTGGGAGCTTGGGGCCTGGCCTTCTGTTGCATGTTTTGAGGGAGGCAGCTCTAGGCAGTGGGGGTACCCTTATCATCAGCCTGGGTGTTTTGTGGGGTCGATGTCCCTGGAGCCTGCCATGGAATGAATTATCTCTAAATGGCTCTCAGAGAAGGGGGGCACATGGTGGGGCTGGAGTTGGAGTGTTCTGGGGCAGGGGGCAGTGTTCCTTCACATCCACAACACTAGATGCTTTTGTGTGTCCCTGGATCTGGGCTTTGTCTTGCTGAGCCTGCACTGCCATCCAAGTACCAGGTGACATTATATATGTAATCTTATGGATCTCTACCACAACCCTATGGGTAGGTGTGTGCAGTTTGTAAAACATCTTATAGATCGAGAAACTGAGGCTCTGAGAAGAAAACCTGGCTGAAGACATCTGTGAGACATAGAACAGGGACAGGTGACTCTTCAGTCACTACAACACACCTTGTATGGAGTTGGCCTTCTTGGTGGGCTTTGTGCTGCAAGCACCCACCCCACCCTTAGGGCTGACATGGGTTGCCAAGAATGTCTCTGATGGTAGAGGTTGAGGCTGGGAGGCCTGGACCTGGTCCATCAAAACTAGAGAGAGCCTGCCAGCCTGGCTGTCCCCATGTGAAGCTCTGGTGACCGGCACTCAGCAAGAGGTCAGCAAGCTGACCTGGGACACTGAAGTCATTGGGCCAGTCCCTGATGGAGCTGCTGCTCCCTGGTGAGCCTTCAGACAAGAGCTGGCGACTTAGTCTAATCTTTATTAGGAGTCATTTTAGGTTGCTGAGCTAGGGGGTGCTGGTGAAGGGGCAGAGGGACTTATGTGGTTGAGACTGGCAATTGGAAATGACAGGGTCCAATTGGACTGCTCAGCAGGAACGTGGCTGAGCTACAGGTATCATCTGTCTGGGTGCTCTAGACATCACCTTAGACTGGTCAGGCCATTTATTTCTGCTGCTACCAAACAGGGAGGAGACCCCTCACCTCCGTCTCCTGGGGTATCTTCTGGTGTCCCTGTGCAGAAATACCTCCAGGAAAAAGGAGCTGCTTGCTTATTTCAGGATAGGAAGAAAAGGGGGCCATGCGTTGGCAGCTGGGTCTCCCTTCTGGCCCAGCGCCCCCCCCCGCCCCCCAGTCTGGTTTTATCTACTCCTGCTCCTACCAATGGTGGCTGGTCTAGACAGAGAGTTGCCCTGGGGAGAGGGGCCCTGGCAGTTTCTGGAGCATCCCTGGAACTTCTGAAAGGTCTGGCCACATTTCTGACCCTTCCTGCCTGACTGGGAAGGGTATTTCTTCCTGGGGGTTCCATCCTTGGACTGCAGCCACCCTCAGCCCCTGGGTGGTCCCCCACAGGCTCCCATTTTCCATCCCTCCACCCCGTGGCTTACCCCTCTGCCCAGGTCAGGGCCTCTGTGGAGCCCTGACTAGCTGGTGCTGGTGCGGGCTCTACCGAGCCAGTCCTGTGCCTCTGGGCCCTGCCCCAGCACTCTCCAGGGAGCACCCCAGGCCATAACTACTTTCTGGTTCTTTTCTTTTTGCTGATTTCAGGCCAGGCCTGGGTGAAAGTTTACCTGTAGTAGTGACCTCCGGTGAGTGGAGACCACCGCAGCTGGCTGCTCTCCCCAGAGAGGCACCTTCCTGCCAACCCCAGCGCTGGGTAGGGTGGGAGGGGGCCCAAGTCCTCCCTTGCAGTCTGCGGTATGGCTGAAGGATTTGCCCACCCAGCCATAGCAGGGCTTGTTGGAGAGATTTATCTGGGAAGCACTTTGCTCTGTTTTTCCATATTTTTCAAAAGCAGCCGCTCCCAGGTGCCTGAGTTAAGGACTCCCCCCTGGGCCCCCTGCTCTGCTGTCTAGTGTTGGAGCTGCTGGGGCTGGCGGCTCCCCAGGGCCCCGCCAGAGTGGATTTTCCGGACTCCTGCCCCTCCCCCACCGCTCCATTTGCTTATTCTATCCAGGCCATTATCCCAGTCCCTGCCCCAGCTCTGCCGGCCTCAGGCTTGTGGAAATGCGATCTGGCTCCATTGATCACCAGTGGGCGGGGCTGCCCGCCTGAGGCTGGCTGGTGAGGTCTAAGATGGCGAGGCCACTGGTGGGAACAAGGGACAGGACCCCCTCCACACACACTCTGAGGAGGGGGAGTAGCATCCTGACCATGTCTTCAGGCTTTGGGGATAGTATAGGACCAAGAAAACCCATTTCCTGCTGGTATCCCCAAACAGGCCTGCGACCCATAGGGAGAGGCTTCAGGGGCTTTGCCCTTGCAGGCTCATGACCTTCCCCACCAGCAGATTTCTGTCTGGGTAGAGGAGTCACCCCAGCACTCACCCCCAGGCAGCTGGTCCTGCCCAGCCCAGGGACAACCTGGATATGTTTGTAGCTCTGCTTTTCACAAGCCATCTTCCCTCATTCTCTGCCTTACACAGCAGGAAGGACCAAAAGGGTGATGGCATTGCCATCTCAGGGTCCCTGAGGGCCAGCTGTTCCCTTAGCTTGGGCTTCAGCTTTACAAAAGAGTCCCTTTTCTATTTGGGGAACACAGAAATGTACTGCCCTTGAAGTAAGTTCCTGAAGACTGAGGAGTTTCCTCTCTGGGAATCAGATTGCAGCCAACCTTGGGAGGGGGGCTGGGGGGTGCGTGGTGCTGGGGGCACGGGGTGGGGGTGGGGGATGGGCTGTGCTGTTTGGAGCATGCTGTGTGCGTAGGATGTGCAGCTAGTTTTAGCTTGGTCCTTTCCTGCCATGCCCAGTCCCACTGGGGCCAAGATGATGGCTGCCTAAGCTTCTCCCTGGGTGGAAGGCCCTGGCCCAGGTGTTCCTCCACCATCCCCAGAGGGGAGGCCTCAGGCAGTGGAATGGTTTTCCCTTGGGCTTGACAGAGAAGAGGGAAGTTATGTGCAGAAACTACCTGCCCCTCCCCCATGGGGTGGGGCAGCTGGGGAGCTTAAGGCTTTGGGGATGGGGTCTTCCTGGCTTAATTGGGGCAGTGCCATGCGGTGCTTGGTGCCCTGGCAGAGTAGTCCCTGGCCTAGGATGCACCTGTTCCCTGGACCCCTGCCATCAGGAGCCTGGAGAGTGGAGATGCTCTCAGGAGAGGTGGACAACTGTGGGGGTGGGTTTCCATACCAGGTAGCTGAGCAGGAAGAACCACAGATTTGACCTTGTCCTACCTGTGGGAGTGGACACCTCCTCACCCTGCCTGGTTTGCCCTAACCCTATCTCTTCTTCAGCATAGGCTGTGGCCGCCCCAGCTCCCCAGTCTGGTCCTGTTGTTGCTTGCCTCCCACCATTTTTGGCAATGGTAGAACTCACACTGGTGAGGTAATGGGATCCGGTGGTTCTAGACTTGCCAACTATGGTGGAGGGCTCAGCCGCTGCCGAGGTAGAGGGGAGAGGGGGGGTTCACCACATGATGGAACCTACAGCTCACCAGGAAGGAGGGGACTGTGATCCCCAGACCACTGGGCAGTGGCAGAGGGCAGGTGCAGTTGGAAGTGACACTGTGTTTCCCTGCATCCCCCTGAGGTCACAGGTCTCTGAGTCAGCTGGGGTGCCATCCTTTGGCCTTTAGATGGTGCTACCAAGAGGGGTTTGGGTTCAGCCCTGATGCAGGCTGCCCTCAGATCTGAAGGAATCTGAAGGCCAGGCAGGTGAGGTAACTAGGGGTAGGGGAGCCTGGGCTTGGGGAGGAGGGAGTGTGGAGTTCAAGTGTCCTCACCCAGGTCTTCTGGGGGATGTGTCTTCTCCTCACCTTTTCCTGGGAAGGCCCTGCTCAAGTTGGGTGCCGAGGCCATGCAGGAGGGACTCCTGTTCCACACACTGAGAGTAGGTCTGTTCTTTGGGCTGCTGGCTGGGAGGATGAAGGCAGAAGAGAGGACACACCATATACCCATAGACATTGGGTAGTTTGCTGAAACTAGAGAGAGAGATGGGACGAAGGCTCCAGAGATATGATGGGGATTTGGCTTACAGTCACTTGTATAAAGGCAGGGCTGGCTGGGCACCATAGCGCACACCTGTAATCCCAGTGGCTTGGGAGGCTGAGATAGGAGGATCACGAGTTCAAAGCCAGCCTCAGCAACAGTGAGGCACTTAGCAACTCAGTTGAGACCCTGTCTCTAAATAAAATACAAAATATGGCTGGGGATGTGGTCAGTTGTAAAGTGCCCCTGAGTTCAATTCCCAGTACCAAATAAACAAATAAATAAAGGCAGGGCTGGCCTCCCGAGGCACTGGTGGCCATGGGCTGGGGACCTCTGTGCCACCCACTCCAGCTCTGCTGCCTGGATGGCTGCTGATGCCTCTGAACCCAGTAACTCTCCTCCCGCCTTTTCAGAGCCTGTGTTTGCAGGGGACTCTGTCATACTGTCTGGAAGTTCCTGGGATCCAGCTCTAGGGTGAGCCTGAGTGACAGTTTGCAGAGGGTCGAGCTTGGGAGACCTATTGTGGAATCTGGGCCCTGGGGTCTCTTTCCTGTGCCTCCAGCAGGCTCAGAGGCAGCCAGATTGGGAGGGGGTGTGTGTGTGTGTGTGTGTGTGTGTGTGTGTGGTTTGACCCACAGTGAACAGGATAGATGCAAATATAAAGGCCTTTCCTCTGCTCCCCAGGCCAAATCAACCTTTCTCCAGGGAGACTTTGTCACCCCAACTCCTACTATCTGCCTCCCCCACTTCCTCCCTTCCCTGCCCTTAGAGGGTCCTCAGTGGTTCCCACTGAGCTGGTGGATGGGGCAGGTGTCCGTCACTGTTCCAGGCAGGTCCAGTCCTCTGTAGCTCAGAAGCACCTCCCAGGAAGTTTGGGCTGAGTAAGGAGTGGGGAGACAGGAGCACCCCAAAGGAGAAGGGGACCACCCTCCCAGGGCACACATTGGGGAAGCAGCCAGGCACATGCTTGGCTGTGCTCAGGGCTGTGTGTGTCAAGGGCATGGCAGGGGGTCCTTGGGGGATGAGTGAGACTAAGGAAGAGGAAAGAGGCTGTTGAGAAATCATGATGGATGTTTGGAGACCCTGCCAGGCTGAAAGGAAGGCCAATATTTAGGCTGTAATTGTTCTTGAACCCAAAAGCAGCCAGAGCAGGGCAGAGGGGATCTGATCAGGTGTGTTTAGTGAGACTCACTGTGGTTAGTGGAGAATGGAAGGAGGGTTGGGGGGGGGGCTGGTAGATAGATGGGGCAGAGGCAGTAGGGACAGCAGCTAGATTGGAGAAAGTCCTTAGAAACACTTCCCAGGAAGGGGACCAGAGACTAATCCCTTAAAGGTCTCTGTCCTTAAACCTGAAAACAAAACAAGGAGGCTTGGGCTGCAGGGTTTAGTGTGGTAATAAACCACAGGAGACTTGATTGTTAACATGTACCTAATCACAGTGCTGAGGACCTCAGCGAACCAAAAGGTGAGGCGGACAAGGTAGGTAACAGAGAGCATTTCACAAAGCACCAGGAGGCCAGGGGGCCGAGGCGTCTGCCCCCCTCCTCCAGCCCCACTGGCCTCACCTCACTTGCTGGTACAGCTTTTGGGACTCTAGGCAGGCTGGTTTGGGACCTGGAGGAGCAGACAGGGCTGAGATTACTCTGATGCCTCCCCAGGTTGACGCTAAAGAAACCGGGGGCTTTGGATAGATTGAATTTGGGAGCACTTGGTGTATGCTGTATTTTCATGATTTCAACTAACCTTCACAATCATGGACAGAGCACCGACAAGCAAACAGGATCTGGAAGCTGAAGCACTTTAGCCAAGGAGAGTAGGAGGCAGGGCCCTGAGCCCTGGCAGCTGCCCCCAGAGGCTGTGAGTTTTCTGCCACACAGCCAGGAGTGGGGGCACTGTGGCCCATAGACACTGGCCTTCTTTCAGAGTTCCCTTTAGCCCCCTAAGGGACTCCTGTCCTCCTCTGGGAGTCATGGCTGCTGGGGGCAGGGGGCAAGTGTAGAACCAGGGTGGTGGGAAGGCAGGACTGTCAGATGGGGTGGCCCCATGGGGACAGGGGGATACTTAGCACCATCACCACTACCCCTCCCCTCTGGGCCTCTTGTCCTGCTCCACTGACCGTCCTCCAGGCTAATCTGCCAGTGTCCCCCCACCCCTTCCCTGGGGATAAGCCCAAGCTCCTTACCTGGGTTATGAACTGGTGTGACCTGGTCCTGCTTTGCAGTCTGGCGCTCCCCACCCCTGCCCTTCACTCTGGCTAGGAGGAAACTGGGTGTCTTGCCCTTCCCCCTGGTCGTGCTCCTGCCCTGCCTGCCGTAGTGCTCCCTAGCTGCAGTCAGGCAGCATCCCCCTCACCCTGACCTTGTTGAAGTCACCTGTGAAGGGTTCTGCACCCCACCAGGCGCTCTCGAGGGCATGTGATTTCACTCCCGTTTTCATGCCTGGTATGAAGCAGGCCCTGCAGCAGTGAGGGCTTGGGTCCCTCAGACCTGGGAATTTGTCCCAGCTCCTCATACTCTATGAACTTGGACCAAAGGCACTTCTAGGAGGCTGGTCCCCCAGAGTCCTGGTTCCCACAGTGCAAGGGACTCTCATGTACAGGTAGTCCATGGGCCCCTGAGGTCATGAAATGGACTTTGGTTTTGACGTGGACAAAGGGAGGTGCTGTCCTGGGGTCAGTGCTGGCAGCTGGCTCCAGCTGCAGGGCTGAGAAGGCAGACAGCTGGAGATCGGGCACCTTTTGGAGCACAGAGTGTGTCCTTGAAAGTGCCTTTCAAATCACGGAGGAGAGGCTCCCATGAAGCCCAGCCCTTGCACAGCTGCAGCGAGTCCACTGATAGGCCAGCCAGTGAAGGGCTGGGTGTGCTGCTGGAGGCACAGCCACCAAGAGATGAGCTGGCCTCTGCTACAAACAAAGGGGCTGGAGAGGTGGGCCACCTGGGGACAGCCCTGCTGAGCAGTAAGGACTGAGGAAGGAGGCAGGTGAGTGGTACAGACAGGTACTGGCACTGCAGAAAGGAATAGCCCCAGGATTGGGCTGGGCCAGCTGGTTTTGAGGGCAGGTGGCACCTAAAGTGAGCCTCAGGAAAGGAAGAATTGGCTGCAGGAGGAGGAATGAGTGGCCAAGTATGACACTTTGAAGGAACAAGCCACAGCCACATGATGGCAGGACATGCACAAGAGGGTATCATGAGATGAAGTTTGGGAAGCCCTGGACACTGTCCCTTAGGCTGTGGACTTAGTCTGCACGTCAATGCTGCAATATGTCCTGTCCCCACCTCACTCATTTGCCACCAGTATAGCAGGACAGCACAGAACAGTGGATCTCCATGGGTGGTGATTGTTTTGTCCCCCTGGGGATGATTGGCAATACCTAGAAACATTTTTTCTTTTTCTTTTTGGTGCCGGGGATTGAACTCAGGGGCACTTGACCACTGGGCCATATCCCCAGTCCTTTTTTGTATTTTTATTTATAGAGACAGGGTCTCACTGAGTTACTAAGTACCTCGCCATTGCTGAGGCTGGCTTTGAACTCGTGATCCTCCTGCCTCAGCCTCCCAAGTGCTGGGGATTATAGGCATGCACCACCGCGCCCAGCCCTGGAAACATTTTTGATTGTCACAACTGGAGCGAAGGTGCTACAGGCATCTGGTAGGTGGAGGCCACTCAACATCCTACAGTGCACGGGATGGCCCTTCTCAACAATGAATTATCTGACTCCAAGTGTCAGCAGAGCTGAGGGTGATAAACCCTGGCACTGTGATAGGTTAGAACCAGCAAGTTGACATCCAAGAAGAACAAGTGAACATCCTCTTTAGGTTAGAAAAAAATCAGCTGTACAAGGGCAAGAACAGGAGACCAGGATGAACTAAAATGTAGGTGGAAGGAAAGATTTGGTGACTTCAGTTCAGCAACTGTTCACTTGGGATGGTACCTGGAGGATGGACAGCTTGTATGTCACGGGAAGGAGAAGAACATCCCTGTGCCTTGGTCAGCTTCTGGCACCTTCTTCAGAAAGGTCTGCCTCTGAACTGGACCAGGGTCCTTTTGTGCATTATTACTGTACCTTTAAAGAGATATTTAAAAATACATCTTTTGCAAGGTGCTGTGGTACATGCCTGCAATCCTAGTGGCTTGGGATTCAATCCTTGAGGCAGGAGGATTGAAAGTTCAAAGCCAGCCCCAGCAACTTAGTGAGGCCTTAAGCCACTTAGTGAGATTCTGTCTCAAAACAAAAAATAAAAAGGGTTGGGGATGTAGCTCAGTGGTTAAGTGCCCCTGTTTTCCATCCCTGGTACCAATAAATAAATAAGACAAAAATACATCTTTGGGGGCCTGGGGGTGTAGCTCAGAGGTAGAGTGCCTATCATATGTGAGGCCTTGGGTTTATTTAATCTTCAGCACTGAAGAAAAAAAAGACTTTTGATCCAGTTTTCGTGGGGAAGGCCATTCAGGTAATCCGGTCCATTCCATTACTGGAAACAACGCAGCCATTTCCAGGAAAAGCTGAAACTGGTGATTTTACCTAGGAAAGGTTTGGGTGGGAATGAGGCTGTTAGCAGCTTTTGGAGGAGGTGAGGACTCTGGGCCTCAACATAACAGGAGCTAAAGCAATGGGCAGAGGCTAGAGGCTTGAGGCTGTCGGCCTCCCAGAGCTTCCTAGCTGGTGGTGAGGGCCTGGGTGGCTTAAGAAGGGTGAGTTCTCCATCTCTGGAGATGATCAAGCAAGCTGTTGGGGTCTGTGGTGGGTTAGATGGGGGACTAGAACAGCCTGGTCATCATGACAACCACAAGTTTGCTATTTGGATGGTTCCTCACCTAAGTGTGTGTGGAGGTCTCTGTCCCTAGGCTCCTAGCTGTGTGCTGGGCATTGTTCAGCTGTCACTGGTCACCCAGCTCTTTTTTTTTTTTTTTTTGTGGTACCGGGGATTGAACTCAGGGGCACTCGACCACTGGGTCACATCCCCAGCCCTTTTTTGTATTTTATTTAGAGACAGGGTCTCACTGAGTTGCTAAGTGCCTCACCATTGCTGAGGCTGGCTATGAACTCGCGATCCTCCTGCCTCAGCCTCCCAAAGTGCTGGGATTACAGGCGTGCGCCACCGCGCCCGGCCCAGCTCTTTAATTACGTGTAAGTACCAGGGTGATGATGAGAAAACTGCACTGAACCTTGCACTCACGTGGCTGTGTCTTTTCTAGATCTGCAGATGCTGCTGAGCTGCTCCTGCAGTGGGAGGTGGGCACTCCTGGACACAGGTTCTCGAGGCTCTGCTACAGGTATCGGCACTGGCATGAGCTGGAACTTCGAGGGATGGAGGCCTCACCCTGCACTGGCTCTGCTGGGGTTTCCTTGGTGAGAGGCCAGTTGGAAAAGCAGGCAGCAGGCCGTGGGGATGGCAGTGGAAGTGGCAGTTAAGGCTTCCTCTTCCCAGCCAGGGCCTCTGCCCAGGTCCACCAAATGATTTTTCTGGAGGGTTCCTGTGTGTGGTCAATCAACCTCAATGACCTCCTCCCTGCCCTGTCCTAGAGGTCCCTATCATCTGAGCCAACCTGCTGCCTCCTATACACTTCTGAAAAGGTGGCATGGGGCAGGGTGGGGGCAGAACACCTTGAGGACCTGTAGAGAAAGGGTTCCTGTGGAGTAGTGTGGGGGGGTTGCTGCAGGGAGAGGTGCCCATTCCACATGTTCTCAAGGAGGGTGCATGGATGGGTCTCAAACTTATATGAGAACAGATTTTTTGTGAGCAAATGGAACACTTTCTTGCCACTGACCAGTCTACAAGCTTGTGGCGTCTTATGGTTATGGAACCAAAAGCATCTTAAGGTGATGGTTCTTTTTTTTTTTTTTTGTATTGGGGATTGAACTCAGGGGCACTGGACCACATCCCCAGCCCTTTTTTGTGTTTTTATTAGAGACAGGGTCTCACCGAATTGCTAAGTGCCTCGCCATTGGTGAGGCTGGCTTTGAACTTGCTATCCTCCTGCCTCAGCCTCCCAAGTGCTGGGATTACACATGTGCACCACCGCACCTGGCAAGTTGATGGTTCTTTTTTTTTTTTTTGGTACTGGGGATTGAACTGAGGGGCACTCCACCACAGGGCCACATCCCCAGCCCCTTTTTTTTTTTTTTTTGTATTTTATTAGAGACAGGGTCTCACTGAGTTGCTAAGTGCCTCGCCATGGCTGAGGCTGGCTTTGAACTCGCGATCCTCCTGCCTCAGCCTCCCAAGTGCTGGGATTACAGGTGTGTGCCACCGCGCCTGGTCCTAGAGGTCCCTATCATCTGAGCCAACCTGCTGCCTCCTATACACTTCTGAAAAGGTGGCATGGGGCAGGGTGGGGCAGAACACCTTGAGGACCTGTAGAGAAAGGGTTCCTGTGGAGTAGTGTGGGGGGGTTGCTGCAGGGAGAGGTGCCCATTCCACATGTTCTCAAGGAGGGTGCATGGATGGGTCTCAAACTTATATGAGAACAGATTTTTTGTGAGCAAATGGAACACTTTCTTGCCACTGACCAGTCTACAAGCTTGTGGCGTCTTATGGTTATGGAACCAAAAGCATCTTAAGGTGATGGTTTCTTTTTTTTTTTTTTTGTATTGGGGATTGAACTCAGGGGCACTGGACCACATCCCCAGCCCTTTTTTGTGTTTTTATTAGAGACAGGGTCTCACCGAATTGCTAAGTGCCTCGCCATTGGTGAGGCTGGCTTTGAACTTGCTATCCTCCTGCCTCAGCCTCCCAAGTGCTGGGATTACACATGTGCACCACCGCACCTGGCAAGTTGATGGTTCTTTTTTTTTTTTTGGTACTGGGGATTGAACTGAGGGGCACTCCACCACAGGGCCACATCCCCAGCCCTTTTTTTTTTTTTTTTTGTATTTTATTAGAGACAGGGTCTCACTGAGTTGCTAAGTGCCTCGCCATGGCTGAGGCTGGCTTTGAACTCGCGATCCTCCTGCCTCAGCCTCCCAAGTGCTGGGATTACAGGTGTGTGCCACCGCGCCTGGTGATGTTGATGGTTCTTAATGCAAAATGGTTTTATTTTTTACAGTCACTGCCTTACCATGTTCTGGTTGATGCCTTGCTGGACCCTTAAGGACATTTTGGGTGAATTCCATAATTCTGTGAACACATCCCTCCATTAAGTCATCTACTTGGAAGCTTCAGTCTCTGAGGAAGGCAGGTCCCAGGAAATTGAGCATTAGGATTGTCTGCCTCATGGACCTTTTCTTTCTTTCCTTGTAGTCCAGATCCTCTGGGATTGGGGATTTGGGAGGGCGGTGGGCACATCTTGAAGGACAGGGATGGGCAGGCAGAAATTCGCAAGTGCTTCCCTAAGATGAAGTGCCCTAACAGCCCCTCCCATTTCCTTGCGGTCTCAAATCGACCCAGGAGCTCCCCAGCAGCAGGCCCATTTTGCAGCTTCATGCTCCTATGGTTGGTGGTGTCCTAGAGTATTAAGTGTTCCAATGTCGGTTGTGGCTCTGGTCAATAATCCCAGGGAAGGGAAAAGTCCATGCAATTTCTTGCTACACCAATTGACTTGCTTACTACCCTTTCCATAGATAATGATCTGCACATAAACATTTGGATGCCTTATTATTATACCTCCTCTCAGAATATCTTTGCAATTGAGGTGTTTAAAGTAATACTAAAAAAAAGAAAAAAAAGGATACTTATGGCTTTCAAAAGCCTAAGGAATAATCAAAGTTATTTCTCAAGCTGGGCACAGTGGTGCATGCCTGTAATCCCAGAGGCTCAGGAGGCTGAGGCAGGAGGAACGAAAGTTTTAAAGCCAGCTTCAGCAAAAGTAAGGCGCTAAACAATTCAGTGAGACCCTGTCTTTTAATGAAATACAAAATAGGGCTGGGTATGAGTGGTCGAGCCCAGTTCAATCTCCAGTACCAAAAAAAAAAAAAAAGTTATTTCTATTTCTTTAGCTATAAAAATGTGGAATTTGGTGAATATAAAATAACTTAGAATTCTCATAAGCTTTTGAAAGAGTACTTGGTGCTTTGTCCTTCATTCCCTTTGTAGGAATGCATCGACCTTGTCTAGACCAGAGACTAGTGGGAACCTTCATTAGTGGGAACCTTCATCATTTCACCAGTGTTGACCTCGAGTTGGCAATGTGTGACTTCGTTTGGTCTTTGACTTCTTCTTTTTTTTTTTTTAACTTCATTGTCTAAAATCTTTTATGTAACCTGCTTCAATTGTTTTTAAAGCTTAAAATACCTGCTTCTTTTGGAGATAATAAAAATATTTTAAAATTAGAATATGGTGATTGTTGTACAATTTTGTAAATACACTAAAGACCATTGAATGGTACACTAAAAACTGATTAACTTAACGGTATGTAAATTATATCAACAAAACTTAAAAACAAAGGAGGTTATTGGGGATGGTGATGAGGTTATTGGATGGTGGACCTGGAGGGATGGAGCAGTTACTCTGATGGCCCCCTAATTTACAAATTCAGACCTTCACAGACCCCTAACGGATCTTGGCCACTATACACAGGCAGGGTGCCCCATTGGGGAAGCCCTTAGGATCCCCGCTCCAGAGTTGCAAGGCCGGTGGACATATCTCAACTTCTTTTCCGAGACTGCAGGACCCTGGGGTTTGGATCTAGCGGCTCACTTCGCCGGCCACCGCTGATTGGACTGCGGATGGACATGTGACCTTGGCCGGCCAATCGGCTGCGCCCTGCCAAGACAGTGGGGCCGCGAGACTGGCTGCACATTTCGAAGCGTAGACCCCCGCTGCCTGCTCTGTCTGCGGCGAGTGAAACCGTGTTTGCCCAGGCGGGGTTTTGCTGTGCCTAACCCGGAGGGTTTCGAGCCCTTGCTGGTCCTGGCATCCTCTCGTTTAGTCTCAGCAGGCGGGCAGGGCATCTGTACTCGGTGGACTAGTACTAGTACCTGTACTTGGTGAGACTAGTGGGAACCTTCATCATTTCACCAGTGTTGACCTCGAATTGGCAATGAGTGACTTCGTTTGGTCTTTGACTTCTTGTTCTTGCTTTTTTTTTTTTTTTTAAACTTAATTTTCTAAAATCTTTTATGTAACCTGCTTCATTTTTTTTTAAAGTTTAAAATACCTGCTTCTTTTGGAGATAATAAAAATATTCTAAAATTAGAATAAAAATATTCTAAAATTAAAATATTCTAAAACTGCGGGAGTTGTTGGGGCAGGTGTGGACAAAGGGAAACAGGCCAGGAACTCACACGTGACAAACAACCTAACCCAGGCCATAACACTGATAGCACACCACGAACTGTCCTTGTGGCCAAACTGCTTCTGTACAGATGCGCACCTTAGGACCATGGTAGAGAATCCTATAGTGTGATGGGATCCCTTTATTTTTTTTATTTTTATTTGTTGGTGGTTCTTGGGGATTGAACCCAGGACCTTGTGCATGCTAGGCAAGCACTCTACCAACTTAGCTATAGCCCCAGCCCCATCCCTTAACTTTTGTGAATTATTATTAATTTTTGTCTAAAAGGCGGGGGTGGGGTGGATGGTGTGAAAGGAGGGGCTTGAGGGTGTAGCTCTGTGTTAGAACACTTGCTCTTTGTGCATGAAACCCTGGGTTCAATCCTTGGCACAGAGTAGGTGGGTGGGTGGGTGGGGGCAGCAGTTTTCTGCTTTCTACACCCATTTCAGAAAATTCTGGTAAATTATAGATTAATTCTTTGGCTTAAATATTGGTATCTACAAAAAGAGCTCTGGTAAGGATACTTAAGGTGTAAGTTAAAATATTCACGCGAGGAGACTGAGGCAGGAGAATCATGAGTTCAAAGCCAGCCTCAGCAATGGCGAGGCACTTGGCAACTCAGTGAGACCCTGTCTTTAATAAAATACAAAAAAGGGCTGGGGATGTGGCCCTGTGGTCAAGTGCCCCTGAGTTCAATCACCCTACCAAAAAAAAAAAAATAAAAAAAAATCAGGCGAGGGGAGGAGACCAGTAGGAGCGGAGCTGTGTGGCCCTGGGCATGTTCAAGTTCCTATGTTTTTAACCTTCACAGCCTGAATGAGAGGGTGCGGGCTAACATCCTTCCAGCTTTAAAGTTTTTTTTTGTGTTTTTTCAATATCACTTTTTTTTAGTTATATTTTTAAAAATTTGTTCTAATTAGACAACAGAATGCACTTTGACACACATACATAAATGGAGTGTAATTTCTCATTTTTCTGGTTGTACATGATGTAGAATCCCACCAGTCATGTAGTCATATATGCACATAGGGTAATAATGTCAGATTCATTCTACTATCCTTCCTACCCCCTTCCCATTCCCCTGCCATCACACCCCTCTACTAATCAAAAGTAACTCTAGGGCTGGGGTTGTAGCTCAGTAATAGAGTGCTTGCCTAGCATGTGGGAGGCCCGGAGTTCAATCCTCAGCACCACATAAAGATTAAAGATAAATAAAGAAAATAAAGGTATATTAAAAAAAAAAAAAAAAGAAAGTAACTCTATTTTTCCCTAGCCTCCCCCTTACCATTGTGAATTAGCTTCCTAATATCAGAGAAAGCGTTCAGCCTTTGGTTTTTGGGGATTGCCTTATTTTGCTTAGCAGGATATTCTCCAGCTCCATCCATTTACCAGCAAATGCCATCATTTCATTATTCTCTTCAGTTTTAAAGTTGTCTTCCACAAAAGGGCACAAGAAAGTAGCAAGGCTGTTTGGGTCTTAGACCTGACAATTTCACAATCCAACAACTTTGCCCAGTGCGTCTTATCATTAATCTTTTGTTTGGGCCCTGGGGCTTTTAAAGACCAATGTAAGGTAACATTCAGGCATCAACATTTTTACTACCTTTCACTCCTGGCAGGATAGCACCTGACCAGTTTATTGAAGTTGGGGTATAGCTCAGTGGTGGAATGCATGCCTAAGACCCTGGATTCCATCTCAGCAGTCAAAAAACAAGTAAACAAACATTATTTTTACATCAAATTATTTAATTATTGCTAACAGTGGATTTTTGTGGAAGTCTTGAGTAATGGAAATGTGTGGGAATGTAAGTTTTGGGCTCCCTGAATTTTCTGATTAAGGAACCACCAGTAAACTAGGTTTACTCATCCATCTGTTGAGCTCCTGCTACATGCCAGTCTGTATGTGTGTGTGTATGTGTTGACACTGGGGCGTGAACCCAGGAGTGCTTTACCACTGAGCTATATCCCCAGCCTTTTTATTTTGTATTTTGAGACAGGGTCTTACTAAATTGCTGAGGCTGACCTTGAACTTGTGATCCTCCCATCTCAATCTCCCAAGTGGCTGGGATTACAGGTGTGTACCTGCCACCATAACTACTGTGTGTGTGTGTGTGTGTGTGTGTGTGTGTGTGTGTGTGTGAGAGAGAGAGAGAGAGAGAGAGAGAGAGAGAGATACAGATATGAAAAGGTCTAGCTCCTAAGAAGCTGCTCTGGGTTTGGCAAGCCCTGGGCAAGGACTGTGGCACAACCCTAGGACTGCCCCAGAACACACTGACCATGGGAGGGGCTGCACCTGGGCTGAGCTCAAGATATACCTGGAGGCTCACTTAGAATCTTGACGTGCAGTTTGTTTTCTGTGATCTGCCTGAGTGGTTGGCACAAAGAGTAGAGCTGCCAGGGCCAGACACCTGAGGTTATGACTCCAGTCCTCCATTTGTTATTTGTGCATTTGGGGATAATTCCAAGTGTCAATTCCTACATCTACAAGATGGAATCTCTCTCCTTACAGGGTTATGGAAAGGATTAGAAATAGGGTATAAAATATTTTGCATAGTAAAAGGCAGAGCATCCCTTTAGTAATTGGAAGCTATAACTGTTGGTTTCTGAATAAAATCAGAAGAATTTTGAGTTGAGACAGTTAATTTAAATTTTGTTAACACTTTTAAAAAAATATTTATTTGTTTTAGTTGGACACAATGCCTTTATTTTTACATGGTGCTGAGGATCGAACCCTGGTCACGCACGTGCTAGGTGAGAGCACTCTACCGCTGAGCCACAACCCCAGCCCCTGGTTAAGCTATTTTAAAAATATAACTGAGTGCTGGAGAGAGATATTGGCCAAATCATATTCTTATATTATGTGCATGTATAACTCTGTAGCAAATCCTGCCATTACGTGCAACTATAATGCTCCAATAAAAAAAATGCGGAAAGAAAAAGAAATATAACCAAATGCTCTTATACCTCTGCTTTCATCCATTTCAGGCCATAAGAAATGCATATCAAGTGACACAGTGCTGGAACCAGATTGTCCGATTTTTTACCTTGGCTTTTCCCTTCCTAGCAGAGTGAACTTGGCCAGGTTATATAAATTTAACCTCTTGTACCTCACTGCTTGTCTGTAAAAGTGGGATGATAGTACTTTGTAAAGATTAAATCAGCTAATACTGTATATAAGTAAATCTCTTTGTGCAGTAAATATAAGGCATACTGTTAGGGTTAACTATTATTATAGCTACTACAGAAATCTAATTGTGGACAAGCTACAGTTTTCATAAGGAAGAGCTAGGAGTACTTGTGGACAGGCTCAGGACCCAGGCCTGACCTCTTCTTAAAGTGGCTCTAGATCGGTCCCAGGCCTTGGTTCCCCCTTTGCAGATGACTGTTACTCCTGTTCCTTCCTCCTTTTCCCACTCTGCAGAAATACACCACAGGCCACCAGTGTTCAATAAATATTTGATAAAATGGATAATTTTCAGGAGGGAGAAACTCAAATTCACAGTGGGCTGGTGGTGCTGCAGCCTTGGGGGTGGAATAGCAGATTGAGTAAGCCTCTGCTCTGAAGCTACTTGTCTTATCTTGTCCAGAGACCCTGGCTCTCCCACTATCCTACCTCCTTCCTTTGTGCCATCTACACCATCCTGAGAGGGTCTTCTCAGAGAGCTGCCTTCTTGCAGTAATCAGCAGAGGCCAGATTAGGAAGCACCAGTGGTGACCTCCAACTGTGGCATCTGAGTATCAGCTGTGCTGAGGACAGAATGGCTTGGTATAGTGACCTGGGCGGCAAATGGCCTGCTAAGTTGGAGGTAGGAAGGGAGGAGTATGTGGGTTCTGGTCCAAGTAAGATTCTTTTTTTGGTGCAGTACTGGAAATGAAATCTGGGTCCTTGTGCATGTTAGGTAAGCACTCTACCACTGAGTTGTACCCCAGCCTCCTTAAAAAAAAAATTATTTGTTTTAGTTGTACAATGCGTTTATTTTTACGTGGTGCTGAGGATCGAACCTGGGCTGCGCACATGCTAGGTGAATGCTCTACCGCTGAGCCACAACCCCAGCCCCCCACCACCCCTTTTAAAAAAAATACTTGAGACAGGGTCTCACTAGGTTGCCCAGGATGGCCTTGAACTTGTGATCCTCCTGCCTTAGCCTTCTGAATAGATGGGATGACAGGTGTGCATCATATGCCTGGCTTAATTTTTTTTTTTTTTTTTTTGTGGTACTGGGGATTGAACTCAGGGCCACTCGACCTCTGGGTCACATCCCCAGCCCTTTTTTTGCATTTTATTCTGCAAATGACAGGTTCTCATTAAGTTGCTAAGTGCCTCGCCGTTGCTGAGGCTGGCTTTGAACTCGCTATCCTCCTGCATCAGCCTCCCAAAGTGCTGGGATTACAGGTGTGCGCCACCGCACCTGGCTAATTGGCTCAAAATTTTTAAAAATATTTTTAGTTGTAAATGGACACAATACCTTTATTTATTTTTATGTGGTGCTGAGGATTGAACCCAGTGCCTCACACGTGCTAGGCGAGTGCTCTCTACCACTGAGCTACAGCCCCAGCCCTTGATTTTGATGAGTTTTGGTACTAACACCAAAGGGCCCACCATGAGCCTAATCCACTCTGCCACGCTCACACCTGAGGCTCAGGGACTTACAGGGGAAGAGCACTCTGCTGGGCCTGAGTGAAGCCCAGGATACACGGCAGTCTGAGCTCTTCTTCTCAGCATAGGACCCTTCCTCTCTTCTCAGCTCATTCATTCGAGTTTGGATAACTCCAGTGGTCACCACCATCACCAATGGGTCCAGTTGTAGAACCATTGTGTCCAGTTGTAGGACTTAGTGTCAAGAATTCTTAGACTAGCCTTGTGGTTTCTGTGAGCACCAGATCTGTGCTTGCAGCCTGGGTGATTACTTAACTCAGAGGGCTCTTAAGCAGATATGAGGTAACAGAACTCTTTCCTCTGTGGCACCCTGTCCAAATGGCCCCTCACCTCCCTGGGCTGCAGCAATTTGTTCATATGGATGTCTCCTCCTCGTCTTGTTTCTCATGGGCCACTGCCATGCTTCATTTGCCTGGCACGTGCTAGGCATTCATGATGTTAAGCAAACTGACCCTCAGGCTAGGTCTGATCTCTAGATGGGTTTTATTTTGCTTGCAAAACATGTAAAGAATTTTTGATTTGTTGATGAAATCAGGATATTTCATATAAAACCCTGGGTTCCTCCAATTCTCTGGAAAATTGCAAAGACATGGCAGCAGGACCACCTTCCTATAAGAAAACCATCTGCCAGCACTTAGGGGAGTCTGCCACTCTAGATGGATGCTTTCAGGCTGGGATCAGGCTCAGTGGTACAGTGTTTGTCTTGCATGCACAAAGGGTTCAAACCCAGCACTGCCAAACAAAACCAAAGATGGCTGCTCTCTGCTCTGCCTGGGTCATCACTCCTTTGTTAGCTGAACTGGTGCTGTAGCATCACCCATTGCACTTACCTGACTGAGCAGCTCCATTTGTAGCACCTGTAGTTGACTCAGGCACTAACGGAAGAGGAGGTCTCCATCAGACCCACCAAAGACAGTTTTAACAATGCTTGTGATGAAGGCAGTGCCTGACTCCGGCCAAACAGGAAGCTCATCCTGACTAAGATGGTGTACTGGTAACCTCACTGTTCCCTGGGTGGCTGCAATCACTCCTCCTTCTGGTCCATCCTCTCTGGTGAAAATAGGTGGCACCATGCCATTTGTACAAGAAGGTGGTGAGGAGGGTACCTGGCTTTACTGAACCACTGTCAGGCTTCAGGGAACTTCTTGACCTTCCCATTCAATTATTCTAATCATTATCACCAGGAACTTGACCAAGATATCCGACAGCAAAAAGAGAAATGGTAGGACAGGGCATTCCAGGCTGAGGCACAGTGAGCACAGTCAGGGAGGTGTAGAGACTGGGGGTTTGGAACAGGCCTGAGCTGGGGGTGTGACAGGACACACAACTAAAAAGGCGGTAGTTGCCAAATTAAGACAGTCAACTGTGTGAGAAATAGAGGAGTAAGGATGGAAGAAAATAATTCATGTCTTGGGGCTTCTGCTGGGGGAAGGATAATCCACTCAGGTATTAGAGCTCTTAGTGGGAGAGCCTCCAAGATGGAGGTACCTCCATCCACCTTGATTTTTAACGTGGATATCAAATTAGCCCCTAAAAAAAAGAACCCCAGAATAGAAACTTTCAAACCATCTTTAGTATTTTTCAAACTAGATTTTGCTTCCAGAACATCATTATATAGAACACACATTAAATGAAATAGAGCTGGGCTGGGGCTGGGGCTGGGGCTGGGGCTGGCAGGAGCTCTAGTGCCATGTGGAACAAAGACCACCGGCTCTGAGCACAAGCACCTTTTGAGAAGCACAAGCTGAGTCCTTTGCCCAAGAGGCCAGAGATGAACAGTTCCACTTTCTGTTGCCACATTTTAAACTATTTATTGAATGAGGCAGTATAGACAGAATGGAAAACAACACAGAATCCATGCTCTGCTACTGGGATTTTGCTTTTTTCTTCTTGGCAATTTTAGAACTATTAGGAGATTATCTCATCACAAAGGAACATGGACTTTAAAGCCCCTGGACAGCTTCACAATGATGATAAAAAATAATAATTAAAAAAATAACAAATTGTAGAACTAGGACTGTTCATATGTAAATTTCCCTTCCCGCCCTCCCACCCATTACGTACAGAAAAGAACATACAAAGAACATTGGATAGTTTTATATAAAACAAGCAAATACAAGAATCTGAAACTTTTCTCAAAGGCTGAGCAAGACATGAAGAATCTTTTAATGTCGCATTTAAAAAAAAAAAAAAAAAAACATTAAATACACTATCACACATGGGGGGACATGGGAGGAGGAAAGAAGAGTTGTCCCTAAACTCAAGGAGCAGGGATTTGGCCTGTCGAAAAGTCAGGTGAATTTAGCCACAGAAGACACAGGGCTTGCACTTAGGGAAGCACAGAATTTAACTGACAAATAACACCCAGACCGATCCACACCTGTGAGCAGGAAAGCCATGCAGGGCCTGGGCCACTAGGACACCAGGAAAATGGGCCTCTTAGAGCCACTCCCAAAGTAGGGCCGGATCCAGGTATGAGGCCCCTTTCTCTTCTGACACATCCCATTGTGATGGCCATCCTTCCTGAGCCAGGTGTCCCTTTTCATTGCAGAGAAATGACAACTAGAAGAGAGGAAATGGCTCCCATGGTGTACCCTGGTCTATGAAGACTTTCTCCCTTTTTCCTTTCCCTTCCAGCTCCTCCACCTCTTCCCATTCTTTCCCCCACCATGCACGCACACACCCACAAGCACACTTAGCACGCACTCCTCAGACCCTTAATACTTCTGTTACCTTCAGTTCATATACATGACCAATTCAGGACTGACCTTAAGACCAAAGCAACTCTTTAATGGTCATAAGATCAAGAAGGGTTCCTGGGATATGGAGGAGATGGGAATCTGAGGAAAACCCTTATGTCCCTGGTGGGAGCTTCAGGACATTCACCTGCCTGTGGCAAGGTCAGCACCTGGGCCAGCCCGAGGAGTGTCTCAGCTGGCAGACCATAAGATCCCTGGACCTTGCAAGCACTTTCTGGATCCCACTGCATCCTGGAACCTCCTTCCTCAGGTAAGTCCAGCAGGGAGAGTTCTGGGCGGCCACTGGGAGGCAGCTTTGGTGAAGGGCATGGTCACCTCTGCCTGAGTTTGTCAGTAGCTCAACGCATAACCCTGGTATGAACAAAAACCAGGTGACTGTGTCTGGCCACGTACCCTACCACCCACTAAACTGGGTGGATAATTGTTTCCACAGCTCACCTTGATTTCATACAGATAATTCCATGCGGGTTTCATACATATATATACATATATATATATGTGTATGTATATATATACTTTATATATATATGTAAATGTGTATGTCCATATGTACACATATACATATATTCACACTCACACATACACACACATAAGTATACACACGTTTCCGCAGAAAGAAGTCCTGCCACAATTTGGCTTTTTTGGGACAGTGAAATTGACAATGCAGTTTCTTACTCCACCAATCCCAGAAAATCAAGAGTGGTGCTTTAAAAAAATGCAATTCCAAAATCCGCTGCCTTTCTTCCTTTTAAAAAAAAAGGTTAACAAAACTTTTCTTCCAAAGTCGAGAGACTTAATTCCATTTGATTGCACCTCTGCAAACGTGTAAAAAATTTTGAAGTAGACTAGAAAATGATGCCATGATACGGCTGCATGTCACTGTTCCAATGTCACCACCTCCACAGCCTGGCCGTCCATGGTGACTGTGCTGTCCGATATCCTGGTGGTCACAGGGGCCATGGCCACCTGCACCGGTCCGTTGCCCTGGGCGAGGCTGGTTACCACAGTCTGGTACATACTCACAGGGATCTGGACCAGGCCTGGAGAGACAAAGGCAAAACCATTGGTGGGGCTCATGCTCAGGTTCCCAGACGCTGGCCGGATGGGTGCAACTAGCGCTAGTCCTTCAGAGTGTCATTGTCCGCCAGCTTCAGGTAACACCCACTTTTCAGGCACAAATAATCTTTTTTCTCACTCCATTTTAATTTATCAAAACAGACTATCAGGAAAGAAAAGTCTGGAGAAATTATGGAAACATGCCTCAGGGCAGGGCCTCCACAACTTGACCGGAGAATTGTGCCTGCCTGTCTTTAGGAAGTACAGGCCCGTTACGTGTGCATCCTCCCCACTTGCTGGCCCTCTCCTCCCACTACCTGTTTCCTCTGGGAGTAGGCCACCATTACTCTTCTTTGATATTCTGCTATGCTACCTGTCTAATACAGCACTTTTCCTGCCTGATCTCAAGTTTCTCGGATCTTGATAAGAAACAAACAAACAAACAAACAAACAACAACAACAAAAAGTTTTCCCTTTCCTACTATGTCATCTGGCCTCTCTCTCATCTATGTCCCTCCCTTCAAAGTCAAGCTTACATATATATATTGAAAACAAAAACAAAAAACTCTGCTTGATTTTATTTACTTGTCTATCTGTCTGTCTAGTGGTACTTGGGATGGACCCAGGGCTAGGTAAGCTAGGCAAGCACTCTACCACTGAGCTACAACCCTAGCCTCTGCTGCCAATTTTTAGATTTCACAGACCAATAAAAATTTAAAACACATTTTGGGGTCAACTCAAACAAAAACCAAACAAAAATCAAAAATCCCAAAACCTCAACTATCATCCTATTACTTAGAGCTGAGAGGACAGTTTATAAATAAAGAAAGCAGTGCCCAGGCATGGTGATGCACACATGTAACGCCAGAGGAGGCTGAGGTGGGAGAATCAAAAGTTCAAGGCCAAGCTCAGCAACTTATTAGCACTTGGAGACCTGTCTCAAAAAAAAAAAAAAAAAAAAAAAAAGAAGGTAAAAAGGGATGGGGATGTAGCTCAGTGGTAAAGAGCCCCTGAGTTCAATCCCTAGTACCAAAAGAAAATTTAAAAAAGGAAAGGAAGCAGCATGCAATGTCAGAGAAGGGTAGTCCATTCTCAGTTAACTAAGGCTGAGTACATACACAGGCAGACCTTTTCTTCCTTCTGAAACTATAAGTACAATAAATGGGGTAAACATATAAGAGGGATATTAACATAGTTTCCAAGATGCAAAACATATGTGAAGTTGTTCTGCAACCTCATGGAGTGGGGGTGTAAGACTCAGGACCTGGAGGCAGGCTCCTGCAGAAAGAGTGGAGGAGGCTGTAAACAGGAATTGGTGTAAAGTTTGTATCTGACTGACTGGACCAGTAAATAGCCCCAACACTAATGCTCAGGACTTTGTGACAAGACACTTGAGGTTCAACCTCTGTTTTGAGGAACTGACCTGGGAGGCCCCAAGAAAAGACCTATAGTGACATTTGGTGGGTAGGAGGAGGCCTGCTGTCCTATTACTAACCCTAAGGCCTGTAGGTCACCTCACTCTGCCCCTGCACACCACAACAAATGGCATTTCAGTGTGTCACTATTAAGGGACACAGAAATATACAGGAGTAGCAGAGAAATGTGGGGTACAGGAGAAAGCAAAACATGTCCTCAAACTCTACTTCAGAGATAAGATATTTGTATCATAAAAAGCTAGGATGCTAGGGGTTGAAGGTATAGCTCAGTGGTAGAGCACTTGCCTAGCACATGCAAAGCCCTGGGTTCAATCTCAGCACTGTGAAGGAAGGAAGGAAGGAAGGAAGGAAGGAAGGAAGGAAGGGAGGGAGGGAGGGAGGGAGGGGAAAGAAAAGGAAAGGAAAGGAAAGGAAGAAAGAAAGAAAGAAAAAAAGGATGCTACAAAAAAATTAGTAGGAATAGCCGAGCGCAGTGGAGCACACCTGTAATCCCAGCACTTGGGAGGCTGAGGCAGGAGGATCACAAGTTAAGTGCCATTGCTGAGGCACTTAGCAACTCAGTGAGACCCTGTCTCTAAATAAAATACAAAAAAGGGCTGGGGATGTGGCCCAGTGGTCGAGTGTCCCTGAGTTCAATCCCCAGTACCAAAAAAAAAAAAAAAAAAAAAAAAAAAAAGAATAGGAGAAAAAAATTGAATTAAAAAATCCAACAGGGGGCTGGGTTGTGGCTCAGTGGTAGAGCGCTTGCCTAGCATGTGCTGGCCTGGGTTCGATCCTCAGCACCATGTAAAAATAAACGGAGTGAGCCGGGCGTGGTGGCGCATGCCTGTAATCCCAGCACTTGGGAGGCTGAGGCAGGAGGATCACGAGTTCAAAGCCAGCCTCAGCAATGGCGAGGCACTTAGCAATTCAGTGAGACCCTGTCTCTACTAAAATACAAAAAAGGGCTGGGGATGTAGGACCCCCAAAAAAAAAGAAAAAGAAAAAATAAACGGAGTGTATACAACTAAAGCAAATAAATAAATATTAAAAAAAAATCCAACAGACCTTCAAAAGAAGGTTAAAAAAATAAGTCAAGGAAATCTTAAAGAAGTAGAACAGATTAAAAGATGGAAAATAGGAGAGAAAACATGAGATAAAACTTTTGATAAAAATATAAAAAATAGAAGGTAGGGAGTTATTAGATACATAAGTAAATTTCTAGAACTGAAAAAAAAACAGGCATTTCACATTGAAAAGGCCCACTTGATGCCCAACACAATAGATAAAAGAAGGTTCAAACATTAAGACACACCAGTTGCTGGGGTTGTAGCTCAGTGGTAGAGCACTTGCCTGGCACGTATGAGGCACCGGGTTCGATCCTCAGCACCACATAAAAATAAATGAATAAAATAAAGATATTAAAAAAAAAACACACCAGGGATATAGTAAAGCTCTTTAAAGATTCTAGAAAGGAAAAAAAAAAAGTCATATATGAAGAACTTGTGAATGGGAACATGGTGGACTTTTCAAGCTAAAAGATAACAGAGCAATGCCTCCAAGTGTCAGAAAGAAAATGCTCTCAGCCTAGAATTCTACATCCAGCACATGAAACAATACCCTTTTCAGTTAAGCATGGGGTCAGAATAATAATGTCTTCAGATGCTTAAGGACTAGAAAACCTGGCTGTCCATGCACTTTCTTGTGAAGCTCTGAAGAATGTGCTCCATGAAAGAGAGAACTCAGAGGCAGCCACTGTGAACCTAGGAGTCCATAGCAGAATGGGGAGGGGAGGAAGGGATGGGGCAAAGAGCCTGCAGCCACCTGGGGGGTATAGAGTGCTCTGGGGGATGGCAGAGATGGGGTAACCCCGGAAAGAACACCCAGGGATCTTCCACAGCAGACCTGGATACAACTGGTGATTACTGATTAGAAAGGAAAAGCCCTCCCCCCACCCCCATAATAAACATTAACTTGAAGAAAAAATAAAAGTTATACAAAAAGGGAAATGTAATTGTAACTATAGTACATTCATCTTGGCAATGAATGATTTTTATGTTATTATAATACAGATACCAATCATCCAAAATTGTGAAAACGTCTCACCTAAAAAAATTATAAGACTGTTAGTTAGAGTAGAAAGGGAAAAAAAAACTTAAAATGTTACCTCTGGCTTACAGACTTTTTTTTTTTTTTTTTTTTTTTGGTACCAGGGATTGAACTCAGGGGCACTCAACCACTGGGTTCACATCCACAGCCCTTTTTTTTTGTATTTTATTTAGAGACAGGGTCTCACTAAGTTGCTAAGTGCCTGGCCATTGCTGAGGCTGGCTTTGAACTCGTGATCCTCCTGCCTCAGCCTCTCAAAGTGCTGGGATAACAGGCGTGCGCCACCACGCCCGGCTTTTTTTTTTTTTTTTTTAATATTTATTTATTTGCCTTAGTTGTACACAATGTGTTTATTTTTATGTGGTGCTGAGGATCAAACCCGGGCCGCACACGTGCTAGGCGAGTGCTCTACCGCTGAGCCACAATCCCAGTCCCCCAGCTTTTTTTTTTTTTTTTAATATTTATTTATTTGCTTTAGTTGTACACAATGCCTTTATTTTTACATGGTGCTGAGGATCTGAGGATCGAACCCGGGCCGTGCACGTGCGAGGTGAGAGCTCTACCGCTGAGCCACAACCCCAGCCCCCCAGCTTTTTTTTTAATAAAAGTTTTTAGTCCTTTTTCGGGAGGAGTATGCCAATTTAAAATATAGTTAAAAAAAAAAAAAACTGTTTAAGTTGTAGGTGGACACAATACCTTTATTTTATTTATTTATATGTGGTGCTGAGGATCCAACCTAGGGCCTCACATGTGCTAGGAAAGCACACTACGGCTGAGCCACAACCTCAGCCCCTAAAATATAGTTTATTTATTTATTTATTTTTTTGTGGTACCGGGGATTGAACTCAGGGGCACTCGACCACTGGGCCACATCCCCAGCCCTTTTTTGTATTTTATTAGAGACAGGGTCTCACTGACTTGCTAAGTGCCTTGGCATTGCTGAGGCTGGCTTTGAACTCGTGATCCTCCTGCCTCAGCCTCCCAAGTGCTGGGATTACAGGCGTGCGCCACCACGCCCGGCTTAAAATATAGTTTATTTATTATTTTTTAAAAAATTATTTATTTATTCTAATTTGTTATACATGCTTTACAGAATGTAAAATATAGTTTTAATATGATGCATCTTCCACTTACAATACAGTGCATATAAGGTGTGATGGTATTTCCATTCCCTGTGCATGTTCCATATTCGATTATTGAGAATGCACAGGAATTTACTATATAGCAGCCAGCAGCTCAACTTTAAATCTGCCACAGAATTTGCTACAAATTTGAGTTCTTTAGTGTTTTGCTGTGTGGAACCCATGTTACACCTACACTCAGGTGGTATAATCAATCTTTTTAATAGTGGGCCCTGGGAAGCAATTGCTGGATAGAGGAGCTCCATCCATTACCAGGGGAAACTCTATTTCTAGCACTTTTGACATTTAAACCATATGCTACTTTGATGAAAATTATGTTTTTCTTCTAGTTCTCGGGTACTTTACCCAGGGGTACTATACCACTGAGCCACATCCCCAGGCCTTTTTAAAATATGTTTTTTTTTAGAGAGAGGGTCTTGCTAAATTGCTCAGACTGGCCTTGAATTTTTAATCCTCCTGCCTCAGCCTCCAAAGCCAATGGTGTGCCATCACACCTGGCATCTTTAAATTTTATTTTGAGACAAGGTCTTTCTTTCTAAGTTACCCATGCTGGCCTAGAGCTTGCAATCCTCCTGCTTCAGCCTCCTGAGTGGCTGGGATTATAGGCATGTGCCACTGTACCAGCTAAAAATGAGTTTTAAAAAGGGATGTTAGAATATTTTGTAAAAAAAATATTATTTCACAAAGTTAACTTTTCTAGGACTAAGTTTCGCCAGTTTAGGGGGAAATATTTGAAGATGCAGCACTAAACGGGACTTGATGTTTTATTTTGGTGTCAGTCATTTGTAGAAACCCTGCTAATGCTGGGTGTGTGTTAATAGAAATGAAGGCATGGATAGCGGCATCCCCCTACGAGGTTGGCAGAGAAGTGAAGGAGAAGAACGGCACAGCTGTTCACAGATTGGGAGGATGGCAGTCTGAAGGGCAGGCATTGGCTTCAGAAGGATGACCAGTTCAATTTCTTCCACCTAAACCCTTGCAAATGGCTCCCAAATGGCTCTGACCAATCCCCCTTTGAGCTTAATCCTCCCAGCCAAATTCTCTTCCCATAACACTTCATTCCCCCAATCTCAACCTTTGAGCTCTGTGATGTTAATTAAATTCCCAAAGCCTAACATACAGTTCAAATGCTTTGGCATGGTGTTTAAGGCTGTTCATGATTTGCCTTGGTCGTTCTGTTGTTTTGAGACAGAGTCTCACTATGTTGCCAGGCTGGTTTTGAACTTCTGAGCCCAAGTGATCCTTCTGCCTCAGCCTCCTGAGTGCTGGGACTACAGGTACGCTGGGAGAGTGTCCCTGGTCTATATTTACTGTCTCTATTGTCTCATTTCTCTACCCTTTCACAGGTATTCTGTGATCAGGGCATTTCCCAACCCCTGGACTATTCTCAGTTCCACAATATGTTAGTCACACTCCTTTCTCTGGGTCTTTGCACAAGTTGTTTACTATGTGGAAAAAAAAAAAAAAAAAAAAAAAAAAAGATACATTGGGATGAGGTGGGAGACCAAACAGCAACCAAAAAGAGAAGCAAGGATGTCTCCTGTTGTTCTTGCTGACTCTTTCCCCTTTACTTATTTACTATTTTTGCAGTGCTAGGGATCAAAACCAGGGTCTCATGCATGCTAGGCAAGTACTTTACCACTGAGCTACACCCCCAGATTAAAACTCAGTCCAGTTGTCCTTCCTCTTGGAGGCCTGCCCCACCCTAGCTCCAGTCAATACTCCTAATGGCCTCCTCAGTATGCACCAGGACAGTACAGTGGACAGGCTGGTTTGGGCCACTTACTGCATGTACACGGGCCTTCCCACCTGGCAGAGGGTCTGGTCCAGCCCAGGCCTGTCTCTGGTTTGTTCCACATTCCCCACAGTATAAAGTATAGGTGTGCCATAAGTTGGCAACAAGATAGCCTTGAGAGCAACAGATAAAGGGAGCCAACTGCTGGCCTCAACCAAGGTGCAGCTAGGCCCTAGTCCCCAATCACATGGGCCTAAGTATATGTGAGGACCACATGGCTCCTTGGTCTCCCACCTCATCCCAATGTATCATTTTTTTTTTTTTTTTTTTTAATATTTATTTATTTGCTTTAGTTGTACACAATGCATTTTATTTTTACGTGGTGCTAAGGATCGAACCCAGGCCATGCACGTGCTAGGTGAGCACCCTACCGCTGAGCCACAACCCCAGCCCCCACAATGTATCTTGACCATCATCGCTTTTAAACTCTCCTCTGATCAAAACAGCAAGTTAATACAATAACCCCAAACACCCCGCAGCAAATCCAGGACACCCGTGTCATCTTCCAAAGAACTCAAATGCTAGCAAACAGCAACCAAAGAGAGAAGCAAGGATGTCTCCTGTTGTTCTTGCCCCTGGGCTTGATTCAGTTCCAAAAGCTCCTAACTTGATGCAGTGAGCGGGGAGATCTTTTCTGTGAGCAACCATGTGGGTTAGAGCCAAGATGGTTCAAAACTATTAACTATTGAAGTTAAAGCTCCTCTACCCTGGCTTATGATGTGTTTGGGTTTTCTAGTATATGGGTTCATGCTGTTAAGACAGTATCGCAGAAGATGTGCTCCAGAAAAGATGTTTCAAAAGGTTCAAATGCAAAAATAGATATCGGCTAGCACTGTTGTAACCAGAATGATCTTTCAAACACAACACATTGATTTTGTTGCTACCATTTACAATTCTTTAGTGGTTTCTAATGGCCCATGGGCTGTAAGTCCAAACCCTTTTGTAGGGTTGCATGCAACTCTTCATGTTGGCTCCTCTTGCTCCGTTAAGCCCACTAATCTCCACTCTACACACCAACCAGGTGAACTAGCCTCCAAACACTGCATACACCGTAGCTTCTGCCTAGAGTGACTGTCCTTGGCTTGTTCCCTGAGAGGTTTCCTACTCTTCCTCCAATAGTCAGCTCCAGTCTCTGCCCTCCTCTGGCTTGTGTCCTCTTCCTCTGTGGCCCAATGGCACTTTGTACAGACCTCCATGGAGGTAATGGTCACATTCATTATCACTGTTTGCATTTCTTGTTGCCAAACAGACTAAATTCCTTAAGGAAAGGATTGATTTCTGAGTCCTTAACAGTTAGCAGGTGCTCAATAAATGTTTCCTAGGCTCATAAAAGAAACCTGACTTCTATGATTTAATATGTTTCCTTCTAGGGACTGGGTAATTAGGGTAGGGGAGTTTTAAGGGAATGAGGCTGTGTTATAATAAGAGACCCCAACTCAGAAAAAAATATAAGTGCAAAAAATACTACATTCGGGACTCTTCCAAAAAAATCATTTCTTGGGGCTGGGATTGTGGCTCAGTGGTGGAGCGCTCGCCTAGCGCGTGGGCAGCCCGGGTTCGATCCTCAGCACCACGTACAAATAAAATGCATTGAATAAAACACATTGTGTACAACTAAAGCAAATAAATAAAAATATTTTAAAAAAATCATTTCTTATAGATTCCATTTTCTGCATTACATACATCAGGGAAGGAGAAAATTTGGCCTCTGTAACTGGGTGATAAAATGACTCCCATACAAAGCTGTCTCAGGGTGAAAAATTGGTGACAGCATTACACATCTTAAAAGCTTTTCAGAGCTTTTTCAGAAATTCCATACACAGGGGTCACTGCACAACCTCAAATGCCTTGAAATTCCATTCCACTGTTTTCCACATGCAGTTTTAGTCCCCCTCCACCTTAAATAGACACATTACCAACCTACTGTGGGGACTCTAAGATCTCCCTCCCTCTCTCACACAGAGGCATTTTGACATGGGATTAGATTAAATCGCCTCAGTGTCTCTGACCTAGCAGCCTTCATGTCCACGGCAAGGGAAAGGGGGTGGGACAGGAGGCTTTGAAACCCAGTATACACTAAGTCGGGTGGCTGCCCTTGGAAGAGAGATGATTAAATGCTGAGGTACAGTAATCAGGCTGGGATTGTCCCTGCATCTGCTCAGCTTGTCCCTGATTAGCCCTAATCTAGAGGCGCACGTTAATCCAAGCTTGTATTCTGGGTCATTTCAATTGATAATGCAACAGGAAGCCCTTCACGTTCCACTTTAAGGGATTGGAGTTATCCTTTTTCCTTTTCAGGGAGACCTTATACAGTTCTACAATGACTCCCTTGGCATGTGTGTGGCACTCCTCAAAGCCCCCTCACACGGCTGCTTATCCCTTGATTTCTGCTAGGACCTTGGAGAAGGGCGGGTGTCCTTCCCTTTTACAAATCAGAGGCAAGCTCCTTTGCCAGAACCCTGGGCTTATCATGAAGACTTATAATGTCCTTAAGACTTAGCACCCTAATACTTACTTTTTCTTCTTCTTGTTTTTTTTTTTTTTTTTTTTTGTGTGTGTGTGTGTGTGTGGTGCTGGGGATTGAACTCATGGCTCATGCACGTTAGGCAAGTGTTCTACCACTGAGCTACATCCACAGCCCCAGCACCCCAGTATTTCAAAGCTACATGGAACCTTAGCATTCAGTTTAGTAAATCCCATCCATTAAAAAAAATTTTTTTGTAGTTGTAAAAGGACATGATGACTTTATTTTATTTATTTTTATGTGGTACCGAGGATCGAACCCAGTGCCTTGCACATGCTAGGCAAGCACTCTGCCGCTGAGCTACAGCCTCAGCCCCAATTCCATCCATTTTTTAAAAAATATTTTTTAGTTATCAATAGATCTTTTTAAAAAAATATTAAAAAAAATTTTTTAGTTGTAGTTGGACACAATTTATTTATTTTTTATGTGGTGCTAAGGATCGAACTCAGCGCTTCACATGTGCTAGGTGAGTACTCTACTGCTGAGCCACAACCCTAGCCCAGATCTTTTATTTATTTATATGCAATGTTGAGGATCTAACCCAGGGCCTCACACATGCCAGGCAAGCACTCTACCACTGAGCCACGACTCCAGCCCCTCCCATCCATTTTTTTAAATTCAAAAAAGCAAACATATAAGGTTTATTTTATTTTTTAAATATTTATTTATTTGCTTTAGTTGTATACAATATGTTTTTAGTTTTATGTGGTGCTGAGAATCGAACCCGGGCCGCGCACGTGCTAGGGGAGCGCTCTACCGCTGAGCCACAATCCCAGCCCTATAAGGTTTATTTTTAAAAAAGTAGCTGGGCCAAGAGTGGTGGTGCATGCCTATAATCCCAGCAACTTGGAAGGCTGAGACAGGAAGATCACAAATTGCAAGTTCAAGACCAGCCTCAGCAACTTAGTAAGGCCCAAATCAACTTGGTGAGATCATGTCTCAAAATAAATAAATAAAAAGGGCTTGGTATATAGTTCAGAGGTAAAGCCCCTCTGGGTTCAATCCCCAGTACCCAAAATAAATTAAATAAATAAAGAAAGAAAAGTAGCTGGGTACAATGGCTACTTACAGTCCCAGCTACTTGGGAGTCTGAGGCAGGAGGATCGCTTGAGCCCAGGAATTTGAGGCCAATTTGGCCTCAAGACCCCTTCTCAAACATCAACAATAACAAAAACAAACTAAATTTATAGTAAATCTAGGTGTCTAGGCTTTGAATCTGGAAGCCTTTCTATGCCCCAGAGTGCCTTTGACATCTAACACTCAGGCCAGTGGACCCAGAAGGGAGAGGACGATCGTCTTTGGGCTCACTCCTGCCTCTCCTCTAAGGCTTTATGGTGAGGCGTATGAAATTGGCCAAAATGGAAAATAGAGGTTAAAGGTGACTTAGAAACTGCAGGTCCCAACACAAGAATTTTCTTGTCAAATAGCAGCCATTCCAAACTCTCTGGAAGAACTGCTGGCTCCAGAACCGAGTTTCCCTGCAAAGGACAATGAGACTTGACCCTGATTGATTTTTTTTTTTTTTTTTTTAAACCTGTTGGGTATCATTCTTGAGCCCAAATGGTGGAACACACTCCTCCCAGTCTTCCCTTATCTCCTTACCTCAGTAAATGGCAATTACATCCTTCCCGTTGCTTGAGAAACTCAGAAGTCATCCTTGACTTCACATTCAATACAGCAGTAAATCCTTCAATTCTCCCTTCAAATGTAAACTCAGAATTCAACACTTCTGCTGCTGCCTCCCTGGACAGGCACTATCACCTGGATTACATTTTTGCTTCCTTTGTGATTGTCCTGGTTCAGCCCTGAGGGATCTTCCAAAACTCTGTACAAAGTGATAGATATTGTGTGTGTTTGTGTCTCTGTGTGTAAGAGAGAGAAGAGAATCTGAAAATTCAGATTCCTAGGCCAGCTCTGACACAACTCCCACACTGTGTGAATGTAACACCTTTCCTCCCTTCAAGTCCAATGCATTCATTTCAGGGGAGGACCTACAGGGAAACTGATAGCAAGACAGGTTTCTGCTTTGCTGGCTCTTCTCACCAGGGTGATCATTCCTTACGAATCTCTTTAAAAGTTTAAAACTTGTTAGGTAAATCTATCTACTTTGGAGGGGAGTGTTGAGGAGGGGACTGGGGGATTGAACCTAGGGCCTCACTAGGCAAAGTGATCTACCACTGAGCTACATCGCCAGTCCTTTCAAGACTCAAAACAATCTATTTCTAACAGTGGGATTTAAGACTTAAAGCATTTTAAGTGATAGGGAATATACTTTTGGACAGTGGGTAATCCTTGGACCTCTCTAGTTACATTACATGGGAGGCAGAGTGTGCTATCTACTCATAAGCCCAGCCTTGTCTTCTAATATAAGTGATCATTTGCTCCCCTCAAAGGGCTTGGGCCTTGTATTCTGCAAAATGGGGGGTTGTGAGGTTTTACTGTGGCCTAGGATGGTAGCACCAGGGGAGCACTGTGGTAGACCATAGACGCCAATGTGCATAACTATAAAGGTTAGGGTCACAGCCTTGCACACTCTGTATTTATCATTCATGAGCTGATCTACTCTGTTTCTGACCTCTCCTGAGATGATGAGTTTCGTCACCTGCCTGCTGTGTAATGGAATTTTTGTGTGTATGCGCCCGTGTGCACATGTGTGGTAATTTATTATTTGGAGGAACTTATTTTCCTTAGACTAACCTTTTAGTATTCTGATTTGATTTAAAAAACCTACAAATCACAGTCAGCTGAATTTTGAAACATTGTTTAAGTTGAGCAAGTTTACCTCAGCCTTTCCCACAAATATCCTCCATTTCCCTTCATTACAACCATTTTTTATCCCCTCAATATACCCGAACACCACATATACTTAGGCAGTACAAGTACCTCAGCCTACATTTATCCCCTGCCAAACTAAGTCCTACTCTTGCGACAGTTTCCACATCTTTTCACAGCCCCACCAGGTTCTCTCCTTCCTGTGATTTTACTGCTTCCACCATTCACTGGCACCAAGTAGTTACTGCTTTTCTCTCTACAACTCTGCTTACTTAAGCTGCTGGTAGGACTATGTTGTTAAATACTGAGTAATTTTGGCACTGTGGAGGCCCTGATATAACTTATAATTGATCACAGCCTTCACAATTTTCAGTAACTGAACTACATTCCCTCTGGACTGGCCCTCCACAAACTGAAGAGCCTTGAAGCCTTTCACTCTGCTTCAGAGTGAAGTCTGATTTCTCCGCAAGAACTTTTTTTTTTTTTGGTGGTATTGGGGAATCAAACCCAGGGCTTCACATATACATGGTAGGCAAGCACTCTATCACTAAGCTACATCCCCAGCCCCTCCCCCTCTTTATTTTGTGGTGCTGGGGCTTGAACCCAGGGCCCTGTGCATGCGAGGCAAGCATTCTACCAACTGAGCTACATCCCCAGCCCTTTTAAAAAAATTTTATTTTTGATAGAGGCTCACTAAGTTGCATAGGCTAGCCTTGAACTTAGCCTCCCAAGTAATTGGGATCACAGGAGTGTGCCACTGCACCTGGCTCCATGAAAACATTTCTTAAGGTGCTGTAGTCAAATCCTGTATGGATGTTCTTTTTGTGGTAGGGTAAAATAGACTATTTTATTTCCATCAAAACCTTCCTAGTCAGAAAGACCTATATGTGAATCTTGATTATGCTATTTAATACCTTGTGAGCCTCTGTTTTCTGATGTGTAAAATGGTAATTACAAATCTCATGGGCTATCAAACCAGATTTGCCAACACAGGTAAAGTCTGGTATAGTGCCTGGAACACAGCAGGTCTATATAGTAAGTATCAGCTGCTTTTCAAAGATGACTTTGAATGAGAGGTGTGAGGAAGTCTAGTTGAGGTCGTAGATGTTCTCTCAGGAAACAGAAGAGAAGCAGAGGCAGCATATATCTTGCAGCAGTGACTTGCAGAGGAAGCACATCATTCACTAAAGGCCTTTGAAGATGTAAAGATTAGAGCTAAAACCATGGAATCAGGCAGATGGACCAGCAGGCAGCTTCTCCTCTGAAACAAAGCCAGTGGTCACAACTGGCACTGGAACTGCATCGTGATGGAGACGAAGTAGTTGCTAATCAAGTGCACTGGTAAATGAGCAATCCAGGCTAAAGCACCCATCAATATTAAGAATGTTAAAAACGGGGCTGGGGTTGTGGCTCAGCAGTAGAGCACTCGCCTAGCACATGTGCAGCCCAGGTTCAATCCTCAGCACCACGTAAAACTAAAGGCACTGTGTACAACTAAAGCAAATAAATAAATATTTTTTTTAAAAAAGGATGTTAAAAATATATTCAGGGGAGTGTAGCTCAGTGATAAAGTGCTTCTCTCTCTGTCTCTCACACACACCAGCATAGGTGTAAGCCAAATGGTACAGGCTGCAGGTCTGGTTGGTTACCCAACACCATGGCTTATCCTCTTCCCATCCTATGAAAAGATAGGGCAGGACAGACAGCCTGTGAAAGAATGGACCTTTCATTTGTTCTCCCAAGCTGGGAAACTTTGGGAATTGTTTGCTGTAACTGAATCTTTCAGTCAGAAGGCCTTCCGTGTTGGCTATGGAAATATTTTTAGTTGGGAGAAAAATATTGATGTTGTGAGAGAAAAACAGAAAGCTAAACAAATAGTATACACAACAGTTGGTGGAACAGAAATAATTCTTAAAACCCAAAGGAAAATTTATGGTAAAATGTCTCCTGTAGTTTGTTGAGATGAAAGCTAACTATATACATCAGGAAAACACTGGTTTAAATTTTACTTTATTTTATTTTTTTTGGTACTGGGGATTGAACTCAGGGGTACTCGACCACTGGGCTACAGTGCCAGCTCTTTTTTGTATTTTATTTAGAAACAGGGTCTCACTGAGTTGCTAAGTGCCTCGCCACTGCTGAGGCTGGCTTTGAACTTACGATCCTCCTGCCTCAGCCTCCCAAGTGCTGGGATTGTAGGTGTGCACCCGGCTGGTTTAAATTTTAAAAGGGGAACTAGAAGACTGTGACTGGAAAGGATAAGAATAAACAAGTAAGGAATGATACCAACAATTATATTAAGTAACTTTTTTAAAAAAAATATTTTTTAGTTGTAGATGGACACAATGTTTTTATTATTCATTTTTATGTGGTGCTGAGGATCAAACCCAGCACCTCACACCTGCGAGGCAAGTGCTCTACCACTGAGCTACAGCTTCAGCCCCATACTAAGTAACTTCCAAAGTTTTTAAGAGCTGTCAAGGATATCTACAAGTGTTTTCCAGGGGTGACAGGCAGGAGGAAAGTCCTTTGAAATTTCTCATTTGCAGGCTTGGGAAATATTTACATCAGTGGCTGATCTCTAAGGAAAGCCATTGGATTGGTACAGAAGTGGAAGAAGAGAGAAGGAAAACAGGTACAGAAACTAGTGGAGGCAGGCAGCAGACAGGCTAAGAGTAATGAATCAGGACCAGATGGAAAAAAGATAGATGTAGGGCAAGAACAGGGAGGAAAGAAAAGAGAGTTAATATCAAACCAAAAGGAGGTCCATGTAACCCTTATCAGAGTAAGACAAGAGGGAAAGAGAAAGCATTTCCTCCCTGTGCTTCTGTCATATCAGCTGCTTCTGGGACATTTAATCTTCCTTTTCCGTGCTTTCTAAGTCCAAGGCTTTTGGCTGCATTTGGGGGATTTATGGATTAAAATATGCCTTACATCTGGCAATACTGAATATTCTCATGAAACCAAGAGCAGCCTCACAGGTGCCCTGATGTGCTGGGCACTTCTCAGCACCTGATCTTGCTAGATAATCTAGAAATACATTTAGAAAAACTGTTGGGGGCAGGGTGGGGTGTTGGTAACAATCACAGAAGTGCCCTGTCTGGTTAGGACAGTGTCACTCTGTCCTTTACCTGCATTTTGCAGCGCCCACCCCCACCATCCTACAAGCCAAATGTCAAAATTGAATTCATTTTTACTTCATTAGTAAATGTACCTCAAAACACTTTTTTTTTTTTTTTTTTTTTTTTTTTTTTTTTGGTGCTGGGGATTGAACCCTGGGCCTTGTGCATGCAAGGCAAACACTCTATCAACTGAGCTATATCCCAGCCCTCAAAACACATTTTTACTGTATCATTTTTTTTTTTATGATTTCCTCTTGAAATTACTGGAGATGCCCAGGAATATTATGAAATCATAGTTTTTGTCCCTTAAGACTCAAAACCACTGTGGTTGGGCTGGGGATATAGCTCAGTTGGTAGAGCTTGCCTTGTATGCACAAGGCCCTGGGTTTAATCTCCAGCACCACACACACACAAACACACACACAAAATTGTGGTTTATTATCCTGGAGACTGAGCTCTCTGTGTGGGGCTGAATTAGCTAACTCCTAGGCCGACTGACCTGACCAGGAAAGCTTTAAACTGAAAATGGTGGGAAAGAAAAGCATTCCACTAAAGCTTGTGGAATATGTAGGTGCTCAGGACATCTGATCTGACTGCACAGAGAAGGGCAGGGAATGCCCAGTAAATTCCAACAAGCAATCACTGGGAGGAAGGGTAAGATCAGCATCTGAGGCCTCCAAAGCCCGTGTACCAGTGATGACACAATTGCAATTCATAGCATGAACCAGGACTTTTAAACAGAAAGCAGAGTGGAAATGATGGGACTTCAGAAGAAAGTCATCACACTATGTAAGGGTTTGTAATAGTCAGGTACAAAAATGAAGAATAGGCCCACACAAGAGTTACCCAGAAGTTAGGGATGGAGATTTATTTTTCTGTTATTATTTTCAAACTTTTTATTATGAAAAATTTCAAATAGGCATGAGCAAGAATGGTACAATGAACTCTCCTGTGCCCATCACACAGCCCTGCCTCTTCTATCTGACCAGGGATAGACAAGGCAAGGATGCGTCCATCGATGTGCTCTTGGTTTTCAATCCCTTCACTTGGGATAATCTGTAAAGCATTATTTATGAAAAAACCAAAACTCCCAAATCTGAAACTTTCTAAGAGCATACCAAGGGCAGAATGACATTTGCTATAGGCAGTGCAACGCCTGAAGACAGATAGTAAAGTGGAAATATGTGGACAGTTATGTGGTTTGAGAGGCACACAGAAGAAGCCTATCCCAGTAAGTAAGCTTCCTCTTTCTTTCTTTCTTTTTTTTTATAACCAGTCACCTTTTATTGGGCGTTGATTCTCAGGATGTGAAAAGATACAGCAATGATCAAGTTCTCATGGAGGGAACTGGAGCAAGGCAGTCATGGTTAGGAGTCCAGAGTACCCTGTGCACTGGCTCTCTTCAGTGGTATCTGAGTCACTGCTCACATTTGTGTTCCTTGTAAGAAAGGCAGTAGTTGAAAAGCAGTAAGCTGCCAGCACCGCGTTAATTCCAGCGATGCTCTTTCTTCACGCTGACGTACTGTTGTGACACGGCAGTAACCTCTTTGAACGGCTCCAACCACGCCTCTAGGGGTGAAATCCCACATCAATGTCCAGCTTGGCAGCTGCCCTAGTTTGACATCCATGAGTCTCTTCTTTGCTATTACGACTGATGCCATCTTGGAATTCGAGTGTCCACTGAGCCTAGTAAATTCATCTTGCTCAAGTACTTATTCTCCCTCTCCTATCTGAATGTACTTGGCAAAGCCAAATTGTTACTGGGGACAAGTTCTTTATGAGAGAATCCCAGCTAATCAGTGAAAAAGGAATGATAACATAACATTAGAAATATCCAGTTATCAATGGTTACTAAAGTTAGGTGACTGGACGACGGGGACTGCATTGTAGAGGAATTACACCATCCATGTAGGAAGCAGAGCCTGGAATGGTAGCCTTGAAGTTACTCCACCCTCAGCTGCTTCCTCTTTTCCCCAAAGATGAACCCACCTGTGGCCTTCTTGTCAGGATCCACTTGCAACCTCCACAGTCTGCCATAAAGAGGCCTGACAAGAACACAGAACTGTTAAAAGGCACCGGGCAAGTTGGGCTACCAGAACCTCCTGCAGCTCTGCAGCCTCCCACATACCCCACATCACAGGGCATACGCATGGCATGTCTAATGCCCACCCGTGGAGTGTTTAACAAATCCTTTGGTAAACATGTCAGCTTGCTGAGTGCTTACAGTGCACATGTTTATGAAAAACATACCTTATAGTCAGTTTAGATGAGCTGAAGGAAGGGTAGGTCAGTTCCTCCTACTTCCCCCTCTAAATTCATATTTGTGATGTGGTTTTCTTGTAGCAGACTTACCTTCCTAATTATGCCTTCCCTAAGCTAATATGAAGACTAATTTGTATTCCCTAAGTACCCAGCAGCTGGGTTGGGGGTGGAGGAGATGGTCCTGGCTTATACTGGCTTGCTTAGAGAAACTGTCCAAGGATTTAAAATGTGTCATGAGTAATCTGCATGACAGATAATCTGTATGTGACAACTAAGATTTGACTATATTTACATTTATAAAACCCACAGGCCACTTTGGTCTTTCTCTTTTCTTTCTTTCTTTCTTTCTTTTTTTTTTTTTGTTTGTGTGTATGTGTGGTAGCTGGGGATTTGTGGTACTGGGGCATTAGAAACCAGGGCATTTACCACTGAATTACATTCCCAGCCCTTTTTATTCTATTTTTAAAATTTGAGACAGGGTCTTGCTAAGTTGTCCAAGCTGGTCTTGAACTTACAATCTTCCTGCCCCAACCTTCCAAGAAGCTGGTATTACTGGTATGCATCACACTTTTGATTTCTTAGGGCTCCTACGAGCATATGTAACATTATGTTTACAAGATTTAAGTTACTGAGAGAAAAAATCCTGTGTAAATTTGAGGTAATATTATTATTTCATATGGACCTTCTCCCAGGAGAAGGCAACTGTGTAATGGCTACTGGAGGCAGACCAAAGGAGGAAGTAAGAATAAAGGCACACCTTAGTCCCAAGGGCTGCAGAGAAAGGCAGGTGCTAGCAATTGAAGATGACTGGTGTGACTGAGGAACTAAATTTTTAATTTTATTTAATTAATTTAAATAATTAGAATGATGTGCTAAATCTTTCCAGAGTTTCTAGTGTGCCAGACTCCACATCATAAATGTGCATCAGCCACACATACACACACACACAATATAACACCATAAGAGTTGCCTTGGAAACTCAATCTGAAATTGGATTCTTTGTATTTCCTGGACATTTCCTTTATTTATATCATGGTTCTTTCCTATATTGCTTACTCCCTCAACTTTTTAATGCTGTCCAGTCGCTTAGGCCCATAAATAAGAAACTCTATCAGCATTTAAAGAACAATGAAATGTAGCTGTACATTATAGTGCTTGCTATGAGCAGTAAGGAGATGCTGAACCGGGCAAAGTCAGAAGCATTGCTGGACACCTCTTTAGTGAGCCAATCTGATAGCAATGCCTTTGTAGTCTTGCTCAGAGCAGTCTCAGTTTCCATATTGAGACCCCCTCAATGATTCTCAGATCTAATTGCTGGCTTTACAATGGCAAAGATTTTTTTTTTATCAATTTCACTTTGAAAACCCCACTTAGGCTCTGAAAATCTCTAAATTGGGGTCTTACTAATAATGAAGCTTTGGTGTAATTAAAATGTCACTGGCAATTGTGCTGACAAAGCAAAACCAACATGTCTCCTTGCTGGGCCTTTGCTCTCAGTCTGACCAACAGGAGGAGAAAAGAGGCTTTGTCAGGAGCAGATGTGCAGTGGGAGGCCCCGGGAAAGTAGATCTGTTGAATGAAGCAGGTGCCACTTAGACATTCACTTTACTGACTCCAACCACAAGCCCCTTCATTTGATATCCTGCTCCTGGCAGGAGGATGGAGAGAGAGCATCACACAAAGAGGAAGCGTGTTTATCCTGTTCAGATTACTACTTCTGCCAGGCTGCTACCGCTGGGTTCTGCACATTTGCTCTTTATTAAGCAAATGGAAGAACTGGGCTCTGGGAAGTGAATCCCTGTATTTATATAGGTAACCTGAGAGCCAGAAGGCCCCAAACCATCCTGGCTGCGATGTGCAAGCTATTAGAGTTAATAACAATGCACTGACATTCCTTCAAAATCCTAATGGAAATGAAAATAAAAAGAGGAAAGTCCCCTCTACTCAAGAACCTTAAAAACTTTATTCTGTAAGAATGTCCTATTATGATATTCTAGTTCCTGTGTGAACAGCGACTAATGCCCCCTTTACATACTCAATTAAAACCTACTTTTTCACCCATGAATTGCGTAAAAGTGACTGCAATTAAAGTTGTCCAATTATGGCTCTGGATTTAGTGTGCACATACACATACACACTAAGTCCCTTTAGAGAATATTGATGACAGGCACTGAGATTCTGTCTTGGTTTCAAGGAGCTGAAATCATTCTAGACTTTTATACATTGAGTCTCAGAAAGATCTGAAGACCTAAGAGGAAGGTGAATGAGATACAGAAGCATTCAACTTGAAGACATGGGTGGAGTGTAGACTATGGTCAGTGGTGTCCGAGTGCCAGATGGCAGAAACCTTCTGGGAAACTGCCTAGCAGCCCTGATTCAAGTCTTCTGCTCAGAATGTCCCTGGCTCAGATTGGTGTTCTGTTCATAGAATGTTCCCCAAGCTAGAAATACATGATAGACTATAGAGCAGATGAAGGCATGCCAGGCTAGCTTGACAACATGTATTAATTCGTTCTGAGGCCTTGAGGAGTCAACTGGAGGCATCCAGCCTTTAATACAGACAGTACCTCAAAGCTATATTTGAAGGCCATGACTATGGTTCAGATGAATACTCAGAATACAGACTAAGGTCTAGTGGCCTACCATTTAATTGTGAAGGTCCGCTATGCCCCTTTTGTTCTATTATAGTCTTTAAAGCTTTGACCAGTGGAGCCTAGATTAGCAATTCCTGGTGAACAAATAATCAATGTTTGAGACCATACTGGTTTTATAATGAATGACACATCCCCTTGGGACCTGCAGACTCTGCAAGGAGAAAATGGGCTAAGCATATGCTGAGGGACAGCAGTACTGCTCCTTCTGAAAGTTCACAGTCTAGCATCTTTGTAGGAGGAGAGGCAAAGAACCCTCCAACTGGAAGCCCCTTCAGCTGTGGGGTCATGCCTACAGAATGAGAGGAAAGGCCTGGTACTTCTGAGTCTCATGAACCTGAAAGATACACTATACTTTCGTCAGAGAATTCCTGAAGTACAGATTCTCAGTGTGAAATTTCATTACTTCCTCCCCACAAACAAAGACTTACAGGCCCAGATCCTAAGAATGTTCCCCAGAAATGCGAAGAGTGAACCCTCTGAAGACTGATTCCCTTCCCATTCAGTATGAATTTTTAATAATAATGATAACGGCAGCAATAACAACAGTTGTTGTTGGGCTGATAGTCAATAGTTATTGCATGCTTAGGATGCCCCTGGCACTAAACAGAGTAGCAACAAATAGTTTGCTACCCCCAAATTAGTGCCACCATTACATCTTCCTGAATGGGAGAGACTGGGGAATCAGGAAAACTGCCACTTCCTTTTAAGACCTATTCTGGAAGGCAATTTGGATTTCAGGAGGTCATTTATTATGAAGGGAGTAAGGGAAGGAGGACAAGTTTCAAGAGTGAAGAATGACCACCTAGCTGGTCCTTCTTCCTCTCAGTGCTGTGAAAAGGGTATGCTCTTTGAGTGTTCTGGAATAGAGAGCACGGTTATATATCTCTGTTCTCATTTCTCAGCAGCAGCAGCAGCTGTGTTTCACTGGGAAGTTTGGAATTCATCCAAGAGTAATGGCTCCTTTCAGCCTGTGACCCAGCAGGCTTTAGATATTTGATTTTTGGGGGCCATTATAAATTTATTAGAGCACCTAGCTACAGACACCTATAACTGTGAAGAGAAATTTGAATTTGTGAAGAATCTTAAATGGAAACATGCAAGTGGACTGTGTTGTGGATAAAAAGACCAGGAAGTGAGTTTTGGTGTCGCCACTGCCTCCTGTCTCAGGTTTTCTTGCTCAGGACTCTGCAGGGCATAAAAATAGTCTAGTTCCTCTTGCAACCCTTCTGCTTGCTGTTTACTGGCTGCGGATTACTGCAGTCACATGAGTAGCTTCTCCCCCCCACCCCCAAGCAAAGCCATGCTATCTATGAGCTGAGAAGGTCACTAGGAGACAAGGCTCATGAAGTACTTGTGTGGCCTTAGCCTACACCGAAGGGACACAACTTTTCAGAAAGCTACCTACTGTAGCTATTAGATTGGCACTATCCAAGAGAACTTCCTTCAATGATGGAAATGTTCTGCAGTTGCATAGTCCACTACAGTAGCCACTAGGTACATGCTCCTATTTAAATTTAAATGTGAATAAATCATAATTAAAGAGTTGGGCATGGTGGTGTACACCTATAATCCCAGTCATTGACTTTGGAGGTTAAGGCAAGGGGATTGCAAGTTTGAGGCCAGGCTGCGCAACTTAACCAAACCCTGTCTTAAAACAAAAGGGCTGGGGACATAGCTCAGTGGTAGAACATCCCTGGGTTTGCCCCCAGTACCAAAAAAAAAAAAAAAAAAAAAGAAAAGAAAGAAAGAAAAGAAAAAGAAAAAAGTATGTGTGTGTGTGTGTGTGTGTGTGTGTGTGTGTGTGTGTGTGTATAATAAAAAAATTTAGTGTCTCAGGCCATATGTGACTGTTTATCCTTTGAAATATAATTAATGTAAAGAAATAATTGTCTTTTACATTTTATTTTAATTTACTTGCATTTAAATTCAAATAGCCACATGTAGCTAGTAGCTAACATACTGTCAGTGCATTTGGCTCTTCTTATTTTTTTTTGAGTCAGATTCTTGCTAAGTTGCAGAGGTTGGCCTTGAACTTGCAAATCCTCCTGCCTCAGCCTCCTGAGTTGCTGGGGTTATAGGTGTGCACAACCACAAATGGCTAGTTTTTATTTTATTTTACTTTTTCAAATACAACTGAGCCATATTCCCAGCCCTATTTATTTATTTATTTATTTATTTAGAGACAGGGCCTCCCTAAATTGCTTAGGGCCTCACTAAGTTGCTGAAGCTGGCTTAGAACTTGTGATCCTGCTGCCTCAGCCTCCCAAGTCACTGGGATTACAGGTGTGAACCACCATACCCAGCTAAATCTTAACTTTTTTTTTAATATGTATTTATTTGTTTCAGTTGTACACAATGCCTTTATTCTTACGTGGTGCTGAGGATTGAACTTGGGCCACGCACATGCTAGGCGAGCGCTCTACCGCTGAGCCACAACTCCAGCTCCTTAACTTTTTGATATCATATATTTATTTGCCTCTGCTAACATTTAGCATGACTCTGACTTCTTAAGTGAATAAAATAAGGGTATAGTTTCATAAAATAATCTTGCAAAATAGCCATACCAAGTACCAGTTTAATTAGATGAATAACAAAGACCATGACTTTCATTTGTTTTCAATCTTCTTTTACTTCCTAGGTTGGGTAGGTTGGCAAGAAGCAGTGAAGGGTAAAGAAGGCAGCTCATACTGGGCAGCAGAGAGAACACTAGAGATCCAGGGTTTGCTTTTTCCTGCAGATAGGCAATGAGTCGGCTTGATTTGATTGAGACTACCTTAGTGTATTTGTTTTCTTTCAAGTCACCTACCAACAAGGGGGTCAGTGGAAAAGGGGAACTAAGAGCGCACAGCTACCACATATTTTGGTCTTTTGAGGACCTTCAAGATGGGGGGCAGGGGTGCACATCATGCTTTCCAGTTTCACCATTTATCCAGGCAATCCCGGCTTTAGATGCCTCTGAAAATAGGGCTGGGAAACACTTGTCCACCTGCTTTACTGGAGAAGGTAGCACGATGAAGCTCATGCTCAGTTGTCTGCAAGAAGATGGCAGTAGGCTGGGGTTGTGGCTCAGTGGTAGAGCGCTCGCCTAGCATGTGTGCGGCCCAAGTTCAATCCTCAGCACCACGTAAATATAAATGCATTGCATTGTGTACAACTAAAGCAAATAAAAAAAAAAAGAAGAAGAAGATGACAGTGATGATAGTAATAGTAGAAAAAGAAAACAAAGGGACAAAGAAATAAGATGAAGATCCTAAATCGTTATGCTCAGTGTGTAGATTCAGGCAAAAATGGAGCTAAATAGAAAGTTATTTTCCTGGCATGACATTCACCAACATGTTTCCCAGAATGGAATTTACTCATTGTAAGAGAAAAGTTAGCTGGCTCAAATGGGGAAAACCCTGTCTGCAAAAGAAAGCCTGTTTCCTTGCAAAGCTGTGAAGGACAATGAGTAGCATCACTGTCCCCATGCTGCTATACCACACTGCTGAGTTCCCAGGGCAGCGGCCAGCTCCAGGCTCAGCTCAAATTGCAGAACCTGTTCACTATGCCCCCCCCCCAATCCTCTTTCTGAGCCATGGCTTATAGCTCTCCCCTTCTCATTTCTTATAAAAAGTAATCTTTTCAGGTCTGTATTTTCCCTTCCTCCTCCTTTTAAAAATGGTCTCTGATTCCAAAGGGGAAGTAACTGCATTACAATGAATCTTTACTTGCTTTTTCCTGCAGATAGGCAATGTGTCAGCTTGATTTGATTGAGACTACCTTAGTGTCTTTGTTTTCTTTCAAGTTACCTATCAACAAGGGGGTCAGTGGAAAAAGAGGAGCTAAGAGCCCACAGCTACCACATATGCTGCTCTTTTGAGGACCCTCAAGATGGATGGTGCACATCCTGGGACCCACAGCTCATGCAAAAAACAGTTGGTCAGGAGCTGCGTGCTTTAAGCTGTGGAGGCACCAAACTTAACATCTTTGGATTAAAGGTACAGACAGTATCATAAAATGCAAGAGCACTTTTAAGGCTGTTATGGACTGAAAATGTGCTCTTACAATAAAACTTTATTTAATATACTTATTTAAATGTCTATTAAAATACCAAGGCAAAAAGTGATGTAGTGCACATTGGAAATTCAGCATATCAGCACCCTGTTGGTAAACAACATGGATGTATCTATTTCCTAAATTAATTTAACACATCTCCACTGACTCCTTTGGAAACAAGTTCATATGCTGATATGTCTTGAGAATGAGGAACAGAAAAGGTAGAATGAGAGATGTATTTTATAATTTATCAAGATAAGGGCTGTCATTTTGTTTTTTACTATTATGGAAAAGCTGGGACAAAGGACATGTAATAATAATGGATGATGGTGGTGGTAGTAAGAAAAAGTTAAAAAACAACAAAAATCAGTCTTCCAGAAGGAAGGTAGAGTTCAAAGCAGTCATTGAGATCTACAGAGAGATGGCATCACTTTAGAAGTAAAAAAGACCAGCCGGGAACAGTGGCGAATGCCTGTAATCCTAGCACTTGGGAGGCTGAGGCAGGAGGATCGTGAGTTCAAAGCCAGCCTCAGCAATGGCGAGGCAACTTAGCAACTCAGTGAGACTTTGTCTCTAGTAAGATACAAAAAGGGCTGGGGATTTGGCCCAGTGGTCCAGTGCCCCCGAGTTCAATCCCCAGTACCCAAAAAAAAAAAAAAAAAAAAAAAAAAAGTAAAAAAGACCAACTAACTACATGAAACTATGTACTGAAGGAGAACAGCAGCCTTAGACCAAGGACAGTGATAGAACCCAAAGTTGAAGCCTTTAAGCAATGTCACCTTGTATTTCCTTCAGTCAAGATCGCAGAAAAGACTTCTGACCTATTCCTACAGTATCTACCTCTGCAGCACAGAATCCTTCAGTTGTATAGAGAGGCATTTGGATTTGTCTTACTAAAGATGGGAAAGCAGGGCCTACAACAGTACTGTGCGCTCTTTGCAACTTAAACTACTGCAAAGAATACAGGATACATGGGGCTGGGGTTGTGGCTCAGCGGCAGAGCGCTCGCCTCGCACATGCGCGGCCCGGGTTCGATCCTCAGCACCACGTAAACATAAATGCATTACATTGTATACAACTAAAGTAAATAAATAAGTATTAAAAAAAAGAATATAGGATACATGGATAGCTAATGAGAATTTCCTGTTTGCAATATCTCTATGGACCAGGCACTATGCTAAGCCCTTGACAGGAATCATTTTGGTCAATGCTCACCACTATCTTATGATGAAAGAATTATCATTATCCTAATTTTATAGCTAAGGCTCAGAGAGGTTGATTTGCTTTCCCATGATCAGTTTGTTAGTTCTGCAGCGTTAAGAGCACCCAGCTCTTTTTTTTTTTTTTTTTGGGGGGGGGGGTACTGGGGATTGAACTCAGGGGCACTCAACCACTGGGCTACATCCCCAGACCTTTTTTGTATTTTATTGGAGACAGGGTCTCACTGAGTTGCTAAATGCCTCGCCATTGGTGAGGCTGGCTTTGAACTCACGATCCTCCTGCCTCAGCCTCCCAAGTGCTAGGATTACGCGTGCACCACCACGCCCAGCTATTATTATTATTTTTTAAATATTTATTTGCTTTAGTTGTACACAATGCATGTACTAATTTTACATGGTGCTGAGGATGGAACCCGGGTGGCGCACGTGTTAGGCGAGCGCCCTACCGCTCCACATCCCAGCCCCAAGAGCACCCAGCTCTTAACAGGCCCTCGTATCTCCCTTGCTCCTCCTATTTTCTTATTCTCAGCACCTTGCCAGACATATACAAAGTTAAAAGACCCTCACCATTGCTTTTCTTCTTTTCTTTTTTTTGCATTGCAGGGATTGAACCCAGGGCCTGGCACATCACACTATGCTGCTGAGCTATATCCCCAGCCCCCGTCACAAATTTCTTTGACAGAGTTTTTTTTTTTTTTAAACATTTTTTTAGTTGTAGACAGGCACAATACCTTTATTTTATTTATTTGTTTTTTTATGTGGTGCTGAGGATCAAATCCAGTGCCTTAAATATGAAGGCAAATGCTCTACCATTTGAACTACAACTCCAGCCCCACTGACAGAGGTTTATAACCTTTTTATGTGTGTGTGTGTGTGTGTGTGTGTGTGTAAAGTGTATTTGATCTACTTAACATGTGATTAAAGTTACTGATTCTAGAGAAATACAAATAATAGGAATGTATATTCTAATCTCTTGTGAGAGGACCCAACCCAAGAATCCTGCTCTCTTCTATGAACCTCATGTTTGTTCTGACCCATCTTCTCTGTTATCCTTTTGCTAAAAAGATAACATTTAAAAAAGGTATTCTAGAGTCTGTGGATGTAGCTCAGTTGGTAGAGTGCTTGTCTCGCATGCATAAGGTCCTTGGGGTTCAATCCCCAGCACCGCAAAAAAAAAAAAAAAAAAAAAAAAGGTATTCTATGGTGCAGTGTTGAGATTAAATTTGATATGGGAAACATACACATTTTAAAAAGTTTTAATAAGCTCAAAGAAAAACAGGAGTGGGAAAAGGTGAAGACATGTTTAGTGTGAAGAAGAGACAGGGTATGTTTTCTAAAGGAATTTCTAAATTGATTTAGTTTGATTTGGCAGTGGGATGGGTAGTAAAATGTACATTTGTTTTATAGTACAGCAAGACTATTTGGGCTTCTTGTTTGAGGGAAATTTTACGGTGAAGAGTCTTATGGGAGAACCTCAGCAGAAGACTTGCTAGGGTCAGTCCTGGACAAAGAGGGACCTGCTGCTTTGATGATATATGAGAAGGGCTGTACTTTCTATAAGTGTGGTGTTAATGCCTTGTCATTTGTTTTAATTTTTAAACAGCCCTCCAATCCATTTCCCTTCCTTTAGGGCATGAGGACAGGCTGAGACCCCAGATCAAAACCAGGACAGCATAGGTAGTGCTGCTAAAAAGCTTGTGAGGATAAAAATGGTTAAATAGGGCTATATTCCTTTAAATGAACTTCCAAATTAGTGTGAAGTTCACTACTCCTAACACATTTTAGAATTTAAAAAAAAAAAATTTTTTTTTAGTTGTTGATAATAGACTTTTATTTATTTATACGCAGTGCTGAGAATCGAACCCAGTGCCTCACACATGCCAGGCAAGTGCGCTACCACCGAGCCACAGCTCCAGCTTTGGAATTTTGAATAATTTTTTCCCTCCAAATTTAAAGATGAGTCTGCACTTATTGCTAATACTAACATCACAATGATAAAATATTACCGGTACAAAGAACAGACCAAAGAGATAAATAGAAATAGAAGTGCTCCTCCACAAGATTCTACACAACTTAAGAATTCTACATAGAGTTGGGCACAGTGGTGAATACCTGTAACCCCAGCAACTCTGGAGTCTGAGGTAGGAGGATCACAAGTTGGAGGGCAGGCTTAATGACTGAGCAAAACCTGTCTCAAACTCAAAATTAAATAAAAGAGCCGGGGGTGTGGTTCAGTGGCAGAGGGCCTCTAGGTTTATTTTGTGTGTGTGTGTGTGTGTGTGTGTGTGTGTGTGTGTGTGTGTGTGTGTGTGTGTGTGTGTGTGTGGATTTTGCATACGTTAATGATGATATTTCAAGTCAGTGTAAAAAGAATGGATTTCAACATTCTTTTTGTATGTGGGGGTACTGGGGATTGAACTAAGAGGTACTTTAGCACTGAACTTTATGAATTTCTTTATTAAGAATTTTTAATTTTAAGACAGGGTCTCACATTAAGTTGCTTAGGGCCTTGCTAAATTGCTGAGGCAACTTTGCGATTCTCCTGCCTTAGCCTCCTGAGCTGCTGGGATTACAGGAGTGTCCCACAGCACCCCCAACTGATTTCAGCCTTCTTAATGGAGAATAAATAGTGCGAGTAAAACTGGGCTATGTAGGAAAAAAATACCAATTTAGATTTCTACCTAATGCCATATACTAAAATAAATTGCAGATAATTTATAGTATTCAAAATAAAAAATAATGGGGCTGGGCTTGTAGCTCAGTGGTAGAGCACTTGCCTACCATGTGAGGCACTGGGTTTGATCCTCAGTACCACATAAAAATAAATAAACAAAATAAAGGTATTGTGTCCATCTACAATTAAAAAGAAATTTAAAAAAATCAAGACCATACTCCAACTGATAGAAAATATAGTTAGTTGTCTAATTTTGAGGGTAGGAAAGATATAACATAATATAAAAGCAAAAGACAAATAATTAGGGAAATAACAAGTAAAATAAAAATAAACTGGGAGGGGCTGGGGTTGTGGTTCAGTGGTAGAGAACTTGCCTAGCATGTGTGAGACACTGGGTTAGATTCTCAGCACTGCATATAAATAAACAAATTCAAATTTAAAAAAAGGTTCATCCACAACAACAACAACAACACAACACACACACACACACACACACACACACACACGCAACACCTGGGAAAATTTATTTATAATATGCACAATAAGAGTTATAACCTTAATATGTGAGGAGTTGTCCAAGATATAAAGATTGTCAACAGAAAAATAGGTGAGGAACACCAGTGGGCAAATACTGAAACATATAAGTGTAGACAAACACATGAAAAAATGAAAACACAGATCACTAACATTAAAAAGATGCAAATTAAACAAGATACAGGGGCTGGGTTTGTGGCTCAGTGGTAGAGTGTTTGCCCAGCATACATGAGGTACTAGGTTCCATCTCCAGCACCACATAAAAAAAAAAAAAAAAAAAAAAAAAAAAAACAAAACTAAATAAACAAAATAAAGGTATTATAATATATATATATATATATATATATATATATATATATATATATATATACAGGTCTGGGATGTAGCTCAGTGGCAAAGCATCTGACTTATATTCACAAAGCCCTGGGTTGGATCCCCAGTTCCAAAAAAGACAACAAACAAACAAAAAACCCACAAAACCCCCCCAAAACAAAGAACAGGATATAACTTATCACCTACCCTTAAATAGGTAAAAATATGCAATTATGTTAATATCTTTTAAAAAATATTAATGTTATGAAAATGGTTGAGATACTTCAAAATGAGTTACAAAAAACTACTGAAAACATGATTCTACTTAGTTTAAAAAAGATGTTTTTTAAATGAATAGAGGGGGGAAAAAGGCCAGATTAAAAATAAAACAAGCTGGGTGCAGTAGTGCATGCTTGTAATCCCTGCAGCGCAGAGGCTGAGGCAGAAGGATCGTGAGTTCAAAGCCAGCCTCAGCAATGGCCAGGCGCTAAGCAACTCAGAGAAGTGGCTCAGTGGTTGAGTGCCCCTGAGTTCAATCCCCAGTACCAACAAAACAAAAACATTCTATTAGGTGAAATTATCAATGATTTTTATAATCAAGACAAAAAAATAAAAAGACCAAAGCAAATGCTATCCATGTCCCTTCTTTTTTCTTATAGCATCATTAGAAAGAATATCAGCTACTTTAGAAAATGCTGAGACTTTTTGAAGTCTCAGCTTTGGTAAGAGATTTTATTACTTATGAACTTTGGTCATCTTTTTAGTTTTGCCCCATCTCATTTTTAGGAAGAAAAGACAGTCGGATGAATCTGCAATAAGATCTCAGACATACAAGTAGCTTTCAGAGGTGATCAAGTACATATATAATTCTTACATTTATTTTTGCTGCAACAGGAGGGAGAATAGGTCTGTAGGCCTGTTCTCTGAGGCATGCTCACAGTGGGTGGCCCAGTCTGGGTGAGTGGTGAAAGCCCCCACCCCCCCACAAGTGAACACCTATATTTGCTGGTCCTGGTGTCTTTGAGTTCTGGGAGCACAGGGAACCTGAGGCCCCGCAGAGGATGGTAGAGTGAAAGGGGATGAACAGGCTAAAACGTCTAACCTCTTATATTAAGGTGTGTTAGGGAAGAAAAGTACGGAGAAAATCATGTTAAAAAAATAAAGAAATAGGGGCTTCTGGGGTTGTGGCTCAGAGGTAGTGCATTTGCCTAGCATGTGTGAGGCACTGGGTTCAAACCTCAGAACCACATAAAGTAAAATAAAGATATTGTGTCCACCTATAACTAAAAAATAAATATATATATACATAAAAAAATAAAGAAGTAAAGGAAGGAACCCATATAGTGGTCTTTCCTAGTCTCTGGCAATTTGACCTCCATCTCAAAGAAAAGACACCTGTGAAAATCTTTAAATTGAACCAAACCCAGCTTAGAAATGCCATCCTAAGAGACCAAAGATTTATTTACCTCTATTGAAAAAGAAAAAGAACATAAATGAAATGAAGTCATATTAGTGCTTGAGTTAAGTAGTTTCTTCAGTGTTGGGGTGGGGCTGGTGTCCAGAAAAAAGGGTGTCTTCAGGTTCAGAGTATAGTTTTTGTCAGGTTTGCCTTGGTGACCAGGAGTTTAAACATCTGTTATACGAGTTATTTTATTTTTATGGTACTGGGAATCAAACCTAGGGCCTCACCCATGCTAAGAGTCATATTCTTTTAATGCTACCCTACAGGATACAATTTCATACCCTCGCCCACCATTCTCTGGTTATCGGACTTTATCAAGCTCTACATGCAGTTGTCCTCCATTGCTGCTAGTTGTATCTCACAAACTCTTTCTGCTTCAGGTCCAAATCATACTCAAATTGCTCTTAAGAGTCATCTGCTAATTGGTTTGTTATTTAACCATACTCTAGAATCTGTGGCACATTTTTTCCAGGTGTGTCCTTTACTAAGTTAGTTCTATGCCTACAATCAGTACCTTGTTTTTTCATCATCCCATTCTTCCTAATAAGAAAAAAGCCTTATGGACAGATACCATAAGTTTGTCAGTACAGAAGTGATAAAGATGGGTAACAGGACACAATATGAAAAAATGATGAAAAGAGAACCATTAACAGTTTAGCCAGATAACAAATTAAGTAGGAAAAACAATTCTAGTCCCAGTGAAAACTTTAGAAGACAGAAGGAATATCAGAACTATCTGGCTTATCTCCAATATTGTATTAATTCTCTGGATTCCCACAGGCAGATAAAATGATTGACCTTTGCCTAACACTGCTGGGATAAGGCATAAAGCAATCTGGTTTGATTCAGAGAAGCCATGTTGAGAAAGGGATAAGTCCAACTCTTAAGGTCTGAGTTTGGCAAGTGTTGGCAGTCACAAACAGTATAGCCTGCTTCAGGGGGACTACTGGCCTCTTTGGGGGGATTGAGGGTGTCTCTCTATGTTGCCTCCTGAGCAGCTGGGACTCCAGGCATGTGCTACCATGCCTAACTGGAACTTCTACTGGCATTTAGCATATAGACCAGAATTTTCTCTTATCTCAAATTCAGCCAACAATGCGAAATTAACACCTACAGATTCACACAACCCAAAGCTACTGAAAAGAGGCAGCTTCCAGTAATCAATGGTAATAGGTGTGGTTCAATCTCATTGTATGGCTGAACAGGTCTACTTGGCTGGAGCCCCAGCGGGTCCTTAGACTTACCCATAAATTCATACACCTGAAAGGGTGAGGCTGGGGAGCAGCCAGAACTATAAAGCAGTCAGTTCTCTCCCAGACGGGTCAAGTCCATTAGAATGGTTAACAAAGTATCCTACCAAACCCACACAAGGAAATGTTTTTAGCAGTTCTATTGCGAATAGCACAACTTCAGAAGGATGCACAGAGCTAGTTGTCCTACCTTTATTCAGGGTAGATTAGGACTCAGATGAGGAACAGAAAAAGTAAGAATATAGGTGAAGGATTCTAGCTACAGAGGGAGGTTTTCCTTAGTTCCATCTAAGGTCTATTTCATCCTGAACACTTAATCTTGCAGTACTGTGGCTAAGATCAGCCCCATTTAGGTCAGCTCAAGAAAGCACCTAGGCCCCTGGAAAAAGAAAGTTGTAGTTGTAGTATTGGACTTTCGTTCTTTTTTCACTTCTTTTTTTCCAAAAATGATTCTCAGAAGGCATAAAGGCCCTGAACTTCCTATGATATTCTTCTATAGGGGCACAGAGTACTTTATTTCTTCCTAGTTTCTAAGGAGTATACAGTATTGTCTTTCTTCAAAGACTTTCCCAACAACTAAAGTGGTATTCAGTTCTTAGGTACCCACCATCAAAAAGGGGCCAGGAACTTCTTTTTCAGCCACTAATGACATTAAGGAATTTTCTGCCTAAATAAAAGTATATTATTTATCCATTTTATTTTCAGGATGTAAAGCAACAATTTTCCCCAAACCAAAGAGTACTTAATTTCCTGCTTAATTATATATTTTTAAAGTTTAAGAAACAAGCACAGAGTCTCACAGATTGGGGCTGGTCCTCCTCTTTGATCCAGACTTCTGAGGCACTTCCCTGGGCAGCCCAAGTCTTGGCCACTGACTCCCAGAGCCTGCTGAAGTGGATCCAAAGAGCTGGATTGGAGTTGTAAGTTTTTGCCACCATATTTCTATGAACTTTATCCCTTTTGTTTATTCAGGATATTCACCAATATCCAGGAAGTCAAAGAGCTGGGAAAGAAGGGCAGGGTGGTGGCATGTTACTGGCTAAATCCAGATGTCCTTGGTGAGGCCACATATAACAGGAAGCAGAACCCACAGTACCAACCACAAAATGCCTTCGTCACAGCCTGCTGCCTGACCCTGGGGCAGGTGAAATGATGGCGCCTTTCTGGAGGGAGTCAGAACATTCCACCTGCCCACGGGAGAGTCTCTGTTGCACTAAAGTACACTGATCTACTCTACTCCACAGGAGAATAAAGGACAAAATGTGCCCCACAGCAAATTCTAAAGTACCTCCTAGCAAGTCTTGTCACAGCAAAATAGTCACTTTTAAATAAGTACTTCAAAGGTAGCCATTACCATGGTGTTTTCCTTTAGGAAACCCCAAGCCTCTTACTTGTAAAGGAATCAGGGGCTTCCAGAATTTTCCTAGGCATTGAATACCTACCCACAAAGAAAAAATTAAACCAAGCTCAATCTCTTTTTGAAGGGTTTGTTGCCAGCCATGTCAGAAAGATTTAAGTGGAAACAGGGAAGAAATTCAATAAAATATTTATGCTTTCTTACCATTAGCATCTTGGACTCCAGTAAGTGCTCCAACAGCCGCTGCGGTTTCCCCAGACAGGACGATTTGTCCCCCGCCTTGTAAGGTGGCTTCAGCCAGGGTGGCGACAGCATGAGCGGCAGCTTCACTGTGGGTACAGGAACAGGAGAGAGAGGGATATGCAAGTAGATAAAGGTTCAGCACTGCAGAAAGACAAACCATCCCACTGTGGATCTCTCTACTGACTTCATGGCTACAAGCCTACTAGAAAATCCTTGATGCCAGTGCCAACAGATAGAGCCAGGAGTAATTTTAAAATGATAATAAAAAGCTAGAAAAATCTCAAGTCATATATTTATAAAACTAATTTGAAATTTTCTTTAAACTTAGTTAATGAGTGTTTGAGGACAGAAGGTGTTCATTATGTGTCTCTCTTTATCAATATCAATTGAATGCTTGCAAGCCATATTCATAATGCAAAAGCCATTTTGATTGCCAATCACAGGTTTTCTCTTCCTCTTTATGGTAACACAGGGCAGACCATCTGAGACTATCTTTTAAGCCAAGAATGAAAGGTAATATGAAGAATCAGTAACCTGGACTTGCTATTTAACTAAATGAAAAACAATTTAGTTTATATCCATACTTTTTTTTTTTTTTTAAGCTGAGAATTGAAGCCAGGGATTTGCACAAGGTAGGCAAGTATTCTACCACTGAGGTATATCTCCACCACTTTTATTTTTTAGAAATAGCTGGATTACAGGTGTGTGCTATACCGCACGGCTATATCCATTCCTTTTACTTATTTTTTACTTATTTTTGGTACTGGGGATTGAACCCAGGGGCGCTTAACCACTGAGCCACATCCCTAGCTCTTGTTAGTTTTTACTTGGAGATAGGGTCTCATTAAATTGCTGAGGTTGACTTTGAACCTGTGATCCTCCTGCCTCAGCCTCCCCAGTAACTGGGATTACAGGGGTATGCCATTGCGCCCAGCTCTCCGTGCCCTTTATTTATTTTTTGGTTCCAGGGATTGAACCCAGGGGCATTTAACCACTGAGCCACATCCCCAACCCTTTTTATTTTTTAATTGGAGACAGAGTCTTCTTGTTACCTAGGGCCTCACTAAGTTGCTGAGGTTGGCTTTGAACTTGTGATCCTCCTTCCTCAGCTTCCCTAGTTGCTGGGATTACAGGCATGTGCCACTGAGCCTGGCTCTCCATGCTTTTAAATACAATAAATGGTGACTGATACCCTGAAAAGTCCAACTTTTCTTTTTGCTTCTCTGTATATATAGATAGGGCTAAAAATGAAGGCTTAAAATTATCACTATATGCCTAAGTTTATTGTCTCTATAAATACAATGAAATAATAAACTCCCCTTTATTGTAAAGCAAACCCTGTGTAGAATAAAAAGACATTAGCCATCAGTTTAGAGGGAGCAGTGTTCTAGCAGTTTATATCCTATTTCCCATTTTTCTTTCTTTCTTTCTTTCTTTTTTTTTTTTTTTTTTTTTTTTTTTTTGTGTGGTACCGGGGATTGAACTCAGGGGCACTTGACCACTGAGCCACATCCCCAGCCCTTTTTTGTGTTTTTATTAGAGACAGGGTCTCACTGAGTTGCTAAGTGCCTCGCCATTGCTGAGGCTGGCTTTGAACTCATGATCCTCCTGCCTCAGCCTCCCAAAGTGCTGGGATTACAGGCGTGCGCCACCGCGTCCAGCTCCATTTTTCTTTCTTTTCCTTGTTATATGCTTTTACTATGAGCATAAGTACTCACTTTTCTTGATTCTATGATGCTATAAACTATAAGATGTACTATTATTTTATGTGCCAGTAAAGAATAAAAGAAAAACTGGGGGCAATTATAAGATTAAAATTTATCATCCAAATATCAGAGATGTTAAAATGTGAATTCAGTATTCTTTGTAGTAAAATAGCAGGTATCAATTTGCAGTTACTGAGGGAATATCAGAAGTGGGCATGTAGCAGAAAAGGTGGTATCATTTAGTTTTGCATCATTTAGGTGGGCAAAGACCTGGATTTGATTCCCAAACAAGCCAGAGGACTCAACTTTGCTCTGAAGCTATAAGCTTTCCTGCCATAGAGGTAGACATCTTGTAATCCCAGGCTCTAGGTGGGAAGGTGTGAGGGGGACAGGGATTTGTTGGTGTAAACATGTCATGACTGTGCACAAAGCACCAGATTCATTGTCTCTCTTTATCTTAAGAAACTCAGCAGACAAATAAGGCAACAGACATAGTAATTCCCCTCAGAAAGACTTCTTGGTTATTATAGGATTCTAGGGAGCAGTAAAAGAAACTCAATGGACAGAAAAAATCTAAGTAGAAAATTCTCTCCTTCTTACTAACTTGCCTTTTTTTCTTTCTTTGGTACCAGGGATTGAATTCAGGGGCACTCGACCACTGGGCCACATCCCCAGCCCATTTTTTGTATTTTTTTATTTAGAGACAGGGTCTCACTGAGTTGCTTAGTGCCTCACTATTGCTGAGGCTGGCTTTGAACTTTTGATCCTCCTGCCTCAGCTTCCCAAGTGTTGGGATTACAGGCATGCATCACCATGCCTGACTACTAACTCGCCTTTTTTTTTTTTTTTTAATATTTATTTATTTGCTTTAGTTGTACACAATGCCTTTGTTTTTACGTGGTGCTGAGGATTGAACCTGGGCTGCACATGTGCTAGGCAAGCGCTTTACCACTGAGCCACAACCCCAGCCCCTTGCCTTTTTTTTTTTTTTTTTTTTTTTAAATATTTTTAGTTGTAGATGGACACAATACCTTTATTTATTTATTTGTATGTGGTGCTGAGGATCAAACCCAGTGCCTTACACATGCTAGACAAGTGCTCTACCACTGAGCTACAACCCCAGCCCTTGCTTTTTTTTAAAAAATTGATTTATTTGCTTTAGTTGTATATAATGCCTTTTATTTGTTTATTTTTTTTTTATGTGGTGCTGAGGATTGAATCTGGGCCGCACACATGCTAGGCAAGCACTCTACCACTGAGCCACAACCCCAGCCCCCAGCCCCTGCTTTTTTTTTTTTTTTTTTTAAATATTTATTTATTTGCTTTTAGTTGTTCACAATGCGTTTTTACGTGGTGCTGAGGTTCAAACCCGGGCCAAGCATGTGCTAGGCAAGCGCTCTACAGCTGAGCCACAACCCCAGCCCCCAGCCCTTGCTTTTTTTTTTTTTTGGTACCAGGGATTGAACTCAGGGACACTCGACCACTGGGCCACATCCCCAGTCCTTTTTTGTATTTTATTAGAGACAGGGTCTCACTGAGTTGCTTAGGCTGGCTTTGAACTCACGATCCTCCTGCCTCAGCCTCCCAAGTGCTGGGATTACAGGTGTGCGCCACTGCACCCGGCTCAGCCCTTGCTTTTTAATGTCTCTATTTAAGAGTTATTTTTTTTCTGATAATAAAGCAATACATATGCAAAAATTGGGAACATTTTAGTAAGTACAAAAGTTTAAATCTCATATGGAGATGGCAATTATTTTTTCTAATCTTAAATGTTATTCAGATAATCAGGATTATATAGCACATACAGTTATTTATTTATTTACTGTACTGGGGCTTGAACTCAGGGGCACTCCATCACTTAGCTATATCTCTAGTCCTTTTATTTTTTTTTAAATTTTGCAACAAGGTCTCACCAAGTTGCCCAGGCTGGTCTTGAACTTGTGATCTTCCTGATTCAGCCATCCTAGTACCACCACGCCCAGCCAGATCCCCCTCCCCCTGCCAGTAGTGGGGATTGAACCCAAGGTCTTGCATATGGTAGGCAAACACGCTACTACCACTGAGCTACACCCCCAGCCATCACATAGTTTTTAATTTTTTTGTTTGTTTGTTTGTTTTGAGGTACTGGGGATTGAACCCAGGGCCTTGTACATGCAAGGGAAGCACTCTATCAACTGAGCTATTTTCCAGCACCACATACAAATAAATAAATTTGAGAAACTTAAATCAATAAATAATATTACTAGCCAATTTCATATTGTCTAGTTATCAAGCCTTAATGATAAAAGTATTTATATTCAGACTGGGTGTAGTGGCACATACCTATAATCCCTGGTACTCTGAAGGCTGAGGCATGGAGGATGGCAAATTTGAGGCCAGCCTCACCAACTTAGCCAGACCCTGTCTCAAAATAAAACAAAACAGGTCTAGGGATGGAGTTTAGTGCTTGTCTAACATGTGCTTAATCCTGGGTTTAATTCCTAGTACTGCAAAAGAACAAAAACAAAAACTTACATTCTGACCTGAGCCTTCATGGAAAGTGGAAAGTATCCGAACTAGACACACGCTGCAGGGAGAGGAGCCCAGGCAGTGAAGCAAGGCAGCTCCCAGACCTGACTCGGCATGTCTGCACCTAAGCATGCCTTTTAGCCTTCCTAAAGCTCCAAATATTTGAAGTTGTTTTCTTTAATTCTTTCTAAAATATGGTATGAGAGAAGAAGATCTAAAACTAGGAACAAAACAAACAAATACAAAACACAAAAACCCAGCAACAACCGAAAACAATTTGTGATGACTAAGGATGAATGGTCCGATGGGGGTAATGCACTGACAGGTGAGTGAAGTTAGTTGTTCCCCTGGTCAGGAGCCAGAGAAAAAGCAAGATAGGTGGGTCTTTTACATAGGACATAAAGACATCAATGACTTTTTGTGGTTAGCAGGCCTATGGTTTCCACATTGGTTTTACACATTTATACTAGATCTAATGGGAAATGATCAAACATAAGTAGAAGAAAAAGATTACCTTTACTTAAAAGGGTGAACAGGGATTAATATTTCCCTGAGCTACCACTTTACAGTTTTTAGACAAAAGTCATTTCCAAATCAAAGCCACTGATGAAAGGTTTTCATCAATTTTTCTTTTTCTTTTATTACCCCCCCACCCCAGGCACTGGGATTGAACCCAGAGCCAGGCCAGCACTCAAACTCTGAACTATATCCCCAGCCCTTTTATTTTGAGTCGGTCAAGCTCTCACTAAGTTGCCAAGGCTGGCCTTGAACTTGCAATTCTGCTGCCTCAGCCTCCAAAGTGACTGGGATCACAGGTGTGTGCCATCAGGCCTGGCTCATCATCTTTTTAAGTTATCCAGCCTTTATCTACAGGAAAGAAAAGCAGTTGTGTAGTCTTTGCCAACTGTTTCCAGAGAGAATTTGTGATTATACTGTCCATTCCATTTTATGGAGTAATATCAGTTCATATGGTAAAGCCATATTTTAATAATGTCTCTAACTTTAAGTCAATATTTTCATCTTAACAAAGAGTGTACACATGTATTGAAATATCACATAGTACCCCATAGAAAAGTATATTTTTTATGTATCAATCAAAAATAAAAGAGTAAATTTTTATTTAAAAATATAGTTAATTTCTTTTTTAAGTCAAGTCTCTATAGCTAAAGAAGAGCAAGTTCTAAATTCCTTGAGAAGTGAAAGTGATCTAAACATCTGTTTCCCTACAACTGTGAGTCTCAGCACTATGCACAGTGGATACACAATAAATACTTTATCAGCGTTGACATCATGTCTACCAGGGTAAATGTAGGCTGGTCTATGAGTCCATACCATGTATCTCTATGTGCAAGGGCTGTACTGGGCATACACAAGAATTGACTTTGCAGGAAGTCCTGTTTAAGAGGGATTATAAATCAGGTGTGGTGGTATATATCTGTAATCCCAGCTACTCAGGAGGTTGAAGAAAGAAGAGTACCACAAGTTTGAGGCCAGTCTGAGCAACTTAGTTAGACCCTATTTCAAAATACTATTTTAGAGCCAGATACAGTGGTATATGTCTGTATTCCCAGTAGTTCAGAAGGCTGAGGAGGAATATCTTGAGTTCAAAGCCTGCCTCAGCAAAAGCGAGGTGCTAAGCAACTCAGTGAGACCCTGTCTCTAAATAAAATACAAAATAGGGCTGGGGATGTGGCTCAGTGGTTGAGTGCCCCTTAGTTCAATCCCTGGTACTCTGCCCCCACCCAAGAGTATTTTAGAAAGGGCTGGAGGGATGCAGTCTTTTTTTTTTTTTTTTTTTTTAATATATTTATTTATTTACTTTAGTTGTACACAATGCAATGCATTTATGTTTACGTGGTGCTGAGGATCGAACCCAGGCCGCACACGTGCGAGGCGAGCGCGCTCTGCCGCTGAGCCACAACCCCAGTCCAAGGGATGCAGTCTTAGACGCAGAATGCTTCTGGGTTCAATCCCCAGTGCGTGCACGCGCTCATGCGCACATACACAGAAGAAGAGGAAGGAGAACAGGAAGAGTAGTAGGAAGAAGAAGAGGAGAAGGAGGAAGAGGAAGAGGAAGTGGCTCACAAGTGTAGGACAGCTTATGTAAAGCAATCAAACTTCAAATTTATCACTGTATGGCAATAATTAAAAGATATCACTTCTTTCTCCTCTGGTTGTTTGGGCTGTGATGTTCTGCTTTTCATTTGTTCACCTTGATTCCCTCCCCACCTCCTTATAGACTTTTGCTGCCAGCTTTGGTTTCTTCACTCCCCTGGCAGAAGGTGCAACCCCCCAGACTCACTGGGGCATTGGACTATCTGATTGCAAACAGATTTTCAACATCTCTTTATTCCTCCTTCATGCCACAGTGAACCACATTCTCCTTCCTTTGGTGTAAACACTGTAACCACCTCAGCTGCATCCTAGTTTGTTAACAAGCCCTCAGGGGATACCATTACCACCCACCCCCACTTAGCCTTTAGAAATAAGCCCTGGTCCTCACAGCAAAGGGAGCCAGAACATGCCTCAGATTTTCCATTCTGAATAGAGTTCCCAGGACGCTACATTTCACTGGAATATCCAGGGTGCGACTGGAAGGCTCAGGTTTTGCTGGTCTTTAATGATGCCCTGTTAGACCGGAAGTTGCAGTGAGGGGTTACTGGACTAAAGGGAGGATGGTCCTCACTCTAGCTGTGCCTTTCAGGAAGTTTAGCTGGGTGAACTCTTTTAAAGGAAGGAATGAGACGGAGCCAATGTGTAAGGAACCAAAGAAGACTTTCATGTTCCTGAAGAGTGACATGGTTCAATGGGCTGAGACAAAAGCTTCAATTCCAGGTCACTGAGGGACTCACTGAGTAACACTCAGGGAGGTTGGGGGGAGGGTGGTAGGGAGAGATATGTGTGTGTGTGTGTTTCAGTCTTCTATTCCTGATCCACCTGGCCATTACTCCCTTAAAATCAGTCAACTCAGTCCCATTCTTACTACTTTAGTTTCCCAGATTTAACAAGGCACACCTACACTGCCTCTTCCTAACTGATCTTCTAATCATCATAACCAATTCAGAACAAATCTTAAAATACATTTTAAATGTTAATAGCTATTAATTCTTTAAGTGCTAATGAGTTGGACATCCTGATGTTTATATATATTATATTATATATATATAATCTCATTGAATCATTGAGTCTATTTGATGAATATTATCCTCATAACAATAAGAAGGAAACAAGGCTCAGGGGTGAAATATCTCAAGAGCTTATGGCTAGTAAATAGAGGAGATGGGATCTGGTTCAGAATCTATGTGACCTGGGAACCCTCTTCTCAACTACCACTCTGAACAGCCTCATACAATACATTGTTTTTACACAAACCCATCCAGGCTCTCCATCTATTCCAACCAATCTAAACTTTGGCTGATTTTTATATTTTTGGGGGAGGTGACCCCGCCTCTGAATTTTACAATGTGCATAGTCTATACTACCCAATTCAATAGTGAACTACTGTCTAATACTGTTTGCTAGGTGATTGTTTTAGTGAAGCTGGTTTCCTCAATAAGAGTATGATTTCTTCAAGAGCAAAGATTTTGTGCTGGAGCACCTTATTTCCAACCTTATCTAGCAGATGCTGGCATAGTAGAGTTCAATGACTATGTGAGACTAAGAGCTGCTGCACATAATGACAACAGGTGCAGCCCTTACTACATGCCAGGCGCTCATCCGAGAATTTCACTTGCAGTAACTTCTCTGAGTTCTCATAACACTCCCATAGGCAGGTACAGTTATTACCCTCATTTTACAGAAGAGAAAAGCCTGGGCACTGAGAGTTCAATTAAACTGTCCTAGGACAACCAGCTAGTAGGTGACAGGGCTGGGCTTCAAACCCAGGTAGTTTGGCTCCAAGACCATATGCTTAACTATTAATTAAAATGTCTGGGTCTATTGAAATTAAAATTCTGTCAGGAATAAAAAAGAAGACTGATATAGGGATAATCTTTCCTTTTGACAACCAGTAGAAAGAACAAAGCAGGGAACAACACAGTTCAGTTTTGGAAACCACCTCTTTGAGTCTCATTCCATAGCATCCTTCCTAAACATTCCTGAAGAAAAAAAGTTCAATTTTTTTGGTAAGGGCTTATTAGAAATCAACCTATGGTATCTTACAGGCTGACAGTGTTAAGTCCAACTGCCAATTTTAACAAACTAAGGTACAGTACTTCTCTTTAAAGACAGCCCTGCCACTCTCACTTATTCCCCTACCCCTGCCTCCACCTGTTGAGTGCCATGGTGACAGTAGCTCCCTGTTGCATTTCCTGCGAAGCTGCCACTGCGGCCTCTGCCAATGATGCTACCGCCTGGGTTGCCTCTGATGCTTGTGTTGTCTGGATGGTCATCTCTCCTCCTTGTAATGTGGCCCAATTTTGTTCCACCTGAGGCAGAAAGGACAAGACAGTCATAAAAAATCTAGAAAAAGCCATGAATGGGTTATGAGTTTAAAAAAGTAATTTTTATAATAAATTGCTATTTTTAGCCAAAAATATATGTAATTTTTTTAAAGCAAAGGACCTATTATGTACAGAGTTTTTTAGTATGTCAAACTGTGTCAGTGGAAATGCCAGTACTCTAGGCATTGATTACTGTTACTTGTTTTCTTATGTATCTTTGCAGAGGTATTCTCTCTATAGGCAAGCACATTGTCTCTCATATACACACATCTATTTCCTCCTTCCTGTCCTAAGCTATGTCCCTAGCCCCTATTCCTTCTTGTTTATTTGTTTATTTATTTATTTATTCATACATATATACAGGAATTGAACCTAGGAGTGCTTAATCACTGAGCCACATCCACAACTCTTTTTATGTTTTGTTTAAGAGGCAGGGACTAACTAAGTTGCTTAGGCTGGCTTTCTTCACTCCATCCTCCTGCCTCAGCCTCCCAAGCCACTGGGATTATAGGAGTGTGCCACCATGCCAGCCTCTATTCCTTCTTTTCAAAAAATGAAAATGATAGAATATTTTACATACCCTTTATACCTTACTTTTCCCCAACAAATGTCTCTGAAATTATTCCCCTTTAGAACACAGAAAACTTCCTCATTCATTCCTGATTCATAATTCATAATGATGGTTGCAAGCATTGTACTATATAGTACATAGTTAAAATATATATATGCACATATATAAACATACACATATGTGTATAAGTGTATTTTTTTGTTAATGTAGCAACATGTTAATGCAGTAACATGCCTTGCATGGACATAGACATAGCAGCCATTTTTTAAATGGATATTCAGGTAGTTTCTAGTCTTTTGCTATTACCAATAATGCTGTAGAATATCTTTTTTTTTTGTTTGTTTGTTTTTTTAATGGCTCTGGGGATTGAGCCCAGGGCCTGTGCGTGTGAAGCAAGCACTCTACCAACTTAGCTATATCCCCAGCCCTGTGGAATATCCTTATATAAAATTATTTTTTATATCATATGTGAGTCTACTTATTTATAGGGTAAATTCCTAGAGGTGGAATTATAGATCAAGTTATTCTGTATTTTTTAAAAAATATTTATTTATTTGCTTTAGTTGTACACAATCCGTTTATTTGTACGTGGTGCTAAGGATCGAACCCGGGCCGCACACATTCTAGGCGAGCGCTCTACCGCTGAGCCACAACCCCAGCCCCTATTCTGTATTTTTATTTTTGATGGAAACTGCCAAATTCAGTTAAAAAATATATATGCACATACATAAAACACACACATATGTGTATAGGTTTATTATTTTTTTTAATGTAGCAAAAACCCAAAAAAACAACAACAAAAACCCTTTCTTTTTAGTGGGTGAGGAATTATGAAGAAATCAAAACCAAACAAAAAACCCTGAAACAAAAAGCCACATTTTCTGGTGACACAGTAGATGAACATCAAGGCGTTACCAAAACTTGCACATTGGTTTTCGACCTTGGCACTACTAACTGTTTGGGCCTGACCATTCTTTGTTGTGGGGGACTGTCTGTGCATTATGAGATGTCTAGTAGCAAGCCTGGCTTTTACCCGCAGATGCTAACAGTACCCTCACCAGTCATGACAATCAGAAATGTCTCCACATACTGTCAAAATGTCCTTTCTGGTTCTGAGCTAAGAACCACTGGTTTTAGTAACATGCCTTGCATGGAGAGACTTCTTGTTCTGGATATCAGCATCTAGTTACTTCAATCCATTTGGCTCAATAAATACTGGTTGATTAATTATCACCCCCCAAAACCAAAACACAGCAGGGCAGTGATATGGGGGTAGTGGTGATAAATAAGCTCAGGTCTAAAACCTCCTTGAACTCCTAGACCTCAGGATGTTAGCTGTGCTTCAAGGGGCTCTTGTCCCTGCTTCACATTGTTAGACCCACAGAAAGTGCCACAGCTCTAGGAGAAATGTTTAAAATAACTCTTGGTTTGGTCCTGTGTATCATAAGATTACATCCTAAGATTTGGACAGTGTTTCTCAGCATGTTTCTCAAAAGCCTCCCAGAGGAGACATTCCTTAGCTCCTTAGTGTGTGCTCTCAGTTCTCTTGGGCAGAGGGCTGTGCCAGCAAGCCTTCATGGCTCCTCACTATAAAGGAAGACATGTCTTAAGAGCTGCAAAGTTGCCTACTCGGGAACTTAAAAAAACTCTTGCTTCCCCAGGTAGGATCACTTTGATCTCATTTCTCCAATGAGCATTGCTAACAACAATACCACTTTAGATAGCAAACTACATTGTCAATTCTTAGATGGTCCATGATTCCAGTCAAAATAGCTGCTGAGGGCTGGGGTTGTAGCTTAGTGGTAGAGAGCTTGCCTCACAAGCGTGAGGCCCTGGATTTGATCCTCAGCACCACATAAAAATAAATAAATAAAGATATTAAAAAAAAAAAAAAAAAGTAGCTGCTGAAGCTGGCAGCACTGTCAACTACTGTCCTTAGACAGTCTTCCTTTGTCCTGGTCCAGCCCTCTCTTTTAGTGATCCCATTGCTGCTGCTCTTATCTGAGCTTGGCCTGGGGCAACTTCCAAATCCCCATACTCCAGTGGCAGCAATTTGGCATAGATAAATTCAGTTACAAGTGCATTGTGGTGAAAATAGTTTTAGGATGTAGCTGTAGACAACATAATTTAAAGAAGTTAAATTACAGGGCACAAGATTAATAGGGATGATAGCAAAGGGTGGAGAGAAAACAGAAGACATAGGAGTTTTCTAATCAGAAATATGGCAGGTGAGGAATAAATCAGCTTTCGTGCTATGATCTCTTTGGAACTTCCTATCCTGGAGTCTTAGTGCCTTGGCTGTATTTGCTTGAACTCTTGTTGCTTTCTGCTCCCATCTGTTGGGAGCCAGTGTATGGTAATCTATGCCTAGATGTCATCATGTCCTAAAGAAAGGGCTACAAGGGGCTGGGGTTGTGGCTCAGCGATAGAGGGTTTGCCTAGCACATGCGCAGCCCGGGTTCAATCCTCAGCACCACGTAAACATAAATGCATTGCATTGTGTACAACTAAAGCAAATAAATAAATATTAAAAAAAGAAAGAAAGAAAGAAAGGGCTACAAGCCTGAAAACAGAAGATATTCAGAGAAGGCCTATTAATTTCTTTTTTTTTTTTGGTACCAGGGATTGAACTCAGGGGCACTTGACCACTGGGCCACATCCCCAGCCCTTATTTTTGTATTTTATTAGAAGCAGGGTCTCACTGAGTTACTAAGTGCCTCGCCATTGCTGAGGCTGGCTTTGAACTCGCAATCCTCCTGCCTCAGCCTCCCAAAGTGCTGGGATTACAGGCGTGCGTCACCGTGCCTGGCTGGCCTATTAATTTCTATGCCTGAAAGATCCACTTCACCCAGGCCCTTTGAACTGTAGCTTCTCCATGCTTTCACAATGCAGTGCACAGAATGTGTTGCTGCCTTCAACAGGAACACAACTTCCATCCTTGCATCTTTTGTTTTGCCAGTTATGCTCCTGGTCTGAGCTCAATTTCTACTCCCCCCCCCCAGAAAGTATATCCTGAGACAACCCCATCAGCCTATCGTCTAAGGTTGGGCCCTCTCTCCACTGAGTTCCATAATATCCTGACCTCACCTGAGCTAAGTCCTTAGCTCACTGCCATGGTTCTGCATAGACTTTCCCTGTCACTTGCCTAAGTGCTCCATACCAGCAAGGACAGTCTTTACTGTCCTGCATCTAGACTATCTGTAACACCTGGCACAGGGTGCCAAAAGTGTTTGCTGAATGTCTGGATGGAGAATACACTTATTTATTTACCTTTTCCTGCTTGTTATCCAGCATATTCCTATTTCAGTTAAATTGTCATTCATTAAAAACCCACTAAATGGGCTGGGATTGTGGCTCAGCGGTAGAGCGCTCGCCTAGCACGTGTGCGGCCCGGGTTCGATTCTCAGCACCACGTACAAATAAACCCATTGTGTACAACTAAAAGCAAATAAATAAATATTAAAAAAAAAAAAAAAACCCACTAAAATGAATTGGGCAATTTCAAAACTAATACATGTGCTGATGGTTCCATTTAAAATTCATGTCTGTAATGTCTTTGAATTTTGGTGTTTTTTCCTTCTTCTAGCAGAATCACATTGATCATTATCATTGGATATTCTATTTTGATTTTTTGACATCTATTGCTGATAATATCACTGATACCAACTGTTGGTCCCATCACACAACAGAATAAATTCTTAAAACTATTTGCATTTTTACATATGCCATCAGTATATATATATATTTTTTTTTTTTGGGGGGGGGGGGGCAGTATTAGGGATTAAACCCAGGGCTTTACAGATGCTAGACAAGTGCTCTACCACTGAGGTACATCCCCAGCTCTATTTGTTTTGTTTTGTTTCTGTCTTTTGAGATAGGGTTCTCACTAGGTTGCCTAGGTTGGTCTGGAACTCATAAATTCAAGTAATCCTCCTGCCTCAGCTACCTAAGTAGCTGTGACTACAGGAATGGAATACCACACCCAGTTAGTGTATATTTTAAAATCAACATGCACATTTAAAAAAATTCTTTCTTTAGTCAATTCTAAATGTCTATGTAATTTGTACCTGTCCCTAATTAATTTTATATCGCTTGAATTTTATATTGCTTAAAGCTACAAAATTTTTATTTCTAACTAACAAAATTTTTATTTTTAACTATTTAGATTATTGCATACCCTTGGCATACCAGGCTCCCAAAATGGTCCTTCCCATGAAAGAATTAAAGAGACAATCTCTTTTACTGTGTATTATATAAAATGCTACATTACAAATGCAAAATTACATGTTTCTAACAGCTAGGTTTGGTTCATAATGATCCATGAATTTTCACTTTTTTTTTTTTAGGTGCTGTGGATTGAACCCAAGACTTCATGTACCCTACAGGCAAGCAGTCAACACTGAGTCATATCCCCAGCCCTGTGGATTTTAATTGTTACAATTAAAATACACAACATGCCAGGCACGGTGGCACACGCCCGTAATCCCAGCACTTGGGAGACTGAGGCAGGAGGATCATGAGTTCAAAGCCAGCCTTAGCAATAGCAAGACACTTAGCAACTCAGTGAGACCCTGTCTCTAATAAAATACAAAAACCGGCTGGGGATGTGGCCCAGTGGTCAAGTACCCCTGAGTTCAATCCCCGGTACTAAAAATAAAAAATAAAAAATACACAACATAAGATACCTCCCCAAATTGTCATAGCATGATGTTAAAAATGCTTAATATAATGCTACAGACATAGAGGCTACTTCTTCATCTTCTGAATCCTCAGCTCTACCTCACCTATTCATGTAGGTATTTAAATAGATGTAGATTGAATCCTCTTTCTTACCTCTCCATCAGCCACAGCAGAATAATTCACTTGGGCAACAGTGACTGTTGTTGGCAGTTCTGAAGCATCAGCCAATGTGGCCACTGTTGCCCCTGTACCAACCTAAAGAAAAACACGGGAAGTGGTATCAGTGGATAGACCCTCTACCTGTCTCTCCTCAGAAACTAAGATGCACTGAACCCCAAATTCAGCATATAATGATTAATATGCCTTGTGATATGAAATCAGTTACTAAGCTGTCTCTGAGAGACAAATATGAGTTTCAGAAATTTACTTCAACCAAATAGATCAGTATTAGAAGAGCTATTGTATTTCTAATCAGTGGCCAGCGCTAGTCAACTGTTTCCTACTCTCACCCCAACCTGAAGTTTAGAAGTTCCCCTCCTGTCAATAAATTGGGTTTTGCCATAGAAGAGGTAATTCAGAAAGAATACTCCCTGGCCACCAACAGTGAAACAATAAAAAAGAAGCCATTTTCAAGGGTTTTATTTTGGAAATGTCCAGGAAAGCTACTCATAGCTCTGAACTGAATAAAATGCAAACAATTTAAAATACTTTTTAGAAGTCAGTTTTAGCCAGAAGAGACATCTAAGGGAGGTGTATGAAGCTTATACAGGAGTTTGCACAAGAAAAACTTCCTACAGTCTGGGGAAGGTGCCCACTGACCCACCTCTCTGGTAATCATCAGGTTTACTCACCTGGATGAGTGAGACAGTGCCGTCAGGGTTGCTAAAGGTCTGCACTACAGTCTGTGATGGTACAAGATGGGCTATACTGTGTGTGGTGGTAGCCTGTGTTTGTTGATCTTCAAAAGCATATAAAAGATCCTCCCGCCCATGCTGTTTATAACAGTTTTTAACTATGGTCCGTAGTGCCTGTGTCCATGAAACCTGTCACCAAAAGACCAGAAAAGCACATTAAGCCACAAAGTACCATAGTATCTAAACCCAATAATACAGCTGCTTATGTATCAAACCCAATCAAACTTTATGTGGAGTAAACTGTCTTAGGATTACTTCCCACAGACCGATTCTGGAACAAGAAAACTGAGCACCACGTTGTTTTTTTTTTTTTTTTTGGTGGTACCAGGGTTTGAACTCAGGGACATTTGACCACTGAGCCATAACTCCAGTCCTTTTTTTTTTTTTTTTTTTAAATATTTATTTATTTACTTTAGTTGTACACAATGCAATGCATTTATGTTTACGTGGTGCTGAGGATCGAACCCAGGCCGCGCACGTGCGAGGCGAGCGCTCTGCCGCTGAGCCACAATCCCAGCCCTCCAGTCCTTTTTTATATTTTATTAGAGACAGGGTCTCACTGAGTTGCTAAGTGCCTCACCGTTGCTGAGGCTGGCTTTGAACTCGCGATCCTCCTGTCTCAGCCTCCCAAGTGCTGGGATTACAGGCGTGTGCCACCGGGCCCCGGCTGAGCACCAAGTATTAAAGGAGGTTTTCCAATGATTTCCTTCTGGTTTAGCTTTTGGGTTTTATACCCTATTCCAATCTAAGGCCAAACTCTTATTAAACTTCTGACAAAGGAACATTACTCTAGTCAAGAATTACACATTAAGATTCTCAGTAAACTTCCAAGCTAAATAAAAAAAAAAAAACAACATGCAGAAAAAGTAGGGATGTTATCTATTACCTAGTTAAGTCTTCTCAAAGCTTTGTTATTAGCAGGCTCACTTGGAAAAGTTCATCTCTCTCTAATTCATACTAATATTTTTCAACAATGATTCTTACTAATATTTCTAAGTCGTCAAGTGATTAATATTTTCACTTTAAGTTTCTTGGGTTTTCCCAAGCACCTCATAAAATTAAAGCTGCTCCAGAAGGCAACTAAGAAGACAGAGTATAAATTCCTGGTCTTTTTACAGGGAAGAAGTGACAAATGAGAAATGATAAAATCAGTGACCAGTGAACTTCTTGGGAGGGACAGGTCTATTACACAAACAGTTTTAGACGTTTTAGAAGTAGTAATGACAAAATTTTAAGTGATTAATTCAGAATGGAAAAGCAATGGGTAACTCAGGCTGAGGAATGCTTACCCTCTGCTTTTGCTCTTCTGTGCGCACGTCGCTCCGGACATTTGCCCATGGGATATCTTCAGGCCACCAGATAGGCTTGCAGCTTTCTTTCCCCCAGCCTGGTTTTCCCCGACCTGTGGAGTACTTGAGCATCTCCGGGATAAATGCCCGAAGCTGGGCCTGGAAGAGAAGAGTATAATCATCAGTATTTATGAAAGACATCTCGGATATGTCCATGTCCCCTACCAAATTCTAAGATTATGAAACAGAGCACCTGCCTCCAAGGTCCCAGAGAATTTGTAATGTTAGTGCTGAGAACACCCTATTTTCCACAGGTTACTACAATTCCATGGGTGATGGGAGAGGTATATGTTTGCTGGTAAAGGGCACCTTTTCTTTTTGTTGACCTGTTCCTAAAAGAACAAGTACATCTATCCCCAAGTTTGATTTCTGCCTCCTAGGATACTACTGGCACTACAGCTTATTTCCCTTCTGTAGTTTCCATGTACTTAAGGTGTCCAAGTCAAAGTGTTTTAAACAATGTTTTGGAGGTGGTAATTAATGCAATTAGATAAGAGAGGAGTCAGAGGTGAGGAGCAGATCAAATCATCATTATTTGTAGATGAAATGACTGTATATGAAACACTCCAGAAAATCAAATGAAAAACTACTACAAATGTCAGAGAATTTCAATTTGGTAGATGATTATAAAGCACATGAAAATAAACAGACTTTCTACTTAATAAATAAAGTAGAAAGTTTTATTTTATAAAAATAAAATAAAAATAAAACTCTTCTATAAAGCTAGGCCTCTGTCTGTGAGTCTCATCTATAGATACAGTGAAGCTTGTATGATTTTTTTCTTTCTTCCTTTTTTCCTTCTTTCCTTCCTTCCTTCCTTCCTTCCTTCCTTCCTTCCTTCCTTCCTTCCTTCCTTTCTTTGTTTTTGTAGTACTGGAGATTGAACCCAGAGGTGCTCTATCACTAAGCTACAAACCCAGCCCTTTTAATTTTTTATTTTGAGACAGGGTCTTGTTAACTTGCACAGGCAAGCCCTTGCCATTCTCTTATATAGCCTCTGAATCCTTGGGATTATATATGTGTGCCACCACATCCAGTTGCTTGGATGATTTTCAAATACATTATAGACATCATTCAGATTTTTTAAAATTTTGTTTTTCAGTGTTGTGGACTGAACCCAGGCTCTGGGGATTGATTGAACCCAGGGTCTTGTGTATTCTAGGCAAGTTTTTTAACCATCGAGTTATACCCCCAGACCCATTCAGATTTATTTTACAAATTGAATCCAGATCAAACAGGTTTTAAGCCACAGAGAAAACTGCCATTCTTCTTCTTCTTTTTTAAAATATTTTTTTTTAATTGCCAATGGACCTTTACTTTATTTATTTATATGTGGTGCTGAGAATCAAACCCAGTGCCTCACACATGCTAGGCAAGCACTCTACCACTGAGCCACAACCCCAGCCCTGCCATTCTTCTTTATTTCTTGGCATAGTGAACACACTCTGGGTGTGTGCTGGGGAGGGGGTTCTACTTTGTAAATATTCTTCATCACTGATAATGATTTTTGGCAAGAAAAGCAGTTCATCAAGTTATGATTTTAGAATTCCTCCAAGACCTACTTTTGACACAGTGGTCTATAGCACTGCACAGAGAAATAGCATCTTGCATCTGCCAAAGACATGTCTGCACTATCTCTGAGGCAGAGAACCAAAGAGAAAGGACATTCTGAACAATGAATCAGACTCAAGGACCTGGCTATAGCTATAAAACCAAAAAACAAACAAATAAATGAACAAAAATACTTAAGTATTAATGAGAGAGGAGACTAAAGATCTCATCTTACTATTTCATGTTCTTATAATAAATATCATGTATTATTTTACCAGAACACGATACAAATTGTTATGTAATACGGAATGAACAATGAACCCGAATCAGTAATATTTATCTAATAAAGGCAGGTCCAGTGGGCAGTATTTACACTGTAAATTCCTATATGGAGCTTGCCATTTCATCCCCTCCCAGACAGTCTCCTGCCTACAGGATATGATATCATATACTCCATATATATTTGGCTCTGCGGGCATCAGGCAGCAGGCTAATAGAAAAGTATCCATTTGCAAACCCATGCTATCAGCTGGTTCATGAGGTCATTTACCCAGTTATTTTAAGAAAGTGCATCTCAAAGTCATTTTCCCCCTTATCCTGATGTCTTGAGCATGCTCCTTTTTTAGCCTCAGATACACAGTGCAGAAAAAGGATTAGTCCTTATACACCATAGTTTCTACTTCTGCATATACAAAGAATAGCTTTCTCAAATGCATAAATTAAATAAACTGATACCACACTTTTTTAAAAAAATATTTGTTTGTTTTAGTTGTACACAATGTGTTTATTTTTACGTGGTGCTAGGGATCGAATCCAGGCCGCGAACGTGCTAGATGAGCACTCTACCGCTGAGCCACAACCCCAGCTCCTACCACAGACTTTAAAAAGTTCCCCTTTATTTTAACCCTATTATTAGGTTTCAAAAAGGAGAATCCTTTATACCATACTTAGGAAAGTCTGGAGAAAACTATCTCTAAGTTAACAAAATTCTAAAGTGTTCAGAAAGAATGTGTTCTGGAGGACACAAGGCTCACAACCTACTTAAATACAACTGGAGCCCATACATTCTCTATTCTGATGATCTCTCTGCTCCTAATCCCTCACATTACTTGCTCTATGCTCTGAAGATCTTGGTGACTCTTGACACCTGGCTGTAGACAACTTTCATGCTCAGTCTTGCTTTGGTCCTCCTATAAGCTTTCCACAGAATTTTGGTAACCCTGGTTCCTTGACATATGGGCACAGTATCAGCCTCCTCACTTAAACCCTATCCCAACTTTTCTCCATTCACTTGTTTTCTCAACTCCTCTGTCTTTGCCAGTAGAAACCCCCCTTTCCCCAGCCACCCAAGCTCAGAACCTGAAGGTTAGCTTTATTGTTATCTTATTTATTTATTTATTTTTGGTACCAGGGATTCGACTCAGGGGCACTAGACTACTGGGCCACATCCCCAGCCCTTTTTTGTATTATATTAGAGACAGGGTCTCACTGAATTGCCAAGTGCCTTGCCATTGCTGAGGCTGGCTTTGAACTCCCGAACCTCCTGCCCCAGCCTCCCAAGTGCTGAGGTTACAGGCGTGCACCACTGCACCTGGCTTGTTATCTTATTTTTCATACTCACTTAGTCATCCAGTGCAAGTCCAATTCTTTCTTTTTTGAAATGTCTGTGGTGCCCATTCCTTTTTATCTGGTTCCACCTCCACTCCCCAATTCCTACCCCAAGGATAATGGAACCAGAAAGTTGACTTTCAAGTTCTCCCATGTCTCTCTCTAGTCCTATATATCCTTGCCAGACAGTTTTCCTTAATGCTACATAGATTCGACACTCAAAAAAAATTTTATATGGCTTTAAACTACTAGCAGTAGAAGTAGAGCTCTGTCCAGCTCCTCCTGCCCACCACAATATGGCCTCACATTATACTCATTCCCACAGTAGCTCTGGTCCTCTAGGCAAGTCTCCACACTGTCTTATGAGCTGCTGAGCTCATTCCTGCGTCTCTGCCTTTTGATTTGCTCCCTTGCTGGACTATTTCCTCATTCAATTTTTCCAATGTTAATACTCAGTTTTTTTTTTTTTAAATATTTCTTTGTTTTAGTTGTACACAATGCCTTTTATTTTTACGTGGTGCTGAGAATCGAATCCGGAGCCGCGCACATGCTAGGCAAGCACTCTGCCGCTAAGCCACAACCCAGGCCCCCAATACTCAGTTTTTTTTTTTTTGTGTGTGTGTGTGTGTGTGTGTGGTACTAAGGATTGAACTCAGGGGCACTCGTCCACTGGGTCACATCCCCAGCCCTTTTTTGTATTTTTTTTTTTTATTTAGAGACAGGGTCTCACTGAGTTGCTAAGTGCCTCACCATTGCTGAGGCTGGCTTTGAACTCGCGATCCTCCTGCCTCAGCCTCCAAAAGTGCTGGGATTACAGGCATGTGCCACCGCGCCCGGCCTCAGTTTTTAATGCCCAGCAAATCCTACATTCTTTTTTTTTTAAAAAAAATATTTATTTATTTGCTTTAGTTGTACACAATGCAATGCATTTATGTTTACGTGGTGCTGAGGATCAAACCCGGGCCGCGCACGTGCTAGGTGAGCGCTCTACCGCTGAGCCACAACCCCAGCCCAAATCCTACATTCTTCATTAGATATATACAAATTTTCAAATCAGCTCTTTCTTTCAGCACAAACTCAGAGAGTTGGCTCTGAATCCCAACTCTCTAAATCTTAATGTTCTCATCTGCAAAACAGTAATGATATTGGCAAACATATAAGGGTCAACTGCAAGGGTTAATGATAATAGGTATATAGATATAGTGCACAGAATTAATAGCAGTTTATTATCACTTCATTGTTCTCAGCAACTCCTGTGGCATTCATAACTCTATCATAAAATTTAGAACTTGACATATAAAGTCTTACACCATTTATCTTCCACATAGGTAGATCATAGCTATTTGGCAACTGACTAATATTTCCAATTTTATGATGAGGAAAAAAATGTTCTATTTTATTTTAACCAAAAGATGTTTTAAACAGCAACTCATCAATTTTTATTAAATAAAATTTAGCTACTCCATATGCAAAACATATAAGGTTGAGAAACATCATGGTTCTAATCTAACACAATATTTTTTTCTTTTGCAGTATTGGGGCTCAAACTCAGGGCCTTGAGCATGCTAAGCAAGCACTCAATCACTGAGTTACATCCCCAGTCCTCTTTTTTTTGAACTGGGGATTAAACCCAGGGGTGCTTAAACACTGAGCCACATTCTTAACCTTTTTAGTTTTTATTTTGAGATAGGGTCTCACTAACTTGCTTAGAGCCTTGCTAAATTGATGGGGCTGGCTTTGAACTTGCAATCCTTCCGCCTCAGTCTCCTGAGTTGCTAGGATTACAGGCATGCACCACCATGCCCAGCACCAAAACAGCTTTAACGCTACATCTACTAATATGTTTCTCTCTAAGGTCATATGTGACCATTTGCCAAAAAGAACCTCCTGAGTGGCTAGGGTCACAGGTGTGCACCACATTGCCTGGTGAGATTTCACTTTTAAATTAGGCAAACTTAGGAGTCTAGTCTAACAATTCAAAGAAATAGCCAACTTTCTGAAATGGTTTTCTAATACTGAAGGTGCTGTGATATATACAAAGACATTCATCCTTGGTTTTTCAAGATGGGTTAAGTAGAAAAAACCAGAGGCATGAGAAGAATGAGTTTATATGGATCTATGTAATTAGGTTTGAAAATAAGGAATAAAGAATGCTAGAATCAAGGATGTGGGGGGCGGGTAGCTCAGTCGTTGAATGCTTGCCTAGCATGCATGAGGTCCTTGGTTCAATCCTTACCACTACCATAAAACAAAAGAAAGAATGCTAGAACCAAGAAGGAACCGAATTAACCATCTGAACCAGTTCTTTGCATTGAGGAAACAAGCTGTCACCAACCTACCCTCAATACATAGGTAGAAGCGTCTTTTACTATAGAATTTCATTTTTCAATATACTTTGCATACAACCAGCGATTTGTAAAAAAGTGCTCTATATGTGTAATATGAAATGTAATGCATTCTGCTGTCATTTATAACATCTTAGAATAAAAAATAAATAAATTTAAAAAAATAAAGAAAAAGAATTTCATTTTTCAAGTTATGCATTTTGGGGATGACAGATTCCTTTATCTTTTTTGGTTGTTGTTTTAGCACCAGGGATTGAACCCACGGGCACTCTACCATTGAGGTACATCCCTAGCCCTTTTTATTTTTATAGAATCCCATCAAATTGCTTAGGTTGGCCTCAAACTTGCAATCCTCCTGCCTCAGCCTCCCTAGTAGCTGGGAATACAGGCATGTACCAACATGCCTGGTGGATTCTTTTACTTTTAAATGCATAAAGATAATCTGATTTCATTGAAGAATACTATTTTCTACTAGACTTTTTTTTTTCTTCTTCTTCTTCTGCTACTAGGGATTGACCTCAGGGGTACTTTACCACTGAGCCATATCCCCAACCCTTTTTTATTTTGAGATAGTCTTGCTGAGTTGCTGATGCTGGCCTTGAACTTGTGATCCTTCTGCGTTAGGCTCCGGAGTCTCTGGGGTTACAGGTATGTGTCACTGTGTGCCTGGCTCTAACAGACCATTTTTATGCTGTCCCAATAAATACTGTTAGGTCTAAAGAGACTATTATAAGGGGAAAATGAGCTGTCTAGTATAGAAGGAGTTAAATGATTTCTTTCTATAATTCAGCACTATGTCCTCATTACCAATTGGATTAATTACTGGTCCTAGCTTTTTGGAAACCAAAGCTCCTCAATGTGCTTGTTAAGGAAGGTTTGTCTTTAATCCACAGGGAGACAATCAACAGGAACAGCCAAGGTAAAGCCTAACCTCTCCCACTCACTGTCCGTTAATTGGGCTCGAACAAGCTTTTCTGGGTGCTTTCACTCTGATTTACAGCTCTGTGTAGGCCTAAAGTACCCCAGTCTGGTTAATAAACCAGCCCAAACCAGTAAAGAGTAGAAAACACTACTCCTTCTAAGGGCATAATCAGAAAAGAAAAGGATATCATATTTATGTGAATGGCAGTCAACAGCAAAGATTATGTGAAGACTACAAATGGTTTTTAAATACAAGATTTTCTAAAACTCTAAAAGTCTGGAAGTATAGCTTGCCTACCATGTGGTAGGACTGGGGTTCTATTCCTAGAACTAAGGGGGGAAAAAAGAAAAGAAAAGAAAAGCCTAACAATTCTTAATATGTTAAGAAATCTGCAACTTGAAAATTCAGTTAATTCTTTGCTTCTCCTCTCGTACCCTCTATCTTTGCTCTATGTATCCCTAAGTCCTGGGATTTCAAGGCTCCTCAACTCCATTTAGGTTCAATTACCAAGAAAAGGACTTTCAAAGCAAAATGTGTAATGACTCCTTCTCTACTGAAGAGGTCTGAGGATTAGTTGGCCCTCCTGAATTAAGTATCCATGGATTCAAGTAATTATGGATCAAAAATATTCAGGAAGAAAAATTTCATCTGTATGTACTGACTTTTTTTCTTGTCATTATTCAGAATATGATATAAATATAAAATATAATACAGACAACTATTTGTATAGCATTTACATTGTACTAGTTATTATAAGTAATCAAGAGATGATTTAAGGCACATGGGAGAATGTATGTAGGCTCTATGCAAATACTATGCCATTTTATAAAGGGATGTGAACATCTGTGAACTTTGGGTCCTGGAACAAATCCCATATGGATACCAAGGGATAAATGCATAATAAATTTAAAGAGAACACAATGCAAATCAAACAAAGTTGAAAGGTTAAGTTTTCTATAGCTTATAGGAAAACAGGAATGTGAAGAAAGAGAAGGAAAACTGAAAAAATTTCAGACAATATTGTTATTATTTTAATTTAAAATTATGAACTTCTAGGTTGATAGTCCCAATTATATTCAAATAGGCATTTTAAGGGCATTAGAAAGCTAAAGCAAAATAATTTATTAGCTCACTCTCTGGACTTATTTGTACTATTAATCTCTGTTCATAGAAATGACAAAGGTGGATATCCTTCTCAGATGCACTGTTTCCCTAGATTTGCTAACAGACACACTGGCTTCTCTCAATGTCATTGTCCCACAAAACACATTCCCATAGAAAAATACAGGAAGAGCCAGTTTGGAAAGAAAGAGAAGTGTAATTTCAGAATGAGTGAATTCAGGGGCCAACCAAAGGAGACACTCTCATTTAAAGACTTCAGACTTCTTTCAAGCCAAAATTTCTGCTTCTTATCTTCACACCTTTATCCACATATTAAAGTACTGCCCTCTTGGTAATCAAAATGCTTTTAAAGTCCTACCTTCTCTTTCAAAAAGAGTCTCAGATTGGTCAGTCTCTGTTATCATGTGCGGGAGTAGCATATGATTTCATACAAAAATGATACAGATGAAGGCACAGGTGTTCGTGTTGTCCACCCTCCCCCCAGTTCGGTTCCTGTCCAGAGGCATTATTAGGTTGATCAGTAGCTTTCCTGATAGGCCAAATTCTATAGATTTACATAAATATATGCTGAAAAGGCTGAGTTTTATGTGATTAAAGAAAAACACAATGGTACCATAGTGTACACTTTTTTTTTTTTTTTTTTTGGTACCGGGGATTGAACTCAGGGGCACTCGACCACTGGGCCACACCCCCAGCCCTTTTTTGTATTTTATTAGAGACAGGGTCTCACTGAGTTGCTAAGTGCCTCGCCATGGCTGAGGCTGGCTGTGAACTCACGATCCTCCTGCCTCGGCCTCCCAAGTGCTGGGATTACAGGCATGCGCCACTGCGCCTGGCCGTGTACACATTTTAAAACTTGCTTTTTCCCCTCCATATTTTGTCCTAGAGATCTTCTCATGGTGGTACAATTATAATAACCTTTTTCTTCTTTAAAAAATTTTTATTTGTTCTTTTTAGTTATACATGACAGTAGAATGTATTTTGACATAACATACATGAAGTGTAATTTCCCATTCTTGTGGTTGTATGATGTGAAGTTACACTGGTCATATATTTATATATGAACATAGGAAAGTTATGTCTGATTCACTCTACTGTCTTTCCCATTTCTAATCCCCCTCATTTCCCCCCATTCCCTCTTATCCAATCCAGTGAACCTACACTCCCTGCTGCCCTTATTATGTGTTAGCATCCACACATCAGAGAGAACACTCAGCCTTTAGTTTTTTGGGAGTGGCTTATTTCACTTAGCATGATAGTCTGCAGTTTCATCCATTTACCAACAAATACCATAATGTCATTCTTCTTTATGGCTGAGTAATATTCCATTGCGTATATATACCACATTTTCTTTATCCATTCATCTGTTGAAGGGCACCTAGGTTGGTTCCATAGCTTAGCTACTGTGAATTGAGCTGCTATGAATATCAATGCATCACTACAGTATGCTGATTTTAAGACTTTGGGTATATGCTGAGGAGTGGGATAACTAGGTCAAATGGTTTTTCTTTCTAACAGTTGCTTAGTATCCATGGTATAGGTTTTCCATTTTATTTAATCATTCCTCTATTGATATTTATGGTTTTTGCTCTTAGAAATAGTGCTTGACCATGTCTCTTCGGGCACATGTACATCTCCTGAGGAGAAATTCAGAAACTGGACTCACTGGTTGAGGGAATATGCATTTAACATTTTAATAGTTACTGCCAGGCTATCCTCCAGAAAGACTTTGCCAATTCCATTCCCACCATACCCGCAGGTTCACACCCTCCATCCCATTTTTTTCCCATTACCTAGATCCCCCTCTCCCACCCCGTACTGAAATTGAAACCAGGACCTTGTGCAAGGTCCTACCACTGAGGTATATCCCCGGTCCTTTTAAGTTTTTGAGACAGGGTCTCGCTAAGTTGTCCTGGCTGACCTGGGACTTGTGGTCCTCCTGTCTCAGTCTCCTGAGTACCTATTATAGACAGATGCCCTGTACCTGGCTATTACTGACCTTTCTTATTTTGGTTCATCCAATGTGGGGGAAATGGTTTTTTAAATTTCTAATATATATTCACTATTTTTTCTTTCTGTGCACTGCTTATAATGCTTTGCATATTTTTTCTAATTATCTTTTTATTAATTTAAAGGAAATATTAATCTGTCCTGGATACTAACTCTTTACCATATAAACTATAAATATATCCCTAGTCCGGTTGTATCCTGAATATGTAATCTGTATGACTATTACCATCTTTTAGTATTACTGAATATAGCTTAATTCTTCTCTGTTTAAGATATTCTATGTTCTATTTAAACATACATCCTATGTTTTCATTTATTACTTACATATTTTAAATCTCACCCTGCCTACCTAATGTTATATAAAATGTGGCAATGCGTCATGTACAAAAACACTTTCTGATAATATCAGACAGTAAAAAAAGCCTCTTTTCATATAGGTTCTGACACTGCAGCACAGAGAGGTGGTTTGGCATTGTTATCCACCACAACGGATAATGTGAAACCTGAAGAGCTTAAATATCAGAGCTACTTGTATCCCACCCTCAAAGATTCTGATTTAATTGGTTTGGAGTATGGTCTAGGCACTACAACTTTAAATTCACAGGTCATTCTATTGTGCAGCTAGCTTTGAGGACAATTAAACTCAAATACTTCTTATATAGCTCTTCTTTTAATAAATTCTTTTAAATTGTGGTAAAATATATATAACATAAACATAAAATTTAGGGGCTGGGGTTGTGGCTCAGTGGTAGAGCACTAGCCTAACATGTGCACAGCCCAGGTTCAATCCTCAGCACCACGTAAAAATAAAGGCATGCCGGGTGCGGTGGTGCACACCTGTAATCCCAGCACTTGGGAGGCTGAGGCAGGAGGATCGTGAGTTCAAAGCCAACCTCAGCAATGGCGAGGCACTTAGCAACTCAGTGAGACCCTGTCTCTAATAAAATACTTAAAAAAAAAAAAAAAAAAAAGGCATTGTGTACAACTAAAGCAAATAAATATTTTTAAAAAAACATAAAATTTACTGTTGTAACACATACGATTCAGTGACATTAAGTGCAATTACTATTGTATAACCATCCTCATTATCTATTTCCAGAATTTTTCATTGTCATTCCAAATGGAAATTCTAAACACATTAAAACATTAACTCAACCGGGCGCGGTGGCGCACGCCTGTAATCCCAGCACTTTGGGAGGCTGAGGCAGGAGGATCGCGAGTTCAAAGTCAGCCTCAGCAATGGCAAGGCACTTAGCAACTCAGTGAGACCCTGTCTCTAAATAAAAATACAAAAAAGGGCTGGGGATGTGGCCCAGAGGTCGAGTGTCCCTGAGTTCAATCCCCGGTACCACAAAAAAAAAAAAACAAAAAACATTAACTCACCATTTCTACTCACCCCAGTCCCTGTAACCACTATTCTATTTTCTATATCTATAATTTGCCAATTCTAGATACCCCATACAAATGGAATGAGACTGCATTTTCTTTTTGTGTCTCATTTATTTCACTTAGCATAATGTTTTTTACTTTTTTGTTAGAAGAGCCATGCCAGATCTAAGCTTTTTCAAAACCAAACCAAACCCTCAAAAGACCTAAAATGATAACTGGCTGAATGTTTCCTGAGTAAAGCAGGTCAAGTCTGGTGAATAACTTCTTCCTAATGAAGAAAATCACTGTGCTGTTTCTGAAGGTTTCTCTGAAACTGGTGAAGAATTACTATCCTGTTGCATCATCACTCCAAGGGAATAGTAAAGCAACAAAGACTGCCCCAGTGAGAGTCAGAGGAGGACAGAAAGTTCACGGTGTGGGGTGCATAGGGAAGGGAGAAGGGATAGACGAATGGGTTTTAGCCAGCAATACTGAGCAGGTCTTTCCAGAGATAATTCTTCTTCTTCTTCTTTTTTTAATATTTATTTATTTACTTTAGTTGTACACAATGCAATGCATTTATGTTTACGTGGTGCTGAGGATTAAACCTGGGCCGCGCACGTGCGAGGTGAGCGCTCTGCCGCTGAGCCACAACCCCAGCCCCAGAGATAATTCTTCTATAAAATAATCTTTGCCTGGATCTCTTGTAATACAGAGCCCAAGATTTATAGATTCCCAAGAACAAAAGAATCCTATAGTATTCAAGTATGGTAGAGAACAGACTGATTTTTCATTAGCAATATCATAGGTATTATAGGACTCTTCAAGAAACCATGCAATTCCTTGAATTCAAAACACAGCGTGAGAATCAGCACTGTTGGCATCACCTGGGAGCTTGTTGCAACAGCAGAATGTCAGGTCCCACTCCATATCTATGACTCACAGTCTCCTTTTATTTATTTTGGTACTGGGAATTGAACCCAGGGGCACTTTACCACTGAATTACATCCACAGCCCCCCCCTTTTTAATATTTATTCTTTTGCTTTAGTTGTACACAATGCGTTTATTTTTACGTGGTGCTGCTGAGGATCGAACCTGGGCCGCGCATGTGCTAGGCAAGCGCTCTACTGCTGAGCCACAACCCCAGCCCAATAGCCCTTTTTATTTTTTGTTTTGAGACAGAGTCTTAACTAAGTTGCTGAGGCTGGTCTCAAACTTGCCATCCTGCTGCCTCAGCCTCCTGTGTCACTGGGATTACAGGCATGCATTACCATGCCTGGCCAATTTGCATGTAAAGAAGACTCTCCAGTGGTTCCTATGCATAATGACATCTGAGAAACACCAATTTAGCCCAAGCTCTAGGCCCTGATCTGGGTTATTTTAGAAAAATTTGCTAACCTAACTTTCAAAATCTCTAAAAAAGGTGACTTCATTATTTCATTTGTTGATGAATTCTGGAGTTATAGGACCTACCCCAAACTAATAATATTTTCTGCTAAGCTTTATTTCAACCTCCTCCAATTCTTGACGGAGGATGGTCAGAAAGATGGGAAATAGGGGCTGAGCTCCAGCCACTACTTTTAAAGGTGCCCATAGTTTTTCTTTTATCACAAAGAATATTACAAAGCTCTACGTGGTATGTGTGTGTGTGTGTGTTAACCATAAGAAAAGACTTATCAGAATTAAGACATAAGAGTAAAGCTTTTCAGGTAACATGCTCTATTCACCAATGAAGAATTATACTTTTATCAAAAAAAAAAGAAAGAAAGAAAGAAAGAAAGAAAGAAAGAAAGAAAGAAAGAAAGACAAAACCCCTCAATCCCTATAGAGCTACTTCCTAAAAGAAAAGGACAGTTAGTTCTGACAGAAATTCTTTTTTTTTTTTTGGTGCTGGGGATTGAACTCAGGGGCACTTGACCACTGGGCCACATCCCCAGCCCTTTTTTGTATTTTACTAGAGACAGGGCCTCACTGAGTTGCTAAGTGCCTCGCCATTGCTAAGGCTGGTTTTGAACTCCCAATCCTCCTGCCTCAGCCTCCCAAGTGCTGGAAATACAGGCTTGAGCTACCGCACCCGGCGGGGTAGAAGTTCTGATACTCTGTTCTATGTCATTTCTATCCATATAGGAGATGGTTTTGAGAGTCTTTGAAGCAAGTCCAGAAACTCTTTTAAAACAGTAAATGTTTACAGCAGATTAGCTGAAAGATTCAACCTGGGCAGTGATCACATATAGTTTTATAGAACAAAAGAAAAAAAAATATTGGCAGTATGAACTCTAAATTCTATTCCTGTTTGTTTTAGTTTCAGTTTCTTTCATAAATTGCTTTTGGCCAGGAGCAATGGCGCATGCCTGTAATCACAGTGGCTTAAGAGGCTGAGGCAGGAGGATCAAAATTTCAAACTTTTGCCTCTGCAAAAGGGAGGTACCAAGCAACTCAGTGAGATCCTGTCTCTAAATAAAATACAAAATAGGTGTGGGGATGTGGCTCAGTGGTTGAGTGCCCTGAGTTCAATCCCTGGTACCAAAAATAAATAAATAAATAAATAAAATAAAAATAAAAATCTAGCTCCTCAAAAGAAATAATAATAGAGCCTTAACCCCCTAAAATTGCAGTATGTAAGAAATATTATTTTATAGCCAGTTTGTTAACATCAGGTATTACAAATATTATTCTACTATGACAGAAAGCAAATCATCATTTTCAGTATCTAATAATTTGCTGAATAGTAAACTTCTAGTTTTTTTTGAGCTATGCTGTTCCTCCTTCCATTTAAATAATGAACACCACTATTATAATTGAACTAAACACATTGCTCGTAAATTTCCCTATTGTAAATAACTGCTGTGAAAAACAGATACCATGCATCTTTGCTTAAGTGGAGGGCACAACATGCACATTTTAAACTTTGCCATGTAATGACAACCTGTCCTCGAGAAAGTATACCTGTTTACAATTCTATCAACAGTGTAATGAAGCGCTTACTTTCCCATACCCTTGCCTGTCTGGGTTCACTACTATTAATAGTAAAAGGCTTTAGGATCAATTAGAATAGAAAGGTATTTAGCTTAGGTTAAGAGGAAGTATTTTAGGAAAACAAAGCAAACAATGATTAAAAAAAAAAGGGTCAAAAGCCGGGCGCGGTGGCACACGCCTGTAATCCCAGCACTTTGGGAGGCTGAGGCAGGAGGATCGCAAGTTCAAAGCCAGCCTCAGCAATGGCGAGGCACTTAGCAACTCAGTGAGACCCTGTCTCTAAATAAAATACAAAAAAAGGGCCGGGGATGTGGCCCAGTGGTCGAGTGCCCCTGAGTTCAATCCCTGGTACCAAAAAAAAAAAAAAAGGGTCAAGGAAGAAAATGTCAGGCTCCAAATACACTGGTTTTTAAAATCTTTCTGCTCACTCTTGCTCACTGTTTGTTTCATTTCTTAGTCATCACATATGGTGAGAAGAGAAAGGAGAATGTATGATGACAAGGAACCTGCATGTCTCCGACAGTGTCCCTCTGTTGTGACTGATGATCAAGTACCAGAGCCCCTTGGATCTGCCAGAGCACCATGCTCTACTGAGTGTAGTTTACAGAAATGGAAAACAATCAAGATTTCAATGTTTTACCTCCAAAATGATAACTAAACTGAATGTTCTGACTTCTATGGCCATCAACCAGTTTTCATAAAAATAAGTATCTGTGATGATTTAGTATAATCAAAACTTTAGACTTCTTCAACCTTAAACATCAAATGTAACAATGAGGGAAAAAAGCACCCTTCACAGAAAAGAGTCTACCTAACAGTAATTCAAACCAGAGGCTCAGTCAGCTTTAAAGTTAGCTAAATTTATATCTGAGGTACAGAGTTTATTCTTTACATTAGGCAAAAAAATTTGCCTTTGGTGTTCTTTACCTTAACCTATCAGAATGGCCCTAGGATAGAGCAATAACAACCATGAAAGGACAGTAAAAAAAAAAAAAAACAAAAAAAAAAACCATTATTTAGAGATCCTTCAAGTGCCCATAGAAAGGTCTATAAATCCAATAATCAAAAAAAACACAATTTATGCCGGGTGCGATGATACACGCCTGTAATCCCAACACTTGGGAGGCTGAGGCAGGAGGATCTCGAGTTCAAACCAGCCTCAGCAATGGCGAGGTACTTAGCAACTCAGTGAGACTCTGTCTCTAAGAAAATACAAAAAAGGGCTGGGGATGTGGCCCAGTGGTCAAGTGCTCCTGAGTTCAATCCCCAGTACCAAAACAACAACAACAACAACAACAACAACAAAAAACAAAACCCCACAATTTAGCTTCATTTTTATAAAATGTAGTATTACTTCAGAGTTGCTGTTTCAGACCTAAAGAAGCAAAGTGCCACCTTGTGAGCAACAGCATCAGCTCTGTACTGAGTGTACACCTCTGCTCAGGGGTCTTGCAATCCAGTTACCCATCACTGTACTAAATACATTTTTGCTGTGATCCTTAGGTCATTTACTAAATAGATACTAGTGTTTAGATGGTGTGTTATTTAAGGTGCTGGACAGCTGTACTGAAGAGCAGTAAAGAACAAGAACTTTAAGTTCCCACTCTCAAATTTTAGCTGGAGAAACAGACCACAAACTAGTGTGAAAGTTCATGAGTAAGATCATTTCAGGTAGTGTAAGTGCTACCAAGACAACACCACCAGGGATGTATTTGCCAGTGACTTGAAGGGAGGGAGGAGAAACCTTGATTAGATGGGATAATCAAGAAATGTTTGTCTCAGAAATTTGCATAAGGAAAAGTCAATCCTACAGTAATCTAGGAGAACAATGCTTCAGGCAAAGGGAATAGCAAAAGCAAAAGCATGGCTTTGGAGCTTCTGAGGACAGTGTGGCAGCAGTCTTGATTGAGAATTTGGAAGAGGTAAGATCAAAAAGATTAAAAAGGACCTTCAAGGTGGCTGGGGTGTGGCTCAATGGTAGAGCGCTTGCTTCACATGTGTAAGGCACTGGGTTCTATTCTCAGCACCATATAAAAGTGAATAAATATATATATTTATTTATATGTATAACTAAAAAAATAAAAAAGGGGGGGGGCCTCCAAGCCTCTGAATTTGATTCTAGGAACAATGGAAAACCACTAAAGGATTAAAACAAGAAATTTTAAAACTAAAATCTATGTTGGCTGCACGAGAATGAATTATAGCACAACAAAGGTAGCAGTAGGGAGGATCAGTGACAACTGAAACAGATGATGTGAGGGATGCTAAAGGCTTGGCCTGGGTGCTGATGGGAACTGAGAAAAATGATCAGATTTGGGGTGTGATTCAGAAGTGAACTGAGCTGGGCATGATGAGAACTTAGCTGGGCATGGTGATACATGCCTGAAATCCCAGCAGCTTGGGAGGCTAAGGCAAGAGAATCATAAATTTAAGGCCAGCCTCAGCAATTTAGCAAGGCCCTAACCAAGTATGAGACCCTGCCTTAAAATAAAAAATAAAAAGGACTGGGGATGTAGCTCAGTGATAAAGTACCTCTGGGTTCAATCTATAATACACACCAAAAAAGTGAATTAACATAGGACTGGGGATGTACCTCAGTGATAAAGTACCTCTGGGTTCAATCTGTAATACACACAAAAAAAGTGAATTAACATTTGCCTATATATTAGTGGGGTAGGGATAAGAAGCAGAACAGGAAAATAGGATTATTTTTAAAAATCATTATTATTAATATTATTATTGGTACCAGCGATTGAACTCAGGGGCACTCAACCACTGGGCCACATCCCCAGCCCTTTTTTGTATTTTATTAGAGACAGGGTCTCACTGAGTTGCTAAGTGCCTTCATTGCTGAGGCTGGCTTTGAAGTCGTGATCCTCCTGCCTCAGCCTCCCAAGTGCTGGGATTACAGGCATGTGCCACCCCGCCCGGCTCTTTTTTTTTTTTTTTTTAAATTTTTAATAAATGGACACACAATATCTTTATTTTATTTTTTATTTTAATATGGTGTTGAGGATTGAACCCAGTGCCTCACATGTGTTCTACCACTGAACTACAACCTCAGCCCAAAGGATTATTCTTACTCTGGGACTTTAGCAACCAGGTGGATGGTGGTGCTATTAAGTGATAGAGGTAACATAGGAAGGAACAGATTGGGAGTGGGCAACCAAAGGTCCTGTTCTGAGCATGTTAGGTTCTGGACATTTCAGTGATTATAAGATGGAGTAAACACAGGCCTTAGCTCTGGGACACAAAAACAGTGATCAGGAGAAAAGAGGAAGAAGAGCCAGTAAAAGAGCTACTAATTAGCAGCCACTGAGGCAGGAGGATATTCAGACGAGTGAGGAGTCACAGAGACTGAGAGAAGCAGCTGTTTTAAGAAGGAAGGAGAAATCAACTCAAATACTGCTGGGAGTATTAAACTGACAACTAGATTTAGGAAGACAGAAATAGATTAATAAAGAAATAGACTAGAAAATGTTATTAAAAAATGTTGATCTTAACCTATCACTTTTAAAGCTAAAAAACCACAAAAGGGACAAAGTTAATGAGGTATGCTGAGTTCTCAGAGGAAGAAGGAAAGAATGAGTGACTCAAGTAGGTGTCCTTCTGAGTTTTGTTAATTTTTTGTTTTGGGGTGGTAGGAGGTTTTGAAACCAAGGCTTCAAGTCCTCTACCACTGAACTGAACTACATCTCTAACTCTTTTCATTTTGAGACAGGGTCTTCCTAAGTTGCCCAGGCTGGCCTTAAATTTTATAATCCTCCTGCCTCAGCCTTCTGAGAAGCTGAGATTACAGGTGTGTGACACTCTGCCTAGCAGTTTTGTGTTCTCATTCTCTGGGGAGGGGAGCTTTATTTGGCAATAATGTGTTGGTATTCAGGATTTTCATGGAAAGAAGGTACAGCACAGCTTGAGACTAAACTTGTCCCAATTGACTGTGATCACACTCCAAACAATCTCACATTCACCTGTTCAAACCAACTCCAACTAAGTTTCTTTATCAACCTTAAGGTCCCAGTGAAAGAAGAGAACTGCCAACAAAAGGAGGAAAGCACATGATGCCCTTGTTTGGGAACATACTTCTGGCACTACCATGTCTTCTCTAAGGCTGCTACTGCCTCACCATCCAGTCTGTACCTCCCTCTCTCTGAATCACCAAGGAAAAGTGATCAGAGGCCCGCCCACGAGTGCCTCTTGCCTTTGCATCTCCTCTTCACTTCCCGCCCCTTACCTGGGTCATTTTGTCCACAGAGACTGGAATCCCATCGATGGTGAGAGGCGGCAGTTCTGAGTTAACCTCCTGTGGTGCAGGGGCGTGTTCTGCCAGAGCAGACTCCAAGTCTTCCAGGATCATGCTCTTGTACTTTCGCACCTGTAGGGAATTAACAGCAGAAGTAAACAAGATGCCCAACAACCACAGAGGACTGGTGCCAAGCAACAAGCAAGTGGGTGGGGCAGGCCTCCCCAAGCCACTTCAGAGCCCTAAAAAAACAAACACGCCTGCAACTAGCAGGTAAAAATACTCGCTGGCCCCAAAGACATCACACTAAACAAAATTAAATGAAAAGATGATGAAATTACAGGTAACAACAGTGGAAAGGAACCAGTGGGAAAAGTTTTATGAAAAGACGGCTTCTCAGAGAAAATCATGTTTTTACAGTCAACACCGGCCCATCACCTGTTCCAGATCTAACAGGAATGGCATTCATTATTCTGCATTTCTCAGGCCAGCTGATAAACACCTACCCATGGTAGTTAATTGCCAAAATCACTTTCAAGATCTTTGAGGACTTATGTTTCTAAAACTCTAGTAACCTGCTAAGAAACTGCTGCTATTTTCCTGCAAATCCAGACTACCACACAGGAGATTCAAGAGCACAAGAAATTGGGCTGAAGGGAATCAGGAAACAAACAAAACCAGAGGCATATATTATAGCAGAATGTCAAAAGTGCCATTATGAATAAGGCTTAGGACTAGAGAGAGCCCCAGTGGTCAAACCCTCCTCCTTTTTGTTACTCCACAGTGAGGTGAACTTCAAAACCATTTAGCTCTAGCCCCAGTCTGAATCAGTACTGTTCTTTGACTCCATTTCTCACCATTGCCAGTGAAACATCTCTCAAAGAACAGAGAACCTTGCAACAGCACAATGTACATGTACACATTCTTCTATCATAAACAGAAAGGGGAGAAGACAGACACTGGATCCTACAACCACCAGTGATTGATTCATTCACTTAGAAGAATACACAGGGGGCTGGCTGGGGGACAACTCTGGGGATAACAAAGAAGCAAAGGAATTATGGAAATGTGACAAGATGGGAGACAAAATTAACTTGCTTTCATGCCTCAAGATATTATCTTAGGACATAAAAAAGAAAGAGAAAATGAGATTTGCCAGGAAGTTCTGATAATATTTGAGTCCTTGTTTTTTTGCTAAGTAAACTGGATTCAGAGTCAGGACATACTTCCTTATTGATATCTCATTATGAGGATTAAAAAAGAAAGATTTCCATACTCTATCCCAAGTACCTGGAAAAGTAAATATTATTGGTTATGTGGTTCAACTTCTGCAGTTAAAAGATCCTTCAAAGCCGGGCGCGGTGGCGCACGCCTGTAATCCCAGCACTTTGGGAGGCTGAGTCAGGAGGATCGCGAGTTCAAAGCCAGCCTCAGCAATGGCGAGGCACTTAGTAACTCAGTGAGACCCTGTCTCTAATAAAATACAAAAAAGGGCTGGGGATGTGGCCCAGTGGTCTAGTGCCGCTGAGTTCAATCCCCGGTACCAAAAAAAAAAAAAAAAAAAAAAAAAAAAAATCCTTCAAATAGGTCTATAACTAAGAGGGTGAAAGAAAACCAACACGAACTTATAACTCATCAGTTTTATCCTGGTTTGTAACACAAAAAGTTTCAAAAATCATTGCCATTATCATTTTTTTGTAACATAAGCAGCTGGTGTTGCCACAGCAACTAAACAGAGTTATATTTTCTGTTTTCTAAATTTCTATATTCTATGTTGAGTTTTTTATACTACCAACCCACATACACACACAAAAACAAACAACAAAACAAAACAAAAACACACCCTGACTCTTGTAAGGCTGGGTCCTGGGTTCTGGTTTTTGAACTTCAATGTATCATAAGATTATATCCTCATAGTAGGTGTAGGCCCATAGTAAGAATGAATGATAATAGTGTAAAGACACATTCATTGTGCTGGTAACACCTCATATTCAAAGATGGGAAATCATTCAGTTATTACTATTACATTAGCCAGTTTCAAACAATTTCAGCTCTTTTTATGGATCAGTAGAATCCAAGGAGTTCATTGCAAAAATGTCAGTGCTATACAAATCCTAAAAACAACTTGATTTTTAAAATAATGCCCGTAGAGCATGCCTCAGAATAATTTGCAACAAAACAGAGCACTAAGCTAAACTTGCTAGTAAAGTAACTTTCCCAGGATTATAAAGCTAGTGTTTCAATCCTATCTGATTTCTCAATTCTGAGATCTTTCTCCCTCCCTCCCTCTCTCTCTCAATTACTTTCCTTCTGCAGTGCTGGGAATTTAGCCCAGGGCTTTGGCTCGGAAAGTGCTCTACCACTGAGCTACATTCCCAGTCCTTTTTATTTTTGAGGCAGGATCTCTCTAAGTTGCCCAGACAGCCTCAAACTTTTGATCCTTCTTCCTTAGCCTCTCCAGGAGTGTGTCACCATGCCTGGCCTGAGATGCAATTCTTCTCCCATATTTATCTGTCCTCTGATATTGGGATATATCTTAAAATTGCTGTGGCCCAGGCAATATGGAGGCACAGTTGTCACTCCTGCACATACGTTGTAAGCTGCCTGGTACCGAAAACCGGGAGGAAAACTCTCAGAGGCAGAGTAAAGCTTTTACTACTTTTACTTCTACTTTCTTAGAGCTTAGAGAGGGAAAGAAAGATTTTTAGAGAGAAAGATTAAAGCGAGCTTTTCTTCTTGTCTTCTTCTTAGCTTAGAGTCTTAGAAAGAAAGATAGAGCTTAGCTTAGAGAAAGATTAGAGCTTCTTTCTTCTCTCTTCTTTCTTCCTTCTTTCTTCTGTCTTCTGTCTTCCTTGGGAGCCTCGGCCTAACTCTGACCAGTCATTACTTCTTCTATCTGGTTTCTCTTCTGTAACCACTCTGCCTACGTTCTGGCCGCTCTGATTCTTCTGACCGACCGAGTGACTGCCCGACTGACTGAATCTCCATTCTCCTAACTCGGACCGCTTTCACCCGGTTATATACCTTCAGCTTTTCGGGTGCCTACAGGTGCGTCACATACATATCAGGTGGAACTTATGGCTTCCAGCTAGCTGCAACAGCCCTTCCTAATTAGGGCTCCTTCAATACGTGACTATTATATCTAGTCACACACTGCAACCCCTTACCTTTTTAGTCAGCAAATCATTTAGCACCATCTGAGAAAGGAATGTGAGTCTTGGCTGTGATATGACAACCTTCCAATGACAATTTCTGCAAAGATCAAGAAGTACCTGACTCTTACTTGTGGCAACTTGGGAAAACAAAATCTGAGATAATCTTAGAGAACTTTCAAAGAAACACAATAATGTCCATGTTATAGATGGCACAGAAAACAACACTGCACGAAAAAACATAGACAACAATGGCTAAAGTAAGAAAACTTACTAAAGTTAAGTTTTTCTTTCACCCTCTTAGTTACAGACCTATTTGAAGGCCCCTTTAACTGCAGAAGTTGGAACACATAGCCATTAATATTTACTTTTCCAGGTACTTGGGATAGAGTATGGAAATTCTTTCTTTTTTAATCCTCATAATGGATACCAATAGGGAAGTATGTCCTAACTCAAGAGTCCAGTTTACTTGGCAAAAAACCAAGGACTCAAACATTATCAGAACTTCTGGGCAAATCTCACCAGCTCCTTATGTTACAAATTCAAGAGATGGACTCAATGTGAAGAAGTTTCAGGAATATTTTATTTCACTTATATTTTCTTTTTGTGTTTATGTATAAGTGATACATGATTAAAAACCATCCTAAGAAGGCCTTGAAAGAACTCTTCCAATAAGTATACAACAAAAATTCTAGGTGATAAGCATTGTGTCAGAATTTGTCAATGTTTTTTCTTTCTTTGTGATACACAAATGGTGCATCTTATAACTGATTATGTCACAGACAGGATGAAATGCATTCATTTGTGTTCCAAATTGTGCCTTCTATTGCAAGTATCACAGATCAAGCCTTTGTCACTTTCACAACATGTCAACTAACTGGTTTCACAATTAAAATTAAAAACACTAAAATCAAAATCAGGTACCAATCTTTCTTTCCCCAATTCATCTTATATACTAATGATATTTAAAATTTCCTAAACACAGCCAGGCGTGGTGGCGCACGCCTGTAATCCCAGCACTTGGGAGGCTGAGGCAGGAGGATCGCAAGTTCAAAGCCAGCCTCAGTCAGCATGGTGAGGCACTTAGCAACTCAGTGAGACCTTGTCTCTAATAAAATACAAAAAAGGGCTGGGGATGTAGCCCAGTGGTCGAGTGCCCCTGAGTTCAATCCCCAGTACCAAAAAAAAATTTCCTAAACACATATCATCATAAAGTACCATCTACTAAACATTTACTATGTCCCAAGCACTACATACGTTGTCTCAATTCTCACAATAATTCTGGAAGGAAAATAGTGTTTATACCCACTTTACAGATAATAAAATTGAGGCTTAATAAACTAAATAACTTCTCCATATCATGCAGTTAGTAAGGAGTATTGTTGGAAATCAAACTGTTTAGCTCCAATACCTGAATATTCAGCTACTTCACTATCAATTATCTTTTTTCTCAAGAAAACTCCTACAAGTCCTTGCTTCTTATAGGATGACGTGTAAGCTTCTCAATCCAGTATTTCAACCTTTTCAGTAATTTTCCACTTTTCCAATACTCCTTTGCCACCAAATCCACCTGCATAGACTATATGAATAGCACTCCTCTGAGTTCCCAGTACAATAGTCTCCCTTATCTGTGGTTTCAGTTCTGACAGTCAAATGTGCTCCAAAAATATTACTATTTCTCTTGATTCTTTCAAGAGAGAAAGATCATATTCACATAACTTTTATTACAGTATATTGTTAAAATTATATGTTTTATTTATTGGTGTTAAACTCTTACTGTGCCTAATTTATAAATTAAACTTTATCCTAGGTGTGTACATATAGGAAAAGACATAGCATACGTAGTGTTCAATACTACCTGTGGTTCAGGCATCCACAGGGAATCTCAGAATGTACCCCCTACACCATAGATAACTAGGGCCTGTTGTATACAACCCACTTGCCTTTTTCCCACTTTAGCTGGCCAGCCTCCTTACTAACCTTTGCATCTAGCAAGTTCTTTTCTACCTTTGGGTCTTTATTATTCTTCTTATCCAAATATTACCCATTTTCAAGGCCAAACTCCATTCCCATGTTCTCTGAAAAGCATTCCAAAGTGTTACTGCCATAATTCTCTTTCTCCTTTAAATCTCCATAGTCTCAAATAATCATGTGTCACTTATATTGTTGTTTCCAGAATATCCTATATACAATGAGTGCATGACATTACTAAGACCATGGACTAGGTCTTTTGCATATTTTTAACATATATCAAGAGATGTTTCATGTAGTTAGAAATATACAGTAGTATATTAGCAAACTTTCTCATGATTACCAGAGATAGAAGTTGTTTAGGGTATTTAGCAGACTCAGAGTTCTGGGCACAGACTATTGTGCTAAGTGAAACAAGCCACTCCCAAAAAACTAAAAGCTGAGTGTTCTCTCTGATATGTAGATGCTAACACATAATGGTGGTGGTGGGGGGAGGGGTGGGTGTAGAAGTTCATTGGATTAGATGAAGGGGAATAAAGGGAAGGGAGGAGGGATGGAAATAGAAAAGAATAGAATCAATCAGACATAACCTGCCTATGTTCTTATATAAATACATGACCAGTGTAACTCCATATCATGTATAACCACAATTATGGAAGTTATGCTTTATATATGAATAATATGCCAAAATACATTCTACTGTCATGTTTAACTAAAAATAAAAAAAAAAATTAAAAACAGGAAACAGATAAAAGTGGGCATTTTGGGTACTTTATCTTGCCAACCTGCCCTCTAAAAAATTATAACAATATAACATGTTTGACATGACAGTACTGTAGGTTAAACATCTTTTCCATGTTTGGTAACCAGTCAAGCAAGATGGCTTTTTGTTTTAATTCACAATTCTTTAAAATTTTATGTTTAGTTATTTGTATTTTCCTGTTGTGGCATTTTCTATAGCATCTTAGTGGCATCTTCCTTAAGGACAGGGCAAAAATCAGTACAGCCTATGGTGGTTGGCCAACAATATGCTGTCCTCAGCAATGATGATTGGGAGCCCTATGAATTAGGCTACAGTCCTTGACAGGATGTGGAAGTCTAAATCATCCATGGGAAGCCTTCCCAAAGGCAACTGTTCTGTCCCATGTCTTCCCCTCGGCCACCGAGGCTTGCTGGCCTTGGGTAAGTCCACCTGAAGTGCTAGGGTGGTAGCCAGAGACGGGTAAGACCCCCAGAGGGGGGGCAACCTAAGACAGGCACACTCTCAAGTAGGGTGGGCTCCCATCAATAAAACAGAAAAGGGGAAAAGAAATGTTGGGGACATTAAGAACAGAACATGTCAGCCAAAAACATGACTTCCTGATATATGGACTTGGCCTAGCCCAGGGGTGTTGCCCTGACATATGACGAAAAATCAAACCACCACAAGGATAAGCTAATGGCTGTTCCTCCAATGTGATCTGCTCGTGTTCCCTATAACCTTTCTGTTGATAAAGCCCTCTCTTTTTTCATGAAAGATATCATGGTGCTGAAAGAGTTAACTTTGACTGCGAAGGTTCTCCTATTTACTTGCTGTTCAGTTCTTTATTCACATATATTCACCAGGTATCGCTATTTCAATTATTTAGATCCAGACTAACTCTGTACATTTATCTTTTCTTAAATTTAAGTTAAAAACAAAACATAGAAATAATAACACAAACCTTTTTCTGTAAGTACTTAATTCCTAGTTAATAAGCTTTAAGAGTCTTTTTGTGATTAAAAATGGTTTTCTCTTACTTTTAGAGTAGATATAAATTCCTTAGAGTAAAAAGTCCTTCAGAGTTAACATTCAGCCTTACCTCCCTCCTTTCCCTGCTTCTAGGTTTTATAAACAACTGCTATAAAAGAAAAACAATAGTGCTTTGGAATCCCAGACAGAGAAAGTTGACTTTTATCAGACAGCCTGAATGGTGTGCAGAGAAAACAGTTTCAGGGAATCCATGAGAAATAAATTTTCACCCAAACTAATTAGATAAAAATGACAAAATTATAATACGCCCAGACAGTCATGTACAGGGCCTTGAAAAGGTGTAAGTGACCTCAAAATCTTAAAATATATGAAATAAGAAATTTAATATGTCTAAAATGTAATCTATAAATTAAGTCATGTCTGTAATAAAATCACAAAAGAAAGTATAAACAATTTGTACTGCCAAAAATAATGCTTAAATACCTACAACAAAGTGAAAGTAAAAAAAAAAAAAAAAAAAAGAGAGAGAGAAGATTCCACAGCCTGACTCGTGTGTTGGCGTGTTATTTTTCCCCATCGCTGCTCCTCTGCCTTCGTACTTCGCTGAGCGCTCGCGTTTGTACCCCCCAGCTGGAGGTCAGCCCCCAGCATTTTCCCTTTTTGTTCATGCCCTTTTCCCACCCACATTCCCACACACCGGTACTGGGGATTGAGCCCAGGGACAATCCACCACTAAATTATATCCCCAGCCCCTTTTTAAAATTTTTATGAGCGAGATCTCACCAAACTGTCCAAGCTGGCCTGCAACTTGTGATCCTCCTGCCTCAGCCTCCTGAGTAGCTGGCATTACAATTGTGCACCACCATGCCCATTGTTTTTGTTTTTTTGGTACTGGAGATTGAACTCAGGGGCACTCGACCACTGGGCCACTTCGCCAGCCCTTTTTTGTATTTTAGTTAGATACAGGGTCTCACTGAGTTGCTAAGTGCCTCACCATTGCTGAGGCTGGCTATCCTCCTGCCTCAGCCTCCCAAGTGCTGGGATTACAGGTGTGTGCCACAGCGCCCAGCCCAGTATTATTGTTTTTAAAAATAATTTCTAAATAAAAATTTGTAAGCATAAAGGTGGAAAGAATGATAAAAATAAGTGCCTCTGCATCTACTACCTAGACTCAATAATTGTCCACAATTATTTCATCTACAATCTACATACATATACAAATTTTTTATGGTATACAATGTTTTGTGTGGCCATTTAAGGTAGATTTTACAGACACTGTGATACTTAAACACCTGAGCATGCATCTTGGAAAAATAGTATCATCATATATAAATACAATGATTATATCCTACAAAAATAATTTCTTAATATCATATAATACTTAATCTATATTCAAATTTATATCCTTGGATCTTTGTTATTATCTGTTAGTATTTTATTGATTTTTTGGGGTGGGGGGTATTGGGGATTGAACCCAGGGGCACTTCACCACTGAGCCACATCTCCAACTCTTTTTATATTTTATTTTGAGGCAGTGTCATGCTAAGTTGTTTTAGGGCCTTGCTAATTGCTGAGGCTGGCTTTGAATTTGCAATCCTCCTGCCTCAGCCTCCTGAGTCACTGGGATTACAGGTGTGTGCCACCATACTGGTTCTTTATTTGATTTTTGAGAGCTCTTTTTATATTAAGAATACTAACCATTAGCTTGGCCAAAATATTTAAGTATCAAATCCTCAATTTCCACATCTGTAAAGCACAGATAATGTCAGATATATACATCATATAGTTATTTTGATGATAAAACAAAAATCATAAACTTAAAAGGTGCTCAGAAGAAAACAGGCATGATATAAACAGTAATTTATAATTGTTTTTTAAAGAATTCTTTTTTATAAACTTTATTTTATTTATTTATTTATTTTTTAAAATATTTATTTATTTACTTTAGTTGTACACAATGCAATGCATTTATGTTTACATGGTGCTGAGGATCGAACCCGGGTTGCGCACGTGCAAGGCGAGCACTCTGCCGCTGAGCCACAACCCCAGCCCTATTTATTTATTTTTATGTGATGCTGAGGATTGAACTCAGTCCTCACATGTGCTAGGCAAGCACTCCATCACTGAGCCACAACCCCCAGACCCCACTGTTATTATTTTTAAAAAAAATTTTTTTTCCAGTTGTTATGAGCCATTTAACTTTGTTCCCAGTGGCTTACTACACACACCAACTGTGGGCAAGGAGGTCATATGAACAAAGTACAATATGTAAAAATAAATAACACTCTAGAAAATAAATTTTAAAAATCCAATACTATTGGGCTGGGGTTGTAGCTCAGTGATAGAGCACTTGCGTAGCACATGTGAGGCCCTGGTTCGATCCTTAGCACCACATTAAGATAAATAAATAAAATAAAGGTATTGTATCCATCTACAACTACAAAAAATATATTTAAAAAATACTATTATAAAGCGCAGTACATCTTTCAATCTCTTTAACAAATACTTAAAGCAATCTCAAATCTGAAGTCTATATTCCAAAAATAAACAGGTCTATTGCATTTTAATTTTTCTATAACTTTGATTAGCCTCCAGCTAGAAGAGCAAAAGAAAAATTTATGATGGGTTTAGGCAGGGGAACAAAATGCAAACAGCACAGTAAGCACTCAATAATTGCTAGATATTAGAATTATAAAATCTAAATAATTTCTTTAACTATTATTAATGTGAAATTATGTGATAAAATATGCTGCATAATTTATTACAGTGAATAATGGGTTCTAGTTCTTTAATACCATTCAGAATACCAGGACCACTGAAGAGAGTGGAGAATTACTCATAATTTAAAAGTTTAACAGAAATCTTCTGATGTGGTGCTGCACATCTATAATCCCAGTGACTCAAGAGGCTGAGGCAGGGCTGGAGTTGTGGCTCAGTGGTAGAGCATTTGCCTGGCATGTGTGAGGCCCTGAGTTCGATCCTCAGCACCATATATAAATAAATAAAACAAAAGATCCATTGACAACTTTAAAAAAAAAAAAAACTATTAAAAAAAAAAAAAAGGCTGAGGCAGAAGAAAAACATGTTTGAGGCCAGCCTCCGCAACTTAGTGAGGCCGTAAGCAACTTAGCAAGACCCTGTCTCCAAATAAAAAGGGGTGGGGATGTGGCTCAGTAGTTAAGCACCCCTGGGTTCAATCCCTGGTACCAAACCAAAACAAAACAAAACAAAGGTTTAACAAAAGTCAACCAAAATAATTAGGGCCTGGTGGTTCTTTGAGGAATATAGTTCTTTAGTTACTTTTCCAATTTTATATGTTTATTGCTCTATTGAAGTTTTCAGTTAATATTTTTATTGTTCTACTAAAGTTTGGATATGTTTTGGCTATTTTTTCTTATCACGTTTTGCCACTTAGCTGGGGTTTTTAATTTGTAAGAACAGGATTAAGGGCTGGGGCTGTAGCTCAGTGGCAGAGCACTAGCCTAGCATGTGTGGGGCACTGGGTTTGATCCTTAGCACCACATAAAAATAAACAAATAAAGCTGGGCGCGGTGGCGCACGCCTGTAATCCCAGCACTTTGGGAGGCTGAGGCAGGAGGATCTAGAGTTCAAAGCCAGCCTCAGCAATGGCGAGGCACTTAGCAACTCAGTGAGACCTTGTCTCTAATAAAATACAAAAAAAAAAGGGCTGGGGATGTGACCCAGTGGTCGAGTGCCCCTGAGTTCAATCCCTGATACCACAAATAAATAAATAAATAAACAAACAAACAAATAAAATAAAGGCATTCTGTCCATCTACAACTACAAAAAAAATTTTTTTTAAAAACAGGATTTATATATATATATATAGAATGTTCTTACTGTATATTACTTATGTTATAACTTCCTTTTTATCTTTCTTTCATATCAGTATTTACTCATTAAGTTATTGATTTACTGATTTAAGTTCTTGACTTTACAATGAAATTACATTCCAATAAGCCTATCATAAGCTGAATAGTGTCTAAAAGACAGAGAATGGTTGTATATGCTTTTGCACCATCAGTAAAGCCAAAAAATTGGTAAAAACCAACCATCCGAAGTTGGAGACTGCCTGTATAATTGTCTGTATTTCATCTCTAAGGCTGTAAATTTTTCTTCTCCCTTTTTCTTCCTTAGTATACAAGAAGTTTTTCTATTTTGTTAGGACTTTCACAGAACCAATTCTTGAATTTAACAACTGCTTTTTCTGTTAACTTGTTAATTTCTTCCATGTGTTTGTTTATTTTTTATTCTTTTACTTTATTTTTTTTGTGGTGCTGGGGATTGAACCCAGGGCCTTGTGCATACAAGTCAAGCACTCTACACACTGAGCTATATCCCCAGCCCCTTCCATGTGTTTGTTTATTCTTGTATATATTTTTTATAACAACCTTACCGATTCTATTGTTCTAATTTTTATATTCTCATTTATATTTTGTGTCTTTGATAATAAAGATAATAAAGACTCTTCCTACCATTTTGGAATTTTCCCTTTTTTCATTTATTACATTTTAACCTTTTGATTTACATGTTTTGCTCTAATGTTACCCGAGGCATAAAAAGTTCATTATAATTTTATACTGTTTATCAATACTAAATGACCTCTGGTTCTCAGTTAATACATTTTTGCCTTGAGAATCTGGCTTTGTCTGCTATTGTCTGATCCATGGTTTATTTCTTATCTGTTTATTTGTTTGTTTGTTTTGGGTACCAGGAATTGAATCCATTGTTGTTCAACCACTGAGCCATATCCCTAGCCCTTTTTTTGTATTTCATTTATAGACAGAGTCTCACTGAGTTGCTTAAGGCCTCGCTAAATTGCTGAGGCTGGCTTTGAACTTGCGATCCTCCTGCCTCAGTCTCTCTTAGCCACTGGGATTACAGGCGTGCATCACCACACTCGACCATGATTTATTTTTACAGATGTTTGCCTGACATTGTTTCCTGGTTTTACTATTTTTTTTTAAATATTTTTTAGTTGTTGGACTTTTAAAAAAATTTTTTTATTTACTTATTTATATGTGGTGCTGAGAATTGAACCCAGTGCCTCACATGTGGGAGGCAAGTGCTCTACTGCTAAGCTACAACTACTTTTAACATTTATAACAGCTTTATTAAGATATAATTCACACCATACATATTTGTTTCCTATGACTGCCACAAATTACCACAAACTTAATGGCTTAAAATCACACAAATTTATTTTCCTGGTTTCTCTGGGATAAAGTCAAAGTTGTCAGAAGGCTGGATCCTCCATTTCTTTGCCTTATTTAGCTTCTGCCTAGCCTACATTCCCTGGTCCCTAACCCCTTCCCTGTATGTACCCAACCTCTTGGCTTCCACTAACATATCTATTTCTATATCAATTTCCTTTTGTCTCCCTCTTATAAAGATATTTGTGGGGCTGGGGATATATATAGCTCAGTTAGTAGGGTGCTTCCCTCACATGCATTAGTCCCAGGGTTCAATCCCTAGTACCACCACCAAAAAAAAAACACAAAAAACAAAAAACAAAAAAACAAAACAAAACAAAAAAACAGATATTTGTGATTACATTTAGGGCCTACTTCCATAATTCAGGCTAACTTTCCCACTTCAAGATCCTTAATTTTAGCCGGGCGCGGTGGCGCACGCCTGTAATCCCAGTACTTGGGAGGCTGAGGCAGGAGGATTGCGAGTTCAAAGCCAGCCTCAGCAATGGCGAGGCACTTAGCAACTCAGTGAGACCCTGTCTCTAATAAAATACAAAAAAGGGCTGGGGATGTGGCCCAGTGGTCTAGTGCCCCTGAGTTCAATCCCCGGTACCAAAAAAAAAAAAAAAAAAAGATCCTTAATTTGGTGCTGGGGTTGTGGCTCAGTGGTAGAGCACTCGCCTAGCACATACGGCCTGGGTTTGGTCCTCAGCACCACGTAAAAATAAAGGCATTGTGTACAACTAAAACAAAGAAATAAATATAAAAAAAAATCCTTAATTTAACCATGTCTGCAAAGTCCTTTTTACCAAAGCAACACTCAAAGATTTAGGGGTTAGGACCTGGATATCTATGGGAGTCATTATTCATCTCACATACTATAAAATTCAGCCATTTGAAGTGTATAATTCCATATATCCTAGGGGTCCTACAACCATCATCACATTTAACTTTAGAGCACTTTCATTTTCTCCCAAAACAACCTATGCCCACTGGCTATCATTCCCATTTCCCTCCCCTTTCCCAAAGTTTCAGGCAACCATGAACTTACTTTCTTTATATTTAGATTAGCCAATTCTGGACAATGCATAACAATGTAATCATATGATATGTGGCCTTTTGTGACTGGGTTCTCTGACTTAGCAGTGTTTTCAAGGATACAAGGTGCTGTGGTGTATATGAGCACTTCATTCTACCAACTGAGCTATATCCCCAGCCCTCCTTTTTCTTATTGAATACTATTCCACTGTGTAGATATACCAGTTTTATTTATTCATTCATTGGTTGATAAATATTTGGGTTGTTACCACTTTTTGGCTACTGTGAATAATGTTGCTATGAACATTGTATACAAGTTTTTTTATGAACATGTTTCCAGTTCTCTTGGGTATAATTTGGGAGTAGAATTTCTAGAGCACCTGGTAACTCTGCTTTTAACATTTTGAGAAACTGTGAAACTGATTTCCAGAGCAACTGTACCATTTAACATTCTCACCAGTTTCTCCATATCCTCACCAACACTCATTATTGTTTGTGCTTATCCTAGTGGGTATAAAGTGCTATTTCATTGTGATTCTGACATTTCCCTAATAACTAATGATTATATTTTCTTGGTAGTATCACTTGCAGCTACTTTTGATATTTTTCATTGAGTGTAAGTATGTCATATAAATTGATTAGAATTAAGTTTTGATTTGAATTTTTGTTCCAATAAGGGAAAAACTTTGTCTTTAACAAAGCAGTTTAAACCATTCATATTTATGGCTTAAAACACAATTAATTGGCCTCATTAGCATTACCTTGTTCTATATTTTGTGTTTTTGTCTTTCTTGTCTTAAACTTCTTCCCTTGTTCTCTATCTTTTGCATACTGACTTGGCTTTTTGTTTTTATTTTCTTTAGTGGTCTAAAAGACTACATGCCCAGATAAACCACATTTTATTAATTCCTGCACACTGCTTTTAAATTTTGCTGGTATTTGCATTTTTAACCTATATAGAGAGACTGTATCTTTTTGTATTCTATGGAGGAGACCAACAATTTCCCAAAACATTCTTTTAGATTTTTCAGTGAGTAATTTTTAGAAATATTGGTCTGGGTCTTCTAGATGAGTCTTTTTCATAGATCACATTATCACTCTTATTAGTAGTAGCACTGTTCAAGATTTTCAATACTAAAGAGGAAAAGCCAGGTCCAAATTTCTTACTTATCAACATTGTGATGGTCAGGAATGCTTGTCAGGCATTTTTTTTTTTTTTTTTTTTTTTTTTTTTTTTTTTTTTTTTTTTGGTATTGGAGATTAAACTCAGGGGCACTAGACCACTGGGCCACATCCCCAGCCCTTTTTTTGCATTTTATTAGAGATAGGGTCTCACTGAGTTGCTAAGTGCCTCGCCATTGCTGAGGCTGGCTTTGAACTCGCGATCCTCCTGCCTCAGCCTCCTAAGTGCTGGGATTACAGGCGTGCGCCACCATGCCCAGCTGTCAGGCACCATTTTTAACTAGATGGCTTCTAGCATATTCTTCTAAGGTAAGGTCCTAACATGCACCTTAATTCTAGGGTCACAGAAACAAAATGCAATTTAAAACCTGACAGATTACTATTCTATTAATGATACAAGACCACAGAAAGAGTAGTTCATGTTGTGTACATATGCAAAAGCAAAATACTATTTTTAGAAAATTAACTATGGATAATTATAAAATCAAAATACTCAAGGTGAGTGAGTTGGCACATGCCTTTAGTCTCAGCATAGAGAGGCTGACAGAAGACTGCTTGAGGCCACGAGTTTGAGCAACATATTTTTCAAATGTATTTCTCAATTGAAGCAGAGTATTAAATTAATTCTTTGAAGAAATGCAAAAAAGATTTTAAATATGTTACTCAACTATCTGGTCAATAAAATGCTCCAGGCACGCCTGTAATCCCAGCAACTTGGGAGGCTGAGGCAGGAGGATCATGAGTTCAATGCTAGCCTCAGCAATGGCGAGGCACTTAGCAACTCAGTGAGACCTTGTCTCTAATAAAATACAAAATAGGGCTGGGGATGTGGCCCAGTGGTTGAGTCCCCCTGAGTTCAATCCCTGGTACCAAAAATAAAAAAAAAGAAAGAAAGAAAGAAAGAAAGGCTGGGGATATGGCTCAGTAGTCCATTGCCCCTGAGTTCAATCCCCAGTACCAAAAAAAAAAAAAAAAAAAAACAACTCCCAGGTTTGCCTTAAAAAGTTGACACCTTAGAATTATTTAGCATTTGTTTCAGACATAAATCAGTCATTTTCTTACAAAATCTTGCGTTGGTTTCTTTTTTTTTCTTTTTTTTTTTTTTTGGTACTGGGGATTGAACTCAGGGGCACTCGACCACTGGGCCACATCCCCAGTCCTTTTTTGTATTTTATTAGAGACAGGGTCTCACTGAGTTGCTAAGTGCCTCGCCATTGGTGAGGCTGGCTTTGAACTCTCGATCCTCCTGTCTCAGCCTCCCAAGTGCTGGAATTACAGGCATGCGCCACCACGCCCGGCCTTGCATTGGTTTCTTAACAAACAAAACTTTGTCTTTTTCCCATTGCATCTGATGAGGTAAAATACCTTGTTATAGAAAGTAGAAACACTAATAATCCTTTTTGTTTTAATCTGCATTAAATGGTTTGAAAATGGGTCCCCACCTTCTATCCCTGGATGAGAGGAATACAGAAGTGCTAACTATTGTACTGGAAAGAAGATCAAAAGACAACACCCACACAAAGCAAAGGGCATCTGAGCACACAGCTTAGTTCTGACTTACCACATTCTCCAAAGGTGCTGCACCGAACACTTTAAAAACGGGGTTGGGTTTGGAGGGTGAGATACAAAGGACAATAGCTTGCTGTCCCACTCGAGTAGTATATTCATCTAATGTGGCTCGAAGTTTCCTGAATCAGAATGAAAAGAGAACAAAGGCAGTTAAAGAAGAGAAATCACAGTGCCACAAAGAAAAATCAAACTTACTTGGCAAGTAATTCTGATCAGATATTCATTGTTTCACCTAAATGTGAAAAAAGGAACGTGAGGTGTGATATCTTCTTTAGACCATTCTCTTAAAGAACAAAAACTAGCCCACTGAAACAAGAATTTTGCCTTGGATGATTCTGAATATAGCAATATCCTTCCTAATCTCAACCAACACCACCTATTGCTACGTTCAAGGACTATGGCTGAGATCTCCTCTTACAGACTTCATTATATCATCTCCATGCTTAATAAAGGGGCTTAAATGACTTGCTTCTAATTTCTTTTATTGATAGTCACTGTTTATTTCTCATGGACATAATTTTATCCAAAAATACTATTTTAAAAATCATTGTAGTGTCAGATTTCCATTGTGATATAAACAATAACTCTTAGTCTTTCCAGAATTTACAACTTGATGGAGTAAGAACTTTTACAAATATAGTAGTTGCCCCTCCTCTTTCCAAATACAGTATTTCCCCTTTCTCTTGGGGGATATGTTCCAGAACCTTCACTGGATGCCTAAAACATCACATAGTGTTAAATCCCATATATATTGTTGTACATACCTAAGATAAAGTTTATAAATTAGGCACAGTTAAGAGATTAACAACAGTCATCATAAAATAAAACAATTATAAAAATACACTGTAAAATAAAAGTTATTACCAACTCATTGATTATTTATTCTGGAATATTCCACTTAGTATTTTTTAGACCATGTTTGACTGCAGGTAACTGAAACCTTAGAAAACAAATCCACAGATAAGGAAGGACTACTGTATAGCAACAATGGATGAAAGAGAAGTCTGGAGAGATTATTCTAAAGTCCTACATTTCATAACTCTTCTGGGTTCTAGTCTACCCTTTCAAGGTAGTAGTAAGCAAAGGACCACATGCCCAACAAGAAATCTGGCAGCATTCCTTGAAAGAATGGTTTATATTCACTGTCTTCAATTCTTCTCTATTTTCCCCAATCCTTTTGCCCTTATCACTCCTATGAAAACAATCATCAAATTTAATCATGACATCCATGCTGCTCAATCTAATGGTCAACTTGCATCTTATTCAACCACATTTGACAGGGCTAACATATGTTATCCTTTTGAAACACTTTTTGAACTTGGCGTTTAGGATACCACTCTTTGTTTTTTCTCCTGACTTGGTGGTTGCTTCTTAGACTTCTTTGCTGATTGCTTTCACCTCTACAACCTTGAAAGGGTAGAGTGGGTTCAGGTCTCAGTACACACTACTCCCTAAGTGACCTCACTTAATCTCTGTGTTTTAAACACTACCTATATGTATATAATGCTCTCAGTCAAGAACTCTCTTTTAAATTTCAGACTCATATGTCCAATTGCTTATTCTGTATCACCAGTGAATGGTTAAGAGGTACACAAACTTAACAAATCAAAAGGACTGATTCTGCCCTGCCTTCGCTCCCATACCTGCTCCTCCTCCTCCAGCAAAAGCCATCTCTATTGGTTCCAGTAATCAGACCAAAAATCTTGAGGTTACTCTTCACTCCTTTTTCCTCTCACTCTCCACATCCAATCCATCAAGGAATCATGCTGAGTTGACTTCTGAAATACATCCAGAACCTGACCACTTCTTACTACCTCTGCTACTGCAACATTCAGTTGTCTGGGGTTTTGGTTTGTTTGTTTTTGTTATTGTTCTAGTCATTGAACCCAGGGGTCCTCTACCACTGAGCTACATCTCCAGCCCTTTTTTAATTTTGAGACAGTGTCTAACTAAGCTGCTGAGGCTGGCCTCAAACTTGTGATCCTCCTGCCTCAACCTCCAGAGTCTCTGGGATTACAGGTGTGTGCTACTGTGCCCAGCTTGCAACATTGGTTTTAAGACTGTAATTTCTGACCTATATTACTACAATAACTGCTCTCCCTGTTTCTATCCTTGCAACCCAGAGTCTATTTCCAGTCTATTCAGTTTACTGAATGTAGTTTGAGTGATTTTTTAAGCACTTACATTGGATTGTATCTTTGCTCTGGTCAAAAGCCTTCACTGAGCCAGGCGTGGTGGTGCACGCCTGTAATCCCAGCACTTGGGAGGCTGAGACAGGAGGATCGGGAGTTCAAAGCCAGCCTCAGCAATGGCATGGCGAGGCACTTAGCAACTCAGTGAGACCCTGTCTCTAATAAAATACAAAAAAAGGGCTGGGGATGTGGCCCAGTGGTCTAGTGCCCCTGAGTTCAATCCCCGGTACCCAAAAAACAAATAAACAAACAAACAAGCAAAACCCTGATATAGGAAGGTGAGACCTCATGATGGGGCTCTCCTCTAGCACGCTACCATTTCTCCTCTCTAGTTCTCCCCAGTTGTTCCTCAACATGACTGCTGTTTTCCCACCTCAGAGCCTTGGATCTTGATATTCCTTCTGCCCGAAATGCTCTTCCCCTGTACATCAACATGGTTGCTCTTTCAGTTCCTTCAGGTCTCTGATCAAAGGTTGACTTATCAAAAAAGATTTCTCATCCCTATAAGAGAAAAACTACTATATCTCCCCACCTCCTTTTTTACATTTTCCTTACTCCACTTTATTTTTTTCCACTACACTTATAGTCAATCTGACATGGTTTGTTTCTCTTCTTTCCCCCTCTGTCAGAATATAAGCTCTTTAAGGGAGTTTGTTCACTGATATATTCTCAATGCCTAGAATAATGCCTGGCACATGGAAAGCATACACATTTTCTCTGAGTGAATTAATGGAATATAATACATCTTTTAAGTCATATTTCTAGATTTTTATCTGTTTAATTTTATAAGAGTACTTTAGAGTAAATCTGCCATCAAGGACTCCAGTTTGGTGTCCTTGAGGAATCTAATGATGCATATTCTAACCCTGTCATCTATACATGACGCATTTGAGGGAGGGTAATAATAGGGATAAGGGAGCCCTCACCGAAGCAAACGTGTTTGCTGTCTCTTCCGGATAGATGGATTAGACTCAAACACATGAGGCCGTTTCCGTTTCTTCCCTGTTGCCACAGCAGCAGCAGCAGCCATTCCCACAGGACCTGAAATAATAAGTATGTGCTGAGATTGAAGCCTGCAACTATATAAAACAGAAAGCAATTAAAAATATACAAAAACATAGCATTTCTTTCCTAGTATATTGTCAGGGAAAATGGAATGTTTCTGATACTAACAATATACTTCACTATTGTTTCACATGAATCACATTGTGATTTACTAATAAAACTTACAATCAATCTTTTTTTTTTTTTAAATATTTATTTATTTACTTTAGTTGTACACAATGCAATGCATTTATGTTTACGTGGTGCTGAGGATCGAACCCGGGCCGCACACATGGGAGGCGAGCGCTCTGCCGCTGAGCCACAACCCCAGCCCACAATCAATCTTTTAACAGCACAAATGACTTATACCTCCTCACCATACACCAGCTTGAAGTTTGTATAAAGCTGTTTTGCCAGAATGCCTGGTCTGTTATGGCAATATTCTCAGAGGTGCTAGGACAAACTGGTATTAAGAGGAAGGTTTGCCAAAACCGAAACAAATTACTTTCATTTCCATTCCTGTGCCCTCTTTCCATTACTCCAACACTCAGCCAAGTTAAGATACTAAGAGAAATCACTCAAACCTGGAACTCCAACAACATCACCTATAAGAGGAATATGTGGAAGAATACCATCTTAATTGAAAACTTTTCTTGTATCTCTGGGAATTTTGCCAAAAATGAGAGATGTTGGCCACAATGTTAAGCTGATGAAAGCATCCTGGTGGAAAAAAGATGAAAACTTCCCTGCTCTAAGAAGGAAATCAGAATAAAATTTGGTCTGGCTTGCCCTAAAACTCATGTACTGTGTGTGTGTGTGTGTGTGTGTGTGTGTGTGTACATGTGTGTTTTGAAGGGTGGATGAAGGGTCACCCTAAGGAACAATGAGAGTCTCTGATACCTGCAATCTCAATATATCAAAAACAGCATTTCTTTTTCTTTTTAAAAAAGTGTTCTACCTTTATCCTTATTAGTGAAGTCTACAAAAGGGTTAAATGAATATAAATTGAATTGCTCACATTGACACCAGCATGTATATTATAAGTGACTGAATTAAAATAAGCTTTTCAGGAAAACCTGGATGAGCTTCTGTATATGTTGTTTAGTAGCCTAATCAGCCAAACGTGAATAAATCCCTCTAAAGATTCCCAAAGCAAGTTGAAAATATATGACTGCTTTTGAAGTTCCATCTTAAACACCTGGTAGGGAAAGATATTTATTGATGCATTCTTTTCCTATGTTTTATTTTACAAAATTGTAGTAAACATACTGAATATTATTGAAATCTACCTTAACAAAAAAAATTGTTTTTGGTGTACTCTTTTTTTTTAATTTATTTTTTTATTCTAATTTGTTATACATGTTTGCAGAGTACATTTCATTTCGTATCACATATAAAGAGCACAATTTCTCAAGTTGCTGGTTTTATATAAAGTATTTTTACAACAATTGTGTCTTCATACATGTATTTAGGGTAATCATGGATAACTCAGTATGCTATTATTCCTATCCCCTTGCCTCCTCCTCCCTCCCCCCTCTTTGTTCTATTTAAAGTTCTTTCATTCCTCTCATCCCCACTCTCTTGCCTTTATAAGTTAGTATCTTCATATCAAAGAGATCATTCGACCTTTGGTTTTTTGGGATTGGCTAACTTCACTTAGCATTATTTTCTCCAACTCCATCCATTTACCTGCAAATGCCATGTTTTTTTTTTTTTTTTTTTTGTGGTACTGGGGATTGAACTCAGGGGTACTTGACCACTGGGCGACATCCCCAGCCCTTTTTTGTATTTTATTTAGAGACAGGGTCTCACTGAGTTGCTAAGTGCCTCGCCATTGCTGAGGCTGGCTTTGAACTCGCGATCCTCCTGCCTCAGCCTCCCAAAGTGCTGGGATTACAGGCGTGCGCCATCATGCCCGGCAAATGCCATGATCTTATTCTCTTTTAGTGCTGAGTAGTGTTCCATTGTGTATATACACGAAAGTTTCCCTATCCATTCATCTGCTGATGGGCATCGGGGTTGGTTCCACAATCTATCTATTGTGAATTGTGCTGCTATAAACATTGATGTGGCTGTGTCCCTGTAGTAAGCTGTTTTTAAGTCCTTTGGGAATAGACCAAGGAGTGGGAGAGCTGGGTCAAATGGTGGTTCCATTACAAGTTTTCCTAGGAATCTCTATACTGCTTTCCAGATTGGCTTCACCAATTTGCAGTTCCACCAGCAATGTAAGAGTGTGCCTTTTCCCCCACATCCTTGCCAGCATTTATTGTTGTTTGTTTTTTTGATAGCTGCCATTCTGACTGGAGTAAGATGAAATCTTAGAGTTGTTTTGATTTGCATGTTTCTAATCACTAGAGATGTTGAACTTTTTTTTCATATATTTGTTGATTGTTTGCATATCATCTTCTGAGAAGTGTGTTTAGTTCCTTGGCCCATTTATTGATTGAATTATTTGTTTTTTTGGTGTTAAGGCTTTTGAGAGCTTTATAAATCCTTGAGGTTAGTATTCTATCTGATGTGCTTGTGGTAAAGATTTGCTCCCATTCTGTAGGTTCTCTATTCACCTCACTGATTGTTTCTTTTGCTGAAAAGAAGCTTTTTAGTTTGAATCCATCCCATTTATTGATTCTTGGTTTTAGTTCTTGCACTATAGGTGTCTTATTGAGGAAGTTGGGGCCTAAATTCAACATGATGGAAATTTGGGCCTACTTTTTCTTCTATTAGGTGCAAGGTCTCTGGTTTAATTCCTAGGTCCTTGATCTACTTTGAGTTAAGTTTTGTGCATGGTAAGAGAAAGAGATTTAATTTCATTTTATTATATGAGGATTTCCAGTTTTCCCAACACCATTTGTTAAAGAGGCTGTCTTTTCTCCAGTGAATGTTTTTGGCACCTTTGTCTAATATAAGATAACTATAGGTGTGTGGGTTCATCTCTGTGTCTTCTATTCTGTACCATTGGTCAACTGGTCTATTTTGGTGCCAATACCATGCTGTTTTTGTTACTATTGCTTTGTAGTACAATTTAAGGTCTGGAATAGTAATGCCACCAGCTTCATTCTTCCTGCTAAGAATCGCTTTGGCTATTCTGGGTCTCTTATTTTTCCAGATGAATTTCATGATTGCTTTTTCTATTTCTATGAGGAATGATATTGGGATTTTGATTGGTATGGCACTGAATCTGTGTAGTGCTTTTGGGAGAATGGTCATTTTGACAATATTAGTTCTACCTATCCATGAACAAGGTAGATCTTTCCATCTTCTAAGATCTTCATTAAGCCGGGCGCAGTGGCTCACGCCTGTAATCCCAGCACTTGGGAGGCTGAGGCAGGAGGATCGCGAGTTCAAAGCCAGCCTCAGCAGTGGCGAGGCACTTAGCAACTCAGTGAGACCCTGTCTCTAAATAAAATACAAAAAAGGGCTGGGGATGTGACCCAGTGGACGAGTGCCCCTGAGTTCAATCCCCGGTACCACAAAAAAAAAAAAAAAAAAAAAAAAAAAAAAAAAAAAAAAAAGATCTTCATTAATTTCTTTCTTTAGCGTGTTGTAGTTTTCATTGTAGAGGTCTTTTACTTCTTTTGTTGATTCACAAATATTTTATTTTTTTTGAGGCTACCTTAACAAAATTTTAAGTGTGTACAATATTAATTAATTATCCTTTAGCCCTGAAACTCTGATGAACATAAAACTCCCCAGATCTCCTTCCCTTAGTCCCTGGCAGCCACCATCCTACTCTCTGCTTCTATGAGTTTGACTATTCAGATACTTCATAAGTAGAATCATGCAGTGTTTGTCCTTTTGTTACTGGCTTATTTCAATTAGCATAATATCCTCAAGATTCATCCATGTTGTCACACATGGCAGGATTTCCTTCTTTTGTACAGCTGAATATTCCATTTTGTGTACGTATGTGCTGTATTTTCTTTAGTCATTCATCCATCAATGGACATGTAGATTGTTTTCAAATCAATGGACATGGAATATCTTTTTTATTTATTTTGTTATTGAGTTGTAGGAATCCAACATTTTATCACAAATACTTTTACACATGAAGCAAAGTTAAAAGAATTTTAACATTTCACTATACACATTTATCCATTCACCAATCCAGATTGTTTTAATGTATTTCAAAGTATAATTCAAATGTCAACAATAGTCCTGAATACTTCAGCAGGAACATGGTTAGCCAGACTTCAATATTTGTTTGCAATTTTTTCCTGAGGTAAAATTTACATATAATGAAATACACAAATCCAAGTATACAGTCAATAAATATATAACACACACACACACACACACACACACATATATATATATAAAACTCAAATCTCTATGTAAATATATATACAGAAAGTTGTTTCATGCCCCTTCCTAATCTACCCTACTATGGTGTTGCTTATTCTAAAACTTCAAATAAACAGAATTATACAACATACATCCTGTTAAGTTCTTTTGCTTAGAAAAATGTTTTTGGATTCATCAATGTTGCTATATGTACCAGTCATTTGTTCCTTTTTTATTATTGAGTAGTAGTCCACTGTAAGAATGAACTAATTTACTTAATCCATGGCACTTGGGCTATTTCCAGTTTTATGCTATTATGAATAAAGTTGCTTAATTTGATAAATCTATAAATTCAACACAATTCAAATGAAAATCTCAGTGAGGGCTTCTGGGGAACTTGATAATTGAATCTATTGTTTAAATGGAAGTGCAATGGCCAAGAATAGGCAATTTAAAAGATATTAAGAAGGGAGGGTACTCATTCTACCCCATATTAAAAAAAATCACTATAATTATGTCTACAACTAGAGATATGAAAAAGTGTGCTCTATCTGTGTAATATGAATTGCAATGCATTCTGCTGTTATATATAACAAATTAGAATAAAAAATAAATAAAAAGAAAGAAATCACTTTAATTAAATAGTCACTATAAAGCTACAGTTATTAAGTGTAGAATTGGCTCAGGGATAGACAAGCCAATAAAACTGAATTGCAAAGTTCATAAATATTCTACCATGTGAGCAGACAGGTAAGAAAAGAACAGACTATCAAAAATATGGTGCTAATCGTCTATGTGGAAAAACAGACTTTAGCTTGGAAAGTTGCAAATTAAACCAACACTGAGGACTGAGGATGTAGTTCTGTGGTAGAAAAGGTGCCTAGTGAGCTTGAGGCCCTGGGTTCGATCCCCAACACTATACAAAAATAAAATAAAAACCCAACATCGAGGGGCTGGGGTTGTGGCTCAGCAGTAGAACACTCGCCTAGTATATGCATGGCCTGGGTTCAATCCTCAGCACCATGTAAGAATAAAGGCATTGTGTACAACTAAAATAAATAAATAAATATTTAAAAAAAAAACACCAACATCGAGAAATTATTTTATACCTTCCATATTGGGAACAATGAAAAAGACTAATAATACAAAATGTGAGAATGAGAATCAACAGGTACTGTAGTGTAGTAGGAATTGAAGGTCAGGATACCACGATCAGGAAGCAACAATTTATTAATGGCATCACAGCCCAGAGGGATAATTCCCAAAGTCTGAACCCTGAGCAAAGTAGAGCATTTATTTTTATGCATAAGCAAGTTTTGGGAAGAGAGTTAGTGTTATTTTTTGGAGGGTGCACTCAACATTCCTTATATTGGTGAATCTAGTCAACAGCCCAGGGACTTTTAGCTCATATAGCTTAGGGACTCTTATTGCACTAAGCCTAAAGGGGGATTGTTCTGTCCCTATTAACTTGTTCCTGCTTCTACTACTGCTGTTATCTGTAAGGTGCTTGTTAGCCGCTGCAAGCCCCTATGGTTAAATATCAGTAAGCAGAGCTCCTGGGTGTCAGCATGCAAAACCACATCCTGTCAGCTCTTAAACTGCTGAAGTTCCCATTTTGCTCTACCACACTAGCACGCTGTTTGTGGAAATTTAAGTTAATACACTGATTTGGAAAGACAATATTTAGTAAAGTTGAAAATGTGCCTATCTTTGGCCCTCTAGTTCCCCTCCTGCATATACCCTCAAGTAGTATTTTTCAAATTTCAGATTATGACCCTTTGGTGGCTTGTGAGCAGTTTTTTCCCCACTAAAATAGAACAGACTAGAACATATTACAGAGTACGTCACTTGTAATAGGGATAAGTATTATTTCATGAAATTATTATTTCTGTCATATGTGCATTTATTTATTCTGGATCACAATTTAAAATATATTACTATGGGACATTATAAAAAGTGTTTGAAAGCCATTTAGAGAAACTATCACACATATGTACAAGAATATATGTAAAATGATTTTCATTTGCAGCAACTATGATGGCAAAAAAATTATAAACCACCTAAGTATCTATGAATGAAATGTTTAGATAATGATTGCAATCCCAAATAGAAGTTGAAATGAAAAGACACAGCCATATTATTGCCATGAATAATCTCAGAGAATAATGCTAAAGGAATTAAACACAGTATTACAGAAATACAGGATAAGAGTAATATCATTAAGCTGGGTGCAGTGGCACACGCCTGTAATCCCAGCAGCTTAGGAGGCTGAGATAGGAGAATCGCAAGTTCAAAGCCATCCTCAGTAATGGCAAGGCGCTAAGCAACTCAACTGTCTCTAAATAAAATACAAAAATGGGCTGGGGATGTGGCTCAGTGGTCAAGTACCTCTGGTTCAATCCACAGTACCTCACCCCAAAACAAAAGAGTAATATTATTAATATGTAACTTAAAATATGCAAAACAATGCCCGATATTGTTTAATGATACATGTACACAGAACAAAAATATAAAGAAAGGCAAGAGAATGAGAAAGACCAAATCCAGAATAATGGTTCCTTAGGGAGAAGAACAAGATTAGAAAGAGGTACATTGGAAGTTTCAACCACATCTGTAATTCTTAAAAAAAAAAAAACCTGAAGTGAAAGTCAAAATAGCAGTCATAATTGACAAAGCTGGATAGTGGGTGCATGTGTTTGTCATATCAATCTTGAATGTTCCTATATTCAAATATTCAAGTATTTTATACTCTGAGGCAACTTTTTAAAACATCACATTCCAGGTACTAATTATGTCTACAGACCATGTGACATAATCTGTTACCCTATCCCTTATCACTTTGAAGAAAATAAAAGAATAAATTCAATTTTTCTTAAAAAGAAGTCCTATAAAACTCATATTGGTGTCTGACATCAAAACATTTGACTAAAGCTGGGCGTGGTGGCGCACGCCTGTAATCCCAGCACTTTGGGAGGCTGAGGCAGGAGGATCGTGAGTTCAAAGCCAGCCTCAGCAATGGCGAGGCACTTAGCAACTCAGTGAGACCCTGTCTCTAATAAAATACAAAAAAGGGCTGGGGATGTGGCCCAGTGGTCGAGTGCCCCTGAGTTCAATCCCCGGTACCAAAAAAAAAAAAAAACAAAACAACCAAAAAAAAAAAAAAAAAAAAAAAAAAACATTTGACTATATTGAAATATTATTGTTTTTATTGTCTATTGACTCCATTTTGTTGTACTACTTCTGAACTTTTTGCCTTGAAAATCAACACTAATTAGGGGCTATCAACATTATTCTGGGCTGCTGAGAATTAGAAGCATTTTTGAGGTACAATGTGGTAAGATGGATGTCATTTACCTTTTCTGGGTTACCTTCAAATATGATGAATGCTACAGACTCACTCCTCAGAAGAATCCTCTAGCTAGCATTAAGTGGACTCAGGATTCAAATGCAAGTCCAGGCAATTAACCATAGCCTCTGCAGTCTCTGCAAATCCTTTATCCTGCACAGCTCCTAAACCCTGTGTGGTTTGACACATCTGCCCTCTTGCACCATTTATCTTCTGGCTTACAAAGCTCCAACCACACTGTCTTCCTTCCTACTTCCCATCAGTGAGTCCTTGCTCTGGTTATTTCCTCAGTCTGAAATGCCCTTTCCTTTATTGATACCTAACTGCCTATCAATCACAACTATCTCCAGAGAACCTTCTCAGACCACTTACTCTGCCACCCTTCTCTCACCATTACTTTACCTTGTTATTTTCTTCAGAGCATTCAGTGTTTACTGAAATTATATCACTTTACTATTTGTATCCCTCCTCTACCACTAGACTGAGAGCTTCCTTGGGAGCAAGTTCTTGCCTGTCTTCTAGTAATAGTTCCTCAATAATTATTGTTGAAACACTAAATCATTTCTCCCTCAGTTTTCACACATGTCACATGAAAGGATTAAACTAAAGTACTTTCCTAATTTTTTTTTTTTTTAATGCAGTGCTAGGAATTGAACCTAGGGAATATGCATGCTAGCTAAGCATGCCCACTGAGTTACATGCCAGCCACCTTTCCTTATCTTAACACTATGACAATGCAGTATCTTCCTTTATAGGAAAAACATTGACTTACATTCATTGTGTTAAGATGCCCTCTTCTGGGAAGTGTATGAATTTCACAAAACATACGTTTAAACATTTCACCTGTTCTGCCACCAAGCCTGTCTGTGTGTGTGTGTGTGTGTGTGTGTGGTGGTGCTAGGCTCAAATCCAGGGCCTCATGCATACTTGGCAAGTGCTTTAACAATGAACTATACCCCCAGCTCTAAGCCTTATTTTAAAATCACCATTCCAGAATTAACACAGTAGATAATAACTGATGGTATAAGATTACTTATTCTTCATTGTGTCCGTCTTCTTCCCCTTAAATACAGCATTCATTTATAAATATAGTATTTTTACCACTCCTGATCACTGATTTCCTGTCCAGCTTTTCCTAAATATATTCTAAGGTATTTATTCCTTATACAACACTAGATCCATCTAGGCATAGTTTTTATGGTGCTATTACAATATAAGTAGAATAATACAAAATATAGCCCAGTTTTAAGTCACTTAGTACTCTAGAAAGTCTCAAAACCTTAAATTGGATTAAGATGAGCCAAGATTCCTAGTGCCCTCAGATATCTGGCAGAAGCAAACAAAAATCATTGTGAACCGGGTACAGTGGTGCACACCTCTAATCCCAGAGACTTGGGAGGCTGAGACAGGAGGATTGCAAGTTCAAGGCCAGTCTCAGCAACTTAGCAATGCCCCCAAGCAACTTAATGAGGCCCTGTCTCAAAATTAAAAATTCAAAGGGCTGGGAATGTGGTTCAGTGGTAAAGTGTTCCTGGGTTCAATCCCCAGTATTCCAAACCCCCCACAATGTCCCCCAAAAAAACCAACAAAACAAAACAATCTCAAGAGGAAATTAACATTATCCTAGATCCAAAATTTATTTCTAAAAATAATTTTCCAAACACATCATCCAGCATGCATTCAAATATAACCAGTATATGATGAGACAAGCCAACATGAACAAGAAATGGCATTAAATAACATATTACAGAGATCCATTGGTACTTCAGAAAGTTGAAATTACCAGATAAATTGTAAAATAATGTTTATTTTACTCAGGTGGATTTAAGAATACTTTTTTTTTCCTCCCTTCCTGCCACAACTGGAAACTGTAACAGTGCAGATTCTTGAGGGAAAAACACACACTAGAAATTCTAGGGCTGGGGGTGTAACTCAGTGGTACAGCACTTGCCTATGCACAGAGCTCTGGGTTTGATCCCTAGCACTGTAGGGATCTACATCTAAAAAAACATCTAAAGCTAGGGAGGGGGAAAAATAGCTCAAACCACTAACAATTACCAAAATTAGTTATTCAGTGAACAGATTTAAAAGCACCATATACACAGCTAAGAAAAAAATTAATAAATTAGAAGACAGAACAAACTAACAGAGTGAAACATAAAGAGACAAAAGGATGGTACAGGGAGAACAAAAGGCAAGAGACATGAAGAATTCAGTAAGGAAGACTAACAAATTTAATTGGAGTCATAAAAGGCAAAGAGATGGAATGAACCATAAACAAAATGTAATGGGGGCTGGGGTTGTGGCTCAGCTGGTAGAGTGTATGCCTAGCACGTGCGTGGCCCTGGGTTTGATCCTCAGCACCACATAAAAATAAATAAATAAAATAAAGCTATTGTGTCCAACTACAACTAAAAAATAAATATTTTTTTAAAAAAATGTAATGACTCAGATTTCCCAGAATTGATGAAAGATAATATTGCACAGATTCAAGATATCCAAAGAATCCTAAAGAGAAGAAATAAGAAGAAATCAGAGCCAGATACATCACAAAACTAAAGACAGAGAAAATCTTAAAAACAGTTAGTAGGGAGAGGCTAATATGGGAGATAACGTTCAAAGAAGTAGTAGCTACTAGAAAGAAACAGTTGAATTCTCAATAGCAACAATGGGACCCAGAAGACAGTAGAACAGTATCTTTAATATTAGAAAAGAATATAATCACCAATCTAGAATTTCATACCTAGGGAGAATATCCTTCAAAGTTGAGGATAAATAAAAGCACTCCCAGACAAGCAAAAGCAGAATTTGCTACTAGTAGATCCATACTAAATGAAATATTAAATGATGTTCTTGGGGCAGAAGAAAAATGATTTCATAAGGCAAGATGGAGATACAGAAAAAGTGAATATCAACTATGTATGAAACAAACAAAATCTGTATGGTTCAAAATATTCAATTATTGAATATACCAGATAACAGCATATAAGACATGACAACAGAAATGAAATTATATCCCCATGAGGAACGAAAGTACAAAGTACATAAGACTTTGATAAATGAATGATGTATGATTTAATTTCAAGGCAAACCACCAATAATAAAAGTATATACACCTTTCAAACTAAGAAGAAAAAATAAATGAAGAAAAGCTTTTCAATCACTCAAAAAACAGAATGAAAGCCACACAGAAAGGTAAATATAACAGATGAACAAAGATAAAACGTGTAGTAAAGATGGCAAATAAAAAGTTGGAGAAGTTATTTAATTTATAAAGGTTTACATATAGACAAATTATTAAAATTTAGTGTTAAATAAATAATAATAAATTTACTTATTTATTTGGTTTTGGGGATTGAATCTAGGACCCTTGTGCATGTTAAGTATATACTCTACCACTGAGCTACATCCCTTGCCCCAAGATGACAAATTTAAATCTAAATAAATATATCAGTTCTTACATTTAGTAGAAAGGGAATAAATACTTAAAAGCCAAAAGAGAGGGCTGGGATTGTGGCTCAGCAGTAGAGTGCTCGCCTAGCACGCGGGTGACCCGGGTTCGATCCTCAGCACCACGTACAAATAAAACGCATTGTGTACAACTAAAAGCAAATAAATAAAAATATTTAAAAAAAAAAAAAAAAAAGCCAAAAGAGAGCCAAGCGTGGTGGCACACACCTGTAATCCCAGTGTCTCAGGAGGCTGAGGCAGGAGGATCATGAGTCAAAGCCAGCCTCAGCAACTTAACGAGGGCCTAAGCAACTCAGTGAGACCCTCTCTTAAGTAAAATACAAAAAAAGGGCTGGAGATGTGAATCTGTGGTTAAGTGCCCCTGGGTTCAATACCTGGTACCAAAACAATGACAACAACAATAAAAGTCAAAGACTGTCAGAATGGGATAAGACAATAAAACCAAAGTAATAACATTAACAGTAAATGACTGTAGATCAAGTCCCAGTAATTATATGCAAGGCTTAAAAAAATGTGGTAGAGTACTTACCTAGCATGCGTGAAGCCCTGGGTTTGATCCCCAGCACCGCTAAAAAAAAAAAATTGTGATGAAGATAAATGTGAGAGTGCCTGCCTTGATCCTAAGTCTTTCAGATAAGAATGGTACCACAAGTAAAGAAAAAAAAAAAAAATTCCCAGTCCAAATATTACCTGCAGCAGCCAGATGGGCTGTAACCTCATCAGCCGCTGTGGAGTTGAGAATATCTGAATCATCATAAGAGGTGTCTTCAGGGGAAGAAGGGGAGTCTTCATCAGCACTTAGCATACTGTGTTCAGTGTAAGTGGCCACATGGACCTGTTGTACTTGTTGGGCCACTGCATGGGCTTCTATGGTAGCCATGTGTTCAGTTTGGGTCACTCCGTGTTCCTCCATGAAGATCTACTGCCAGAATAAAAGGAAAAGAACAGAATTCAGTGTGTAATGTAACACAATGCTTAAACTAAGAGGTAGATATTTTCTCCAAGAACAGAAGGACTTTGACAAGCCTAATTTTACTACTTACCTCGCCAAACCACACCATGGGAAACAGAAAGCACTATTCAAATATGACATAAAAATGGAGGGACATTTTCCTTATGTGAAACCATTTTGATTGAAATTCACTGTGATAATTTTACATCTCACGCCACAAACCAACAAATATCCTTGACACAAATAACAATAAAAAGACTTTAAAAATATAAGAACAACAACAAAAACTGCCAGGCATGATAGTACCTGCCTGTCATCTCAGCTTTTCAGGAGGCTAAGGCAGGAGGATCACAAGTTCGAGGCCAGCATGAACAACTTAGTGAAATCTTCTCAAAAATAAAAAGGGACGGGGATGTAGCTCAGTGACAGAGCCTTTGCCTAACATACGCGAAGTTCTAGGTCCTGTCCCCAGTAACGCAAAACGCAAAATAAAACAAAATATCCCAGTGACTAGCATGTGACATTATGGACATAAAAACTGTAAATAAGTGAAATACTTAACATTTTCTTTGTATTTCAAAGACAGATGGGAGTTAAATCCCCCTCATACAATTATTCAAATTGACTTCTCTGCTTACAAATCTACATTTCTTGTAAACCCTAAAGTGAAGCAGTAAATTATAATGCAGTAAAGTTTGCTTTCCTACTGTACTTACAATCTCTTTTCCCTTTCTAGTTCATTATTCTTGGGGGAAAAATTGAGCACAAAATATATGCAAACAGATTTAAAATAAAAACAGGTGCATATTATATATATTGTTTGCTTTTCTCATATTAAAATAAATTTGGACATTTTGACATATTAAAACTATATAGAGGGGGATGGGAATATAGCTCTATTGGTAGAGTGCTTGCCTCACATTCACAAGGCCCTGGGTTCAATCCCCAGCACCAAAAAAAAAAAAAAAAAAAAAAAAAAACAAAACATATAGAAGGTCTGGGGTTGTGGCTCAGTGATAGAATGCTTGCCTAATACATGTGAGGCACTGGGTTCAATCCTCAACACCACATGCATACATACATACATAAATCAAAAGTTTAAAAAAAAACTATATAGATCTAACATATTGTTTTTAAAAAGCTATAGAATAAGTCATTGTATGATGTGCCACAATTTATGTAACCAATCACCTTCTGACGAAGCAAGGCTGCTTCCAAATTTTTGATGTTATAAACATTAGTGCAGTGAATTCTTGCATATAATATTTTGTGTATTGGTCCCTCAAAAAAATTAAAATAGAACTACCATATGATCCAGCAATTCCACTTCTGGTACTTACCCAGAAGAATTGAAAGCAGGGTCTCAAAGAGATATTTGTATACCCGTGTTCATAGCAGCATTATTCACAATAGCCAAAAGGTGGAAGCTACCCAAGTGTCCATCAATGGGTGATTGGGAAACAAAATGTGGTACATACATACCACATATAATTCAGCCTTAAAAAGGAAAAAAAAATGCAAATTAGGAATAAAGGGGAACTTCCTCAACTTGATAAAAGACATCTACAAAAAAACCTACAGATAACATTATATTTAATGGTGAGAAACTAGAAGCTTTTCCACTAAAATCAGAAACAAGATAAGGTTGTCTCCTCTCATACTTCAACATTGTATTGGAAATGCTAGCTTATATGGTAAGACAATACATAAATAAATAGTACAGTGATTGGGAAGGAAGAAATAGAACTGTTTCTGTTAACAGATGGCATATCTGTCTATGTAGAAAATCTAAGACAATCAACAAAAATCTCCTGGAATTAATAGTAATTATAGCAAAGTTGCAGGATACAAATTGAATATACAAAAGTCAATGTTTTCCTATACATCACAATGAATAAGTGGAATTTGAAGTTAAAACATGAGATTATTTATATGAGTGCCCCCAAAAAGTGAAATACTAAGGTATGAATCTAACAAAATAGGTACAAAATCTATATAGGAAAAATTACAAAACTCTGATGAAAGAAATCAACTAAATAAATAGATATTACATGTTCATGGATAGGAAGACTTAATACCATCAACTGTGGGGAGAACAAATGAATTACATGGGTCTTTGAACTGCCCAAAGACAGAGGCAACATCTCCCTTGGGACAAGGGAATTCCTCAGTGCAAAGGTACTGACAGAAAACTGCCCCATTGTATTGTGATGCCCTGTTCAAAGGGAAATTCCTTGCTAGCCAAGGAATTTTATTAATTCATAACTTTGGGTTCAAATGTCTGCTGCCTGGAGGTAGAGAATTATGGGTATAAACTGATAAGTTCTAATTAGGCTGCTTTTACCCTCAGCTTTGGTTTTAACTTATTTTTTTTTTTTTTAAGTTGTAGATGGACACCATACCTTTATTTTATTTGTTTTTATTTTTATGTGGTGCTGGGGATCGAACCCAGTACCTCATACATGCTAGGCAAGTGCTCTACCATTGAGCCACAACCCCAGCCCCTGGTTTTGTTTATCTTGAAGCTTTCTCACAATAAATTCTTCTGACATTTAAACCTATATAATAAACGTGCCAAGCTTGCTCGTGGTCAGTCTTCCTCCACCAGAGGCAGGCTAAACCACAAGGCCCCAGCCTTTTCTCTACTTTTGTGTATGTTTGTCTTTTTCCTAATCCCCTCATTGACCAGTTTGGTTACCCCTGAATAAATTGTTGCACATGTCAGTTATTCCAACTTTATCTCTAAATTCAACATAATCCCCAAACAAAATCCCAGCAAGCTATTTTGTGGATATCAACAAACTGCTGTCAAAGTTTATACTGACAGGCTGGGAATGATGGCACATAGCTGTAATCTCAGTGATTCAGGAGGCTGAGGCAGGAAAATCACAAGTTCTACACCAGCCTCAGAAACTTAGTAACTTAGCAAGACCTAAGCAACTTAGCAAGACCCTATCTCAAAATAAAAATTTAAAAGGGCTGGGGGATATAACTTAGTGGTATAGTACCCCTGGGTTCAGTTTCCCCTTCCCCTGCAAAAAAAAATGTTTATCCAGAGAGGCCAGAGACCCAGAATAGCTAAAAGAATACTGAAGAACAAGAGAGTAAGAGGATTGACATCATCTGACTTTAAGACAGTAATCAGGACAGTGTGGTACTGGCAAAAGAACAATTAGCTCAATGAAACAAAACCACAGGGCCCAGAAATAAACCCGTATAAACATAGTCAACTGGTTGGTTGTTTTTTTTTTTTTTTTTTTTTTTTTGGTACCAGGAATTGAACTCAGGGGCACTTGACCACTGGGCCACATCCCCAGCACTTTTTTGTATTTTATTAGAAGCAGGGTCTCACTGAGTTGCTAAGTGCCTCGCCATTGCTGAGGCTGGCTTTGAACTCTCAACCCTCCTGCCTCAGCCTCCCAAAGTGCTGGGATTACAGGCATGCGCCACCGCGCCCAGCCATGTCAACTGTTTTTTTTTTTTTGGTACTGGGGATTGAACTCAGGGGCACTCGACCACTGGATCACATCCCCAGCCCTTTTTTTGTATTTTATTAGAGACAGGGTCTCACTGAGTTACTAAGTGCCTCGCCATTGCTGAGGCTGGCTTTGAACTCGCGATCCTCCTGCCTCAGCCTCCCAAAGTGCTGGGATTACAGGCGTGCGCCACCACGCCCGGCTTCAACTGGTTTTTTAAAAATATACTTTTTAGCCGGGCGCGGTGGCGCACGCCTGTAATCCCAGCACTTTGGGAGGTTGAGGCAGAAGGATTGCGAGTTCAAAGCCAGCCTCAGCAATGGCGAGGCACTTAGCAACTCAGTGAGACCCTGTCTCTAAATAAAATACAAAAAGGGCTGGGGATGTGGCCCAGTGGTCGAGTGCCCCTGAGTTCAATCCCCGGTACAAAAAAAAAAAAAAAAAAAAAAAAAAAAATATATATATATATATATATATATATATATACACTTTTTAGTTGTTGATGGATTTTTTTTTTAAATTTATTTATATTCAGTGCTGAGAACTGAACCCAGTACCTCACACATGCTAGGCAAGCGCTCTACCACTGAGCTACAACCCAAGTTCCAGTCAACTGATTTTTTTTTTTTTATAGAGGGGCAAAGTCAATATGAAGTTTTAACAAAGTTAGTCTTTTCAATAAATGGGTGCTAGAACACATATATATCCACATATCAAGACACAGACCTTACTTCTAATTTATTTATTTAAGATGGAGTCTTGCCCAGGTTGCCTTGAACTTTTAGGTGCAAGGAATCCCCTGCTTCAGTCTCTTGAGTAGCTGGGACTACAGACACCACTGTGCCCAACCAGATCTTATATTATTCACAAAAATAAGCTCAAAATGGATCATGTACCTAAATGTAAAGAATGAAACTACTAGAAGGTAACATGGAAGAAAATCTAGATAACCTATGGCAATGACTTCTTAAATACAATGCCAAAGTCAGGATATATACAGAAAGAATTGATAAACTGGACTTCAAAACAATAAAAACTTTTACTCTAGACAGGCACAGTGGCATATGCCTGTAATCCCAGTGGCTCAGGAGGCTGAGGCAGGAGAATCAAAAGTTCAAAGTCAGCCTCAGCAACTTAGCAAGGCCCTATCTCAAAATAAAAATAAAAAGGGCTAGGGATGTGGCTCAGTGGTTAAACACCCCGTATGCAATCCCTGGTACCAAAAACAAAACAAAAAAACCAGGGGAAAAAAAAAACTTTTATTCTGTGTAAGACACTGTGAAAGGAACGAGAATACAGCTCATAGATTAGAGGAAAATATTTGCAAAAAGATATATCTAATAAATGACTGTTATCCAAAATAAATAATTCTTAAAACTCAACAGTAAGAAAATAACCAATATGAAGAGAGATCGCACCAAAGAAGGTATACAAGTGATAAATAAGCATAGGAAAAAGTTTTCAACATAATATGCCAATAGGAAATCAGATATTGAAACAAAATACCACTACAGGCCTATTAGAATGGGCACAACCCAAAACACTATCAACACTAAATGCTGTCTAGAATGTGGATCAGGAATTGTCACTCATTGCTGGGTACAGTCATTTTCAAAGACAGTTTGGCCATTTCTTATAAAACTGAATACACTCTTATTATATGATCCAGCAATTATAGTTCTTGGTATTTACCCAAAGGAATTGAAAACTTAAGTTCACACAAAAATCTGCACATTGATGTTTATATTTATAGCAGCTTTATGTGCAATTGCCAAAACTTGGAAGCAACCAAAATGTCATTCAGTAAATGAACAGACACAAAAATGTTACTGATCCAAACTATGAAATATTATTCAGCACTAAAAAGAAATGAACTATCAGGCCATGAAAGGACATTGAAGAACCTTAAATTAACATATCAGGTAAAAGAAGCCAGCCTGAAAAGGTTATATAACATATGATTTCAACTATATGGCCTTCTAGAAAAGGTAGAATTATGTAGACAGTAAAGGGTTCAATGATTTCCAGGTATTGGGGGGAATAGAGGAATGAATAAGCAAAGCACAGAGGATTTTCAGGGCAGTAAAACTACTCTGTATGATACCATAGTAGAAGATACATGTTATTATACAATTGTTCAAACCCATAGAATGTACAACACCAATGTAAACACCTAATGTAAACTTCTGGTACTTGGTGACAATGGTGTGTAAACGTAGGCTCATCGACCAGGACAAATGCTCCTCTCTGGTGTAGTATATTGATAGTGGGGAAAGTTTGGCAGGGATTATAAGAGAAATCTCTGTATCTTCCATTCAATTTTGCTGTAAACTTGAACTACTTAAAAAAAAAAAAAAAAAAAAGTAGTCTATTTGAAACTAACTTCTTTAAAAAGGAAATTCTGACACATGCTACAACATGGATGAGATTTGAGGAAAAGATATTTTGCTCAGTGAAATAAGCCAGTGGCAAAGCCAAATACTGTATAATTTCACTTACATGAGGTAGAGTAGTGAAAATCACACCTAAGCCAAGTGGAAAAGTAGTAGCCGGAGGCTAAGGGGATGAGGGAATGAGGAGATGCTTCATGGGTTCAGAGTTTCGGTTTTGTAAGATGAAAGGAGTTCTGGAGCTTGGATGCACAATATGAATGTACCTAACATTACTGAACTAGACACCTGACAATAAGTAAGATGGTAAATTTATTGTTGTACATATTTTACCACAATTTGAAATTTAAAAATACTTATACAAGTTTAACTTCTATACAAAGAATAAGAGACTGAGGCAGGAGGATCGCGAGTTCAAAGCCAGCCTCAGCAATGGCGAGGCACTTAGCAACTCAGTGAGACCCCTGTCTCTAAATAAAATACAAAAAAGGGCTGGGGATGTGGCCCAGTGGTCGAGTGCTCCTGAGTTCAATCCTTAGTACCAAAAAAAAAAAAAAAAAAAAAAAAAGAATAAGAGATTAATCTCTGGGCTGTAGCTCAGTGGTAGAGTACCTGTCTCACACATGTGAGACACCGGGTTCTATCCTCAGCACCACATAAAAATAAATAAATAAAAATACTGTGTTCATCCAAAACTAAAATTTATTTTAAAAAGAGATTAATCTCAGAACAGAATTTAAAAAACTAAACATTTGACCTGAATGGTACGAATATAATTTGTATACAAACAGTTGTATGTAAAAAGATGCTATATATGTGCACTATGAATTGTAATACATACTACTATTATAAATAAAAAAAGATACCACTAAAAAAGAACCTAAACATTTATTATCTTTATTAAAAAACGGTGCACAGTATTTGATAATTGTTTTTAAGAATAAATGCTTGAACTGGGGATGTGGCTCAGTGGTATAGTGCTTGCCTGACATTCATAAGGCCCTGGGTTTGATCCCCAGTAACACAAATACAAAACCAAACAAAAAGAATAAATTCTTGAAGGTATAATTGCTTGGTCAAAGGATATATACTCTAAATTTTGACCCACCCATATTGAAAAGTTGAGTGTATAACATTATCTCTAATTGTATAAACCCACACAAACACATCATAAATTTGAAATTTGACTATTGTAACAATACACATCACTGCATATCTAGAACTTACCAAAAGAAATTGCAACCCTATAGATACAGACATATGATTTTTATGGCTACATATAAAAGGAACATAATAATCTACTTAAACCCTCCCACTTTTACCCTGCTCTATATAAAGTCTCATTTTCCATCTTTTGGGACTTCTAAAATCCTTTGTTCTCCAAGTAATAACTTTAAGCTTCATCCTGCTATCTTTCTTCTTCAGATCAACTGTTTCCATACAGATGACCAGATTCTTATTTTTTTCTGCTCTTGATCCTGTTTTAATTCTTGTGCTATTCCCAACATTTCTTTTGCTCTTTTAATTGCCTTTTTAAACTCTCATACCATCCTACATATATGACAATTCATCTTTCTAACCTAGTAATTATTCACTTTGGAGCTATTTAATTATCTCAAGGAATATTCTGTATTTCAATAAAGTTCACTATAATTACAAAATAAAACAACCACAGGGTGCCACAAATCTAAAAATATTAGGAAGCACTCAGCTATCATGCCAACCCCCTTCTCGCTCTTTTTACTTTCCTGGTGAGGTCATCTCCCCATCACACCTTCCTTTTTCCAAATGAAGCTTTTTTTAAGAGGAACATGGTAAAGCAATATTTATTTAATAGAGATAAGAAGAAGAAAAACAGGGTAAAATGTTAACATTTGGAAAATCTGGGTAAGGAGACTATGAAAATTCTTTGTATCATATTTGGAACATTTCTAAAAGTCTGACATTATCACCTATTAAAAACTTTTTTTATTTAAAGAGAGATACTTGATAAGCTAAGGTTTCTTCCATATCCTGTGTTTGGTGCAAGTTTCAGAAAATTGAAGGGAATATGTCCTAGCCCCCAGATTTGCACTTATCTAAAATGTAATTGAACACACTAAGTCACACAATTAAACAAAATATGTGAGAAGAAAATATCAACAAAGTGCTATTTTTCCATCAATTTCTCTGCTCTTCTAAGAAACAAATTGCTTAGGGCATTTTAGAATTCTGGGTACTTCAAAATTATTTTCAAATGATTTGGGATTAGACGACATCTAACTGCTTTTCAAAGGGATTTGTACACTATGTGCTTGGCATAATGGATTTAAATTCTTTGCTCCAGAATGTAGTTCACAGTATAAATCAATAGGGCTGTCTGCTTCACAGGCTTGTCACTTCTGCCTAGTGCCACATCTCTTCCACCTTCCTCCCTCATCCTATCCTTCAATCTCTAACCATTTGTATTCTACACACTCTAAAATGCAAAGGCAAGGGTGTTTCTGGTTTCTTTAAACCAGAGCAGGATACCTGTAAATGTTGCTTTCAATGTTTTCATAAAATCATAAATTAAACATGTTGTCTAAAGCCAGAGATATGACTGATATTATGTGAGATCATTAGACTCCATCCAGTTAAGTCAATTTTAGTGAAGCAATTTAGCTTTCATTCATGAGCAGTCAGATTCTCTGGCTAGCAAAACTGATGGGAATTGCTAAAAGGCTAAAACATATTAGATAATGTGAATTTTTAAAAACCAGCATAGACTATTACCCAGATATTCAGAACCCGTGGACAAGTTACTTAATAACCTCTAAGATTCAATTCTGTCATTTATTTAAAGTGGAAAAATAAATGACAGTACCTATTCTCAAAAAGATGATGTGAGGATTAAATGAGATGATCCAGATAAAGTAAGGAACACAGTGCCTGGCACACAAGTACTTAACATTAATTATAATGATGCCAGAATCCATGTGACTTTATGACTCTATTCTTCCTGACTTATGACTTCAGCTAGTCTCCTAAGCACCAGGCCTCAAGTTTTCATCTTTAAATTAGACACCCATCTCTGAGGATGGTTTTCTTAATTGCATGCAAGAGATCTGCAGCAAAAAGCCCTATGTTATATTAACTCCAGCAATTGAAATACTGTTCTCCTATACACAAAACAAACAAACTACAGGAAACCAATACCCCTAGCATAATTTTGTGATAACTCACAAAATGGAGAGGATCATGGCTGGGGTGTGGCTCACTGGCACAGTGCTTGCCTAGCATGTACAAGGCCCTGAGTTAGATTCCCCCAACATTGACCCCCACTGCCCACCCCCACCAAATGGAGAGGCTCAGATGGACCTATCAGTGGTTCAGAAGAATATGAAAATACTGGAAATACATATGGATTCAAATAAAGGGGCAAAACAAATTTATTAAAACTTCTTCCTTAACCTCAGGTACAATCACTGGGGTGCAATATGTGCTTCATCTAAAAGTCCTTTTTTATTATATGAACTACAAGGGGTTAAGGGGAGGGCAGACAAGTAGAGATGAGTATCTACTTTTTCCCTTCTAAGCCAGTTAGGGTAGGACTGAAGATAATGGAAAAGAGGACAGAAAAAGACTTCTTAATCCAGAGCATCCTGGTACTTGTGGTCAATAATATCTAGGGAGCTATTGGAGTCTGGAGAAATGTTCAAGGGAGCTAAATTTAGTCTAATCCACATATAATGGATAACATTATGTGTAGAGTATTTTTAAAAATCAAAGTGCAAAGAACAGGTTAGGAAATCGAATCAAAGTATAATTAAATGTAAAACAAAGCATTAGTCTAATCAATAGCATTATCATATCAAAAGAAAAACTGTAAGAACTGCCTAAGGGAAAATCTCAGACCAAGCAGTGTGCCTTACGGGAAAACCCAGAGAGGCTCAATTTACATTCTTGGACACATCTAGAATTCAAACTATCACTAGGATAGAAATTACACTCAACAGAACAAAAAAGCCTGAAGTCAACCATAGAATTTGCTTCTTGTAGGACATAGAGTAATGGATCAAACTCACACCACAGCAGAAAAAAATAAGCTGCACAAAAAAAGTCAGAGTGAAAAGAGAAGGTGAAATGTGGCTTAATTCTGAGTAGAAATGGAGTTTTTTTTTATATATATTTATCTATTTACTTTAGTTGTACACAATGCAATGCATTTTATGTTTACGTGGTGATGAGAATCGAACCCGGGCCGCGCACGTGCGAGGCGAGCGCTCCGCTGCTGAGCCACAACCCCAGCCCAGAAATGGAGTTTTAAGACTAGAAGAATCCACTTGAGCAGGAACATTTTCTTTCAAAGTGTGATATCTGAATTGTTGAGGGGGAAAAAAAACCCCAACAAAACCAAACTCCCATGACTAGGCACTACCAAAAAGAAAAAAGTCAGTCATATGTATAGTTATTGTTTTCCATTTCCAAATTCCAACTATGGACCAAAATACAATTAAATGTGATACTAAACAATGTAAAAGTTATGACATCATAAAAGCAAAGATAAGGCTGACAGAAATCAGGAGATAGGATAGGAGCAGAAAGGTGGAGCAATGGTCAGGAGTATTAATGTCTTTTCCTTCATAGCAATGGAGGCAGCAGATCCTATCATAACAGGAAAATTTAATTTGCAATGTAACTATCAAAAATAGAAGGAAATACTGTAAAGTAATCCTTACATTTTATAGAAGGTAGTCAATAATGCCCAAGTATGATAAATCAAGAAAAAATGGTATAGACCTTTTAGAGTTACGGAGGTATTACTGTTTGATAACCCTATAAACAAAATAGTTAAAACTATAAACAAAATGTTGAAGTAACTGCCACTGAAATAGGGACTGGGGATAGGAAGAGTGTGGCAAAAAAACGTTGATTTTTATATAATCTTCTGATTTTTTTATCATATGAATTATTACTATGACTTTCAACAAAATAACCTTTAAAAATTTTTTTTAGTTGTAGGTGGACACAATACCCTTATTTTATTTTTATGTGGTGCTGAGGATCAAACCCAGTGCCTCACACATGCTAGGTGAGCGCTCTACCTCTGAGCCACAACCCCAACTCCTTAACAAAATGATCTTTAAAAACAAATAACTATAATATAGCTTTCTAAACTGATCCTTTTGAAAATTAAAATAAAATGATATACTAGGAACAGTGTCACTAGAAAAATCAAATCCCTCTTATGCTAAGAACCAAGAGAACAGCCCCTTCAAGTTTAAAAATTGCCTTGTCTAAAGTAAGATTAACTTAACTAGGAGTGTCTGAAACTAAAAGAATTTTATATGACTTGTAATCACAACATTTTTCATACTTATGTTCATTAAATTTGTAAACAGTCATTAATTAACAATAACCTTCTGGTCGATAATGATGCTTTTATAAAACAAGATTTACCATACAATTTCATGACTTGAAGATGAGTGGTTGGTTTTATTAAAACAATATCATACGCTGGGCGTGGTGGCGCACGCCTGTAATCCCAGCACTTTGGGAGGCTGAGGCAGGAGGATCGCAAGTTCAAAGCCAGCCTCAGCAATATCGAGGCACTCAGCAACTCAGTGAGACCCCGTCTCTAATAAAATACAAAAAAAAAGGGCTGGGGATGTGACCCAGTGGTCGAGTGCCCCGGAGTTCAATCCCCCGGTACCACAAAAAACAAAAACAAAAACAAAAAAACAATATCATACCAGGCATGGTGGCACATGCCTGTAATCCCAGTGACTCAGGAGGCTGAGGCAGGAGGATGTGAGTTAAAACCCAGGCTCAGCAACTTAGCAAGGCCCTAAGCAACTGAGTGAGACCCTGTCTCTAATAAAATATTTTTAAAGGGCTGGAGATATGGCTCTGTAGTTAAGTGCCCCTGGGTTCGATCCTTGGTACCCAAAATAACAACAAAAACAATATTGTAAGCTCACTGAAGGTACTATTTGGGTCCATAGGTCCATAGGTCCCATATAGTAGGTCATAATTTGTCCCTTAATGAATGATTGGGAGGTGACTGGTTGCACAATTTAGTTACTAAAGCTAAACCCAGACAATTACAGTTTCTCTAGTTTCCCTATACATATTTAATTTTATTAATTATAGATATAATTTTATTAATTATATATAATTGATGTGTGTGTGTTTGTGTATCCCATTTCCAAGACTTCTAACAGTTGTCCTTCAAAATTCATGAAGGGGCTGGGTTTGTAGCTCAGTGGTAAAGCACTTGCCTTGCACGTAAGAGGAACTGGATTTGACCTTCAGCACCACATAAAATAAAATAAAGGTATCATGTCCCTCTACAACTAAAAGTATATTTAAAATTTTTTTTCATGAAAGATTGGTTCCAGGACTCTACATGGACACCAAAATATATGATTTCTCCAGTTCCTTATATGAAATATATATTATTTGCATAGGACTTATACATATCCTCCCATATACTTTAGATGATCTCAAGGTTACTTATAATACTTAATATAATATAAATGACATGCAAAGTATTGTTAGACTATGTTGTATAAAGAATGATAATAAGGAAAAAAAGTATGCTTATGTTCAGTACAGATACATTATTTTCCTGAATTTTTTTAAAATATATTTTTAGTTGTTGACAGACCTGCATTTTATTTATTTATATGTGGTTCTGAGAATCGAACCCAGTGCCTCACACATGCCAGGCAAAGTTGTTATGACTGAGCCACAGCCACAGCCCCTTTCCTGAATATTTTTGATCCATTGTTGGTTGAATTCATAGAAATCGAACTCCTGGAAACAGAAGGCCAACTGTACTTGTTCTGAGTGCTGGGGGATGAATCAGACAACCATGTTTTCCAGACTTGCCAGCCAGCTTCCTTCTTAAAGTTTTGCACAGGGAGATTGGAAGAGGATAAAAGGTATTTCACTGCTGTTTTCATTCACATCAGCATTGCTCCAGTAATAGAGGACACTGCATCCCCCAACTCCAGCTGTGTCCTTCCTTTGTCCCTGGTGGCTGAGCACCAGCTAGAAAGCATCCCACCCAGAGGTCAGACTATCAGCCATGTGGGGTCCCCTCTGAGCTCCTTAGATTCTTCTCTTCTTGTTCCCCTACCTCTAGGGGTGGCAGCTGTTTCCTGCATAGATTACCTCAGTATATACTTTATTCTTCTTTCAGTCTTCCAACACCTGGAATGAAATGTTCTGAAATACCCCACACATTTTCTAGGCACTGATTGGTACAAAGGAAAGAAAATATGTATCCTTATCAAAAATTACTCCTAGAACATTGCTAAACAACAATCTGGACTTCTTATGTTCTCAATAAAGAAGTGATTCTAAGCCCAGTTTTAGAAGACCACCATTAGAGTTTCTGTTTTCATAGACTGATGAAGTGTAGTACAAAATCTTCAGTTTCAAATCATTAAAAAATTAAAGAGGGGCTGGGGTTGTGGCTCAGCAGTAGAACGCTCGCCTAGCACGCGCACAGCCCGGGTTCGATCCTCAGCACCACATAAAAAATAAACGCATTGTGTACAACTAAAGCAAATAAATAAAATTTTTTAAAAAATTAAAGAGCCAGGTGTGGTGATGCATGCCTGTAATCCCAGCACTTGGGAGGCTGAAGCAGGAAGATTGTCAAGTTCAAAGCCAGCCTCAGCAATAGCGAGGCACTTAGCAACTCAGTGAGACCCTGTCTCTAATAAAATACAAAAAAGGGCTGGGGATGTTGGCTCAGTGGTCAAGTACCCCTGAGTTCAATCCCCAGTACCAATAAAGAAAAAAGAAAAAAAAAATTAAAGAGTATAAAATCACTCACAAAGACAGAAATGCGTGAGAAGTGAGTACAGACATAAAAGGAGAGAACAAACTTTTATCCAAAAATTTTAAACATTTATGGATAAACATAAAACCCTTAAAACTTATAGACTGTTTATTTCTGGAATTTTCCATTTAATATTTTCAGACCATAACTAAAACCATGGAATATAACTATAACTAATAACCATGGATAAGGGGAGACTACTGTATATAGGTCTATGTATATGTACTGAAAATAAGGAATAGATACTGACTATAATTTCCAGCAGTGGCTAGAAGTGATTTAGAGTTATTTATTATTATACATGGGACCTATTATGTAGGTTCATACCATCTCATACCTGCTTCAATCCTGATCCTCACTGCTCTAGCAGGATGATTAAGAAGAGACTTTAGAGTCACAATACAGAATTTGAATCCCTGCTCTGCCACTTACTGGCACCTTTTCATTGGGCTTCTGTGCCTTAGTTAAAACAGAGGAGAGTAACAGTATCCACTTCATAGAATTATTATAAAGATCAAATGAGCTACAATTTGTAACAGGGCTTAAAATGGGACATGGCACACAGAGAGTGCTATACAAGTGTAGTTTATCAGAATAGTATTCACATACAAAGACAGGTAAAGTATGGAAATGCCAAAAGTTACATGATTTTTTTTTTATACTGGAAGAAAAAAATGCTTACAGAAAAAAATGCACACAGGGAGTTTTGACTATACAAAGATGTCTATCAGAAAACAGTTCTTGATCTTTTCTGAATCATACACCCTTTTGAGGATGAGTAAAAGCTACATGGCTTTTCCCTGGAAAAATACATATACATAATGAGTTTTCCAAAATATTTCAATGCTCTTTAACTCAAATCAAATGACATACAGACCATTTCATGATGGTATTGTTATAACAAATACGAAACACTAGAGGGTGCCACAACCAAAGCAAAAAAATGTGAAGACAGCATGAGGAATTTAAGGTTGCCTCACATTCATCAACTGGAACAAACAAAAAAGTTAGGTGAATCTACTTCACTAAATGTTTTAAAATGTCAACTTATACTTTCTAGATTAGCAACACCCAACGGAACTTTCTGCAATGATGGAAATGTTCTAAATTGGCACTGTCCAAAACAGTAGGCACTGACTACACTGAAATGTGACTACTGTGACTAAAGAATTAAAATTTTAATTCTATTCAATTTTATATCTAATTAATTTACATGTGGCTTGTGGCTACTACCATACTCAGTGCAGTTCTATGTTCTGTTTTTGTTTTTAAATGACTTTTTTAATCTTTATTTTTTAGCTGTAGTTGGACACAATACCTTTATTTTAATTATTTATTTTTATGTGGTACTGAGGATCGAACCCAGGACCCCGCATGTGTGAGGCAAGCGCTCTATCGCTGAGCCACAACCCCAGCCCCTTTAAATGACTTCTAATCACAGACCACTACATATGGTTGTTACTAGGAATTTCTAAAAGAGGAGATTCATAGAATAATTCAGGCCAATCTGTCTTTCATGCTAATTCAATATTTCAGAGATAAAGATTCTCTGTGCCTCCTCCCCACCTTGCAGGTGTACAGAATACAAAAAAATAAAGCTTTTTTCTACTCTTCACTGAATATTCTACCTACTGAATTCCCTGTTATTTTATTCAAACATATTCTTAAGCCCCTGGGTTATGAAAGCTTTTGAAAAAAAGTGCATATTGAAAGACTGAATCAATAAATTAAATATGTAGGCTTTGCTATTTAAAAAAGAACAAATCCTATTATAGCGAGAGCAAACTGCCAAGGGCTAAGGGAGCACTATGAAGACTGCCAGGAAGTGGGGTGGGATCCTGAAAGGGAAGACAAGAGTCTTTAGGCTCTGGAATGAAAGAAGGGGATTGCAGGCAGAGGCAAGAGCCTACAAAAGCACATGGCATGGCAAGGAGGCATCAATGAACACTTAAACTGCAGATACAGGGAGAATCTGGGGCCAAAGGAACCCGGCTCTCAGCTGCCTCTGCACCCGATTCTTTCTTTACACTGCAACTTCATCTGCTAAAAACAAAGCTAACACTGACCCACCTATCAAAGAGAAAAGCACATGGAACAGCACATGGTGGTTTATAACCCAGTGTCTGGCACAGTGCCTTGAATGGAGTAGGTACCTAATAAATGTTGGTGACTATTATAAAAAGGATTTGAAAATGCATTCCAAACGTTTAGGTGCTTATTAAGCAGTTACAAATATCAATTAAAAAACAGGTGACTTGACAAAATTATACCTGGTTTAGAAACACAGTGGATGGGAAGTATGATATGCCCAAGCAGTTGTGATTGGGTCAGAATGCAGCTGGCCTGGCCCTTACTACAGAATAATCGTTTATCCACAGCTGCTCCCAAATTACCAAAAAATCAAATAAGTACTTGTCATGTGATAGCAGGATTAGAGGCTGCCTCAATTTCCATTAAGGAGAAATAACATAAATTGCCACAAATCCCGCCCCTCAGTCTGAGATCAGCACAAAGGACACTTTTCATTCAGACCCTGAAAACTGTGAAACACAGCATTGTTGCCTGGCTGCTTCTATGGAGGGCCTCAATTCTGCTGGTTCTGTCACTACACAACTGACATTCACTGAAAGCTGTTTCCTAGCTTCTGCAGAACAATTCAATGCATGATTTTTCTTTTGAGATAACTGAACTAAGGACTTGCTTCTGCATAAAATTATAAGTGCCAATGACATAGATCTAGGAATCTCTGAAATTCAATCTTATTCATTCAACACATCTTTACTGAATTCTTATCAGGTACTCCTATATTATTTTAGCATGAGTTTCCAACTCTCACTTTATATCTTATGTTCAAAAAACATGCATTCATTCTTAAGGAAGTGACACATGCTTTTTTTATGACGGGGGAGGTTATTGAGAAAATACAGGTGTGAGAAAACAGAAACTCAAACCACCACCACCATTACAAGTTAACAATTTGGTGTATATGCTTCTAGCATCCACCTACCATTCCTACTCCAGTTTCTCATACAGTTGGTTTTGTTTTGATGCTTTTAAACAAAAGACAGTTTATACTGTACAAACTGCTTATAAGTATTTTTCATTTAATATAGAGTAAAATTTACCATTACTTCAAAAATGTTTACAGAGCATTCTCTGTATTTTCCTAATTCCCTAAAGTCAGTCATTTAGATTGTTTCCAATTTTTCACTATTATGAAAAACACTGTTATAATTCTGATATTCAATAAATATGTACTGGATAAATGAGTAAACAAGAATTTTTTAAAATATTTATTTATTTGCTTTAGTTGTACACAATGCGTTTATTTGTATGTGGTGCTGAGGATCGAACCCGGGCCGCACACGCGCTAGGCGAGCGCTCTACCGCTGAGCCACAATCCCAGCCCCAACAAGAATTTTTTTAAGCCAAGTTTTAAGCACATAACATTTTTTTTTTTTTTTAATCTTGAAAGGACATAAAACTGTTGAGTAATCATGCAGTTATCATTCTGGACATGCTCTTACTGCAGGTACAGAAAGGTCATGTTGTAAAAACAATAATCCAAACATAATGATACACAGAGAGTACCTGATGTTAGAGGATGGAATAAAAAATATTAACCTATTAACCTTGATTTTTTAAAAAACTTTTTTATAACTTTATTTTGTTTTATTTATTTTTATGTGGTGCTGAGGATCAAACCAGTGCCTCACATGTATGAGACAAGCGCTCTGCCACTGAGCCAAAACCCCAGCCCAACCTATTAACCTTAATTTTATAATTAAATATATATTTAAAAGCAAAGTATGGCTAGGTGCTACAGTCTCTGCAGCACAAGAGGATCACTTGAGCCCAAAAGATAGAGGCCATCCTGGGCAACATAGTGAGACCCAAAGAAAGGAAGGAAAGAAGAAAGAAAGAAAAAAAAGCTGTTAGAAGGTGGAATATAGAAAGAAGGGAAGTGTTTGGGCATAAAACCCCATTTCCCAAAATGGCAAGCTAAGAAACCCTACAAAAATTGATGAATTAAAAAAAAAAAAAAAAAAAAAAAAAAAAAAGCTTACCTTTTGAAATTATAGATAATTAGCAAGTAACTTTCAAAATAATACCAAATAATGATAGATGAAGAGAGGATAGAAAAAAATTAAATTCTTATTTTTCATGTTAAAAAAAGCCAAAAATATTGCCTAAAGTTGATAAATGAATAGAAATTTAAACACATTATTTAGCCTTATGGAAGTCATCACAGAGAAGCTAAAGACAAATGGGAAACCAAAGGCTATGTCTGGACAATGGGGCTAGGAATGGAAGGAAAAGAGAGACAAGAGACTTAAGGGTATTAATCCTAAACTCTTCATGGCTATTTGATTTGTCAGGGTATACAAAAACTGGCTGAAAAATCTGTAACTATTCACTTTGCCTCTGTGGCCCTCTTACCTTGATAAATGGTCAGATCCAACCGGCCACAGGGCATTCCTTTACCCAATGCAGACCTAAAATACCTAAAACCTTGGAGATCACTTACTCTGAGCTTCTCATTTTACAGATTAAATTATGAGTTGATGGCAAAACTCAAATCCATATCTCCTGCTTCCAACTCAAGTGTTCCATCTGTTCCATCAGAAACTCACCCTTTTAATTGGAGTAGTCTCTAAGCTTCATTTGCTTGGGCTCCTTAACTACTATCGTACACTATCATGTATGTATATTCAAGCCAAATTCTGGTTTTCCTGGGGGTCCAGTGAATTTGTGTTATAAAATGATATGCATATTGAATTAAAGTGATTGTTCAAACTGCACCTGCAGTCACTCATTGTGGTACCTCTAACATACCTCCTGCTCCTCTCACCTTCAACCTCTTCACCACTGCTGTAAGGGGATAGAGCTACTTTGAGGACTGGTGCCTGCAAACTGAAAGGCCTGATAGCATGCTTCTAAGCCACAGAAATAAATGCAATTCATAAAGTTTCCAAAGAATTCCTCTGTGAGCACCCTGTCAACTGATTTCATATTCTTCTTCACAAATATTAAATGATTTCACTATGTATCCACTCCCAATTTCAGTAGATGGAACAAAATTGTTTAAATAAAAAAAATGGTGGGCTGGGGTTGTGGCTCAGCGGCAGAGCGCTCGCCTTGCACGTGTGCGGCCCGGGTTCGATCCTCAGCGCCACGTAAACATAAATGCATTGCATTGTGTACAACTAAAGCAAATAAATAAATATATTTAAAAAAAAAAAAAAAATGGTGCCGGGCTTGGTGGCGCACGCCTGTGATCCCAGCACTTTGGGAGGCTGAGACAGGAGGATCACGAGTTCAAAGCCAGCCTCAGCAGTGGCGAGGCACTTAGCAACTCAGTGAGACCCTGTCTCTAATAAAATACAAAAAAGGGCTGGGGATGTGACCCAGTGGTCCAGTACCCCTGAGTTCAAGTCCCCGGCACCATTAAAAAAAAAAAAAAAAAAAAAAAAAGGGCTGGGGATGTGGCCCAGAGGTTAAGTGCCCCTGAGTTCAATCACACACACACACACACACACACACACACACACACACAAAAGGTGGTAGTGGGGGCTGGGGTTGTGGCTCAGTGGTAGAGCGCTTGCCTAGCACATGGGAGGCACTAAGTTCAAGGTCAGCACCACACATTAATTAATTAATTAATAAAATAAAGGTATTGTGTCCATTTATAACTAAAAAACAATTTTTAAAATGGTGGTGGTGGCACAAGGGGCTGACTTTTTTAGGAAAAGGGAACTGGGCATACAATTTTTGTTTGTAATCATTATACTACTTTTTTTAAATTATTTTTTTAATTTTAAAGTATGAAAGTCCCTATAGATTATTATTTATATAACTTCAGGAGCAAGGAAACACAAATTAACATGTAAAAATGGGAGCTAGGCCAATCACTAGAAATCAAGTATACATAAAAGTATGAAGATCTAATGACAAAACTACAACATCTACTGTATTTTCCACAAATTGTACACAATTTATGAACAGTGCACTCATTGTCTCACTAATCTAAAATAAACATACTGAATGTTTTAAAGCATGCTTTCTCACACATGAGCTGGGTATAACATCTGTGGGGCAACAACAGCAGCATTGCTTGATAAGAGACAGACTGAGCAGCCAGCCTATCACTCATTTCTTGGTTTACTTCCACTGTCTTACCCTTTTTTTTTTTTTCTTCTTTTTTTTTTTAGGTACTGGGGATTGAACTCAGGGGCACTCTACCACTGGGCCACATCCCCAGCCCTTTTTTGTATTTTTTATTAGAGACAGGGTCTCACTGAATTGCTAAGTGCCTGGCCATTGCTGAGGCTGGCTTTGAATTCGTGATCCCCCTGCCTCAGCCTCCCAAGTGCTGGGATTACAGGCGTGCACCACCGCGTCCAGCTGTCTTACCCTCTTTGATCCACTGTGAAACTGAGGACTAAGAATCCATCTAAGTTTGGTGGTGACAATACGAACTGAGGCTTTTTAAAAAATCAAATAACACATATAAAAGCACTTTATAATGGAAACATGCTATAGAAACATAAGGCAATATTTTGTCTCACAGAGGCAAGCAAGAGAAGCAAAGGAACAAACAACTGCTGCGTACATTCATTAAACTATCCATATCCAGCATCAAAGTGCCACATGTTCAGGCAGTGTAATGGTTAATTTGTATTGCCAACTTGATTGGATTAAGAGATGGCTGAAGATTAAGAGGCTTCTGGGTATGTCAATGAGGGTGTGTCTAGGAATGATTGACATATGGGATAACAAAGTGGAGACCCTCCCTAAGTGTGGGCAGCAACTTCCAATAGGTTGGTGGCTTTGATGGAATAAAACTTGGAACAACAAGGAAGCAGCAGCAGATGCAAACTTAATTCTTCTTCAACGGGTTCTTGATTACTGTTGCAATCACCTGAGGTCATCAGAGCAGACTCTGCCAGTGATTCTCCAGGGTAGCACCACTGATCCCTCCTGTTCTGAAGCTTTAGCCTTTTGGACTGTGCAGCTACTGGTTCCTGCCTGCAGATGGCTATTGTGGACTATCCAGCTTCTGGTTGTATAAGCCAACCTAATAAATCCCATTTTTATGATCATACTTCCTGTTGATTCTGTTCCTCTAGAGAACCCTGACTAATTCATGCAGGAAGCTCCTGGTCTGATCAAAGACATACCATGTGAACTAAAGCATCAAAATGGCAGCCTGCAGAATGCAGAAGGCCCTCATACGTGTTTTGCTTGGCCTGCAATAGTTTTTTTGTTTGGTCATTGTTTAAATGTAAATGAATAGTCAAACATTTAAAAATAAGAATATAAAATTCCAGATTTTTGGCTTTTTCTCAAAAAATCAGGAAGGTTGGGTATATCAGGAAGCAATACTGTACATAAAGCTCTGTTCTGTAGACTTCTTGGATTAAAAAAATATATGTATAGTTCTGGGAGCTGGGGAGTGGTAGAGTACTTACCTAGCATGTGCATTTGGGGGCAGGGGGAGATAAAAGAAAACAATTCTGCCATTTGTTAGCTGTGTATCATTTAACCTCCCTGTGTACCTCACATTCTCTATTTGTAAAAAGGTGATAATGTATTGATGCCTTCCTTATAATGTATTAAATGAAATGAAGTAAAGCACTCAGCAGAGAAAATAATAAATAAATAAATAAATGCTAACCATCATCAATAAATGCTAACCATTATTATTATCATTTCAGCCTGGCAACAACTGACTGCAAAAGGGAGCAGACCCTGCTTGCTCCTTATCAACCAGCAAGTTCTCTTCAGGATGTTCACTCCTGGGCTGCCCTACTCATTTACAATGCCTGCCACTGTAACATCACCTGTCCACCTAACATCAGAGATTGCTACCCTAACAAAGATTTTGTAAGACAATATATAAATGCTAAGGAAGATAATGGAGGGAAGAGCAAGGCTCAAAGGAGAGGTCAGGTAAACAAATAATTCAACAAAATTTATTGGGACCTGGTTCTAGGACAGAGACACTGATGATGAGCAAGAACCTCAAGGAACTTTAAAAAAAAAATTTTTTTTTTTTTTTTTTTTTTTTTTTTTGGCAGGGTTGGGAATCAAACCCAGGACTCACACATGCTACACAAACTACCACTGAGCTACAGGAACTTACATTCTGATGGTGGGAGCCCATAACAATAAAAATATAAAAGAATAAATAAGATTTTCAGGAAGTAGCATGTGCTATGCAGAAGGTACCACAAAGCAATGTAATTAAAAAAAAAAAAAAAACTAAAAACAGCTGGGCGGGCTAGGCACATTTAATTTGCAACCTAAATGATAAAAAGCAACCATGTGAAGGGCTTGGGAGAAATGTTCTCCAGGCAAAAAGGACCACAAGAGTGTGGCTGGAGCACGGTGAAAAAGGGGAGGAAGTGGGAGATGGGGAGAGACAACATTGGAAAAATGATGTAAGGTTTTTAAGAAGGAGTCTGGATTTAATACTGGTCAGAAAAGATCTCTGGAGTAGCCATGTGAGAGGTGGAAGCATTCTGAGCAGAGGAAACAGTGCCACACATGAGCACAAAAAGCAGCAGCGGGTCGGGGGCGGAGTTGGGTGGTGGTGGCTTATGTGCTCTGAAAAGTAATATGCAGTTCCTCTGATAGCTCAGTGGTACCCAATATTATGAAGATCTCTTCCTAATGACACAAAAAGAACAAAAGAAAGTTAAAAAAAAAAAAAAAAAACTTGTACTGCAGGAAAGATTTCAAGACTTTTTGCAATAGGTGGACACTGTGGTGCCAGCCTATAATCCCAGCCAGTCGGGAGGCTGAGGCAAAAGGATCACAAGTTCAAGGCCAGCCTCAGCAACTCAGAGAGACCCTGTCTTTAAAAAAACAAAGGACTGGGTATGTTGCTCTGTGGTTAAGCATCCCTAGGTTCAATCCCCAGTATCCCCAAACCCTGTCCCAAAAAAAAAAAAAAAAAGACTGCTTGTAACCTTACAAGACAGTTGTACTTACTAAGAAAAAGAAATAATGAGAAGAGTATATTAAAAATAACTTGAGGGGCTGGGGTTGTGGCTCAGTGGAGAGCGCTCGCCTAGCACGTGCACGGCCCGGGTTCGATCCTCAGCACCATGTAAAAAAATAAAGGCATGTGTACAACTATAACAAATAAATAAATATTAAAAAAAAACTTGAAACTTAGCAGTGCTTTTGAGCGACAGCACCACCTATTCCACCTATAGACAACGCAGGTCACAAAAGCCCTCTGAATAACTCCCAGCCACCTTCATGGTTACAGGATGGAAACATTGCTAAGGATGAGTAGCTGCCTTGAGTTTTGCAAACACTCCAGCCGTGTGAAGAATGGCTTGGGAAGGATTGAGGCTAGAGACAGTCAAACTAGTCAAGTGACTAATTCAATGGTCCATGAGGAAGACTAACTGGGGCCTGAAGGAACACAAAGAAACTGAAAGCTCCAGGGAAGTGTTTATTTAGGTGGTGAAAACCCCAAAGGACTTAGTGAACTGGATGTGAACAGTAAGGAAAGGTTAAGTTCAGGATGACTCCTCCCTTCTGACTTTGGTTCATTAACCAGGCTACAAACAAGAAAAGCACAGGTTTGCATTGGAAGACAGTGCCTAGTGGTTCTTTACAGGAGCTGCACAGACCAACACCCAGATCTAGAACTTAAAGGGATGTCTGGATGTCTGGGATGCAGGTGTTAAGTATAGGACTCATCAACAGGAGTGGGTAATGAAAGCAGAGAGCATGAATAAAACTGACCAGAATAATATATAAAGTGTGACAATAACAGAAGCAAGGAAACTTGGGGAATATTCAAAAAGATAGATAGAAGGTGAGGGTATGATGAAATAGAGATGTCAGAAGGAAAAATGAAAAGCAGGAAACAGTGTCCTGAAGCCAAAAGAAGGGAGAGGTCAACAAGATTAAATGCAGTGAAAGAAGAAAAAGAGTTAAAATAATGACTTGCCAAGAGTTGTTCATTGATTCACTCAACACATACATGACAGTGAACAAAAATCATCCCTGACTTCTTGTATTTTATATCTGCCAGGAGGGAAATAACCATAAACATATCATCACATAGTCTTTTTAGGAGTAATAAGTGCCGAGGGAAAAAAATAATGAAGCAGTATTAGAGAGATAGGTATGCGAGGGCAGGGAAAGGTGCTGGTCAGAGAATGCCTTTCTGACAAGCCATCTGAGCTCAAATCTGCAGGAAGTGAGGGAGACAGCATGAAATACTAGGGCAAAGTGTTCTTGCAGGCAGCAAGAACATCACATGCCAAGACACTGAGGCAGGAGTGCACTTAAAGTGACAGAGGAACAGCAAAATGGACCTTGTGCCTGAAGGCACTAAGCTCTGAGAGGAGTAGCAGGTGAGGTCAGAGATGCTACCTAGAGTCAGGCTTGTAGGACCTAGAGGGTCACTTAAGATTGTTGGATTTTACCCAGAATGAGATGAGATGGGAAGTCTTCAGAAAGTTTTGAGCAGGGGAGAGATATGATCTGATTTACATTTTTAAAGGGTCACTTAGGGTGGTAGGTAAGAACAGACTAAAGGAGGGTGGAGAGTGGAAGCAGACACAAACTATAAAGCTACTGAAAGATGAGTATGGCTTGGACCATGGAGTTGCAGTAGAAGTAGTGAAAAGCACTTATATTTTACATGTTTGGAATACAGAAGATTTCCTAATGATTTGAATGAAAGGCTGAATGAAAAAGAGGAGTAAAGAATGACTCAAATAGTTTTTTATATGAGCAACAGGAAGAATATCCCTCATTTTCCAAGACAGGAATGACTGTCAGAAGAACAGCTGAGATGCCTACTAGATGACTGTATCTAAATGGAAATGCTGAGCAGGATGTGAATTGGCGGCTTATTTTTGTTTTGTTTTTCTTAGCTACTTTTAGGGAAAATTAATTTTTGGCCCTGTTTTAAAGAACACAGTTAAGAATTATACTGCTGGGCACAGTGGTGCACGCCTATAATCACAGCAGCTTGGGAAGCTGAGGCAGGATTGCAAGTTCAGAGCCAGCCTCAGCAACAGCAAGCTGCTACAAATCAGTGAAACCCTGTCTCTAAATAATACAAATAGGGCTGGTGATGTGGCTCAGTGGTTGAATGCCCTTGAGTTCAATCCCTGGAACACCCCTCCCCCACACAAAAAAAATTATACTTGTATTTTGAAAAATGTTAAGTTCAACATCATCTAGGGGGCTGGGGTCGTGGCTCAGCGGTAGAGCGCTCGTCTAGCACGTGTGCGGACTGGGTTCGATCCTCAGCACCACATAAAAATAAAGGCATTGTGTACAACTAAAGCAAATAAATAAATATTTTTAAAAAAACATCATCTAGGATCATCAATTTCTCAAATCAGTTATAGAACTATCACAGTTGCCAAACACAGTAGTGCATGCTTATAAACCCAGTGATTCTGGAGGCTGAGGCAGGAGGATTACAAATTTGAAGCCAGGCTCACCAACTAGACCCTGTTGCAAAAAAATAAGGTCTGGGGATGCAGCTTGGTGGTAAGGCACCCTGGGTTCAATGCCCAGTATCAGGATGCAGGGGGCACTGTTAACTTTTTTTAAGGTTAACAACACTAGATCACAATTACCTATTGTATCTGTTTATTATTTTCTTTAAAGATGTCAAGACAGTCCACAAAAACAAGGTAGCTACACAAATGTTGGAGAGATTAAAGAATGTGCTGTGTAAATTACCATAAAAATATTCCCCATCCTTCTTTCCTTCTTTTTTTCTGGGCAGGGGAAGAGAAGGTGTATTAGAGATTAAACCCAGGGGTGCTTTACCACTGAGCCACATCCTTAACCCTTTCTAATTTTTATTTTGACACAGGGTCTCACTAAATTGCTGAGGCTGGCTTCAAATTTGTAATCCTCCTGACTCAGCTCCAGAGTTGCTGGGATTATATATAGGTGTACACCACTGTGCCTAGTGTTCCCTTCCTTCTTTTTAAGAAATAGCTATAGTGTAAGCAGAAAAAAAAATGCCAGAACTTGGAGTTAACAATGCCTGCTTTTGATTTCTCATTGTTAAAGCTTAGGAAAATACATAAACTTTCTCTGAGCTTGTTTCATCTGTGAAACTGAGAATGATAATGCCTGTCTTATGGGGTAGTAATAGTAGTAACAGCTTACATTTATTAAGCCCTTACTATGTGCCAGGCACTTTTCTAAGTACTTTTACATATACAATCTCATGTAATATTTGCAACTCTGTGAGATATTATGATGATGACATTTGACACGGCAGTGAAGGCACACTGGAAGTGAATGGCAGAAAAAATTTAAGTCTTGGCAATATGCATGGTGCTTTATATTTTAAGATATTTTCACATTTTATTTTTCAAAGTTGGTATAGCACAGAATAAACAACAGACTAAACAACGTGAAATTGCTTTTTGTAGGTCCAAAATAAACACCAGCTATTTCAAATGGTTCAACCTTGACTATTGAGCTATACCACTTTAAATAAATGAAATGTGAGGGCTGGGGATGTAGCTCAATGGTAGAGCAGCTGCCTAGCATGTGAAAAGCCCTGAGTTTGATTCCCAGGACTGTAAAAAATAAAATAAAAAATAATTGAATAAAGGAAAGAAAGAATTGTGAAAATGTTTAATTGTAAAGTACTATGGAAGGTATTACTTTATGTAATAATACATGGAACTAGACTAAGAAGTATAAACAATTGTGAAACTGGAAGTGTTAAAGAGAACTGACAATAGAGAAATCCATTCAAATCACATATCAATTGATAATCAAGTCAATCAAAAAGACCGTTATACACCCAACCCACTGTTTCCATCTGCAGCCTTGGTACTTTAGAGGCTTAATCGTCTGATCAGTATGGAAACAATCTCAAACTGACATCATTTTCCCTATGGCACTCATCACACCAAGTATATAAATTTGTTTATTTATTATCTTCTTTCTCACCCCACTAGAAAGTAGACTCATGGTGGCAAAGATTTTTCTGTTTTTTTTTTTTTTTTTTTTTTTTTTGTGGTACCGGGGATTGAACTCAGGGGCACTTGACCACTGGGTCACATCCCCAGCCCTTTTTTGTATTTTATTTAGAGACAGGGTCTTACTGAGTTGCTAAGTGCCTCGCCATTGCTGAGGCTGGCTTTGAACTCGCGATCCTCCTGCCTCAGCCTCCCAAAGTGCTGGGATTACAGGCGTGCGCCACCGCGCCCGGCTGATTTTTCTGTTTTATACAGTGTTTTATCCCTAGTACCTAGAACTGTTCGAGGCTCACAATAAGCATTCATAGTCAAGTGTTGAATGACCAAGAAATTAGAAATCCTAAACTACTTGGACAAGAAAACAAATATATGATATACATGTGAAAACAAAGATAAATAGTACCTAAATATTTTTTAAAAAATATATTTTTTTGTAGTTGTAGATGGACAGAGTGCCTTTTTTTTTTTATTTTTATGTGGTGCTAAGGATCAAATCCAGTGTCTCACACATGCTAGGCAAGTGCTCCCCACTGAGCTACAGCCCCAGCCCCTAAATACTTTTATGCAAATAACAAACCTTTCTAAAGAATTTAAGATATAAATGGTTCCTACCCATAACATAAACACTCCGAAAAGTATCAGACATCTAAATTTGAACTGTACCCATTCAAAAAAAGTAAAATCTCCACATCTACTTTGTAACTCATTAAAATAAACTACTTTGAATTATTTAAACAATATTAAATTTAGGATAGTGGGGGGGGCATGTGCTCATACCCACACCCACATTTTTTTATTTTTAATTTCTTTTCAAGAAAAATCACATTACAATTCCAGATAAGGAAGAGAAAAATAAAAAAGCACACATTTCAAGACTGAAAGGAATGAAGTTTAGGAATGTAAAACTAAAACAACTTCACCAAAAATTAGGAGCAACATCTCCATTTTAGAATTTGTTTAACCTATAAAAGAGATCTCTCTAAACTCAGAGGCATAGGTTGCTAAAATGTTACCCTAGGTTTCTAAAGAAACTAAAACTGCCTAAATTCATTACAACACTGTATTTCCTTTTTTAAAAAATTGCCATAACTGTTTTATCTGTTTAGAATATGTATTTTAAAAAGTGTAGAGCACTGTACAAGGGAAATAAGTATCCTATGGGGATAAAAAATATTTTTCTCATTACCATTTTCTCAATGTGATCTTTGATGAAATTCTTAAAAACAGAAGGGGAAAAAGAGACCATCAAATATAATTTGCCATATACATTTATCAGCAGCCGCTTGGGCCTGGCCACAATGGGCATCCTGCAGCTGGCTGTCAAAAAACCAAAAGCTGCTTGTCACCCACCTTCCTGGTCTCTTAGAACTAAGCTCACTTGGGTCAAAACAAAATCAACTGCCTTTCTCACCAGCAGTAATATGCTAGAATAAATGTGTCATGGATAATTCCAGTTGCCAAGATTTTGTTCTTCAAAAAAGACTTGTAACTACTAAAGGGGACATTAAATTAGAGCTATTGCCTAAAGAATATCTCCATCTGTAGCTTGCCTGGGATAACATTTACTGGGGCTTAGTGTTTACTAAAACCAGAGGAAAGGGAAGAAACCGGAAAAAGCAACACGTATCACAATCCCCCCCAAAGAGTGAACACCTGAAAAACACAATTCGTGTGCCATTACCAATGCGTAAATAAAACTAGGGTTATGCTTTATAACAGATTCCCTGTGTTGTCTTAGTAAAGTTACAAATTATTAAAACAGAAGACGACTATAGAAGTCTTTTTTTAAATATTTATTTGTTTTAGTTGTACACAATGTCTTTTTACGTGGTGCTGAGGATTGAACCCGGGCTGTGCACATGTTAGGCAAGCACTCTACCACTGAGCCACAACCCCAGCCCCTGACTATAGAAGTCTTAAAGGATAACGTTGACTTGTGCATATTGACATAGAAAAATATCCACAATATATTAGAAAATGGAAAAACCAATGATAAAATCTGCTAGAATGAGTATGGTCTTTTTTTCTTTTTAAGTATGGATATGACTATGAACAAAAAAATAATAATTTAGAAAGATACACAGAAACTGTTAAGAATGCTTTTCTTTGTCTGTGTAGAATAGAATTATGGATTATAAAGAGGCTTTTGCTATTTTATAAGATTTCTTTCTTACTTTAAAATACTAAGTATGTAGCTGGGCGTGGTGGCGCACACCTGTAATCCCAGCACTTGGGAGGCTGAGGCAGGAGGATCACGAGTTCAAAGCCAGCCTCAGCAATGGCGAGGCACTTAGCAACTCAGTGAGACCCTGTCTCTAATAAAATACAAAAAAGGGGGCTGGGGTTGTGGCTCAGTGGTAGAGCGCTCGCCTAGCAAGTGCACGGCCCAGGTTCGATCCTCAGCACCACGTAAAAATAAATGCATTGTGTACAACTAAAAGCAAATAAATAAATATTTTAAAAAATACAAAAAAGGGCTGGGGATGTAGCCCAGTGGTCGAGTGCCCCTGAGTTCAATCCCCAGTACACAAAATAAATAAATAAATAATTAATTAAAAAAAAAAATATATATATATATATATATATACTAAGTATGTAATTACTTTCTTAATAGTGACTATTCCAGGTTTGGGAAAGAAAAAAAAAATTATAAACCCTTCTCTTCATCTAGTGAAAAATCTGAGGCCTCCACAAAAAGGGAGTCAGAAACATACTGACCTTCAAAGCTGCCCAATGTCCTCTGGGAACCAATTTCTTTCTCTCCCTTTTTTTTCTTCTTAAACAAAGTTCTTTCTTTAAATAGAATCCTCTATGGAACCTCAAAAATATAAAAGTGGAACTTCTCCTGTAAAGCGGGGTATGGGGTCTATGGAGAGCAACGACTTCCTTACCCCCTGCAATACTGCTGAGACTCCCTAGAAGACCACAAAGCACACCTGACAATTAAGTACTTCTTTGTGCAGTTGGGAAACTGGGTCCCAGCTTATTAAGACCTCTGTCTTACTGACTAGTCTAAAGTTATTTTATCTTAGGAATTATAAATACCTGAGGTCTTGGAGCTTTTCACAGACATACAAAAAGTTTAGAGAAAAGTATGGATATGACTATGAAAAAAAGTATGGATATGACTATGAAAGCGCACATGAATTGGCTCCAAAATATCAAAATACTGCATAATTAAAATAAAAACTATTAAATGTCAAAAAAATAAAGAATCATAATGGTTTTTAAAGTTCAACGTGATTCAAGCATATCACATTCTTTGGTGGCTTTGCAGATGTATATTTTTCTATTATCTGAGTTCATGTTTAGCCAAATGTATCCATTGAAATAATGAAATCAGCCACTGAGAAAAGCAGATGGAAGAAAACCAGTACCAAGGGGCAGTTTTGCTAAGGTATGTTGCCCAAGTAGACAGGTAACTAGACAGGTAACTAGTAAAGTCTATCCTTAGGGGTAAAATCAATTCCAAAAAGGCTCCAATAGCCTAGAATAATATGAACATCTAGCATGATTTGGCGGAGAGAGGGGGGAGTAAAGGGGATTGAACCCAGGGTTGCTTAACCACTGAGCCATATGCCCAGCTCTTTTTTATTTTTAGATAGGGTCTTGCTAAGTTGCTGAGACTGGCCTCAAAATTGTGATCCTCCAGCCTCAGCCTTCTGAGTTGCTGGAATTACATGTGTGCTATCATGCCTGGCTCATAATTTTTTTCTCCCTGGCGCTGGGGATCAAACCCACGTCCTTGAGCACAACTAGGCAAGTGTTTTACTACTGAAACTCTGGATAAATTTTAATAGATATGAACATATCATTCTGAACATATTCTGAACTTTGATCTCTGCAGAAAATATAGATGATGAGCTTATGTCATCATCACAGAAGGAAAAAAATCAGGGGCACTGATTTACACTAAACTTAGTATGGAAAGGAGCATTACAAGCAACATACACAAAATGTGGATAATAACCAACCTGTATTTACTGCTGAGTACTATACTTTTCAAGGATGTAGAAAAACCCCATTATATTTCATTGGGACTATGAAAAGGCCCAGTATTATAAGGAATAGTTGGAAAAACAGAAACGTTTTAAATCTAGAGAAGAAAAGACTTCTCCTGAAAAGGATCACTTTCATTAAAATACAAGGGGCTGGGGTTGTGGCTCTGCGGTAGAGCGCTCGCCTAGCATGTGCACGGCCTGGATTAGATCCTCAGCACCACATAATAATAAATAAAAGCCGGGCGCGGTGGCGCACGCCTGTAATCCCAGCACTTTGGGAGGCTGAGGCAGGAGGATCGCGAGTTCAAAGCCAGCCTCAGCAATGCCGAGGCACTTAGCAACTCAGTGAGACCCTGTCTCTAATAAAATACAAAAAAGGGCTGGGGATGTGGCCCAGTGGTCGAGTGCCCCTGAGTTCAATCCCCGGTACTAAAAAAAAATAAATAAATAAATAAATAAATAAATAAAAAAAAAAAATAATATATATATATATATATACTAAGTATGTAATTACTTTCTTAATAGTGACTATTCCAGGTTTGGGAAAGAAAAAAAAAATTATAAACCCTTCTCTTCATCTAGTGAAAAATCTGAGGCCTCCACAAAAAGGGAGTCAGAAACATACTGACCTTCAAAGCTGCCCAATGTCCTCTGGGAACCAATTTCTTTCTCTCCCTTTTTTTCTTCTTAAACAAAGTTCTTTCTTTAAATAGAATCCTCTATGGAACCTCAAAAATATAAAAGTGGAACTTCTCCTGTAAAGCGGGGTATGGGGTCTATGGAGAGCAACGACTTCCTTACCCCCTGCAATACTGCTGAGACTCCCTAGAAGACCACAAAGCACACCTGACAATTAAGTACTTCTTTGTGCAGTTGGGAAACTGGGTCCCAGCTTATTAAGACCTCTGTCTTACTGACTAGTCTAAAGTTATTTTATCTTAGGAATTATAAATACCTGAGGTCTTGGAGCTTTTCACAGACATACAAAAAGTTTAGAGAAAAGTATGGATATGACTATGAAAAAAAGTATGGATATGACTATGAAAGCGCACATGAATTGGCTCCAAAATATCAAAATACTGCATAATTAAAATAAAAACTATTAAATGTCAAAAAAATAAAGAATCATAATGGTTTTTAAAGTTCAACGTGATTCAAGCATATCACATTCTTTGGTGGCTTTGCAGATGTATATTTTTCTATTATCTGAGTTCATGTTTAGCCAAATGTATCCATTGAAATAATGAAATCAGCCACTGAGAAAAGCAGATGGAAGAAAACCAGTACCAAGGGGCAGTTTTGCTAAGGTATGTTGCCCAAGTAGACAGGTAACTAGACAGGTAACTAGTAAAGTCTATCCTTAGGGGTAAAATCAATTCCAAAAAGGCTCCAATAGCCTAGAATAATATGAACATCTAGCATGATTTGGCGGAGAGAGGGGGGAGTAAAGGGGATTGAACCCAGGGTTGCTTAACCACTGAGCCATATGCCCAGCTCTTTTTTATTTTTAGATAGGGTCTTGCTAAGTTGCTGAGACTGGCCTCAAAATTGTGATCCTCCAGCCTCAGCCTTCTGAGTTGCTGGAATTACATGTGTGCTATCATGCCTGGCTCATAATTTTTTTCTCCCTGGCGCTGGGGATCAAACCCACGTCTTGAGCACAACTAGGCAAGTGTTTTACTACTGAAACTCTGGATAAATTTTAATAGATATGAACATATCATTCTGAACATATTCTGAACTTTGATCTCTGCAGAAAATATAGATGATGAGCTTATGTCATCATCACAGAAGGAAAAAAATCAGGGGCACTGATTTACACTAAACTTAGTATGGAAAGGAGCATTACAAGCAACATACACAAAATGTGGATAATAACCAACCTGTATTTACTGCTGAGTACTATACTTTTCAAGGATGTAGAAAAACCCCATTATATTTCATTGGGACTATGAAAAGGCCCAGTATTATAAGGAATAGTTGGAAAAACAGAAACGTTTAAATCTAGAGAAGAAAAGACTTCTCCTGAAAAGGATCACTTTCATTAAAATACAAGGGGGCTGGGGTTGTGGCTCTGCGGTAGAGCGCTCGCCTAGCATGTGCACGGCCTGGATTAGATCCTCAGCACCACATAATAATAAATAAAAGCCGGGCGCGGTGGCGCACGCCTGTAATCCCAGCACTTTGGGAGGCTGAGGCAGGAGGATCGCGAGTTCAAAGCCAGCCTCAGCAATGCCGAGGCACTTAGCAACTCAGTGAGACCCTGTCTCTAATAAAATACAAAAAAGGGCTGGGGATGTGGCCCAGTGGTCGAGTGCCCCTGAGTTCAATCCCCGGTACCACAAAAAATAAATAAATAAATAAATAAATAAATAAAAATAAAGGCATGTGTACAACTAAAAAATAAATATTTTTTTAAAGTCTTAAAAAATACTACTACAAGGAAAAGGAAGTAGACAGTTTGGGACCCTAATAAAAGAAATGGGTGAGAAGTTAAGGTGGGGCAGAATTCTGACCAACAGAGTATTTTTCTAACCGGAGTGTGAAGACATGGCGAGTTGTCAGGAAGCAGCGAATTAGTTCTCCCACCACTACATGTCTTCGTGCAAATACCAGACAACCACTCTGGGGCACTGGAGATGAGGCTCTTGCACGCATCCTGGCTCCAACTAGCATACACAAAGGTAGCAAAAACAGATTTCATTCCAGGAGATTCTGAACCATGAGATCCACAAGCATATAACAGAAAGAAAAACTGGCTCAGGTCATTTGGCCATAATTCTACAACAATTAGGGGTATGGACAAATATACCCACAAAAGGAATTATACAAATAGCATTAAACTAACCTTAAATAAAGCTGAAAGGTTAGAGAAATGTAGGAAAAAAACCCTCTCCTATCATAGTCTTAAAACATTTTATACAGTTTACTACTAACAAATTACAAAGGAAAGCAGGTTTTGTTAACACCACTCCCTTATTTCTATCTCTGAAGATTACATATAGTGAAACTAATAATCTAATGTGTTACTTAATGCTGCAATCTCAACCATATCTACAACACAGCCAAGAGAAAATTGGAAAGGACTTTATAGTTTTGTCTTACTTTGCCTTTTAAATGTGTACATTATTCCAACAATTGTAGACCTGTTTTCTAAAGCAGGAGAAACGGTAAAGAGTAGAAGCAATATGGAAGAAGGAAAAGATAGACAAATACAAGATAAAGCAGACAAGAACAAAATACAACCCACCAGTATTACTTATGTAGGGAATACTAGTCCTACTAACCTCAATTGCTTGGAAGGACAACATCCTATCACAAGGCAAGCATTCCTTTACGTACCTGAAAAATGTGTTTTTGAAAAGCATGTGCAAGCTAAAAGTGCATGTCAGCCATTCTGAAAGGCAGTTGGGCAGTTTTGTACAAAACTAAATATATTCTTATCACATGATCCAGCAATTGCACTCCTTGGTATTTACCCAAATGAGTTGAAACTTTATATCCACACAAAAACCAACACACAAATATTCAAAGCAACTTTATTCACAATTGCAAAAAATTAAAACAAAAACTTAGAAGCAACCAAGATGTCCTTCAGTAGGTAAATGGATAAACCATAGTACGTCCATACAATGGAGTATTACATTCAGCACTAAAAAGAAATAAGCTATCAAGCCATGAAAAGACATAGAAGAAACTTACATGCATATTATTAAGAGAAAGAAGTCAATCTGAAATGGTTACATATATGATTCCAACTACATGACATTTTAGAAAAGGCAAAACTATGGAGACAGTAACAAGATCAGTGGCTGCTAAGGGTTTTCGAGTAAGGAGGGAAGGAGAGTATAGGAGATTTTTAGGGTAGTGAAACCATTCTGTATGATACTGTAACAGATGATAGATATATCAATATACATTTGTCAAAACCCACAGACAGCAACACAAAGAAAGAACTCCAATGTAAACTATGAATTTTAGTTAATATTGGCTAATTGACTGTAACAAATTTACATTCAAGTAAGATGTTAAGGGAAACTGGGGATACCGGGGAATAGATGGGAACTCTCCATATTTTCCACCCAAATTTTTCTATAAATCTAAAACTGCTTTAAAAAATAAAGTATACTAAGTTAAAAAAAAAATTTCCCTTTTTTTAATGTTCCCATTAGAAATCATAGTAAAAGTGGGGTAGAGGGTTTTTCCAACTGCAGTCAGGAACTCTTCCAATAATTTCATCATGATGCAGAATATTTTTAGTTATATAGTGTTATCATTTATATATAATAGTTTACACATAAGTATATTCTTAAAACACAGTTTACATATAATGTGTACATTATTTAGTTAATAATTATATAATGTTTAACACATGCACATAAAGGATGTGCTGGCGGGAAGAGACTGAAGAGATCAGGAGGGTGGGTCAGCTTCATCCAATGAAGAGACAAGGCTGCTGGTGGCCTTTCCCACTATGCCACTGGTGAGATCTGCCTTTAGATTTTACCATGCTCTTCAAACTCCCTCCTTGCAGTAGCATGGAATGCTGATAAAGATCTAACTAAAGGTGCACAGGAGGCTAAAAGAAGTCTCAATAGAATTCAGTCATCAGTGCTTTTCATGGTGATGTTGAGTTGTGAAGATAAAATTATAAGTAGTACATAGTATTTATGGTTTAAACAGTATAGTGATACTCATCATAGGATTCTTTTCCAATTTTTTTCCATTAAAAAATGGTTAAAAACAAAATAGTTCTTAATGTTTAAAGAGGTAAGTGTCATCTACTTGGTAAATATGCTTATCAGAAAAATCTAATTTTTAAGACACGCTAAACAACATGACCCAACTCTTCCCAGATGCCACCTATATAGTGCTTCTCTACTAAGAAATAAACCATCGATACCTGGTATAGACAAAAAGTCACTATGTATATCTGCTATGTAGTATTCATCCATTTTCTTTCCTTTTCAACTAGGTAACAACTAAACTGGGATTACAGCCTTTTCTCTCTCTCTTTTTTTTTTTTTTTGGTACCGGGGATTGAGCTTGGGGGCACTTGATCACTGGGCCACATCCCCAGCCCTTTTTTGTATTTTATTAGAGACAGGGTCTCACTGAGTTGCTAAGTGCCTCACCATTGCTGAGGCTGTCTTTGAACTCTCGATCCTCCTACTTCAGCCTCCCAAGTGCTAGGATTACAGACATGCACCACAATGCCCGGCTTGGATTACAGTCTTTATGTGACTGTTCTACAATTTTATGTAATCCATAAAACAGGATCCTTTTGATAGTAAAAGGTACCAAAAATATATACACATAAGTGTAAAATTGGGAAGTGAAGGAAAAAAATAAAAATATCAACTAATATTTCTGGGTGGTGGGTTTACAAATTTTTATCTTCCTACTTTATTTTTAAGATGCCTTACAAAACTATTATTTTCACATGCCATTATATATCAACAGCATTTAAAATGAGTATACTATAATTACATTTATCAATAAAGTTTATCCACTTATACAAAGTTTTAAGATATAAAACAATTTTTTTTTCTATGGATACACACATACATATACAGGAAAAGTTTGTAAAAATGCAGGGGAATAAAATATAGGTTGAGTATCTCTTGTTCAAAATGCTTGAGACCAGAAGTGCTTTGGATTTTGAAATATTTGCATATATATAATAAGATACCTTGGAAATGGGACCCAAGTCTAAATATGAAATTAATGTTTCATATTACCTTATACAAATAGCCTAAAGTTAATTTTATATTTTTGTAATGTGCCTGTGTTTTGATGGTGACATGAGATCAGATGTGGAATTTTTTCCACTTATAAAATCACATTGGTACTCAAAAGTTACAGATTTTGGAGCATTTCACATTTCAGATTTTGAATTAGGAATCCTTAATCTGTAACAAATTCAAGATAATGGGAAGGGAGAGGACAAAAATAAGAGAGGGGCAACCCAGCAGGCTTCCATGATTATATCTGTGATATATTCTAAGCTGGGTAGTAGGTATGTGGTATTTACTATATTGTTCCATATCATTTTTTATGCCTGACAAATTTTAAAAAATTATTAAAGCAGTAACTACTAGAGTTATACCAAAGTAGTAAGACTTAACCCTAATCTCTTCAAACTACTTAAATGGGATATGGAATTGGAAAAATTGGGGATAAATGTATATTTGATGATGAGAACATTCTTTGGAAATTTAAAGCAGGAAGCACATATATATTTACAAATAAATAGCAATCTAAAATCTATATTTAACAAAATAATCTGTAGCAAACATTCCAATTTGTGGCTTACATATAGAGCTCAAAATTAATCTGATAGGGGCTGGGGTTGTGGCTCAGTGGTAGAGAGCTCGCCTAGCACATGCGCGGCCCGGGTTCGATCTTCAGCACCACGTACAAATAAATGCATTGCGCACAACTAAAGCAAATAAATAAATATTTTTAAAAAATTAATCTGATAAATTCAATACATAATTTTGAATATGAACTTATCTTAAATTTCCACTTATAACTGTTTGAAAGCAGACTTTACTTTGGTCACTTTTAAATGGTGTGTGGTATTTTTTTTTAATATTTATTTATTTACTTCAGTTGTACACAATGCAATGCATTTATGTTTACGTGGTGCTGAGGATCGAACCCGGGCCGCGCACATGCAAGGCGAGCACTCTGCCGTTGAGCCACAATCCCAGCCCCGGTGTGTGGTATTTTCAAGGATGTTACAAAAATAATATTAATTTTAAAAAAATTTTTTAGTTGTAGATGGACACAATACCTTTATTATTTATTTATTTTTATGTGGTGCTGAGGATCTAACCCAGTGTCTCACACATGCTAGGAAAGTGCTCTACCACTGAGCTGCAACCCCAGGCCCAAGATTAATTTTTGACCAGTAGTTTACCGTTTAGTGATTTAAAATGGGTTCTAACCAGCATGTGGACCCATGACAAGTGGTGGTTTTTGTCAATAAACACAGCCCCAGTACTAACTGCATCTCCTCACAGTGTTACTTAGATATGTAATGAACAAAGTCCAGGTAATGCCTATTCTATCCAACTTTACCATAGCATCCATTGTGATCTAAGCATACTTTCCAAGAACAAAAGGTTAATTCACAAGATGTTTGAAGCACTTCTTAAAGTAGATCCAAAGACTTTCAACACTGAATAAACAAAAAGTGTGAGATTTTGATTATTAGAATCGTTAGATATTGTTTCACTCAATATCCTTGTCAACCTTTCTTGAGATAAAAGTTTTTTAAAAGTAGGGAAGGGGTTGGAGACCTGGATGCCTTAGATCTAGTACTATTCTTCCCCATTTCCACCTTTGATTTTACTGCCCATTCTTCTACTTCCTAGCTCCAACCAGAAACAGACTACAACAAACCACCTGAAAACAAAACAAAGAGGAATATGTACCATTTAGCTGACTTTGTCATTATTGAAGTGTAGCTCCCTAAAAGGAGAGAACTACCTTATCACTATTCCCTGCCAAACAAGAAAAAAAAAAAAAAAAAAAAAAAAAAAAAAAAAAAAAAAAAACCCAGCTCATAACCACATGATGGTATTCTACAGGACAGGCTTCCTTGAATGGGAAAATTACTCATTTAAAACTATCTACCAGGGGCTGGGGATGTGGCTCAGCGGTAGAGCGCTCGCCTAGCACGTGCGCGGCCCGGGTTCGATCCTCAGCACCACGTAAAAAATAAACTCATTGTGTACAACTAAAAGCAAATAAATAAATATTAAAAAAAAAAAAAAAAAAAAAAAACTATCTACCAGGACCTGGAACTTACACAGACATAGGATTTTTCTTACTTTTCTTAAAAGTGCCCATACTAGCTGGGCATGGTGGTGCATGCCTGTAATCCTAACACTTGGGAGGCTGAGGCAGGAGGATCACGAGTTCAAAGCCAGCCTCAGCAATGGCGAGGTACTTAGCAACTCTGTGAGACCCTGTCTGTAAAAAAATACAAAAAAGGGCTGGGGATGTAGCCCAGTAGTCAAGTGCCCCTGAGTTCAATCCCCAGTACCAAAAAAAAAAAAAAAAAAAAAAAGCCCACACTGAATAAATGACTACATTGGAGATGTTTCAGAGAAATTAATTAACTAATTCTATTAAAGAATTATTATTTTGGGCTGGGATTGTGGCTCAGCGGTAGAGCGCCCGCCTAGCACGTGGGCGACCTGGGTTCGATCCTCAAGACCACGTACAAATAAAAAAACAAATTGAATAAAATGCATTGTGTACAACTAAAGCAAATAAATAAAAATATTTTTTTAAAAAAGAATTATTATTTTCCTGGGCTGGGGTTGTGGCTCAGCGGCAGCGCGCTCGCCTCGCACGTGCGCGGCCCGGGTTCGATCCTCAGCACCACGTAGACATGGATGCATTGCACTGTGTACAACTAAAGTAAATAAATAAATATTTAAAAAAAAAAAAAGAATTATTATTTTCCTGGTTATCAGATAGTTTATCATCCTGTGGTATGCTATGGTAACTAGGTAGAAATGCCAGGAAACACTAAAATAGGTTTCTCCCTAAAAATCAAGTTTCTGAAAAACATTCCAATATATTCCAGGATATACATGAGTTTGCTATACAGTCTCACTCAATTTTACAAAAAAACTATTAGGAAAATGTCTCACATAAAGGCAGAAACTTCAGTTCGAATCTGTCTCAAATTCAAGTTATAATATTTCAATATAAAAAATTTGTTGGTGGGGGACTGGAGTTGTAGCTCAGTGGTAGATCACTTGCCTGGCATGTGTGAGTCCCAGGTTTGATCCTCAGCACTGCATATAATAAATAAAAAAGATCCACTGACAATTAAAAGATATTTAAAAAAAAAAAAAAAAGTTTTGTTCAACATAAAATGAGTAATTTGTTGGTCCTCAGCATTTAACATTGTTGATTTTTTTTCTTTGGTATTCCGGATTGATCCCAGGGCTACTCTACCACTGAGCTATCCCAGCCCCTTTTAAAAACTTCTTGGAGGGCGCAGTGGTGCACGCACACCTGTAATCCCAGCACTTGGGAGGCTGAGGCAGGAGGATCGAAAATTCAAAGCCAGCCTTGGTAATGGAGATGCACTTAGCAATTCAGTGAGACCCTGTCTCTAATAAAATACAAAAAAGGGCTGGGGATGTGGCCCAGTGGTCGAATGCCCCTGAGTTCAATCCCTGGTACCAAAAAAAAAAAAATTCTTGAGATGAGGTCTTTTTAAATAGCCCAGGCTGGGGCTGGGGTTGTGGTTCAGAGGTAGAGTGCTCACCTAGCATGTGTGAGGCACTGGGTTTGGTCCTCAGCACCACATAAAATAAAATAAAGATATTGTGTCCACCTATAGCTAAAAATAAATATTTTTAAAAATTGCCCAGGCTGACCTCAAACTTGGAGAGCCTCCTGTCTCAGGTTCCCCATATAGATGGGATTACAGATGTGTACCACATCCCCCACCCCTGCCTGATATTGATTTAAAATCCATTTAAGACAAAAGGGGGTTAAAGTTCAAAACTCCTACAATAATTTAACACAAAACTATTTTAAAGGTATTTTAAGTATTTGAAGTGACCAATCCCTTTGTTAATTTACTTCCCCTAAAAGAACAGAAAACCAACAACCCCTGTTTTAAAGCAAAGCCCTCACCTAATCTTATACTTTAATTCCCATGAGGATGAAATAATGACATTTTACCTGTGTAGTCAGACTTTCTTATTTGAGAAGCAACTTCTTCAAGTTCAAAGAACATAGAAAGTTATAGAAAACAAAGGTTTCCTTGAACCAACTTCCCCCAACAAGAGGAAAAGAAAAAGAGAGAGGAAAGAAGAAAGGAAGCCCAACATACTGAATATGAATCAGAAGAGGAACAACAAAATGTATTAAACTCACAAGGAAAAATGAAATTATTTGTTCATATTTTACCTTCTGTAGTCCATTTTGGGAGGAAAAAAATCAAGTACATGGGCTGGGGATGTGGCTCAGCGGTGGAGCGCTTACCTAGCACGTGCGCGGCCCAGGCTCGATCCTCAGCACCATGTAAAAATAAACACATTGTATACAACTAAAAGCAAATAAATAAATAAATAGAAAGAAACTGCCTTGCTCTTTGCCAAAATCAGTATGCTACTTTATGAAAAAAAAAAAAAAAATCAAGTACAGCAGTGACCTATTTAAATTTAAATTTGCTTTTCAGGCTAGATCCATCCCACTTAGAATCTTCTTTTACACCACTACAAATTTAAAGACAAAAGCAGAGGACTCATTAATAGAAACCTAACAAGGCTCAAAGTGTTAGCTCTGTAGGTACTATCACCTTATATTGGGTTCCTTATTTCATCATTTGCATTGCCAACACATATAATCTACATTCCATTTGTTCACTCTATTCTCACAATGTCTGTGGAAAAACTGCCTGATCAAACTGCCTGGATGGACATCAGTCTACATAATTTCATTCGCCAAGGTTTGACATGTTTAAATGCCAGCATATCACATTCATGAAGTAAATATTCTTTGAGCACCTTTTCCATGTCACGTTCTGGATCAGGAATTGCAGGAGAACAACAATAGCAATTCTCAAAGTGAACCATGGGACCCTGGGCGTCCTGAAGACTCTCAAGGGATCCATAAGATCTACATCATTTTCATAATAATTAAAAGCTACTTGCTTTTCCCCCTCACCATTTTTACATTTACATTTGATACAAAAGCAATGGTGGGGTAAAACTACTGACATAGCACATTTAAGATAACAGCAACACTATAGTGGCCACAATATAGTAGCTATTATACTCTTCACCATCATGTGCTCAGAAAAAAAAGGCAGGGTAAGGCAGTTTATTTTATTTATGAACGGGCTTGATGAATGAGTAAAAAATTAATAATTTTACCAAATATTCACCCTTGAGTTCATGTCTCTTTCTTATTCTGTTCAACAAATGGAACATGCACAAAATATTTCTGTCGCATGTGGAACTATGATGATGATCACAAAAATACGGGCACCATTCTCTGAATCAAACTAAGTTAGATACTTCTTCCTGAAGGAATATTATTTTTATTTGAAAGAGTGGCTGTCACACAAATTATATGATCAGACCTGGATATCTGACATTTTCTCAAAAATTAAAAGTGAGCCTGTCACTAGCAATATTTATTGTCAATTATGAAATTTGATATTTTAACTGATAATTAGAATTTTGGAAAACATTTATCTGCCACAGTGATCTTGATAGCTTTTCATTATTTAAAAGGCTTTTCTATGAGGTCAGTAGTAATATTAATGAACATGATTTCTGCGTGAGCATTTATAAGACCTGTACAACTCAGTGAACTAATACTTTCCAATGACCAATGTTACAATGTTACAAAATCATGCATAGATTAAAAGAACCATTCAAAGTGCAGCACAAACCAGTAAGTTTGGGCATAACAGAGTACAGTTATGGTTTCATATTCCATATTACAACTCACCTTTAAAGAAATTACTGCTGGGGTTGGGGCTATAGCTCAGTGGCAGAGCGCTTGCCTAGCATGTGTGAGGCACTGGGTTGTATCCTTAGCACCACAAAAATAAAATAAAATAAAGACATTCTGTCCATCTACAACTACAAAAAAAATTTTTTTTTTTAAAAGAAAGAAATTACTGCTGATGAGTTTGGGCATAACATCAAAGAACAAGAAGCATAAAAAATAAAAAATGGCTCTTAAGATATTCCTCTTTTCTAACTACATAGTTGGTATGAGATCTTTTTTTACTTTAACCAAATCAACATTCTGCAGCAAAATGAGTACAAAACTAGGTATGAGAATCCACCTGTTTCCTCTCAAACTGACATTAAAAAGATTTGTAAAAAATGAAAACAAAATCTCACTAAATTGTTTCAGAAAAGTTTATTTTTTTAAAATTATTTGTTTGCTTTAGGTTGTACACAATGCGTTTATTTATGGGGTGCTGAGGATGGAACCCAGGTGGCACACATGCTAGGCGAGCCCTCCACTGCTGAGCCACAACCCCAGCCCCAGAAAAGTTATTCTTTATAGAATTTTTTTTTTTTTTTTTTCTGGTACCAGGAATTTAACTAAGGGGCACGTAACCACTGCACCACATCCCCAGCTCTGTTTTGTATTTTCACTTAGAGATAGCATCTTGCTGAGTTGCTTAGGCTGGCTTTGAAATAGGGAACCTCCTGCCTCAGCCTCCCAGGATGCTAGGATTATAGGCATAGGCCACCACACAGGCTATAGAAAAATACCTTTCAACATGCAGCGGATTTATTATTATCTTAAAATCAATTAATAAACACTTTAAAATTTCTTAGTTTTAATACCTAATACGATAAGTAAAAAAACTGTAACCAACATACACAGAAGCCCTTTGAAGTCCTCAATAATTTTTAAGAGAATAAAAGGGTCTTGAGACCAAAGATTAAGAATTATTTGTTTATGGGCGTGGTGGTGCAAGCCTGTAATCCCAGCAGCTTGGGATGCTGAGGCAGGAGGATCATGAGTTCAAACACAGCCTCAGCAAAAGTGAGGCACTAAGCAACTCAGTGAGACCCTGTCTCTAAATGAAATACAAAATAGGGCTGGGGATGTGGCTCAGTGGTTGAGTGCCCCTGAGTTCAATCCCCAATACCAAAAAAAAAAAAGAATTACTGGCTTAGCTGGGCATGGTGGCACAAGCCTGTAATCTCAGCAGCTCAGAAGACCGAGACAGGAGGATTGTGAATTCAAAGTCAGCCTCAGCAAAATCAAGGCACTAAACAACTCAGTGAGACCCTATCTCCAAATAAAATACAAAATAGGGTTGGGGATGTGGCTCAGTGGTCCAGTGCCCCTGAGTTCAATCCCTGGTACAAAAAAAAAAAAAAAAAAAAAAAGAATTACTGGCTTAAAATATAAGAGGGGAAAAAAAAAAAACACAAATAATAACCCAAGGCAGAATGTGATGACTGCCATAGTCCTTCTATTCCTGGATATTATAGCTATTCCTAGACAAACGAGACATATGTTACCTTAATTTATTTAGCATTGATGTCAATATAATCAAAATGAGTAATCCATTTAGCAAGCATGAAAAAGGCCCAAGCAATAACAAGATAATGTGTTAAGCCAATTTGAATTGGTTAGTTTTTATTTATTCTTTTCTAACAACTTGAGTTAAAATTGGTTCTATTTCCCTGATATAAACTGAGTCAGCCTTTAAAGAGAGTTCTTACTAATCTATTCTCTTGGAAATGGATCCCACACAACCTAATTTATAGTGTAAACAGAGAATCTGGTTCCCTGATTCTCAAAAAAGGGCAAAAAAAACTTGAAATCCTACATTGGTCCTACATTTTTAAAAAATTCTACATCATTTTTTTTTTAAGAAGCACTTGTTTATGTATATATGCTATCATTTCTATGTTTAATTTTTGTTTTATGGCAGTATTGGGAATTGAACCCAGAGGTGCTTTACCTTTTTTTTTTTTTTTTTTTAATTTTGAGACAAGAGTCTCACTAAGTTGCCAACACTGGTCTTGAACTTGAATTCTCCATATCAGACTACAAAACAGCTGGGATTACAGGTATGTGTCACCATGCCCAGCTTCATTTGTGTTTTTTAAAAGGGAAGGATACATACATTTTTGTTAGCCTACTTGGAAGGACATACAAAATAGAAGAGGTGGTTTCCAGAAAGAGAAACTATGGAAGAGAAAGTCACGTTGCACCGTATTCCTTTTTATATTCTTTTTAATCACATGCATGTAATACTTATTCAAAACTTGATATTTTTAGCCAGGCACAGTGACTCACAAATGTAATCCCAGAGACTCCAGAGGCTGAGGGGAATCACAAGTTCAAGGCCAGCCTCAAAAAGTTAGCAAGATCCTCTCTCAAAACAAAAAATTAAAAAGGGCCAGGGAGGTAGCCCAGCAGTGAAGTACCCCTGCTCTCAATCCCCAGTACCAAGGCGGTGATGGGGAGGTCTAGATATTTTCAAAAATCCATCTCTACATCATTGATTTCTCTAGCCTTTGATCTCAAATTCAAATGCCAAAAAATGCTAGTATGAAAATACTAGATTTGAAAAATCACTGGATGCACATTTGTCACATTAGTAATGGACACACATCTCACACCTAATGAAAGCATCAATCAGAAGTGACCAGACATTGATTACCTACCTGAAGGAGCACCTGATCACAGGAGCTTCTAGCAATGCCATTCAACTGCCCAACATTAACTGATATAGTTGCTACTCCATTGGTAACTTTTTTCCTTTTTACATTAATCACAGCACTTGTTTTAAGGAATACTCTCTGAATAGCACAAAGGAGCTAAATTTAAATATTCCTTAAACCACAAAGGAACATTAAATTCAGCATTCATGGGCTGGGGCTCAGAAGTAGAGCGCTTGCCTATCACATATTTCAGGCACTGGGTTCCATCCTCAGCACTACATAAAAAAATAAAACTAAAGGGGCTGAGGATATAGCTCAGTTGGTAGAGTGCTTGCCTTGCATGCACAAGGCCCTGGGTTCAATCCCCAGAACCAAAAAATAAAATAAAATAAAATAAAAATAAAAATAAAGGTATTATGTCCATCTACAACTAAAAGATTTTAAAAGATTCAGCATTCAGCCGGGCGCGGTGGCGCACGCCTGTAATCCCAGCACTTTGGGAGGCTGAGTCAGGAGGATCGCGAGTTCAAAGCCAGCCTCAGCAATGGCGAGGCACTTAGCAACTCAGTGAGACCCTGTCTCTAATAAAATACAAAAAATGGGCTGGGGATGTGGCCCAGCGGTCTAGTGCCGCTGAGTTCAATCCCCGGTACCAAAAAAAAAAAAAAAAAAAAAGATTCAGCATTCACTTAGCTCCCAATATGCACTAGGTACATGATCACTTGTGATATACAATGTAATTTTTGACAATATGCACCCGAACCTAAAAATTTCACTATGCAATATAAATTTAATCATCAATGAAAATGACTTGGGGATTTTAACCAATTCTAAGTTGAATAAAGCCAACCCTATGATACAGCTACAGATAAACCTAAATTTAAATTTGGGCGACATCATAGTTGGCTAAATTGTGTCCATAACATAAGAAAACCTGAATTTATCAGACCAGTCCTGCAACTCACATGAGATTCTAGGACACACATGATGTCCAGGGATGCTGACCAAACACAGTAGGGTCTGGGTAGTTAGATATGTGGAAGGCAACATTTAATGCGTTAGCTACCATATGCCAAGTACTTCACAGGAATTTTCTTTACATCTTCACAGATCAGTGATAAAAGCATTATTATCCTTGTCTTAAAATTTTAAGGAGATTCAGACTCAAAGGTTAAGCAACATGCTCAAGGTTGCAAAACTAGTAGGTGGTGTTATCATTATTTAAGCCTGTAGCCTGGTAGTGGCTTGAATGGTGGCTCCCAAAAAGACATGTCCATGTTCTAAATCATTGGAATTCATGAATGTTTCCTTATTTAGGAAAAGTATCTTTGTAGATGTAACCAAATTAAGGTTTTTGTTTGTTTGTTTGTTTGTTTTTTAAAGGATTGAACCCAGGGCCTCATGCATGCTAGACTAACACTCTACCACTGAGCCATATCCCCAGCCCTAACTTAAGGATCTTGAAATGATATTATCACAAGATGATACTAACCAACAACTGTCCTTATACCAGTCCGACAGATGGAGATTACGGACAGAGGGTAGCATAAAAAAACAAGACTATCCCCTGGAGATTCCTGAGAGAGCACAGCCCTGCAAATACCTTGATCCTGAACAAAGGGTCTCTGTCTGGATCTGTGAGAGAATATATTTTTGTTTTAAACTGTTAAGTTTGTGGTAATTTGTTATGACAACCCTAGGTAATAATATTTAGCCCCCAAACTTCATATTTCAAGCACACTCTATCCCAGAAAGCTGAAGGAAGGCTGTAAGGATACAGAAGACTTTACAATGAAAAAAAAAATGGAAACTATGTTTTTGAAAGCCCTCCCGCCTCCACTCCCCACAAAAAAAATAAGATCAGTAGACAAAAGTTCCAGGGAGAAATTTCAGTTGAAATTACGTTTTCTAATCACCTAAATGTCTTAAAAGACTAGCCAGACTAATGTGTTCAACAAGTGACTGATTACTTTACTTTTAAGCAACACAGCTGGCTTAGAATTCCTTTCCATCATGAGTTCCTAAAATTATAAAAATGTTAGATGTTACCACAAGAGCCTAACAATAAGGTATAATATTACAAATTAGTTTTTTGAGGATTCTACAATTATTCAAATAATTCTGACAGCTTGTTATGTGTCAGGTACTATCTCCCAGTAAGTATGGTACCTGAAGATGAACACAAACACATTATCTATTCTTATAAAGCTTATAATCTAGTGGGTAATATGCAATAAAGATAAAATTGCATAAATGAATGCATATAAAAAGTTCAAAAATGAAGGAAATCAAGTATAACTTGGAAATTATGCTTGAGCAGAGACTCAAAGAATTTATAAGATTTTACTAAACAGGAAAGAAAAGGCTTTCCAGTCAAGAAGAAACAGCCACAGGAAAAATCTAATGGTTAGGCAAAGTGGTTGGTACAAAATGGTTCCAAAAGTTCAGCACAACCACATTAAGCAGCTGTATCTTCATCCTAAATTCCAAGATAGCATGATCAGACCTATGTATTTAGAAAAATCCGTTCATTCTGGCTGCACTAACGGACTAGTGGCTGGGTCAGATTGGATGCAAGTAACCACTTGCAAATGTCCAGGAAAGACAACAAGCAGCTTAGACAGAAGTGTAGTGGTAGAAATAAAGGTTAAACGAACAGGATTTTATGATATGGAAAGACAGGGGTCTGGTGTGAGAAACTGGATGAAATGGCACTATCAACTGAGGTAATCAAGAATGGAACAGGGCCAACTTTGAAAAGGGAAGTTCATTTTGTGATACAGTACATTCCAGGTATCCAAGAATTAGGCAGTGGACATAGAATTCTGAACCTCCACTGGTTGGACAAATCTGAGTATGCATATTGACACAGAACACTTGCACAATCTTTTATCTTTAGAAAAACAGTTATTTTATAAGAACATCATTATTTCTAATTAAAAAGTTCAAGTCTAAAAGAATCACTACTGTACCACAAGTGCTAAATTAAAGACTACCTATTTAAAGGACATTGAGTATCATTTGGCTACAAAACTTCAGAATGTAGACAATCCATTCTGGTGGACTCTCAAGTAAAAATTAACTACTGCTCTCACCCTTTTCAGATAAAAAAAAAAAACTGAAAACAAAAGTCTGAGACAAAGCCAAGCACGGTGGCCCACGCCTGTAATTCCAGCACTTGGGAGGCTGAGGCAGGAGGATCCTGAGTTCAAAGCCAGCCTCAGCAATGGTGAGGCATTAGCAACTCAGTGAAACCCGTCTCTAAATAAAAATACAAAAAAGGGCTGGGGGTGTGGCCCAGTGGTCGAGTGCCCCTGAGTTCAACCCCTGGTACCAAAAAGAAAAAAAGAGAAAAAAAAAGCCTGAGACAAAACATTCATACTTTTTATTCCCAGGTTCTCTACCTCCCACTACATCTACAAGACACTGAGTTGACATCTTGTCAAGCATAAATAAGGAATAGGAATACAATGCTGAAGAAGAGGCAAGAGAAAAGGAAACTGCAGAACACTTAAAAAAAATAAAAAATCAGTCAAGAGTTTAAAGCTTTTGCAGACTTCAACCAGCTCCCTAAAGTTCAAAACCATGAATGACAAAACCAAAAGGTTTTTATTAATAGAAAGGAATGTTCATGGTGAAGTACCTGCTAACAAGCAAATCTATGATGAATTAAAGAAAACAAACTAAGCAAGCCCTCTGGACATATTTCAGAAAAGAGTGACAACCCTTCAAGAAAAGCCACAGACAGGTCTTTGAAGAGGAATTTCAGAAGGCAGCACTGTTATCATAAGAGATGGCAGCTCTACATTTGTTCTTGCCTCTGGAGACCTACCAGTGGGAAAAGATATGGAGACAGAGGACAGTAATATTGATGATCCTGACCCTCTGTAGGTCTAGATTAAAGTGTGTTTATGGCTTAGTTTTTAATTTAAAAAAAAAAGTTTTAAAAGTAAAAAATTAAATTTAAGAGTCATACACCCTAGTGGATGCCTATAATCCCACCAATTTGGGAGGCTATCACACGAGGACCACAAGTTCCAGGCCAGCCTGGGAAATTAAGTGAGACCATGTCTCAAAACAAAAAATAATAAGGGTTAGGGGTTATTTCAGTGGTACAGCACTCCTGGGTTCAATCCGCAGTATCCCCCTACCCCACAAAAGAGAGAAACTTACAAGAATATAAACTTAAAAATACTTTGTAGTTATAGATGGAGAGAATGCTTTCATTTTATTTGTTTATTTTTATGTGGTGCTAAGGATCAAATCCAGTGCCTCACAGGTGCTAGGCAAGCACTCTGCCACTAAGCTATAGCCCCAGTCAAGAAAAAATATTTTTGTACAGCTGTATAATGTGTGTTTTAAGCTAACTGTCAAGAAGTTAAAATTTAAAAAGTATTAAAAAGTTACAGAGAAGTATAATAAATTTATTACTGAAGAAAAATTTATAAATTTTGTGTTGTCTAAGTATACAGTTTATAAAATAGTCTACAGTGATGAACAGTAATGTCCTAGGACTGCACATGCACTCACCATTCACTGACTTACCCACAGCAACTTCCAGTCCTGAAAGCTCTATTCATGCTAGTGCTTGATACAGATGTACTCTTTTTTTTTTTTTTTAGTATTTATTTATTTATTTTAGTTGTACACAATGCTTTTATTTTTACATGGTGCTGAGGATCGAACCCAGCCCATGTACATGCTAGGAGAGTGCTCTGCCGCTGAGCCACAACCCCAGCCCCAGATGTACTCTTTAAGTACTATTTTTACAGTCCCTTTTCTGTCTAGATATACAAGCATTCACCATTCTGTTACAATCAACTACAGGCTTGTTGCCTAGGAGCGATTCACTACCATACAGCCTAGGGATGAAGGAGGCTGTGCCATTGAGGTTTATGTAAGTACAATTTATGGTATTCTTAAAAAATAAGATCGCCTACCAATGTATTTCTCAGAATGTGTCCCCATCGTTAAGCAAAGTATGACTGCACTTAGATGAAAAATGTTACCCAAGATTTGCTTACAACTTTGTACAAAAAAATAAAAATAAACTAGCTATCAGAGGGATTAAAGTCAGAATTAAGTGAGTAGTGAGGAAAATTGGGTTATAGTACTAGTTCTAAAGAAGACTCTACTGTATAAAAATCTTTAGGAAGCTTTGAGAAAGACCAGTTACTTTATATGTAAATTAGAATTTTATATACACACACAAATATGTAACATTTCATTGGGGGAATATGAATTAGATTACACATTTTATAGAAATAAAAGTATTTATATTTAACGGATTTAAAATCTTTTGAACTTCCAGAGATTTCTTTCCAAGAAAAGGTATTTTTAACACAACTATATTATACCACTGCTAATAATAATACTTAATTTATTATCAATGGGAACAACAACTCAGAGGGTCCCAGGGTAACATAAAAGACCAACAATATACTGAAATAAGATTGTTCACTTCAGGGCTGGGGTTGTGGCTCAGTGGTAGAGTACTTGCCTAGCACATGCACAGCCCTGGGTTAAATCCTTAGCACCATATAAAAATAAAATATTGTGTTCACCTATAACTAAAAAATAAATATATTAAAAAAAAAAAAAGATTGTTCACTTCAGAAATTACCCTGCAAACAGAAATCTTTGCTTAGGAAGTATGATGCCAGAGTGGAGAAGAAGCAAGTTAATATGTGAATGAAATTGAGGTTAACCCAGGATTTAGCTTTCAGTCTTCACTAAGTAAGCTCTCATTGGCAAGCCTTTACACCCTTACTCCAAAGTTACCCTTACCTCAGCAAAACCACAGAGCATGGAATAAATAGTAAGCATTTCTCAAGTAAATATGTATTTGAGAAAAAAATTTAAAGGTATTTCACTAAAACAAATACATTTGTAACTGTCCCATTAAGAATGTTGGGGGGGGGGGTGCTGGGGTTGTGGCTCAGCAGCACTATGGATGAACCCAGAGGACTTTACGTTAAATGAAATAAGCCAGGCACAAATACCCAATGTTTTCACTCATATGTGGAAGCTAATGTTGATCTCATAGAAGTTGGTAATAGAATAGTGATTACCTGAGGCTAGGAAGGGTACTGAGGAAAAAGGGATAGAAAAAGGTTAATTAATGGGTACATAAATAGTATCAAAGGATTAAGTTTTTGTGTTCTATAGCATAGAAGCATAACTATAGTTATTTATTGATTGCATATTTTAAAGTAGCTAGAAAAGAGGATTTTGAATGTTTACAACACAAATGATAAATGAGGAGATGGATATGCTAATTACTGATTTTATCATTGTACATTGTATATAAAAGTCAAAATATTACACTGTAGCACAAGTATACAATTATTATGTGTCGAAACAGGTAATCCACAAACAAGCTACTTACAAATTAAATAACACAAGTTTTCTGTTTAAGATTACCAATACATTTATTCGTTTCATTCTTGTTTTTACTAATACTTTCATAGGGTACCCTATAAAACAATGCTAACTGGTATTAATTATTTTGATTATAAGTATGGCAATTAAAAGTGTGGAAATTGGCTGGAGTTGGGCTCAGTGGTACAGTGCTGGCCTGGCATGTGTGAGGCCCTGGGTTTGATCCTCAGCACAGCATGTAAATAAATAAAAGACCCATTGACAACTGAAAAATTGAAAAGAAAAAAAAAAGTGTGGAGATTGGGCTAATGGTGTAGAATAGGAAAGAAAAAAGTTTGATCACTTCCCTGGCAACTAGGGACTAGTGGACAAAACTGTCTCCCAATCTAATTTCAAAGATCCAAAGACTTCAGGAAGAAACTAAAAATGACAGATTATATTTAAAGTTTCAAAAAGAAATATTGTAGAAATCAAGTAAGTTCTACTATGGAATATTTTATAAGTAATGTGTTTAAATACCTACATTTTATTCATGACTTTAGAAATGTGAACACTAGCAATGTGTTACCATTAAATTACCTTAGATCTCAAGGTATTCTATAATTGTCGTTATTTCAGAAAGACCTTACAAAATAGTTCAACAATACTTTCATTTCGTGGTCAGAAAAACTAAATGAGGGGGCTGGGGATGTGGCTTAGCAGTGGAGCGCTGGCCACATGCGTGGCCCAGGCTCGATCCTCAGCACCATGTAAAAATAAACGCATTGTATACAACTAGCAGATCCTTTTACAGTCACAGACAGGATACTATATATTTAAGAAACAAAAAATATAACAAGGAGCAAAAATATAAATAGAATTTAATTCTTAAAGAAGAGCTACTGAGGGCTGGGATTGTGGAGCAGCGGTGGAGCACTCGCCTAGCACGTGCGCGGCCCAGGTTCGATCCTCAGCACCATGTAAAAATAAACGCATTGTGTACAACTGAAGCAAATAAATATTAAAAAAAAAAAAAAAAAAAAAAAAAAAAAAAACTAAAGAAGAGAATGTCTTTTCTTTTTCTTTATCTTGTTCCATGTCACCAAAACATCTGTACACCTTTGAAATTTTCCAAAGCATAAGCAACTCCTAACTAAAAAATGAATTTTGTCTTGAGTATAACCTATGAAGCAACCTGTTTTCTTTCAAAATACGTTTTTCCTTTAAAACAATAGTAATTTGATCTCTCCCCCAAAGTCTACTGTATCAATAGTGCATAAAGAGTCATCTACTAGTATGAGTTCCAGTGTATTTAAAGAAAAAAACAAACTAAAACAAGGACTCTAAAATACTTGGCAAAATTTTGAAATTGGTTAAGCTTTGTTTTGGCATCACCCTTATCTTCCTTCTGGTGGTCCTTACTCCCATCTCTAAGATGTGCATCAGCTGGGCATGGTGGCACATACCCATAATCCCAGAGGCTTGGGAGGCTGAAGCGGCAGCATCACCAGTTCAAAGCCAGCCTCAGCAAAAGCAAGGCACTAAGCAATTCAGTGAGACCCTGTCTCTAAATAAAATACAGAATAAGGCTGGAGATGTGGCTCAGTGGTTGAGTGCCCCTAAGTTCAATCCTCTGTATCTGCCTCCCCAAAAAGAGGTGCCTCTTATCTTCCCAAAGTTCCTCACCTAGACACTCACTCAAAATTTCTTTCCCTTGGGGCTGGGGTTGTGGCTCAGCAGTAGAGCGCTCGCCAAGCATGTGCGCGGCCCAGGTTCGATCCTCAGCACCACGTAAAAATAAAATATTTGTGTACAACTAAAGCAAATTTTTTTTTTTTTTTTTTTTTTTTGGTACCGGGGATTGAACTTAGCGGCACTAGACCACTGGGCCACATCCCCAGCCCTTTTTTGTATTTTATTAGAGACAGGGTCTCACTGAGTTGCTAAGTGCCTCGCCATTGCTGAGGCTGGCTTTGAACTCGCGATCCTCCTGCCTCAGCCTCCCAAAATGCTGGGATTACAGGCGTGCGCCACCGCGCCCAGCAAATAAATATTTTTTAAAAAAATTTCTTTCCCTTGATTTATCCAAGTAGTAAAGATAACTGATTTCAGCCAACTAACACAATCAACACTTTATTTAATCATTAATGTTAGTGAAATCACCCTTAACTTTTGTGTCAAAAGCTCCTTGAGAATCTTTTTTTTGGCGGTGGGGGGGAGAGGATATCAGGGATTGAACACAGAGCACTCAATCACTGAGCCATAATCCTTTTTATTTTTTATTTTTATTTTTATTTATTTATTTATTTATTTTTGGTACTGGGGATTGAACTCAGGGGCATTTGACCACTGGGCCACATCCCCAGCCCTTTTTTGTATTTTATTAGAGACAGGGTCTCACTGAGTTACTAAGTGCCTCACCATTGCTGAGGCTGGCTTTGAACTTGCGATCCTCCTGCCTCAGCCTCCCAAAGTGCTGGGATTACAGGCGTGCGCCACCGCGCCCGGCTTCTTTTTATTTTTGATAAAGGGTCTCCCTAAATTGCTTAGGCCTTGCTAAGTTCCTGAGGCTGGCTTTGAATTTGTGATTCTCCTGCCTTGGTCTCCTAAAACACTGGGATTACAAGTGTGTACCACCTGGTCCAGTTCCTTGAGAATCTTGTAAAAGTGAGACGGAACCCTTGCCCCCAAATTATAGCACAGGCACTCACACAAATTTTTCATGCAATTTCAAGAGATTCAGGGTCACATAGTCAAAATACATTCCTGAACCCCAGAACTATAAAACTTAGGTCTAAAATCCCTATATTTAACATATTAATATCATAAAGCGTCAACATCCTCCAAGAGGAATTTGTATTTTAAGAGACTAGCAACTCAAATGGATTCTAATTCTCAAGAATTAGAAACAGACTTTCAAGATGGTGTTAATAAAAAAAATTTTTAAAAGCCCAACAATGTGGAGAAAAGATTTTTAGGCAGTCCCACTGAGGGTCATCTCCTGAAAACTTTTAAGCTGCCATTCCCACAAGAGAAAGGAAAAAACAAGTAGTAAAGATATCTAAGCAAGAGTCTTCTGATAAATTGGGTTTCAAAGGCCCTCTACACATATTTAGTAATGCTCTAGAAATCTATTGTCTAAATCTATTGTCTAAATCTATTGCCATGATGCCTGGCAAAACAATACATGCATAATACATACATAGAGGGACATTTTGAAAATTTCTTTTACCTCTTAAATGCCAAATCCAGTTTTAATACCAGTAAGCTCTCTGTAGTATTTCACATGGCAAACTTCCCTCTTAAAATTCTCTTAATCCCTCTCCTTAGCTTCTTTAACCCTACATCATTCTATTAATTATCCACAATTACATCAACTTCCCTCTAGGACATTCTTCTACTTGACCCTCAGATGTTGATGTTCCCAAGGTTGCCCTTAGGTTTTTCCTCACTTCTAATATTATACTATTTTTTACAGTTTCCTATGCTGATGAATGCAAATCTCTTAATTAATCCCTACATTCCCTTCAGCTCATTTCCTCCACAAACTGAACACATCAGAAATAATGCCTTATTACCTTCCTCCTCAAATTCTGTTCTTCCTACACATTCTCTAACTTAAATGCATCTCCATCCATGAACCAGATTATAATCTTTAACTCCCCTCCCCGTACTCAAATACCACCAAAACCTGACAATTTAAAAAATAATCTCCAGAATTTATCTCCTCTTAAGTCACAACTCAGTAGTCTCAAAGGTATCCAATCCAATCTTCACAGGTCATCTTTTTTTAAAAAAAAAACAGAGTAACTGTTGGGCAAGGCCCTGGGTTCAATCCCCCGCACAACAAAAACAACAACAACAAAAAGTTATTACTTTAAAAAACCCAAAACCAGAGTAGATTTCCTACTCAAATCTCACATAGTCTCCCAAATACCTACAAAATAAAATCCATGCTTGTGAGCATGGGATTACAAACTCTTCCTATGAAGCCATAACTTCATTGGTTCCATTTTCTAGTACTCCACAACTACAGTAAACTTCACTTGCAATTTCTCAAATTATACTGTTGATGCCCTTCTTCTAGACTCCTCTTCTCTATCAGTAAAATGGCTATTTATCCTTCAGAGGCCTTCTCAAACCTCTCCTACATGAAAAAAGTGATCTCTAACCTCACCTATTTTCCCTGATCACTGACCCCTTCCCAAAAGGTATCCCTCCCTCTCTTCTAATCCCACACCACTCTTTCCTTACTCTGTTTTGGTGTTCAACAATTTGTACTATAGTTAAATAAGCCCATATCTTTCTCCCTTTCTAGACAAGGCCCACGGTTTACTTGTGACTTTAGCACCCAGCACAGGCTGAGAATGTTCAATGTCTTTAATCAATGTCTGGTGAATGAATGGCAAAACTCTAAAGAGAGGACACACTTAAGGAGGTTATTTCTCAATGGAGGATATGTCTCACTCTCTTCGGAACATAAAACAAAAATTAGGTCTCCTGGTCCCTAGCTCCTCATTTCTAGTCCACTGCTTTAATAGCTTTAAGCAATGTTTCATGGGGACATTTCCTCACTTCCTCTTGTTCTTTGTAGGTTTAGCTGCCAACCTAACCACATTAGCATTCAGGAGCAGCAACAAAACAGACTAAGTTCTAAAGAGCAAAGACTTTATACAACAGCAACAGTAAAATATAAGCTTTCAAAACACACACACACACACACACACACACACACACAAAGTCTTAACACACAGGCATATGAAGCTCTTCCTTCACAGAGATGCTTTAAAAAGGCCCACATATTTTATCCAACAGGCACCACTTTAAGAAATTTAAGATAATGTCCACTTAAATTATCAAACTTTTCACATTTCTAACCACAGAAATTAAATACTATGCTTATACACTAAAAAAATGCGATTATCATAAACAGTAGGTACTCTAAATTAACAAATTGATAAAAGTAGGTTTAAAAATATTCCCACCTTGGGCTGAGGTAGTAGCTCAGTGGCAAAGCACTTGCCTAGCATATATGAGGCACTGGGTTCGATCCTTAGCACCACATAAAAATAATCAAATTTAAAAAAAGAAAATGCATTCTGTCCATCTACAACTACAAAAAAAAATTTTTTTAAATATCCCCACCAACTTTTTTTTAAATCAGTTATTACTTTCCCTTTCCCTCTTTCCCCACCAACCCTCCCTCAATACACACATACCTTCTTTACAAGACATGGCTTCTTTTTTTGTGTGTGGTTACCGGGGATTGAACTCAGGGGCACTCGACCACTGGGTCACATCCCCAGCCCTTTTTGTATTTTATTTAGAGACAGGGTCTCACTGAGTTGCTAAGTGCCTCGCCATTGCTGAGGCTGGCTTTGAACTCGTGATCCTCCTGCCTCAGCCTCCCAAAGTGCTGGGATTACAGGCGTGCGCCACCGCGCCCGGCTAGGACATGGCTTCTTAAAGAAATTGTCTGATGGTGTGGTGCAGGTGGAATTTTAAACCATTTGTGGTTGGCCAAAGCAGATGTCTCAGTCTGGGATTCAGAAGATCCCTTATGGTCAAATTATCTTTTTTTTTTTTTTTTGGTACTGGGGATTGAACTCAGGGGCACTCAACCACTGGGCCACATCCCCAGCCCTTTTTTGTATTTTATTTAGAGACAGGGTCTCACTGAGTTGCTAAGTGCCTCGCCATTGCTGAGGCTGGCTTTGAACTCGCGATCCTCCTGCCTCAGCCTCCCAAAGTGCTGGGATTACAGGCGTGCACCACCGCGCCCGGCTGGTCAATTTATCTTTTTTAAGTGACTGATATTAGTGACAAGATACAGATTTGCCTCAAAGGATCACAAAGGTAGTAGGCCTGCCACAACTGCAACTAATTTTGTTCCTTAATATACTCAACCATCTTAAATAGCTGTATTTCTGGCATTTCTTCAGGTCATAGGTTTAACTTGATATCATATAAATGCACATTTTTAGGACACTGTAGGCAGAAAGAACACAGGATGAAACCTTTTTTAATGTCTCAACAACTAAATTGCATTGAATGAGGTTGAAAACACATTAGCCTGAACTGCACTTTAGGAAAAAAAAAAAAAAAAAAAAAAAAAATATATATATATATATATATATATATATATATATTCAAAGGTATATATAATCCAATTATTTTCCTTGAGCAGTTAAAATTCATTATTCAAGTTTTGTCCATGCTAGATAAAAATAATCTCAAACAAAGCATTTTGTTACTCTGGGATTAAAAGTTTCCAATAACTCAATGTGGTTGTAATCTGCAAACACCTAAAATACACTTTACCTTTACTATTTCTCTTCTAGCCTGTTCACCTTAAAATACTGATGGATAAAAGTACTAAACTGAACACCCAAGAAAGTGGATAATCCACCCCCTAGTTAATAAGTAAGTAACTACATGATACATAACACAAAAATTAACATGTATCCAGAGACTCAAAAAACACTGGACTTGGTCTAAACAAAATGTTTCTAAAATAAATTTAACAAGTGGGTTTCTTTCATGGCTATTTTACTCAACATTCATAGGAAACTACATTAGGGTAAGCTTAGGCTGAAAACACTAGCCTTAGCTCCCAAGGAAAACATGAAAGAGCAGAAAGAAAACAACCTTGGCATAGAACATTTTCTGAAAAATGTTTTTTACAAAACCAAAGATTGATATTTATTTATTTATTTATTTTTTTTTTTTTTTTGGTACTGGGGATTGAACTCAGGGGCACTCAACCACTGGGCCACATCCCCAGCCCTTTTTTTTGTATTTTATTTAGAGACAGGGTCTCACTGAGTTGCTAAGTGCCTCGCCATTGCTGAGGCTGGCTTTGAACTCGCGATCCTCCTGCCTCAGCCTCCCAAAGTGCTGGGATTACAGGCGTGCACCACCGCGCCCGGCTGTCAATTTATCTTTTTTAAGTGACTGATATTAGTGACAAGATACAGATTTGCCTCAAAGGATCACAAAGGTAGTAGGCCTGCCACAACTGCAACTAATTTTGTTCCTTAATATACTCAACCATCTTAAATAGCTGTATTTCTGGCATTTCTTCAGGTCATAGGTTTAACTTGATATCATATAAATGCACATTTTTAGGACACTGTAGGCAGAAAGAACACAGGATGAAACCTTTTTTAATGTCTCAACAACTAAATTGCATTGAATGAGGTTGAAAACACATTAGCCTGAACTGCACTTTAGGAAAAAAAAAAAAAAAAAAAAAAATATATATATATATATATATATATATATATATATATTCAAAGGTATATATAATCCAATTATTTTCCTTGAGCAGTTAAAATTCATTATTCAAGTTTTGTCCATGCTAGATAAAAATAATCTCAAACAAAGCATTTTGTTACTCTGGGATTAAAAGTTTCCAATAACTCAATGTGGTTGTAATCTGCAAACACCTAAAATACACTTTACCTTTACTATTTCTCTTCTAGCCTGTTCACCTTAAAATACTGATGGATAAAAGTACTAAACTGAACACCCAAGAAAGTGGATAATCCACCCCCTAGTTAATAAGTAAGTAAACTACATGATACATAACACAAAAATTAACATGTATCCAGAGACTCAAAAAACACTGGACTTGGTCTAAACAAAATGTTTCTAAAATAAATTTAACAAGTGGGTTTCTTTCATGGCTATTTTACTCAACATTCATAGGAAACTACATTAGGGTAAGCTTAGGCTGAAAACACTAGCCTTAGCTCCCAAGGAAAACATGAAAGAGCAGAAAGAAAACAACCTTGGCATAGAACATTTTCTGAAAAATGTTTTTTACAAAACCAAAGATTGATATTTATTTATTTATTTATTTATTTTTTTTTTTTGGTACTGGGGATTGAACTTCGACCAATCACATAAGCCCTTTTTTTTGTATTTTTTTAGAGACAGGGTCTCAAAGTTACTAAGTGCCTCGCCATTGCTGAGGCTGGCTTTACTCGCGATCCTCCTGCCTCAGCCTCCCAAAATTACAGGCGTGCGCCAGCCGGCTGATATTTATTTTTTAAAACTAATCATTTACATACATAGTCACACATACACATCTCAATTCTCAAATATCCCATTTCCTGGACTGGCCTTGATTACAGACCCAGAAAAGAGCATATAAACTCTTGAGGTTAGAGTAGGTATTTGTGAAACTAAACAACCCACAGTTTCCCCTCACCCTTCAACCTTGAGTAGATGAATAAGCCTGCTTCAGCATCAAGCACTAGGCTTGTCTAAAGACATCTGACAGAAGTTGACATACACATTAACTTCCTGAAGTGTGCGCTTCTGAATGCTGAGGTTCATAGTCCTCCTCCCACCAAACCAAAAATTCAGCATGCCTTTTCAAATACTCACGAAAAAAGCTTCATTTCAATAATTGTCATTCATCATCATCATCATCATCATAATCATTCCCCAACATTTACTGAATGCCTTATTGCATATTAAAAAAAAAAAAAAAAAGTCGTAAAAAATTAACAAAAAAGCTTAATTTCCCAGTCACCCATTTGTGGGTATTTCACTTAAAATGCTTCTTGAAGACAACCCAGAGGTCTGGTTAAATCTATGGTATAAAGACAATGTAAACTTATTTAAATTATAGGAAGTTGGCCTTCAATACCCTAACTAAGGTAGCAATGGTTGCATAACTTTGCTTTAATAAAACAAAAAAACCTCCAATTTTGGATTCCACTGGACTACACATGAATTGGGAGGGAAACCTGAAGTCCTTTCTCCTTTAACTCCCTCTGTGTCTGGACAAGGGCCCTCATTATCTCCTATAGTCCCTTAGGAGACCATAACTAACTCCAGAAGCTAAATTTCCTTAAAACACGGTAAGAAATTATTTGCATGAGAATTTCTTTTCTCTTTTTTTCCCCCTAAATGAGAATATGGACCACTCACTACTAAGCAAAACGTCATTTTCTCTTCTTTATGCTGAGTGTTGAGATTGTGATGAAATCAAATGATTGCAAATAAGGTGAGCTAAAGGATTAAGTAAAGTTATTCTAATTAGATTTTTGTTTTGTTTTGTTTTGGTCAAAGACCCTGTTGAAAGAAAATTTACTATCAGAAGGAAAAAAAGGGCTGGGGAGTGTAGGTCAGTGGTAGAGCATTAGCATGTCCCAAAGGCTCTGAGTATGATCCCCAGTACCAAAGAAAAAAGGTGGGGAGGGAGTCCCCTGACACTAAAAATTCTGCAATTTAGAAGCCAAGAGATAAATACGCTATATTACATATGGTAATTGTATGTTTCCTTTTGCACTTTCAAGGAAATTACACTCAGATGCACAGATAAAACTAGCCATATTTTCACTAATTTATAGAATAACTTGTCAGGAACTTTCAAACAATTCTAGGGAGTCAGGATACTACTGAATTAAAAAAACCAAAACACACACACAAAGAGCATCTCCAAAGCTTCCCCTGAGTGAAGAACTAACTCCAGAAGCTAAATAACTTACTGTTCAAGGCCAAATAATAAGAAGAAGAAGAAATTTTTTTAAGAGACAGGGCTGAGATAGAATGGGAAAAGAACCACTGTGAGTACAGAAGATGCCCTGTTACAAAAGCTGCACCCATACTACATAACACTGTTGACAGGCTCACTGACACTACCTTTCTCCCAATGCAATGGTATCCTTTAAACGTTTTAATATGTGAATTTTGCTATGACCACAGAAAGAATTCAGCACAACTGACACCAACTCTAGAGCAAACAATTCATATACAGTATTCTAACTTAATGATTGGAAGAAGGAACGGTGAAGAAGCTCCTCCAACTGGTTGGCACAGATATCATTTGAAGCCCTAAAAACATTAATGTTTTAAAATAACTTCAAGTTCTGGTGGGCACAGTTAGATGCCCAGTAGAAACTTTGGGACCAGAAGCAACAACACAACAGGTGAGAGAAGAGGTGGACATCACGGTACAGTGAAGTGCATAACATGCAATGGCAAACCCTCGAGTTCCCCCAATAGGCTGGGAATACGATATAATACCATGCACAAGACCATCTCCGAGCCCCGTCTTTCCAGTGGCAAAGGTTCGGTTCCTTCGGAGGGGCGCGTCACTCCCCCCTCCCTTACCCAAGGGATCACCACCCCAGGCACAGGAAGAACCGAGGCCCGCCATGGTCACATCTCCGCTGGGGAAGAAAACACAATGTCGCTCCTTATTTCTGCGTACAAAAGGACTTTGCGCCCTCCTCCTCGAACTGCCGCCTGGGCCGCCTCCTAACAACTTGCAAGAAGGTGGGCAACGCGCCATATTCCAGCGTCCCCCAGTCCACCTGGGTAACAAGCCCACGCCACCCCGGCGGGAGGGAAGCTTCGGAGGTCGTCAGCACAGCCAGCCTCCTCTCCCGCAAGAGACAGCAGCTCCCGCGCCCCGCCCGGTCCCGCCGGGCCGCGCCGCCAGCGGACGAGACCAGGGAAGGGCCCTGGGGGCGAGCGCCGAGTCGCGGCTCCGGTCCCGCGCAGCCCGCCCACCTCCAGCTCCCGGGCCCGGCGCGCTCTCCCGGGCCGCCCGCTCCCGAGCCCGCAGGAAGGCCGGGCTCCGGGTTCCACCACGGGGAGGAGGCCGCGGCCCCGAGAGCCTCGGGCGGCAGGGCAGGCCGGAACCCCGGAGCTATCCCGGCAGCGCCTCCCTCCCGAGCCCGCCAGGACGCCTGGGGCCTAGTGCGGCCTGCGCATCCTCGGGGTGGCGGTTTGACTGGGCCGGGCCGGGGCCCCCAGCCCCAGGCGGGCCGAATCCAGCGGGGGCCCAGGCCCGGAGCCGGGGGCGGCAGGGTGCCGGCTGCGGGGCGGGCCGGCCGGCCGGCGGGCGGGCGGCGTGTTGCGGCTGCGCCGGGGCTGAAATAGCTGGAGATTGCGCGGTAGGGCACTCACCTCAGAGCGGCTGCGCTACCGTGGGCCTGCGCCGTGGAGACTGCGACCGCGCCGGCTCCTCGCAGCCTCCTGCCACCAGCGGCAATGGCGAGCGCTGCCGCCTCTGCCGCCGCGGCCGCCGCCGAGGAGGGGGAGGAGAGGGAGGAGGCACGCACGCGACGCACGGCTCGGCTTCCCCGCCCGCGGCCGCCATGATGGGGAGGTCGGCTCTGCTCCTCCGCGGCGGGTTGGGGAGGGGATTCTCGGCTAGGCTTCTGGCGTCCCCTCGCCTACTCCTCGAAGTCTCCTGTCACTACATAGGTTTGGCTGGGGCCGGAACCATGAAAGCAACTGGATGAACAAAACGTGGTCGCCGCAGAGAAGGGGTGCATGCAGCCTAAAATGGTTGCTGATCTTAAAAAGAGTGTCATCTCTCGTTCCCCGCCCGAGGAATTAGGACCTCCGGAGTGTGCCAGGACGCTCAATCGGAAAATCACTCTCGCACTTTTCTCCACCTTACCGGGCCATTTGCACCCTCACCCTCTTTTCGCAGTGACTTTTACTTCCTTGTTTCAAGCCCTACCCAGATATTTAAAGGCAAAAGTTTTTTATACAAAGCAAGATAATAATGTATTCATGCATTCGTTCAGCAAGCATATCTAGGGATCCCTTTATGTGCCTAATGTTGTTCTGGGTGCGCTTAAGATGCACCTGTTAGCAACGCAGAATCCTAAAAATAAATAAAAAGCGTCATTGCTCTTGTTTTCATGTAGCTTTATACGAAGCAATTGGGACATCCAAGCAGGTGCCTGACAAATGAACAGACAGTGGGAGCGCAACCCGATTTTGGAGACGTGAGGGGTAGTTTTGTTGTTTGTTTTAAAAGTGAGTAGGAGACCAACTCCATCAGAATCATTCAGACTCGTGGTTTAAACGTAGGTCCCCAATTGGCATCGCTAGAATCTTGGCTTGTTAGCCTACCAACCAGTTGGTTGTTTGTTTGTTTTCCCCTTCCCCCGCCCCAATGTTGGAAATTGAACCCAGGGCAGCTCTACCACTGAGCTACATCCCCAGTCCTTTTTTTTTTTTTTTTTTTTTTAATATTTTTATTTATTTGCTTTTAGTTGTACACAATGCGTTTTATTCAATGCGTTTTATTTGTACGTGGTGCTGAGGATCGAACCCGGGTCGCCCACATGGTAGGCTAGCGCTCTACCGCTGAGCCACAATCCCAGCCCCATCCCCAGTCCTTTTTATTTTTTATTTTAAAACAAGGACTTGCTAAATTGCTCCTGCTGGCCTAGAACTTATCATCCTCCTGCCTCCGCCTCCTGAATAGCTGGGATTACAGGCAAGCGCCACTGCGCCAAGAACCTGCATTTTTAACACCCCTAAGCCATCCGCGCCTGGTAATTTTTATGCACATCATAGTGGAAGAACCATAGTATTAGGGACTTAATATCCTACAGGTATCAGAAAACAGCTTAACAAAATTAGGAAGCATACATTTTCAAGAAGATTCCAACTCCTCAAAGTCTAACATCCAAAAATTAAATGTCTTGGGCTGGGGGTATAGCTCAGTGGTAGAGTACTCTTTTAGCAAGTGCAAGGCCCTGGATTCCCCCAGCACAGAAAATTTTGAAAGTTGAATGTGCTTTTATCTTGGGTTTTCTAAGACAGTGAGTGTCACCCTCAACTACCCAGGTGCTCAAATAAAAAACCTAGGAATGATCCATTATCCCTTCCTCTCTCCCTCAGGTCCTCCCAGCCAATTAGAGCTTTCTCCCTGTCACTTCTTACCATGGTTCAGGCTGCTGTCTTCTCTGGTGGAGATAACTGGTCCCCCTGCTTCTGGAATTGCCCTCTCCAATCCAATTCTCCACACTATAGCTTGAATGGTCTTTCAAAATAGTAAATCAAAGGTTGGGTTATAGCTCAGCAGTAGAGCCCTTGCCTAGTATGCACGAGACCCTGGATGAGACTGTATTGGATCCCCAGCAGTGCAAACAAAACAAAAAACCATGAAAGATTTAAAAAAAAAAAAAAAAAAAAAGTAAATCATGTTATTTCCCTGTTTAAAATGCTTAATGAGATCCCATTACACTTAAGTTAACCTCTATTCTTTTGAGGTGACTTTGGGGCCGTTAGTGACCTCATCTGCCACAGATCTCACTCACCAAACTGGGATGCTCTCAGGTCATATGAGTCAAAGAATTCTGCCACTTCACAACTTTTGCAAGGACTACTCCCTCTATCCACAGCTTTCTGCACTTCTTTCTTCTCACCTACTAGAACCTTCATCTGAATAATTCCTAATACTCTTTCAGGTCTCAGCATTAATTCCATTTCTCTCAGCATTAATTCCATTTCTCTCAGGAAGCATTCCCTCTTTGGCCCTTTCCTCATCACACCCAGTACTTGCACTAACGGGAATATTATCACTTCAATCTCAAGTGGAACCCCGGACATAAGTTACTCTATGCTACAGGGAGAGAAATGAGAGCATGTCACGGTTACTTGCCCAACCCCAGATAGTAAAAGATGGAGCCATTCTGAAAGCCATCAGTCTACCTCAGAGTTACACTTTTAACCATCACCAGGGGCTTTCAGATTGCAGAACAGTACCCACTCATGAAGCACAAAAGTAACTTAGTTGGTCACCACCAATGTTTTCATAAAAGAAATAGAAAAATAACTGAAAACATCACACTCCACAAGGCTCTTGGTCAGGTTCTCTAATGTGATAAATTCTCTAAATGGTACAAACATTGAAAATACCAAACTGCACAGGATGTGACCAAGACTAACACAAAAAGAGTAGGCATACTGTGGACTTGATTTATTTCATCATTCTTATATTTAATTCTGAACCTTAAATGATGTTTATCCTCCCAAGCAAATTGAGGTTACTGCCCCCAAGCTGACCCGGCTAACCTCTGCAGAAGAATGGGGATTCTTAGCTCATCAGGCTGAGGCTGCCTTTTAGCCAGAGATTTTTGGCTCAAATGCATCAGAGGGAGTCTGACATTGCTGTGACAACATCAGGTCTCCTATATTATAGATGATGTGTCTACAAGGTTCTCCCAGATCCTGCCCTATAATTAGACTCCAATGGTTACTTATCTAGTTCTTTCTGGACCTACTGACTAGGTTATGAGGTTGATGACATTCTGGTAACCTGTACCCAGGTTCCTTCACCTCCTAATTAGATTCAACTAATCCCATCACTGGACAATTAATTTGACATTCTTTTCTTACCTTTTCTCCATCCCCCACAGTCCTAAAGCCACATTAATGACAAAAATGTTACATGGGACCTCATGATCTCCATGGAAAATGGTGCTTACCTAAGTCCAACAGATAGTTTGTGACCATTTTGAGCAAAGACTAAGATCATGATAATGTAGACTCACCAGGGAATCCAAATATGAGTTGAGCCCCTGGTATCTAGCAGGCTCCCGGCTTCTCTGCTTCCTTATTCCTCCTAATGTGGAGACAGGATGGACACAGGATGATAAGCAAGAAACTCTACTCCTTACCCCACTACACATGCACACATGAAAAAAATATTGCTGAAATTGGAGAAAGCAGAGTAAGTTCCATTTTCCTGGGATAGAACCTTTAAAAGAAAAAGCTCCCCAGGGATGATGCATGGGTTTCCTTGTCATTCTTCAGCATATCCTAGTGGAGCAGGACTGGGAGCATTCCCAGCCAAATATCTTCTCCATACCATCTTCATACCAGTTCTTGAAAGACACTCTGAGGAATATATCTCAGTGGTAGAGCACTTGCCTAGCATATTGATGCCTTGGGTTCAATCCCCAGCAACACACACACACACACACACACACACACACACACACGATGCTGAACTCCCTGACAGACCAGAATTAGTCCAGAGATGCAAATGGAAAGGACCAACCAAGGAGGTAAACGAAGGAAAATTCAACAATGCTTGGTAACAAGAAAGTTGAGGGACTAGGAGTGCAAAAGATCAGAGGTAATTCTGAGAGGGTTTTTTTTTTTTTTGGTTTTGTTTTGTTTTGTTTGTTTGTTTGTTTGTTTGTTTGGTATGGGGATTGAAACCAGGGGTGCTGAGCTACACTAAGTTGCTCAGAGCCTCACTAAATTTCTGAGGCTGGCCTCAAACTTGGCATCCTCTTTCCTCAGCCTACCAAGTCTCTGGGATTACAGACTTGAGCACCCAGGGGTGTTTTACAACTGTGCCACATCCCCAGCCCTTTTTATTTTTTACTTTGCATCTTGCTAAATTGCTTAGGGTCTCACTAATATTGCTGATCTGCCCTTGAATTTATGGGATTACAGGCATGTGCCACCTTGCCCCAGTTTTTTCAGTGTTTATAATTTGAATGTTTTGAATCTTGAACCATTTGGATGTATTGCCTAATGAAAACAACTTCTTAAAATTGCTAAACAAACAACAACAACAAAATCCCAAACCCAAAGATGATACTGAAGCATATAACTGGTGACAGTAGCTCTATTAACAAAAATAAAGAACTCAGGAAGAAAATCTCATTTGAGAAAAAGAAGAATGTGTGTGGGTTGAGCCTCAGATGCCAGTTGTCCGTGAATACAGGTGGAGAAGGCCCCACAGTGGAGGAGGGAGCCAACCAACAGCTTGTGAAAGATCTTTTTTTTTTTTTTTTTTTGGTACCGGGGATTGAACTCAGGGGCACTCAATAACTGAGCCATATATCCCCAGCCCTATTTTGTATTTTATTTAGAGAAAGGATCTCATGAGTTGCTTAGCAGCCTCCCTAAAATGCTGAGGCTGGCTTTGAACTTGTAATCCTCCTGCCTCAGCCTCCCAAATCACTGGGATTACATGTGTGCACCATCAAGACCAGCTCTTGTGAAAGATCTTGAAAGGCCTTTGTTAGGATGATTTCTGTGCAATGATGGGAGGAGAAGCCTGAATTCATGGGGTAGCCAAGTGAAGAGGAAATGAAGAAGAGAGTTAGAGTAGAGGATTCCATTAAGAATGGTGGATAAAAAGGAAATAAAGGAGAGTTTGTGGTAGCTAGAGAAAGCTTAGGGTCAAGGTAGAGTGAATTAGGCATGAGGGAGATTTGAACTTATTTATATACTTCTGGAAAGGAGCCAGGAGAGGAAGGGTGAAGTTATGATTAAAAGAGAGAAAGAGTAGGGGAGGGATTGATGGAGGAAGGATCCTAAGGAGGTTAGGAAGCCACAAAGAATGTGGCTCTCCAGGGTGAGGCAGTGCCATGTTTAAGGAAAGCTAGAGGGGCCTGGGGTATGGCTCAGTAGTTGAAATCTCTGCCACACGTACAAGGCCCTGGGTTTGATCCCCAGCAAAACACACACACACACACACACACACACACACACACACACACATTTGTGGGAGAAAAAGAGAGAGAGAAAAGCTAGAGGGAAAGAAGAAAGGATAAGAGAGGGTATGGAATGAGTGTTTATAGAGGGCTGAGGGGTGGGGGAATGCAAGTTGGTTGGTTCCTGTTTTCTCCACTAAGTTATCTGCTGAAAGGAAGCCCCAGCAGTTCACATAGCTCAGTGGACTTGGTCAGGTTGAAGGCTTGGTCTGGGAGAGAGCCCCAAACAAGGATAGACAAAAGGGCTGCCCACCAGAGTTGAGGGCCCACTTGGATATGCTGGTAACCTGTGGACATGCCTCACACTTTATCACTTTCCACACAGCTCACAGACACTCGGTGGCCAGTATGTAGTATTGTTTGCTTGTGAGGATGAGCGCACTCTTTTTGAAAGAGTCAATTTAGGGTTTTTTTTGTGTGTGTGTGTTTGTTTTTGATATTGTGGCAAAATGCACTGTATTCATTTGTTGGGCCTGCCATAATAAAATACCACAGACTGGGTGGCTTACACACAGAAATTCATTTTCTCATGTTTCTGGAGGCTGGAAGTCTAAGATCAAAGTGATCAAGGCGTCAACATCAACAGGTTTGCTTTCTTCTTCTCCTTTTCTCTTCTTCTTCTTCTTCAGAGGGTCTCACAAAGTTGCCCAAGCTGTTCTGAAGCTTGCAATCCTCCTATCTCAACCTCCTGAGTTGCTGGCATTAAAGTCATGTGTCACTGGGCCTGGAAGGTTTGTTTCTTCTAAGGTCTCTTTCTTTGGTTTATAGACACAATCTTGTTGTGTATGTGCCTGTGTTGTGACATGCCTCTCTGCACAGGCATGTCTGGTTCTCTCCCTGTCTCTCTGTGTCCACCTTTCTTCTTTTTACAAGGACACCAGTCATATTGGATTATGGCTCACCCTAATGACACCATTGTAAGTTAATTACTTCAGCGAAGACCCTATCTCTGAATAGTCATATTCTGAGAGGGGTTAGGGTTTCAACATATGAATTTGAGGGGGACACTATTCTGCCTGTAACATACACATAACATAAATTCACCATATTAACCATTTTAATGTGTACAGTTCATTGGACTTTTTTGGTTTTGGGTTTGTATGTCTTCATTATGGCTCATGTGTCTTGCTCTCTTGCTTTCTATAACATGAAGAAAATAAGTTGTCTCAGGCTCACTCCTACCACATACTAGCAATCAGCATTCCTGTAAAAAGGTTCCTTTTAGTGGGGGGATGGTGTTTATAGACCACAAACGAGAGACTAGCAGTGATCATTACTACTGGGGTGTCGTTTCAATGGACATTGCTATGAAGTAAGTATTTTTAAAAACAAAAATTTATACTGATATTTCCAATTCAAATTAATCTCACAATTGTTTACTTAAACTTACTGATTTTATACTTATATTGCTTTTCTCTTACACTGAAAATATTAGTTCATGATAATATTAAGACAATTACCTATTTGCTCTATTATATGATGTATATAAAATAGTTCCAAGTAATAATGCCAATATTACTATTTACAGTAATATTTTAATAAAATTTTAAATTTCTGGCCAGGTGTGGTGGTGCAAGCTTGTAATCACAGAGACTGGGAAGGCTAAGGCAGGAGGATTGCAAGTTCAGGGCTAGTCTCAGCAACTTAGGGAGACCTTGTCTCAAAATAAAAAATAAAAAGGGTTGGGGATGTAGCTCGCAGTTGAGCACCTCAAGGCTCAATTCCCAGTGCCAAAGGAAAAAAGAAAAGAAGGAAGGAAGGGAGGGAGGGAGGGAGGGAGGGAGGGAGGGAGGGGCAAAGGAAGAAGGAGAAAAGAAAGAAAAGATTTCTTTGCACTAAGAATGTACTCTGAGCCGGGTGTGGTGGCGCACGCCTGTAATCCCAGCACTTTGGGAGGCTGAGGCAGGAGAATCGCGAGTTCAAAGCCAGCCTCAGCAATGGCGAGGCACTTAGCAACTCAGTGAGACCCTGTCTCTAATAAAAACACAAAAAAGGGCTGGGGATGTAGCCCAGTGGTCGAGTGCCCCTGAGTTCAATCCCCGGTACCACAAAAAAAAAAAAAAAAAAAAAAAAGAATGTATTCTGAAGAAAATACCATAATGTAAGGTCACTTGGAATATTTTTTCTCTCTTGTTGTAACACTAACTTGATATACATTTAGGCTCATTCATGCCTGTTGTGTTTAAAACTGTGTATTAAGTGTCTGTATACTGCTGTGGAAAGTCATGGGGTCTTATTTAGTTTTATCTTGAACACACAAAGCATTCACATTGCAAAACTGAAAAATAAAACACAGTGTATTCACAGAAGTGGTTATTCCAGCCTGGTGCCTTCCCCTTGTCCTCTTGCATGGATAATAGTTTTATTTTTCTTTCCACATTTTTTACTGGTGCATTATAGTTGGACATAATGATGGGATTTTATGTTATATCTTCATACATGCACACAATATAACCATAAAATTTAGCCAATATCATTCCCCAGCACTTCCCCCTTCTCTCCCCTCTTCCCACCCTCTAGTCCTTTTCCTTTGATTTTCATGAGATCCTGACCCCACCCCCTTCTTTTCCTTTTTCCCCTCCAGCTTCTACTTATGAGAGAAAACACACCCTCAATCTTCTGAGTTTGGCTTATTTAGCTTTATATAATGGTCTCAAGTTCCATCCATTTTCCTGCAAATGACATAATTTCATTTTTAAGGACTGAATAAAACTCGATTGTGTACATACACCACATTTCTTAATCCATTTATCCATTAATGTATACCTAGGCTGGTTTCATAGTTTGGCTGTTGTGAATTGTGCAGCTAAAAACATTGGTATGGCCGGGCGCGGTGGCGCACGCCTGTAATCCCAGCACTTTGGGAGGCTGAGGCAGGAGGATCACGAGTTCAAAGCCAGCCTCAGCAATGGCGAGGCACTTAGCAACTCAGTGAGACCCTGTCTCTAATAAAAACACAAAAAAGGGCTGGGGATGTGACCCAGTGGATGAGTGCCCCTGAGTTCAATCCCTGGTACCACAAAAAAAAAAAAAAAAAAAAAAAAAAAAAATTGGTATGCATGTATCACTTTAGTATGATGACTTTAATACCAAGAAGTGGTATACTTGGGTCATATGGTGGTTCCATTCCTAGTCTTTTGTTTGTTTGTTCTAATTAGTTATACATGACAGCAGAATGCATTTTGACATATTGCACACAAATGGAGCACAACTTCTCATTCCCCCGGCTGTATATGGTGTAGAGTCACTCCAGTAGTGTAATCATACATGTATAAAGGGTAATAATGTCTGTCTCATTCTACTATCCTTCCCATCCCCACAGCCTCACCTCTTCCCTCACTCCCCTCTGGAAAATAGTTTTATTACGTTAGTTTTTATTTCTCCTTCTGGTATTTCTTTTTGCAAAATAAGTACATATGAACACACAAGCAAATATTTGCTTCCACACACAATCACATTTCCTGAACAAAAATTTAATATTTAATATTTTATAGTTAGTGTTTGGATGGAATATCATTTACCATCCTTTTACTTTCCAACTATATATGTATTTATATATAAAAGGTGTCTTTTGTAGTTGAGGTTTCATTTTTCATCTAGTCTGATAATTTCTTTTTTTTTTTTCCTAGTACTGAAGATTGAACCCAGGGCGCCTTACCACCAAACAAATTGTTTTCTATTTCTTTCATGTATTTCTTGTTCCTTTTTCTTACTTGCCTATGTTCTTTTGGATTATTACACTTCATTTCTACTAGTGACTTTTCTGGGAAACCTCTTGTTTATTCATTTATTTATTTTTTAGTGGTAACTCTGGATTTTACCAATGTATATTTTCAGTTTATCACTCTATCTTCAGTTGATATTATATTACTTCATATTTAATATAAAATTTAATCAAAATATAAACAATTTCTTCCACGCATCTTTTCAAATGTTAATTTTTTTAAAAAAATTTATTTATTTATTTTAGTTGTACACAATGCGATTATTTTTACGTGGTGCTGAGGATTGAACCCGGGCCGTGCATGTGCTAGGTGAGCGCTCTACCTCTGAGCCACAACCCCCCCTCAAATGTTATTATTATTATTTTTTTTTTTTTTTTGATACCAGGGATTGAACTCAGGGGCACTGGACCACTGGGCCACATCCCCAGCCCTTTTTTGTATTTTATTAGAGACAGGGTCTCACTGAGTTGCTTAGTGCCTCACCATTGCTGAGGATGGCTTTGAACTTGCGATTCTCCTGCCTCAGCCTCCCAAGTGCTGGGATTACAAGCGTGCGCGCCACCACACCCAGCTAAATGTTAATTTTGTCATAGTTTTTTTCCTATATATGTTATAATCATTACCCTATTTTCTTTAATAGTGATCACATTTACAATGAATTTAGAAAAGGAGGACAAGCATATGAAACAATGTTCAACATTATTTGTTATTAAGGAATTGCAAAAACAACAGTGAGGGGGCTGGGGTTGTGGCTCAGTGATGGAGCGCTCGCCTGGCATGTGTGAGGCACTCGATTCGGTTCTCAGCACCATATACAAATAAATAAAATAAAGGTCCATCAACAACTAAAAAATATATATATGTGTGTGTGTATATATATATATATATATATATATATAAACAATGAGGGCTGGGCATGTAGCTCAGTGGTATGGCACTTGCCTAGCAGGCACAAAACTCTGAGTTCAATCTCCAGCACCACCACCAAATCAAACAAACAAATCACAGTAACAATGTGATACCACTACATATTTAGAATGGGCAAAATCCAAAAAATCTAACAATACCAATTTCTGGCAAGGATGAGGAACAACTGGAATTCTCACTCACTGATCATGGGAATATAAAGTGATATAGACACTTTGGAAGTCAGTTTTGTAGTTTCTTACAAAGCTACACTATTATGGTTTAGATATTAGGTGTTCCCCAAAGGCTCATGTATGAGACAATGCAAGAAAGCTTAGAGGTGAGATGATTGGGTTTTGAGAGGCTTAACCCAATCAGTGACAGGTATTAATTGAGTAGTAACTAAAGACAGGTAGGGTGTGGCTAGAGAAGGTGGGTCATTGAGGATGTGCCTTTAGGGTATATATTTTATATCTGGCGAGTGGAGTCTCTCTCTGCTTCCTGGTGTGATGAAGACATCAAGAGAGCTGCTTTACCACACTCTTCTGCCATGATGTTCTGCCTCACCTCAAGTCCTGAGGAATGAAGCCAGCTGTGTATGGACTGAGACCTCTGAAACTGTGATCCCCTTTTCCTCCACTAATTGTTCTTATGAGGTATTTTGGTCACAGCAGCGGAAAAAGCTAATTAAAACAGAAATGCAGTCAGTCTTAACATATGCTCCAGCAATCATGTTCTTAAGCATTTACTCAACTGACATGAACATTTAAGTCCACCCCAAAACCTACATAGCTGCTTTATTCATAATCTTCCAAACTGGAAGCAACCAATGCTTCCTTCAACAGGTGAATGGATAAACAAACTGTGATTCATTCATACATAAAATGTTTTTTGTTGTTGTTATTGATGTTGTTGTTGTTTTGTTTCTTTGGGGTGCCAGGGATTAAACTCAGGGACATTCGACCACTGAGCCACATCCCCAGCCCTATTTTGTATTTTATTTAGAGACAGGGTCTCACTGAATTGCTTAGCACTTCACTTTTGCCAAGGCTGGCTTTGAACTCACGATCCTCCTGCCTCAGTCTCCAGAGCTGCTGGAATTACAGGCATGTGCCACCACACCCAGATGAATTTTACTTCTACAAAATTCTCATGATAAAAATATGAGAGAAATCCTCTTATACTTCCAGTAGGGGGGAGTGGGAAAGTAGCCATTTTGAGTATGCCCAGAACATTCCGTTCTTCCCAAAGATAATTGCACCTAAGAGAAACCTTTTAACCAGAATGTAACTCGGTGGAGGAAAATACCTCCAGCCCCTCTCCTGTCTCACTTAAGCGGGTAATGAACATTGAGAAGCACTTTTAAATGTCACAACCCAGGAGTACTGGCTCCCCCAAAGACTGAGATCTAACCACAGGACTCAGCATACTTCTCCTCCTCCAACCACCTAAGCCTGGGAACCAGACTCGGATTCTGGAATTATCAGACCAGGAATTTAAAATAACTATGATGATGAAAAAAAATCTAACGAAAAAGTAAAAGTAAACAACATGCAAGAGCAGATGGGTAATGTAAGCACAGAAATGGAAGTTCTAAAAATGAATAAAAAATAAATGGTAGAGGGGCTAGGGTTGTGGCTCAGTGGTAGAGCGCTCGCTTAGCACATGCACGGCCAGGGTTCGATCCTCAGCACCGCGTAAAAATAAACGCATTGTGTACAACTAAGGCAAATAAAAAATATTTTTTAAAATAAATGGTAGAAATCAATACTGCTAATACTGATAATGCAGAGTAATTTTGATGGGCTTACTAGTAAACTGGACATGATTTAGGAAAGAATCAGTGAGCTTGAAGATATGTTAACAGAAACTTCCAAAACTGAAATTAACAAGGAGAAAAGAGAGAGAGAGAGAATAGAATATTCAAGAATTGTGGGACAATTACAAAAGGGACAGATGTGCAGGATGGGAATACCAGAAGAAAAAAAGGGAAGAGAAAAAATATTCAAAGCAATAATAACAGAATTTTCCAAGACAAATAATAACATATCAGTATTGGCTTCTTCTTGGCCCTGCTCCAACTAAGGAAGGGACAGAAGTTTGGAGACTTAGACCCTCAAGAGTAGCCCTCAGTCAACCAACAGAGAGTTAGAGAATAACCGCCCCAGCTTCCTGAATACTCCCTGACTGGGACAATGTGAGGCATGTTCTGCACTATCTTCCCAAAGCAAAAATACATCCTTGAAGTCCACAACAGAACCCTGTTCTCTATCACACCCTTTGTTAGCTTCTTTCCCTCACCTGTCTCACTTCCCCTTTCCCAATAAGGTCTGTCTCCTGAGATCACTTCCCAATAAAATATTGTGCTATATCCCTAAGCACTTCTAGGGGAACCCAACCCAATCTAATAAGGTATATTCCTTAAGATTTGTTATAAATAGAGGAAAATGGGGAAGAATCATCAAACGAGGAATGGGACCAAGGAGTGCTCTACCACTGAGCTATATCCCAGCTCCTTTTATTTTTTATTTTACATGTACTATGTTTTTTCAGTACGAGGAATACAGGGGACCAAGGAGTGCTCTACCACAGGGAATGAAGAAAAACATCATTAGTATTCCCTGACCTAAACAACTGTAGAGAAGGAAAAGTTTATTTGGAGGCTTATGATTTCAGAGGTCTTGGTCCATAGACAGCCAGGTCCATTATCAGGGCTCAAGGTGAGACAGGACGTCAAGGCAGAAGAGCGTGGCAGAACGAACCAGGTCATGTAAAGATCAGGAAGCAGAGAGAGAGAGAGAGACTCCACCCTCCAGATACAAAACACATACCCTACAGCCATGTGCCCAATGAACCACTTCCTCAAGCCACACCACACCTGCCTCCAGTTACCACTTAGTTAATCCCATCAGGGATTAATTCACTGATTAGGGTAAAGCTATAACCCAATCATTTCTCTTTCAAACCTTATTGCATTGTCTCATACTTGAGTTTTCGGGGGACACCATATCTAAAACCGTAACAATATTCTTTTTTTTTTTTTTTTTTTTGGAAATGTTTATTTATTTGCTTTAGTTGTACACAATGCAATGCATTTATGTTTTACGTGGTGCTGAAGATCGAACCCGGGCCGTGCACGTGCTAGGCGAGCGCTCTACCACTGACTGAGCCATAATCCCAGCCCCCTCTCCCGTAACAATATTCTAGTGACCTGACTTACTGTGATGTAGACCCTGGATAGGAAAGCTTGCAATCTAGTTGTAGCCCCATGATCAATCAACTATATGCCATGTTTTTCTTACCTAAAGAGTAGAGAAAATAAAACACTGTCCTTTAGTGTAAATTAGGCTATCAAGAGTGTAAACTGCTTGGAAGTACTTGGAAGTCAAGATACATTACCATGCTATTTTTTAAATAGCTAAGTGAAGTTTACTTTGTATTTCTATGTAGCATATATTCATAGTACTAAGTGTTTTAGAGATGAACTTAAATGCTGGGTAAATAGTAAATTTAAATATATTTTTAAAAATATTTATTTATTTGCTTTAGTTGTACACAATGCAATGCATTTATGTTTACGTGGTGCTGAGGATCGAACCCGGGCCGCGCACGTGCTAGGCGAGCACTCTACCGCTGAGCCACAACCCCAGCCCTAAATATATTTTTCTTTTCCTTTTTTTGTGGTGCTAAGGATTGAACCCAGGGCCTCGTGCATGTGAGGCAAGCACTCTACTAACTGAGCTATTTCCCCAGGTCCTAAATTTAAATATATTTTAAAATTATGAACAAAGAATTAAAACTTTGAGGAAAAAACTATTTTACTAAATTTAAAAAACCATCTGAATGTGAAGGAAGGAAAATAAAAAATGTATAAAAATTATAAAGCAATTTGTGTTTAAATTGTTGGGAGAGGATAGTTTCTGTGATTGTGTTATTTTCATAAGGAATGAGATGTTTTAGAAAAATGATTTATAGAAGTAAATGATACCAGATTTAATTAATTAGCTACTCTTATATGCCACTGTCTTCTTGTTTACATTAGAAAATTTTTACAATAGGGAGATTTAGGAAAATAACTATGCATGATTTTGCCAATCACTGAATTATTAATTAAATGGGATCTCCTTGCCAATATATATATATATTTTTTAAAACAATTTTTGTGTGTGTGTGTGGGTTTGAACCCAGGACCTTGTGCATGCAAGGCAAGCACTCTACCAACTGAGCTGTATCCCAACAAATATCTTAAACAACATTTAGCACACAAAGGAAAGAACATAAATTGGTGAAAGTGTAGCATTCAATGAAATTTTGAAATTGATACACCCAGGTAATCGCCACCCAGATGGAAAAGTAGGATGTCACCAGCACACCAGAGTTCCTTGCTCAGGTCACCTTCCAGTCATTACTACCCAATTTTCCCAAAGGCCACTATCACCATAGATTAGTTTTGCCTGGTTTTGAAGCTTATATAAATGGAAATTTATAGTATGAATTCTTTTGTGTCCTGTTTCTTTTTTTTTGACTTAGAGCAACCATATCATAGGTAACTGCTGGTCATTCCAAAAGCTTACAAACATACCACAATCAGTCTCTTCTATTCTGAACATTAGAGAAGTTTCCAGTTTGGCATGCTTTGAAGGATGTTCAAACGCTCTCCTTAGTCCCTCTGAATGCACACAAACACTCAACTCTGTTAGGTAAACACCCAGCAGTAGAAGTGGTTGATCATCAAGCATGCGTATGTTCAGTGTTTACAGTTTTCTAAGAGGTTGGTTCACCTTTTTTGTCAACTTTTGGTATTATCTTGTCTCTAATCATAGCCATTCTGGTGGTGGGTGCAGTGTCTTATATTTATCATTCACATTTGCATGTTGACTAAAGAGGGTAGCATGCTTCCATATCCTCATTGACCATTTGTGTAACTTCTTTTGCAAAGTGCCTATTCAATGCTTTTGCTCAGTTTTCTACTGTTTGTTTTTCTTATTGATTTGTGGGAGTTATTTATACCTCTTAGATATGTCTTTTGTGGGTTATATGTAGTATAAATGCCTTCTATTGTTCTGTGGCTTGTCATTTCAGTTTCTTCATGGTGAATTTTGAGAAACACAATCAATTTTTTTCTTAATGGTGCTTTGTGATTCCTGCTTAAGAGATCTTTGCCTACTTTAAAAATTATGAAGATAGACCAGCATTGTGGCACACACCTGTAATCCCAGTGACTCAGAAAGCTGAGTCAGGAAGATCCCAAGTTCAAGGCCAGCCTCAGCAACTTAGCAACCTAGTGAGATCCTGTATCAAAAAGTAAATAAAGCCGGGCGTGGTGGTGCACACACCTGTAATCCCAGCACTTTGGGAGGCTGAGGCAGGAGGATCACGAGTTCAAAGCCAGCCTCAGCAATGGCGAGGCACTTAGCAACTCAGTGAGACCCTGTCTCTAATAAAATACAAAAAGGGCTGGGGATGTGACCCAGTGGTCGAGTGCCCCTGAGTTCAATCCCCGGTACCACCAAAAAAAAAAAAAAAAAAAGTAAATAAAAAGGGCTGAGGATGGAGCTCAGGGGTAGAGCACCCCTGGGTTCAATCACCAATACCAAACCAAAATGAAAAAATAAAGAAAAAAACCTATAAACCTATAAAACTTTAATTCTTTATGTTGCATAGATTTTGTGTTTGACAAATGTTTATTAGTCACTTTTACTTACCATTGGTGACATAAACGTGTTTGTGTGTGTGTGTGTGTGTGTGTATGTGTGTGTGTGTGGTGTTGGGGATCAAACCCAGGGCTTTGTGCATGTGAGGCAAGCACTCTACCAACTGAACTATATCACCAGCACCCAACACAAACTTTTTTGTCTGCCCTATTTGCCTGCCTTTGAAGGTACCAGGGATGCCCCTCTCCTGGGACAGTTGGGACAGACCTCACCCCCAAATTCACAGTTCTAATACTTGGTGCTTGACCTAATCAGAGTCCTTCTTCTCTGATCACCCTAACACCAGGAAGAGATCAAAGCTGTGTCAATGGACAGCATCCATGGACTTTTTGCTAGAGAATAGAAAAGGAGTAGAGTTTCCTTTTCTATCTGTGGGTTCTATATCTTCAAATTTAACCAACAATAGGTAAAAAAAATTCAGAAAAAAACAAAAATTTTGTGTTCAAAAATTGAATGTGAGCTGGGCGTGGTGGTGCATGTCTGTAATCCCAGTGGCTTGGGAGGCTGAGGCAGGAGGATTGCGAGTTCAAAGCCAGCTTCAGCATCTGTGAGGTGCTAAGCAACTCAGTGAGACCCTGTCTTTAAATAAAAATACAAAACAGGGCTGGGGATGTGGCTCAGTGGTTGAGTGCCCCTGAGTTCAATCCCAGTTACCAAAAAAAAAAAAAAAAAAAAAAAAAAAAAAAAAAAAAAAATCGAATGTGTACAAACCTTTTTCTAGTCATTATTCACCAAACAAAACAGTATAACAACTATTTGCATAGCATTTATGTTGCATTTGGTGTTATAAGCAATCTAGAGATGATTCAAAGGATACAGGAGGAGGCTTAGGTTCTATGGAAATACTACATCATTTTATATAAAGGATTTGAGCATCCACAGATCTGGGGATCCACAGGGGGTCCTGGACCAATCTCCTGCAGATACTGAGGGACTGCTCTATTAATGGTTGTTCATGTCATTATTGCTTAGGAATAGCAACTGCCCCATGGACCCCACCAATGTAAAACATTTCCTAGCTCAGAGCTCTGCTTTCATCTACAGCTTTAGCCATTAAAGTGCACCCCCAAAAGTAATGGCCCCACAAGCTATCAAGCTACATTTGAAGATAAAATGTACAACTGACCTTCTTGCCAATACCTCAGGAGGAAGGTGGGACTAGCTTGCAGGGGGCCCACAGTGAGTGTAGGAGGTGTTACCTGTGCACAAGGTAGGGATAGTTGTCTCTGCTGTATAGACGACCTTGAGAAAGATGAAATAACCTATTCAAGCTCACAGGGTAAGTGGTTGACCTGGGTTCTAAGCTAGTTATCCTTGGTTGATGGTCCCTCTACGAGATTGCAAAGCTCCCTTCATATCAACCACGTCTGAATCCAGAGCCAAAACTTTACTCATGATAATGCCAAGAACCCACGAAACCAGATAGGTCTCTGCTGGCAAGATTCTCAGGCAAAAGACAAGATTTCTTAGAATTACTTCAGAAGGTTTTTTGATGCTAATTCACAGCTATTTTCACCAATCAAGAGGATTTTCTCACTCTGAGTAAAATAGAAGATAATTAAATACAATTTTCATTGTAGTATCAAGTAGGAGGCCAAGAGAATAGTAGACCCACAGCTCTCCTGGAAATTTCCCAAGTACAGCTACCACTGCCACCTGGGCTTTCCCAGTACAATCTCATTTTCAAAATTTGTCTAGTTAGATCAGTTATGTTGATTTTTCATTTTGAAAATGCAGCCATGATGAAAAAAACATAATTCAGGAAATATTTGCCAAGGGCCTAATAGGTACCAGGCATTTTCCTAATTGCTGTGGATGCCAAGTTGAATAAGACAGATCAGTGGCAGAGATAAAAATGTCAAGTCCCTGGGTGTCAGCCTCAAGTTCTGCCTCTCTTCTAATATCTAACAGTGGTGTTTTCCCCAACATCTCATCATCTCCGCCACCAGTCATTATCTCTCACTTGGTAACTGTAACTTGTACCTCTGTCCCTCCTTGCCCTACTCCAATCCATTTTCCTAATGACAGCCACAGTGGCCTCCCTTCAGTGCCTCCAAAGGCTCTCCAAGATCAACTCTCACCTCCTTACCCCAGCTATTTGCTCAGGCACCTGTGAACCTTTTCCCTGTTTCACCCCACTACCACCTCATTCTAAATTCTAGAGGAATCTTGAGGTTCCCAAAAGATTTTTCTTTCTCCAGCTTCAGAGATCACTGCCTGAACTGCTATCTTCTACATCCCTTCCCCAATCTTCCTTGAGTGTGATGATGGAGACAGAATCCTGTTCTCCTTTTTACCCCTGAGCCCAGCATAGTGTCAGGAGTACCAGAGGCGCTCAATTAATGCTTGTGTTGGATGCACATATTAGTGAATGAATGTAGTGAGGCTGTTAAGGCAATAGAGAAGAGGAAGCCAGGTTGAAATCTCAAGAGGAGGGAGCACTCCCCCAAAGTAGTTGTTCCTTGAAATGAGTCCTGAGGGACCACCAGCTTTCAGCCAGGAAGAAGAATGGAAAGAAGGGCATGCTAAACGGGAGTAGCAGTTGCAAGGGGATGCTGGCTTTGCTCAACAAGGAAGTGAGAACGGTGGGTGCCAGGGTGCTGAGTGGGAGTAGTATGGGAGGAGGGAAGCAGAAAAGAAAGGCAGAAGCTGGATGTGTGGGTCGGGGAATGGTGAGTGGTTCAAGGATGAGTTTGCAATGTCTGATGGAACATCCACACAGAGAAGTCCTGAAAGCAGACGATTAAATGGATCAGGGGTCAGGAGAGTGGTCTGGGATGGAGACACAAGCTTGGGTAGAGGTTTATATGGATATTGAGGGAACTGATTGGATTATCCAAAAATTACGGTATTTCACTGAGAAGAGAAGGAGCAGGACTGAATTCTGAACTGTCCTGACATTCAAAGGGCAAGTAGAGGAAGGAATCGCCATAGAGACTGGAAAGAAGTACCAGGAAAAAGAAGAAAAAAGGGAATATATGGGGCTAAAAAGCCAATAGAAGAGACTAGAAATGGTATCAAATGCTGCAGGTCAAAAAGTATCTATTGGGGGACTGGGGTTGTGGCTCAGAGGTAGAGCACTCACCTAGCATGTGTAAGGCACTGGGTTCGATCCTCGGCACCACATAAAAATAAATTAAAGATATTGTGTCCACCTATAACCAAAAAAATAAATATTAAAAAAATATCTATTGGGTCCTTTGGTCTCTATGACAGAAGTGAGATGACGATGGGAACCTCATGGCTTGGAAAACATCATAATAAGATATACACGTTGTGCTGTGGCTAGGGCTCTAAGGCCTACCACCTTTAGAAGTTGACCTGTGGCAAATGTGGCTACCCTGCTGAATGCAAGAGAAAGCATAACTGGAATGCCAAGGCTAAAAGATGAAACACCACCAGGACTGGTCTAATGGGACACCTAAAAATTGTAAACCACAGATTTAGGCATGGATTCTGTGAAGGAACAACTCCTAAACCCAAGAGGGCAGCTGTTGCAGCATACAGTTCATCTTGGGAATTTTAGCAATTAACCACCCAATAAATGTTCTGGTTTTAAAAAATGAAAAAAAAAAAAAAAAAAAAAAGCTATTGGTATCATTGGTACTTGTGTTTAATTCCTATTTCTTTGGGCTGGGGTTGTGGCTCAGTGGTAGAGTGCTTGCCTAGCACGTGTGTGGCCCAGGTTCGATCCTCAGCACCACATAGAAATAAATGCATCGTGTACAACTAAAGCAAATGAATAAATATTTTTTTAAAAAAATTCCTATTTCTTTCTTTTCTTTCTTTCTTTCTTTTTTTCTTTTTTTTGTACCAGGGATTGAACTCAGGGGCACTTGACCACCGGGCCACATCCCCAGCCCTTTTTTGTATTTTATTAGAGTCAGGGTCTCACTGAGTTGCTAAGTGCCTCGCCATTGCTGAGGCTGGCTTTGAACTCATGATCCTCCTGCCTCAGACTCCCAAGTGCTGGGATTACAGGCGTGTGCCACCGCGCCCAGCTTAAATTCCTATTTCTGACATAACAAATTTAGTTCACCCTCTGGTCCCCAAAGATTCAACTCTGACCCATCTGCAAGATACTCACTTTCCAGGTCCCCAAAATTCTTAACTAATACAGTACCAACTAAAGTCCAAAATGTCATCTAAGCATCATCAGCTTAGAAATCACAAATAATATCATCTATATTAAACATGGTGAGGCTCTAGGTCTAGTCCATCCTGGGGCAAAATTCCTTTCCATCTGTGGATGTTTGAAACTAGAAAGCAACTTACCTGTGTTCAAAATATGGAGATACAGGCATCAGATCATAGGTGCAGGCATTCCAGCTGAAGATGGGGAGAAAATGGAAGGAACTGAGGAATCATCAGTCACACACAATTTCAAAATCTACACAGACAAACAACTTTAAGTTTTCAGACTTGGGAATAATCCTCTGTAATTCAAGGCTCCACTCTTAGGACTCACAGCTCAGCCCTCCGAGTCAGCTTTCCTTTTTCTTGAAATGTAGCTGGTGTTTGTAGCTAAGTAGTTTTATCAGCCTATTTCTTACCAGTGAATTTTGGGGATCCACTAACCTTCTTAACATTTCATCCTTTCTCTCCTTTTTCGTCCAAGCTGGCAGTATTTCTGCTGGAATAATATTCTCAAAAACCTAGTGGGTCTCTTGAGTATTTCATGGGGGTTCACTCCATCAGGCAAAAGGCTTATTCACAGGTCCTTCCTTGATCTTCCTCCACATTTAGTGTTTACCAAAATGGCTGAGAGGATTTATGTATGAATCACATACTTTTAATTTTATTTTATTCTATTTTGGTACTGGGGATTGAACCCAGGGGCGCTTAACCACTGAGCCAAAACCCCAGCCCTTTTTTATATTTTTATTTAGAAACAGGGTCTTGCTAAGTTGCTGAGAGCCTCCCTAAGTTGCGGAGGCTGGCTTTGAACTTTCTAATCCTCCTGCCTCAGCCTCCAGAGCTGCTTGGATTCCAGGCGTGCACAACCATGCCTGGCTCACATTCTCATTCTCTCTCTCTCTCTCTCTCTCTCTCTCTTTCTCTCTCTCTCTCTCTTATAGTACTTCATATGATTTTTTATATTGTGTCATTTTCTATAGGACACTTTAATTAAATCAGTGACATCAATATTGACCTCATACAGAAAAAGGATGAAAGTTGGGTTTTCTTGTGTACCAAGTACAAAACATCTGTTTAAAAGTTAACATATACAACAATTGTAAGAGATCAACTTTCAGGATGACTCAAGGTTACAGTAGTTGCTTTACATGTTTTCCCTCAAGACTTGGATGCCACCCAGTGTTGCTGTATTTGTGCAAATGCCTGCTGTGAATTACCTGACTACCTCCTTTTGCCAGCCCCACTTTGGCCTGTTTTACTGCTGCCACTGCTAGATTTGCCAGATGATTTTGAAGAGAAGAGTCCTGTCATGAACTTAGATACATCAGGCAATTCACGGTTGGATTCAGCATATTTATTGACTGCTCCATTTCCTGTCTCATATCAGGATCACTTGTGTTGACCACTTTGGGCAGAAGCACAAATATCAATAATGAAAGAACCATCATCATAACTATTGGATTCATAAGAAAGTCTGTCCATCTCCATGATTCCCTTTTAATAAAGTAAGAAGGTCGACCTTAAGATTTCATTGGAGAGGACAGGGCAGTCTGACCACTTCTGGTGTTTTGATATAATTAGCGTATCTTGCTCGTGTTTTTCCTTTTGAAGTGCTATCAACTCGGACAGGGTCAAATTTGTAAGCTGGAGAAATAACGTCCACTACATAAGATCCAGAAGGTATGTCATAAACCACAAAACTCCCATCTGCCTTAAGGAAGCCGATGTGCTCTTCTCTGTCTATAAGCACTCAGGCCGCCCAGATCCAGTCCTGAGGCTTCACGCCTAGAACAACTGCACGCCCCTCAATCTTGAAACAATTTTCTAGGCTGACCCCATTCCCTCCAGATCCTTGGCTGCAGCACAAGCTCTGGGCACTCCTTGAAAGCAGCAGCAGCAGGATGGAAAAGAAGCCTCACAGAGCAACCGCCATGACAGCAGCTCTGGGCAGTCAGGACGGCCTCACATATTCTTTAAAAGGTCTTCTGTGTGTAAAATGTTCCAACTTTTTTTTTTTTTTTTTTTTTGTGGTACCGGGGATTGAACTCAGGGGCACTCGTCCACTGGGTCACATCCCCAGCCCTTTTTTGTATTTTATTTAGAGACAGGGTCTCACTGAGTTGCTAAGTGCCTCGCCGCTGCTGAGGCTGGCTTTGAACTCGCGATCCTCCTGCCTCAGCCTCCCAAAGTGCTGGGATTACAGGCGTGAGCCACCGCGCCCGGCTTGGATTTTTCTCTAGAATACTTTCCTCACAGTGGATTTCTCAATTTTACCATCTTTTGCAATCTGGATAGGTTAAGCAATTCCCAAATAACCCAAATTCTCATTCCTGTTTGTTTAAAAATTCTTTCCTCAATTGATTTCTTTTCATACATTTTCCTAGAAGCAGAAAGAAGATCGGAAACCTCATCTAAATGGCCAATCTCATCACTTACCAATTCTGTTCGCCACATGAGTACAGAAACACAGCTCTGCATCTGCCACCATATAACAAGGATTTCCTTACTTCCAGTTTCCAATAACATGTTCCTCATTTCCGTCCAAGCCCTGATTGCTAATGTCTTTAACATCTACATTTCTACAGCTTCTTCATGATGACTGACTTGGTCTCGGAGGTGATACCCGTTTTCTCCTCACTTCTCGGGTTCCTCGCCAGCAATCATTACTATTTCTACTAAGGATCTGCTTAAAGTAATCCAAGTTTTTCCTATTATGCATCTCACAATTCTTCCAGCCTCTTCCCACTGTCCAATTCCACAGTTCAGGAATTCATTACAGCAGAACCCCTTCTTCAGGTATCAAAATCTGTATAAATTTGCTTTTACCATTGTGACAAATTATGCAAACATAGTGGCTTAACTCAACACAAATTTATTATCTTAGATCTATTATTTATTGCCATGCTGGGGATTGAACCCAGGTCCTTGTGCATGCCAGGTGAAATGGGTCTCACTGTGCTAAAATCAAGCTGTCAGCAGGACAGCTTTTCCTGGGGGAAAGCTCATATATACTGATATTGACACAATTGTGTTAACTAATCTATATCATATATACTGATATAGTGTTCTTTTTATATATTGTTGGATTTGATTTGTGTTCCTCCTAGAAGCTGTAAGAGAGAAACCATCTCCTGGCCCTTTCCACCTTCTATTGGCCTCCCATATTCCTTGGCTTATGGCCCTGTTCCTCTATCCACAAAGCCAACAATATCAGGCCGGGTCCTTCTCACACTTTCATCTCTTTGATTCTCCCTCTTCTGCTTCCTTCTTCCATTTATAGGGACACTTGTGGTTTTATTGGTCCTGCCCAGATAGTTCAGGGTAATCTTCCCCACACCAGAATATTAACATTGATACAATAGTGTTGACTAATCTATAAACCTTGATTCAAATTTTGTTGCATTTTAATATCTAGCAACCTTAATCAATCTGCACACTTAATTCCCCTTTGCTGTGGAACCCAGCATATTTACAGGCTCCAGGGATTTGGATGTGAACAGTGGCAAACACCTGTAATCCCAGTGACTCAGGAGGCTGAGCAGGAGAATTGCAAGTTCAAGGCCAACCTGGGGAATATAGTGGGATACCATCTCAAAATAAAAAATAAAAAGGACTAGGGATATGGCACAGTGGTAGAGCATGCTCGGGTTCAATCCCCAGTACCCCCACCCCCAAAAGAGGCATTATCCTGCCTACCACAGTACATTAATTTAATTATGGATAATTCAGACAAACTCAAATCAAGGGACATTCAATAATATTCAACAACACAACTGGGCAGTACCTTCAAAAGTGTTAAAATCAAATCAAACAAACAGAAAGAATGAATGTCTGGGGAACTATTACAGAAAGAACCTAAGGAGACCTGACAATCTGCTACAGTATGTGATCCTAGACTGGATTCTGTTCCACTGGTGAGCCCATTGACAAAATTTGAATTAAGGTTTATAGATTAGTTAACACAATTGTGTCAATATTAATATTCTGGCTTTGTTCTTTACATTGTGATTATAAATAATGTAATTTGGGGAAGCTGGGTAAACTGTATATGGAAATTCTTTGTATTATTTTTGAAATTTTTTTTTTGTAAATCTGAAATGATTTCAAAATGAAGTTTTAAAATTTAAAGAAGAGTATTCATGGATGACCTGGTAGAGTAGTTTCTTTGGTGTGGTGGGGTCAAAAGCCAGATTTCAGCAAGTTGAGAAATGAACAAGAGCAGAAACAATGGAGAGGAAGACACCTGTCTTAAATGTGACTGTGACATGAAGCAATGCCAAGCCAGTAGCCAGAAGCTGAAGGAATGCCATATCGAGGATTATTTTCTTAAGATGTAACTGGACATCATCTCTTGTAAATCATCCATGTTCTACAATCTCCAAAATTAAACTCTTCCTTCCCGCCACCCTGCTCAGCCTTTCAGAAGTTAATCTAAACGCAGTAGAGGAGCTCTTGGTGGATCTAAAGAGAAGAAAAACTTAATCAAGTTTTCACATTTTAATACCAGTCCCCTTGCCAGAGAAGAAATCAGAGGATGATGTTACTGGACAACTGTTTAGAGGGTTCTTGTAACTATCCAGAAAGAGGGATGACAGCCTAACCCAAGACAACAGAGTAGAGAGGAAAAGCCTCGAGGCAGTGAAAGCTTATTACTCCGATTCAACATGGCAGATTAAACTTGCATATTTATTTCTATTCCCATCTCAAATCCCACTAAGTTACTTGGAAAAGTAATAAACTCATATAGATAGGGGACAGGAGCTATTCATACTGCTGCTTAACAAACTGCAGTGTGATGTAGCCATCTGTTATCAGGTTTGGTGAAAGTTTTTATGAATGGGGTTTTAATTTTAGCACATGCTCTTTCCATACGTATTGAGATTATCATATGGTTTTTCTTTTTTATTCTGTTAGTATGGTAAATTACATTGGTTTTTGAATGTTAAACTTACCTGGTGTTCCTGGGGGAAAGCTCATATGATACTGATATAGTGTTCTTTTTATATATTGTTGGATTTGATTTGTTGATATTTGGCTAAGTATTTTTATGTCTATGTCCATGAGGGATATTAATCTTTAATGTTTTCTTTTAAATTCTTTGTGAGGCTTTGGTTTCAGGGTAATGCTGATCTCATAAAATTAATTATAAAGTATTTTATTTTCTGGAAGAGTTTGTATAGACTTGCTATTATTATTTATTTCTTAAATCTTTGATAGAATTTACCAGTAGGCCATCTTAAATGGAGAAGACTGGAGTTTTCCTTTTGGAAAGGGTTTTCACTAGGAATTCAATTTCTTTAATAAATATACAGCTTTTCAGGTTGTGAATTTCTTAAGTTTTAATATTTGTGTCTCTCAAGAAATCAGTCCATAAGTTGTGCAACTTATTGAATAAAATGGCTTATAATATTTTATTATCTTTTCAATGTCTATCATATATGGTGACACCCCCTCTTTCATAACGGATACTCACTCTTTTCCTTAACATTATTGCTTTTGCACTCAGAGGAGAATTCTAACCACAGCAGATCATCTGATAAGTTTATATGAAAAATATTGGCTTGCAAGGCTGTTAGAGGATATGCTACATAGAAGATAAAGTAAATAAAAAACCAAGATAAATATTAACTTGGGGGTGGGTAGAGAAGGGAATTGTATAAACAATAAAATTAAAGTACGAGGGCTAGGGGTATAGTTCAGTAATAGAGGGTTTGCCTAACATGCAGGAGGCCCTGGTTTTGATCCCCAGCATAGTAAAATTAAAATTAAAGCATAGTAAATCAATAAGCTCAGTATGCATTCATGCCATGATATCTATTGATAGCCTTTGATTTATCCTCCAGAGAGAACTTGGCTGAGTGGAAAGAGAATGGAGACTGTTGTTTATTGTTATAAGAGTTTCAGTGTAATTTATTTTTAAATTGCATGTTATATTGCTTTGACTACACCAAAAACTAAAAGAAGAAACAACAAACACTTTTTAAAAAATGACCTTGCATGTCATAGGTTCACAGGCAATGACAGAAGTCACCTTCTTCTACTAAGTTGAAATCTGATTGACTCTCTAATTTTCACCCCTTGGCCTGGTTCAGCTGTTTGGAAAGCCCCAGATATGACTGCTTCCTCCTCCCCATGGGAAGGCGGATCTCTCAGGAAACAGGTTTCCTGAGCTTGCCAGCCCCTTTGCCTCTTCTTCCCACATAGAACCAACTCTGTGATAAGCACAGCCACAGATGGGGCAGACAGGGCTATGATAAGGGACAGGAGGAGAGTTTGAACTTAAACTCCAAACTGACCAAGGCATTCTTGCTCATTTCCACAATCCTGTGGAGCATGTTTAGTGGGAAAAATCACAAGGGAAGAGGACTACATTTATTAATTATGCACAATACTCTAGTTTATGGGCTACAGGTTTTACTTACTTTATTTCATTTAATCCTCAAAACAACCATGGGTGTTTAGTGCCACCGAACTGAACATTTAAAAATGGTAAAGGTAGTATATTTCACATCTTGTATGTTTTACCACAACTTAAAACAAAAAAACACCTTGTGTGGTAAGGATTATCCCCATTTTCCAAAAGTGGAAACTAATGAAAGTTAAGTAACTTGCCCAAACTACCCACCTAGTCAGTAGGTGTCTGAGCCAGGTGTGAGCTCAGGTTTGTCTGACTTCGAAGTCTATGGCTTCCTGCACTACTAAGATGTCCCCAGTGATGAGAAGCAAAGGGAAACTGAAGGAATCAGCCATAGGAGAAGATTGTGGTATTTTTCTAGTTTCAAAATTTTGTTCAGTGCCAGCCTGACGTTCCTCCCTGGAGCAGGGAACAAATGTTTTGGGAGAAGCTACCCATCAGACTGTTTCTCAGGCACAAAGGCTATATTAATGACAGGTGTAAATGTTGTGGCTGAAATGGAGCTCAGGTTTAACGTGCAGCTGTAGGACTCTTAAGTACTCTGTAAGAGGTTCCTTCCTCTTGTCCAAATTAGCTGAAGTGTCTTTTTTCTTTTCTTTTTTGCAGTACCAGGGGTGGAGCCCATAACTCTGAGCATGCTAGGCACGCTGATCTATATTCCCAGCCTTTAGCCAAAGTTTTAGATGATGCAAATTTTATTCTTTCCCTCCAGGATTTGGGGAAAGGGACACTTGACAGTGACAGCAAGATCATCAGCATTTCATTGAAATCCAATCAAGAGAGCCCAGTAGTGGGAAGGAAGGCTTAGGAGGACCAGTGGAAGAATATTTACAAAAATAACACTGCCTAACACTTTTATAAAGTGTGTCATGTGGCAGGCACTCCTCTAAGCACATTATATGTACTAATTCATTTAGCTCTCATGACCACACCATCAGGTATGTGACTGTTATCAGTTAGCTAAAGGGTACAAAGTTAAAAGATAATCCAAAGTACTGAATTATCCTATATGCCAATCTCTACCTAACAAAGTGGGTTATTATTTATAATTGACCAAAACTAGAAACTATCTAAATGTCTAACACCAGGGAGTATTAAAGCCATGGAATATAGGCAGACAAAAAGGATAAAAATAATAATAACCACTATTTGCTGAGTACTGATATTGTCCATGCATGCTTTACATAGATTACTGCCTTTATTCTTTGCCCTATAAGGCAAGTTCTACTAGAAGCCTGTTAGTTTTCTGTTACTATGATGAAATACCTGAAATAATCATGGTTTCAGAGGTTTAGCTCATGGTTTCAGAGGTTTTAGTCCATGGTCACTTATCTGTGTTGCTTTGGGCCTGTGGCAGCACAGTAAATCACAGCAGGAACACATGGCAAAAGAGCTCTATTCATTCATGGTAGCTGAGAAGCAAAGAGAGAGGAAGGCGGGCTGGGGTGGTGGCTCAGCGGCAGAGCGCTCGCCTCGCACGTGCGCGGCCCGGGTTCGATCCTCAGCACCACATAAACATAAATGCATTTGCATTGTGTAAAAGTAAATAAATAAATATTTTTTTAAAAAAAAAGAGAGAGGAAGGTGCCAGAGTCACAATCTCCCCTTCAAGGATATGCTCCCAATGACTTAAATTCTTCCAACTAGGTGACAGCTCTTAAGAGATCCACCATCTCCCAGCAGCGCTATGGGCAGAGGATCGAGCTTTCAACACCTGGTTGCTGGGGGACTCTTCAGATTTAACTATAGCAGAGCCCATTTTACAGCTCTAGAGCAGAAGCTCAGAAGGTTTAGAAGGTTAGGTAGAGTAGATTTGAAACCCAATACCATCCAACTTCAGGACCCAAGCACTTACCTACTTTGTTATTTTGCCTCTGAAGACTGGAAGATAAAAAGTATTGCATAAAACTGATCAGGATTATAATCACGATAGAACCTGAGGCCATGGGAACATGCCAATCCTGACTATAACAGACAAAACAGGCAAGGGGGTAATTTGAGGGAATGGAGTGGAAGCTGTTCTCTCTAAATATAGCTGTCAAAGGGAGCATGGAATGAAGCACTCTTTTCCTCAATTTTGGGGTGACTCTTTCCCCTTTAGATGTCATCGTGCTTCATGCCACTTGAGCATCTCAGTCTTCATGCTGGGGGATCCAGAAGGGAGAGAGATGGCAGAAAGTAGTACTTTTCCTTTCCCAGGTTCTCCTAGGCCTATAGACCTGCACTGACCATTCCCTACCAGAGTTACACCTGCAGGAAGCAGATGATGGCCAGGCCATGTCTGCCTCCTGCATCCACTGAGTCCCCAGCCTTCTGGGGCCTGCTCACTTGCTGCCTCTGTCTTTAGATCCTGAGTCTTCATCTGCACTCTCAGCTACACAGGGTGCCTCAGAGGGGACCCTTCTTTGACTTTTTGCACACACAGAGCTGCTGTTAGCATAGCTGAGTTCACTGGTAACTGTGGAGGGGAGACAAGAGAGGTTTCCATGGAAGCCACACAATATCATCCAATTTCTTAAATTTCCTTTGCCCTTTCTCAGCAGCCCCAGCTTCTCTCCAGTACTCTTGCTCTTCTCCATATCTTTGGCTTCTCCTTTGCCCTCCTCTTTCTCCTTACTAGTCTCTGCCCTAGTCCACAGCAAAACCAGTAATTCTCCCTTTGCTTTAAGCAAGATGCACCCCCACCCTACCATCTCCATCCTACCTGCTAACTCCCTTCCAGTGAGTCACACATCTTACCCCAGGAGACTTGTCAAGGTTCTTTTCCTCAAAGATACACTCCTAGCCGGGTACGGTGGCGCATGCCTGTAATCCCAGCATTGGGAGGCTGAGGCAGGAGGATCGTGAGTTCAAAGCCAGCCTCAGCAATGGCGAGGCACTTAGCAACTCAGTGAGACCCTGTCTCTAAATAAAATACAAAAAATGGTTGGGGATGTGGCCCAGTGGTTGAGTGCCCCTGAGTTCAATCCCCAGTATGGGGGAAAAATAAAAAGATACACTCCTTTCCTAAAAAGAAATAAGAAATTCTGGTAATTTCTGTTAACAAAAAATATTAAAACAAACAAACAAACTTAGGTAAGGTTACTCAGAAAATAGACTCAGAGACAGAGACTTCTGTGCAGAGATTATTGGGAAATGCTGTCAGTACCTGTAAGGAGGGACTGAACACTAGGAGAAGTTAACCTGTGAAGCACTTGTAATGAGAGCCTTTACCCAATCTCATGGGAAGTTCTGGAATTGGGATGGCCCTTTGGAATCTTACCATTGAAGCAAGGAGGTCAGGCATTTGAACTTCCCACTCCACACACACATTAATGGGGTCAGTTATTGGATACCAGACAGGCCACCTAGCTGAGGACGATTCCAGATAAGGACATCAGCATACAAACTGCTGCCAGGTGGGTAATGAGTGCCTCAGTCCTAGAGGAGAATGAGGGGGGTGTGGGTGGCATCCACTACAGTCAAAATAATTCTTAAAAAGTATGAAATAACTTAATTATCTATTGAGACCATCTGGGCAACATGGCAAGACTCTTAATCTCTTAAAACAAAACAGCAACAACAAAAATATATGTAATCTAAAATTATCTACTATAGTCTAAAGTTTTATTTATTTTGGTATTTATGTTTTTAATTGATACATAATAATTGTTTATTTTAATGGGGTTCAGTTTTGTTTTGCTTTGTTTGGTACCAGGGATTAAACCCAGAGGTGCTTAAATCACTTGAGCCACATCCCTGGCCCCCCCCCCTTTTTTTTTTTTTTTTCGTTTGAGACAGGGTCTTACTAAGTTGCTGAGGTTGGCTTTGAACTTATGATCCTCCTGCCTCAGCCTCTTAAGCTGCTAGAATTACAGGTGTGCACCATCACACCCGGCATGGGGTAGTTTGATGCTTCAATACATGTATACATTATTTAGGGTAACTAGTGTATCTATCACCTCAAACATTTAGGATTTTTTTGTGGTGAGGACATTCAAATCTCTCCTTGTCTAAACTTGTCATACTACCTCTGGGGAGATGATTATACTAAAACACTAATAATATTGTTGTTATAATAATATTGAAAGAAAATCCTTTTGGGGGCAGGGCAGCCCCCAAGAGACCAGATAGCAGCTGATCAAATCTGCTGCCGACTTGAATTTCTTTCCCCATGAATTTTCTTTAAGAAATGGTATTTCTCTCCACTTCCTGCCTTAAGTTGTGCTGCAGCCTGAGCAGCTGTCGAGCAGCTGTCATGTTCCACTGCAATCCAGGGGTGGCTGTGAGCACCTACCTCAAGGGCAGCCCATGGCTTCAGATGGTGTGGGAGGAACAGGAAAAGTTGGGGTAGCTCCAATTCTGCAAAATATGCCACATGGGGGCTGGGGTTGTGGCTCAGCGATAGAGCGCTCACCTAGCACTTGTGCGGCCCAGGTTTGATCCTCAGCACCACATAAAAAATTAAAACGCATTGTGTACAACTAAAAGCAAATAAATAAATATTTAAAAAAATATGCCACAGATTCCCAGACAGTGACCACTGCTGTGTCCCCTATGGCCGGAATTCCTGGCTGTTCCCCTTTATCTGTCATACTTGTCATCCTAATCATGAAAATATTAATGATCATTCATTGAGAGTTTACCATGTACTGGGCAATGTGCCTAGCACCTGGTAGATATTCATTATCTCATTTCTCCCTAACAACAATTGTATGAGGTTATATATAATTATTTTCATTTGACAAGAAACTGAAGTCTTTGCAAAACTTTGTGAATATACTAAAAACCATTGAACTGTATACCTTCAATGGATGAATTTTATGGTGTGCAAATACTATCTCAATAAACCATTGAGAGAGAGAGGGCAAGAGAAGGAGAGAGAGAGAGTGAGAGAGAGAGAGAGAGAGAGAGAGAGGAAGAGAGGGAGAGAAGGGGAGAGAGAGAGAGAGAGAGGAACCAACATTTATAAAGATCACAAGGGTTGCCCAAGACACAGAGTTACAAAGGTGTGGATTTTGTTAGCAAGAAACCAGCAGAGAGGGGATCTTTGACAATATGGGTGTCCTGACAGAGGGCCACATAAGCCACTGTGCTCAGTCTCATTGGCAGCCCTTGAAGATGATGGGGTCTCAAGGTAGGCAAGCCCTTCAGGCAGCCACCTCCATCTCTGTCACCAGATCTGGGCTTCTCAGAGAGTAGCCTCATCAGGGTGGGGATAGAGAGGGGTTGGAATGAGAGTGAGAAAAATGGGTGAAACCTGGCACTGGAAGCCCCATGGCAAAATGCTCTACCACCTGAATGTCCACATCAGGAGCTGCTGCAGATTGGCTGTGTGGAAGGTGGAAATGAAGAGGCTTGAGGAGATGCTGGGGTGTATGTTCCAAGTGCCCTGGTAGCTGACATCCAGCTACATGATGGAAAGTCAGGGGGCACAGGCTGGGGGCAGCAGCAGGCTGTGGTTCCAAATCTCTTTGTCCATGCTGGACTTTGTCCTCCTGTGCCTGTGTTCCCTTTGTGTAGTATCCAAGTCAGCCATGGAGTGATTGATTGCTCCAACAGCATGTGCCAGTGCCACACTAATCAGAGTGCCAGCATTATCAAGAGAGTAGATATGAAAAACTTTAGTAGGCTTGAAAACCTTGAAGAAATCTCAAAAAGAGCTGTTACACTCTTTAAAGATAGTTTTAACTGTGGTATGATTTTAAATAGGGGTAAAAATGCTTTGAAAAATTTTAACTCCTACTTGGGCAAAAATTCTCATTGATGAGCAATTACCAATAACTTGAATAGATCATTTAAAAAATCTTTACTGATAATTATTTATAGCCATTCCAAACATATAAAAAGAGAATGTTTAAAAAATTATGGTTCTGCTATATTTGCCATCCTCACTGCATAGTGGTGCTGTCCTATCAGGCATCTAATGGCCACATAAGGCCACCAAGTGCTTGAACTATGGCTGGTCCAAATTGAGATGCCCTGTCAGTGTAAAACACACATTGGTGTCAGAGACCTAGTAAGAAAACAAGAATATAAAATGTCCCATTGGTAAATTTTATAATTGATGACATATTGAAATCATAATAGTGGGGATATATTAGGTTAAATAAAATACATCATAAATTTTTTTTTAAAAGTTGTGTTCATGGAAGCAAGCTCAGGTTTCTCATTAAAAATGTGAAAATATTTTATTTGGAAATTTTCATAGAAATGCAGTATTTAATATGTTCTATAATTACTTTATCTTTATTTTTATACTTTAATAAAAAGAAAACGTAATTACTTTTTCCATCAAGCTCCACATCAATGACCCTGAATCCTTTCCAGTTTATTCAAATGTGCTCTAACAATATAGAAATTTCCTATAAATGCAATGACATGAAATAGTTTCAGAGAAGGATTTTTTAGTATCATTAAAGTTTGGAAAGAAAGCATTTGTGAGCATCTGTCTGAATTCTAGTGATGCAGAATTTTGCATATTGTATATTGCATAGTGTATCTATCAATAATTATGCAAGGAATTCTTGGGCATCTTAGGGAGATCTGATCTAGTCACTGAACAGTGAGGCAGCAGGTCAGAGATGTCAATCTGAATGCATGATAGAGAGAGGTGGGGCCCTTTGCCTTTTTTGAGCTATAGGTTAAATACAGCCCTGGCCTGGCTCCTTATTTAATGTTTCCACTACATGAGAATTTCTCCTATCCTGTAAAGTCCCAAAGCCCTTGCTCAGCCACCAAGCATCTGTGTGCAGGTTGCCTATAACCCATGTGCCTGAGGCGAGGCATGCCAGAAAGCAGAGGCCAGGCTACCCGTGTGCTTGTAAACTAGGTTATTTTTTACACATGTGACTTTGGCAATCCATTTAGTTCTCGTTATGGGACAGCCCAATGCCAAGGCTGACTTTTTGTTTCCAGTCTCACACCTCTGGGCTGAATCCTGAACACTCCATAAATAGACTCTGAAATGCAGGAAGCCACCTGTGTGCCACTCACTCTTGTTATTCAAGAGTTGTTGGCACTTTCTCGGTTCTTCTGAGGTTAGGAACTCAAGAGTGGTGGAGCCCAGGAGACTGGCCTTTTGGAAAATCATCAGGGAAGTCTGAAGGGGCCAGAAGTCAATGTTAGGTCCCAGACTATTGGGTCGCCTTCCAGAACTGCAAAGAAACAATATGGAATCTGTTCAGGTTAATATTGTTCTTTCAAATTCTGTGTGGCCTTGGGCCTGCTCTGTGATGTAATTGTCATAACTTTCTCCATCTTTGCCCCAAAATACCTAGGAATTTGTGCCTGAAGCAATGGGTGTACAAGTGTAGGTAATACATATTGCTATAAAAACTGTCTATGTGTGAATGTACACAAAGGGTGTGCTTAATTATAAAATGTGCTATATTAAGATGACTGAAGTCATGGGTGTTAATTACTGTTAATTGTTTAAGTATCAAATAAATAGTCAAATTTTAAAAACTATTAAATTATTTTCAATGTATGCTTAACATTTCTAAAGGGATAGATTGATAAAGCCCTTTGAAGAAAGTGTTAAAAGAATTTTTAAATAGCCAACGATAGAGGAATAATTAATAAATTAGAGCAATAGTGAATTATCATTTATTGTACACTCACTGGCTAAGTGTTTTATATGAATTATTTCACTTAAAAATTTTTTCAAGATAGCAGAAAAGGATTATTATCATTATCACTTTTATTTTACAGATGAAAAAACCAGGACATAAACACACTAAGTAACTCACAAGGACATAACTAGCCAGGCCAAGTACTGTGACATGCCTGTAATCCCAGTGACTCAGGAGGCAAGGGTAGGAGGATCACAAATTTGTGGACAGCATGGGCAATTTAGTAAAACCATATCTCAAAATAAAAAATGAAAAAAGGGGCTGGGGATGTAGCTTAGTGGCAGAGTGCCCCTGGGGTCAATCCTCAAAAAAGTACCATCAAAAAAGGGGGACAGGGGAGAGGAAGAGGAGTGAGAGAAAGAAGAGGAAGAAGAGGAGGAAGAGGAAAAGCAGCAGCAGCAGCTAGCCAGTGGCAGAGTTGGAATCTGAACCTAAGCCAGGTTCTGCTGTCTACACTCAAGTTTTAACCACCAGGTTATCAAGTAACATACCAGCATACCACCATGGTAGGTTTTCATAGTAATTCACATTATTGGTATGGCTATAATTGTTAGAAAAAAAATTTTTTTACGAAAAGGCAGATTTGGGCTAAGGTTGGAACTAAGTGGTAGAGCACTTGACTGGTGTGTGTGAGGCCCTGGATTCCATCCCCAGCGCACACAAAAAAGGGGAATTTTGTAGCATTTATCACAATTTTAAGATGCACATATTATTTGTCACACAATTTCCATTTCTAGGACACTGTGATTGTTGATTTTATGGGTCAACTTGACTGGGCTAAGGGATGCCCAAGTTCCTGGCTAAACTTATTTTGGGATATGTTTGTGAGGGTGTTCCTGCAAGAGACTGGCATTTAAATCAGCAGACTAAGTAAAGAAAATCTACCCTCATGAATGTGTATGGGCATCATTCAATTCACTGAGGGCACAGATAAAACAAAAAGGTAGAGAAGAGACACCTTCACTCTCTCTTGAAGTTGAGACATCTATCTTCTCCTGCCCTTGGACATCAGCGCGCCTGGGTCTTGAGCCTTCAGACTTTGGGACTTACATCAGAAGACTCCCCTCTTATCCCCTTCCTCAGTATTTAGCTTTGGACTGGGTTTCATACCATCAGTTCCCTAGATTTATAGGCCTTCACACTTAGACTAAATTATACCACTGGCTTCCCTGGGTCTCCAGCTTTCAAATGGCAGATGAGGGACTTCCTCCATTATTGCGTAAGCCAATTCCCATATAACTTCTTTCATATATATATATTTATATATATATATATATATATTATATATATATATCCTACTGGTTTTGTTTCTTTGGAAAATCCAACTAATTCAATGGCACCCACAATAAATGCTTCTGAATGTACATACAGACAGTCATACAAATGATTAGAAATATTCTAAATGCTCCTTAGCAGAGGAATAGCAAAACCTATAGATGGAGTATTTGGAGCTCTCTTGAAATGCAGTGGATCCCTATATACTGATAAGGGAATGTCTCCAAGATGCATTAAAATGTGAAAAAGCTAGTTGTACAGGCTCTTTTTTTATTTTAAAGTTGTTTTGAATGAGAAAAAAAAGTATGAAGTCTGCAAGGATAAAAGCTAAACTGTTAAAAGTGGTTTCCTCTGAGGTGTAAGAGGAAAAAAGGAAGAGTACAGGGAATTTTTGTTTTTTCCTTTATATATTTCTGAATTGTTTTAATTCTTTACAATGAGCATGTACTTCTTTTGTAATAAAAAACTAATATGGAAAAAAATTAATGTTTTCAACCAAATTTTATTGATATGGGAAAATACTGTTACAAGTAAAAAAATTAGAACATGAAATTATGTATAGAGAATGATCTCAGCTAGAGAAAATGCCTTTAAAATTCAGGAAGGAAATATATCAAAATGTTAATAAGGAATGCCTCTGGGTGGCAGGATTATAGGATTATAGGTGTTGGTATGTTTTTTCTTTTTCTTTTTTTTCCCTCCTGCTTTGGCTTTTCTATACTTTCCAAATATGCCTTATTATTTTTATAATTAGAAAAAAATCAGGTTGGTCTGCCAAAGGTACATGGAAGGTTATAAAACAAAAGCAGCTGAGGCCAGCAAATAAATTCTCCAAGTTGCTGCCACCCATGCTGGGTGGTGTGACAGCACACTACTCTTGGCCACCGAAATGAAATTTCCTAATTATAAGAGGACAGACGAGTTGAAAAGATTGTTTTTACCCATCTTGCTTTTCTGATAGATTGCAAGAAGAAAAGGGAGAGAGTGACATCAAAGGAAGGGTAGCAAAGTGGATGAGACCACAGATGAAGCTTGATTTAGGTTGGGAAGGAGAGAGCAGCAGATCCTCAGGGAAGGTGTCCAATCCTGAAGAACCAGTGAGGAGCTTTTAAGGGGACTTGGGGGATCACTGTGGCTTTTACATTTAATGATTTCTATAGCTGACTGAATGGGCCCAGAGGTCACATCAGAGCACAGGTAGCACTGCCAGGGTGGAAGGGAAAACAGATACCATAGCACCGGTCTAAAGGGTCTTGTGTAGTCCCCACAATCTGACTGCAATGATGTCAAGTCAGTGCAGTGGTTTGAGTCACAGAAGTGGTGATGTTTGGGAGTAGGGTCATCTCTGCTTTTTCTTGATTTAAGAGCCAAACAGTAGTCTGAGGCATAGAGCATCTAAATATCCATTTTGTAAGCATTTTGGGGAAACTTTGAAAATCACTCCTTTTCCACTTCACTTGGCCATTTTCATTTTGAGGACTCTACTCTCAGCCTCCTCCTGAGCCTCCCTTGACAACAGAGAACCACTCCTTCCCTAATGAGGTCATTCCTGCCTTCCTTGAACCCCAGAAATAACCTTTTTGAGGGAGTAAGTTGCTGTTATAAACAGCACTCACAGTTGGCAAATGTTTATGTCTTCCAGAAATTCATATGTTGAAACCTTAATCCCAGTGTGATGGTGTTTGGAGGTGGAGCCCTCATGAATGGGATCAGGGCCCTTATAAAGAAGACGCCATCAAAACTTACTACCAGGGCTGGGGTTGTGGTTCAGTGGTGGAGGGCTCGCCTAGCATGTGCACGGCCCGGTTAGATCCTCAGCACCATGTAAACATAAATGCATTGCATTGTGTACAACTAAAGCAAATAAATAAATATTTTAAAAATAATAAATTTTAAAAAAAACTTACTACCAGGGGTTGGGGTTATGGCTCAGTGGCAAGGTGCTGGGTTCAATCCTCAGCACCACATAAAAATAAATAAATAGGGCTGAGGTTGTGGCTCAGCGGTAGAGCGCTGGCCTAGCACGTGCGTGGCCCCGGTTCGATCCTCAGCACCACGTAAACATAAATGCATTGCATTGTGTACAACTAAAGCAAATAAATAAATAAATAAATAAAGGTATTGTGTCCAACTACAACTAAAAAATACATATATAACTTAGTACCAGGGTACAGTGATCAAATCAATGCAGTATTGACATAAAACAGAATATAGACAAATGGAATAAAATTGAGATCCCAGAAGTAAACCTTCACTTATATAGCCAAGAGATTTTTTACTAAGGTGCCAAGACCACTCAATGGGGAAAGAACAGTCTTCAACAAATGGTGGTGGGAAAACTGGATATCCATATGCAGATGAGTGAAGTTGAGCCCCTAACTAACACCATATATAAAAATTAACTCAAAGTGGATCAAAACCTAAATGTAACACCTAAGGCTATAAAACTCTTTTTTAAAAAATATTTACTTGGTTTTAGTTGTACACAATGCAATCATTTATGTTTACATGGTGCTGAGGATCGAACCCGGGCCGCGCACATGCTAGGCCAGCGCTCTACCGCTGAGCCACAACCTCAGCCCTATAAAACTCTTAGAAGAAAACACAGAAGGGCTTGGTGGCACACACCTGTAACCCCAGCAACTTAAGAGGTTTGAGACAGGAGAATCACAAGTCAAAGCCAGCCTCAGCAAATTAACAAGCCCCTCAGCAATTTTGTGACTATGTCTCAAATAAAAATAAAAATGGGGGCTGGGATTGTGGCTCAGTGGTAGAGCGCTCGCCTAGCACGTGCACGGCCCGGGTTCGATCCTCAGCACCACGTAAACATAAATGCATTGCATTGTGTACAACTAAAGTAAATAAATAAATATTTAAAAAAATAATAATAAAAATAAAAATGACTGGGGATGTAGCTCAGTGGTAAAGCACCCCAGGCTAAATTTCCAGTTTAAAAATAGAAAAACAAAAGAGAATAGCTGTTAAAAAAAAAAAAAAAAAAAGAAAACAAAGCACAAGGTTCATGACTTTAGATTTGGCCATGATTTCTTGAATAGGATACCAAAGGAACAGGTAACAACAACAAAATAGGCAAATTAGAATTTATAAAATTAGAATTTTTGTGCATAAAAAAGATACTATAAAGAATTAAAAGGAGGTGCTGGGGTTGTGGCTCAGTGGCAGAGCGTTCGCCTCGCACATGCTCGGCCCGGGTTCGATCCTCAGCACCACGTAAACATAAATGCATTGCATTGTGTGCAACTAAAGTAAATAAATAAATATTTTTTAAAAAAAAGAGTTAAAAGAGCCGGGCGCGGTGGCGCACGCCTGTAATCCCAGCACTTGGGAGGCTGAGGCAGGAGGATTGCGAGTTCAAAGCCAGCCTCAGCAATGGCGAGGCACTTAGCAACTCAGTGAGACCCTGTCTCTAATAAAAATACAAAAAAAAAGGGCTGGGGATGTGGCCCAGTGGTCAAGGGCCCCTGAGTTCAATCTCCAGTACCAAAAAAAAAAAAAAAAGAGTTAAAAGGAAACCCACAGAATGGAAAAATATTTGCAAATCATTTATCTGATAAGGGATTAATAGCTAAAATATGCAGGGAACTCCTAAAACTCAACAACAAATAAACAAGCAACCTGATTCAAAAGTTGGAAAGGAATTGCATAGACATCTCTCTAAAGAAGACATATATTGTGGTTTAGATATGAGTTGTTCCTCGAAAGCTCATGTGTGAGGTGATGCAAGAAAGTTTTGAGGTAAAATGGTTGGGTCTAAATCTTATTAATGCATTGGTCCATTTGAATGGATTAACTGGGTAGTAGCTATAGGCAGGTAAGGTGTGTGGCTGGAGGAGTAGGACATGGGGGTATGCCTTTGAGGTATATAGGGTGGAGTATCTACCCTTCCTGATTGTCATGTCTTGAGCTGTTTTCCTATGCCATGATGTTCTGCCTCAACTTGGGCCCAGATGGAGTTGGCCATCTGTAGGCTAGACCTCTGAAACCATGAGTCCCAAATAAACTTTTCCTTCTCTAAAAATGTTCTTGTCAGACTTTTGGTCACAGTGATGAAAAAGCTAACTAAAACCACATAAAATGGCCAATAGTATATGAAAAGATGCACAATATCACTAGTCATTAAAAAAGTGTGAATCAAAACTATAATGAGTTACCACCTCATACATATTAGATGCTAGTGTCCAAAAATAGACAATCATAAGTGTTGAGGAGGTGGAGGAACTGGGTCCTTATGCTCTCTGGTAGGAATGTAAAATGGTGCAAACACTGTGGAAAAGACTATGGCAGTTCCTTAAAAAAATTTAAAATAGACTTACCTTATGATCCAGCAACCTCACTTCAGGTAGATACTCAAAAGAATTGGAAACAGTGTATCTAAAAGATATTTGTATGCCCAAATTCAGAGCAGCATTATTCATAAGAGCTAAAACATGGAAGCAACCCACATGAGCACTGACAGATGAACAGCTAAGCAAAACGGGACATGTACATACAATGGGATATAATTCAACATCAAAAAGATGACAACTCTGTCATATGCTACAACATGGATGAACCCTGAGGATATTTTGCTAACTTGCAATGGCAAAGATTTGGAGAAGACATGAAGGAATGGATTCTGAGAGTAGAGAGAGGAGCATTGTTTTTTTTTTTGTTTGTTTGTTTTTGTTTGTTTTTGTACTGGGGATTGAACTCGGGGGCACTCTACCACTGGGCCACATCCCCAGCCCTTTTTTTGTGTTTTTATTAGAGACAGGGTCTCACTGAATTGCTAAGTGCCTCGCCATTGCTGAGGCTGGCTTTGAACTCACAATCCTCCTGCCTCAACCTCCCAAGTGCTGGGATTACAGGCGTGTTCCACCATGCCCGGCTGAGCATTGTTTTTTGAACAGGTGATACTATATAAATACTGATGCACTTACCAGCGATCCTGTTTTCAGCTTGCCAGTATAGCATCTGCAAGTGGTGATCACTGCTGCTTGCTCACGGTGGGCTAAAACCTAGACTCTGGCCTATGCTAAGTAAAGCTGGTAAAGCATTTCTTGGAGTGAGCCTTAGGGAGATAGGAAATAGAAGCAGATTTGGTAGGGGCAGTTACCTTCTAGAACCTAACTTCTAATCATGACCCTTCAGACCACCCAAAGAAACCTCCCTTCTCAAACACCGTGTGTGTGCTTGTGTGTGTGTGCGCGTGCGTGTGCATATCCGTGTGGTGTTTTTGTGCTTCTTTGTTAATTTGTTTTGTTTTTGCAGTGCTGGGGATTGAACCCAGGGCCTCCCTTCATGCTAAGCAAGTGCTCTACCACTTGCATCCCCAGCCCCCATTCAGAAAACACTGACCTGGTGTGGGATGTGTGGAATACTGTACTGGAAATGCAGTATTGGTTCAAACAAGCTTCTTGACTTAACAGGCACCCTGGGCTTCCAAGAGGCTGAGGTCAAGTAGTGGCATTTTACTACTTTGAAAGGTAAAATGAGTTACCATATGTGTAGCAAGAATGCATGCTAATCAGACTGGTCTAATCTTCTAGGATTTTTGCTGGTTTCCGATTGATCTTGGAATGCTTAGTATGTAAAGGGAAATAGTTTACTAAGATCTTACATTACTGGCATAAATATAATTTTTTATATATTTATTTTTTAGTTGTAGTTGGACATAATACTTTTATTTATTTATTTTTATGTGGTTCTGAGGATCGAACCCAAGGCCTCACACATGCTAGGTGAGTGCTCTACTGCTGAGCCACAACCCCAGCCCCCATAAATATAATTTTTTAAAAATTATAGTGCTAAAACATTAAGATTGAAATGAGATTGACTAGAGCCATCATGATAGAAAGTCAAAGCCAATTCCCAGTCTTAAGTCAATTCACAGAGATCATGATAATGACTTCAAAAATACATTCTGTGAATAGTCCTTTTAACTTTTCCTGAGAGGCCAATGACCACTCACCATGATAGCTGTGTCCTGGGAAAGATAAATATCCAAACTTCTTCGCTATCCAACTAGCTGCAGGTGACATTAATTCCTGACCACAATGCTTCCTTGATCCACAAGTCAGAGTGAGGGCTTTGGGGCTGTTGCAGGCATAGTTAGCCACGTAAGAGTCACGGCCTGCTCTCCTATCTTGCTAACAGAACACTGATTTTGTTTAGGTACTGGGATAATCATATATTCACCCTTCTCAACCTCAAAAGGCAAACACTGATCAATCTAATCTGCCATGATGATTCCATCCTACCTGCCACAAATTGCTTTACAAGAGAGTACGAGATAAGGGCCTGGTCCAAGAGATGTACAGGGAGACTACACAAGGACTTTTGGAGAAGTTTCCCTCACTCTTTGTAGTTCACAATGTCTTTATTTTATGTTTATGTGGTGCTGAGGATCAAATCCAGTTTGAGCCACAACCCCAGCCCCACTCTTTGTGTTCAAAAGGCAGAACTGACCCAGGAGCTCACTCTGGGTGGTCTGGATAACAAGGGATCTGAAATCAGGAGTTCCTCCTTTTCCCAGCAAGAGGGCTGCACCCAGGTACAGTGGATCCCTCCCCTCCTAGGAAGCACTGTAATATCCTGGCCTGCAACCTCAGTTCTTCTTCTTCTTCTTCTTCTCCTTCTTTTTTAAATATTTTTTTTAGTTGTAGATGGACACAATATTTTTATTTTTATTTATTAATTGGTGCTGAGGATCGAACCCAGGGCCTCACACGTGTGAGGCAAGTGCTTTACCACTGAGCTACAATCCCAGCCCGTGACCTCAGTTCTTTGGGTGTTACACATCCAGCATTCTCAGAGAACTGTAAACTGCCACACTGCTGTCCAAACAGCCTGGCAACAAGCAGCTTTTGGATAGATGGACACAATATTTTTATTTTTATTTATTAATTGGTGCTGAGGATCGAACCCAGGGCCTCACACGTGTGAGGCAAGTGCTTTACCACTGAGCTACAATCCCAGCCCGTGACCTCAGTTCTTTGGGTGTTACACATCCAGCATTCTCAGAGAACTGTAAACTGCCACACTGCTGTCCAAACAGCCTGGCAACAAGCAGCTTTTGGATTTCTCTACTGAGCTGGAGAAGCTGAACTTGGGTATAGTCCTTCCTGCTGGAGGAAGGAGGAATATTAATTGCCACAGGCTTCTTGAAGTATCCCAATCAATCGCCAATACTTAAATAAGTGTTTGATCCTTTGGGTCATATAGATCAAATGACAGAGCTATTTGCCCTGTAGTTTGGACCAGCTAGAGGACTTCTCATGCTCTTTCTTAATTTCTTCTTTCTCCCACAGAGATACTCACAGGGGTAAAGGAACTTTCACTGCAACACAGACTTATACTGCAGGCCCAGCAGCACCTTGGTCCAGGCACCTCTCTCTGTGAGGTTATAGGTCTCTCTTGGCCTTATAAGCATCCCCTTTCCCCAATAAAGCCTATTCCTTAACTTAGTCCTGGTGGACAGTGAATATTCATGAATTCAAGTGGACATCCACAATGAGCCCATCTTGTAAGACATTGTTAGAAAGGAATACCAGATACTGACTCAACTTCTTTCTTTTTTTTTTTTTTTTTTTTTTTTTTGGTACCGGGGATTGAACTCAGGGGCACTTGACCACTGGGTCACATCCCCAGCCCTTTTTTTGTATTTTATTAGAGACAGGGTCTCACTGAGTTGCTAAGTGCCTCGCCATTGCTGAGGCTGGCTTTGAACTCGCGATCCTCCTGCCTCAGCCTCCCAAGTGCTGGGATTACAGGCGTGCGCCACCGCGCCCGGCTTTTTTTTTTTTTTTTTTTTAAATATTTATTTATTTGCTTTAGTTGTACACAATGTGTTTTTATTTGTACGTGGTGCTGAGGATTGAACCCGGGGTGTGCACGTGCTAGGTGAGCGCACTACCGCTGAGCCACAATCCCAGACCCTGACTCAACTTTCTTTTTTCTTTTTTCTTTCTTTCTTTACTTTTCTTTCTTTTTTTTTTTTTTTTTTTTTTTTTTTTGTCTCTGGATATAGATGGTGAGGAGGCAATTCCTGTAGCTATAGCAACTACCTTGAAAAGTGAGTAGAGTTACTGATATTTTGAGAATGGCAGAGCAGAAAGATTGAAGGAATTTGAGCAGAAGAAAAAAAGGATGTGTCTTGTAGAATAAAAATGGGTTATCATAAGCTTAAGGTGGTGATTTCATTTACACCTGGTATTCAGAATCTGGTCTCTTACACTTATTTGCAAGTATGTATTTAGCCATTCTTTTCTTTTTTTAATCAGATGAGTAGAGAACATGGAGCGTTGTTTTATTTTACATGATAAGGAAAGCAGTACATCTTCACAATCAAACTCAGGGTTATGTCAATTTTCAGTCTCTGTACTACAGTTTCATTCTCAGGGGACCTTGTATATTTTACTGTCTTGCAAGAACTATGCTTTACTGCTTCATTCATGACACAGTGCTGATCAGACCTAAAGATCGGGAAGTAGCAGCCACCCTACATGTATTGGTAAAATACATGCATGATGGAGAGTAGAGATAATTTCCACAAAAATTTAGGGTACTACTATCTCAGTAAAATATGAGGGCATGGAGGGATGAGAATATAACTCATTGGTAGAGCACTTGCCTATCAGGTGTGAGGTCCTTAGCATCACATAAGAATTTTTAAATTGGGGGAATAAGAGCCAATAGTCTGAGGCATATTATCACAACACCTCCAAAGTAAAAGATGAGTCATTTCTTTAACTAAGAAAGAGTCATGATGCTGTTGAGCCTCTGGGGATTTTTTTTTTTTTTTTTTTTTTTTTTGTGGTACCGGGGATTGAACTCAGGGGCACTCAACCACTGGGCCACATCCCCAGACCTTTTTTGTATTTTTTATTAGAGACAGGGTCTCACTGAGTTGCTAAGTGCCTCGCCATTGCTGAGGCTGGCTTTGAACTTGCAATCCTCCTGCCTCAGCCTCCCAAGTGCTGGGATTACAGGCGTGCGCCACCGCGCCCGGCTGAGCCTCTGGGGATTTTTAAGGAAAGATATAGCAGAGTTGAGCAAGTTACTCTAGTCACTTACTGAGCAACTCCAAAGTTTGCCAGTCTTGAGTGGGACCCAATGCAAGCAAAGCCCTCTAGCTATCCCAGGTCTCATGGAAAGCAGCTCTGTCACGTGGCCCATATGACCCAGATGATCTAATTCTTCTTGATGTGGCTAAGACTGTCTGGGATACTTCATGGAGCTCAGAGCGATCACAGTAGCAAGCTTTAGGATTTGGGGAAAAAAAATACATCTTTAAAAAAAAAAAACTATTTAATTAACCTATTTAATTATTAATTACTAATTATTTTCCTTCTGAGGAACAGCTCTTGGCCTATGTGCCAATTCTGGGTCTATTTGTCTTAAAATGCCTATCTTGCTATTCTTCTGCTCTGTAATACAGAAGGGCTCATCCTGTGCTAGCTTCCTGTTTTAGCTAAATTCTGACTGGATTTAACCAATAAGAAATACCACTGATGGGCTGGGGACGTGGCTTAGCAGTAGAGCGCTCGCCTAGCATGTGCGCAGTCCGGGTTCAATCCTCAGCACCACGTAAAAATAAAGGCATGGGTGGCGCACGCCTGTAATCCCAGCACTTTGGGAGGCTGAGGCAGGAGGATGGCGAGTTCAAAGCCAGCCTCAGCAATGGCGTGGCACTTAGCAACTCAGTGAGACCCTGTCTCTAAATAAAATACAAAAAAGGGCTGGGGATGTGACCCAGTGGTCGAGTGCCCCTGAGTTCAATCCCCAGTACCACAAAAAAAAAAAATAAATAAATAAAATAAAATAATAAAGGCATGTGTACAACTAAAAGTAAATAAATAAATATTAAAAAAACGAAAAACGAAAAAAGAAATACCACTGAGGGCTGAGATTGTGGCTCAGTGGTAGAGCACTTGCTTGACATGTGTGAGGCGCTGGTTTCAATCCCCAGCACCACATGTAAATAAATAAATAAATAAATAAATAATAAAAAGATCCATTCACAACTAAAATTAAAAAAAAAAAAAAAAAAGAAAGAAAGAAAGAAACACCATTGAGGGATTGAAAGGCAGAAAGCAGGGAGAAGTCTTTCTACCCTCTCCGACTTAGGTGATGTCTCTGGCAGCAGATGGATTTTCCCCATGGAGTCAGCCTCCAATGAATGGGTAATCTTTTTGTCTCTCTAGCCAAGGAGCAGTAGTGGCTTCATGTTACTGCTAGTCTCTGGATTGACTCCCCAACATTTCCATTACACAAGTAATCAAGTCCCTATATTAAATTCTTTCCATTGAAAGTACTTTAAGTGGTTTCTGTTTTCCTGCTTAGATCCTGAACTGATACCTTCTTGGTCTAGGGAAATCCCAGTAAATAGAACCTCAGGATGGACATAACAAAGATTTATTTTGTGCAATTTGTTTACCTTCTCCTACACTATGTCCCCCCAAGAATGCGGGATGCTTCTAAGTCTCTAATTTACATACAGATAACCTGGGGATCTTATGAAAATGTAGATTTTAATTCAGCAGGTATGAGTTAGGACCTGAGAGTGCATTTCTTTTTTTAAATATTAATTTTGATTGATAACATCGTAATTATATACATTTACCAGATATAACATGATGTTTTGGTGTGTCTATAAAATAAATAATTATTAATTTAAGCTAATTAACATATCCATATCTCACTTATCATTTTTTGTGGTGAGACATTTGAAATGAACTCTCTTAGTTATTTTGAAATATGCATTTTTATTGTCAATAGTCACTTTGCTGTGCAATAGATATTTAAAATTCATGTCTAATTGAAATTTTGTACTTTTTTTTAATATTTTATTTATTTGCTTTTTTTTTAGTTGTACACAATGCGTTTATTTGTATGTGGTGCTGAGGATTGAACCCGGGGCGCGCACATGCTAGGCGAGCGTTCTACCACTGAGCCACAACCCCAGCTCGAAATTTTGTACTATTAACCAACAATTTTCTTCCCTTTCTCTTCTCCTAGCCTCTGACAACCACTATTTTACTGTTTACTTTCATGAGTTTGACTTTTTTAGATTCCAATGTAAGAGAGATTTCTCTGTGCCTGGCTTATTTCACTTAGCATAATGTCCTTCCAGTTCATGTATGTATGTCATCACAAATTCCAAGATTTCCTTGTTTTTTTAAAGGCAAATGATATTCCATTGTGCATATGTGCCACATTTTCTTTATCCATTTGTTTTATTAAGCTTTCATCTCTGTGACCAAAAGCCCTGGCAGGAACAATTTAGAGGAGGAAAAATGTATTTTGGCTCTGAGGTTCAGTCCATGGTTGGTCATCTCCATAGCACTGGGCCTTAGGTGAAGTAGAAAATCATGGTGAAGCTGGGCATGGTGGTACACACCTGTAATTCCAGGGGCTCAGGAGGGTGAGGCAGGAGGAATGCAGTTCAAGGCCAGCTTCAACAATTTAGGGAGACCCTGTCTCAAAATAAAACACACACAAAAAAGGGCAGGGGATATGCTTTGTGGTTAAGCAGCCCTGGGTTCACTCTCTGGTATAAAACAAAAACAAAAACAAACAAACAAAAATCACATGGTGAAAGGGTGTGGTGAGGAAAGCTGTTGAGTTCGTGATACCCAGGAAGCAGAAAGAAAGCTCACTTGTCAGGGACAACATATAAACCCTACCTAAAGGCATGCCTCTAGTGACCTACCTCCTCCAACTACAACCTACCCGCCTCTAGTTACTACCCTGTTAATCCATTCAGGTGGATTAATCTATGATCAGGTCACAGCTCTCCTAATCTAATCAATTCACACTGAACATTTTTGCATTGTCTCACACAAACTTTTGAGGACATCTCATATCCAACCATAGCAGCATTCATCTGTTGATGGAGGCTTAGGTTGATTTCATATCTTAGCTAAAGAACATGGGAGTGCAAATATCCCTTAGACATATCCATTTCAATTCCTTGGACATATATCCAGTGGTGGGATGACTAAATCATAGGTAGTTGTATTTTTTTTTTTTTTTTGAGAGGCTTTATACCATCTTTCATAGGTTTGTCCTAAGAGAGTCAGTATTTCTAACAAGCTCCCAGGTGTTACCAGTATTGCTGATGCAGGCCTGATTGAGTAGCAAGGCACTGAGGCATGTAGAAATCTGTTAGTGAGAGAAACACCAGCATCCTCCAATTGTCCAGTAGCACTTGTCCTCTGTAGCCCCACTGCTAATAAAGACTAACTTCACCTCCATGATTCTTCAAGGCAACATAATTCTACATTTGAGTACACTGTTCTGACACATTTATTGAGTGGGGATGGGAGTGGAAGCCAGCTGCCTGGTGGCAGGGTAATCAATACATTGACTAGGATCCATTCATGTAATTAGAAGCATTAATATTATTATGATACCAACAGTTTTGCCTGAGAATTTACCTATTTAAATGCATTCATATTTATTTTTTATAAATTATTTCCCCTTTATTGTACCACTGTAAATATATTTTGATCAATATTTAAATTATGCATCTAGTTAGAATATTTTATCTTTAAATTTCATTTAAAATTTTTTTAGCTGTAGATGGACACAGCATCTTTATTTTTTTTTTTTTATTTTTATGTGGTGCTGAGGATCATACCCAGTGCCTCACATGTGTGAGGCAAGTGCTCTACCACTGAGCTATAACCCCAGCCCCCTGAATTTCATTTTCAAGGTGATAAAGGGGATGATGTGACAAAATACTTGGTTTACAAAGAGGCTTTAGGTTGGAGGGGAGTTGTGATGCATTGGGTTAGAATATTTAAGCTGGGATCTATAGGAGGGTGGACACTACTCAGAAATCCTTGGCCAGAGTACATGTGGTGGTAAGACTCTGTGTTGTTTCCCTTTGTGGAGAGATGCACAAATGTCTGTGTGTGAGGGTGGAGTACTCGGGAATCCAAGGACACTCTACCCCTGAGCTATAGTCTCAGCCCCCTTTATTTATTTATTTTTAAAACATCTATTTGTTTGCTTTAGTTGTACACAATGCGTTTTATTTTTTTTAATATTTATTTATTTGCTTTAGTTGTACACAGTGCAATGCATTTATGTTTACGTGGTGCTGAGGATTGATCCCGGGCCGCGCACATGCTAGGCGAGCGCTCTACCGCTGAGCCACAACTCCAGCCCCCCCCCCCCCCTTATTTTAATTTTATTTTGAGACAGGGTCTCGCTAAGTTGCCCAGGCTGGACTGAAAGTTGTGATCTCCTGCCTCAGCCTTCAGAGTAGCTGGGATTGTCGGCATGTGCCACAACATCCAGCCGGTGTGCACATACTCTTAATTACACAAATGAGAGTATCATTGTGTTAGTGACAACATTGTCATTTTGCAAGTGTGACAACTGGGAGATTTGCTTACATTGCTGCCAAGTAACCTGAGATGTGTGCTGTAGTGAGCACCAGCCATTCTCAGCTGTCTAGCTCCTGAATGCTCTGCCTCTGACTTGGGGGTCATGTCCACCTTATTGTTCTCAGCAGCAGGCTGAGTGCACCTTCCACTCTACAGAAGCCAGCAAGTCTACACATTCATTCTCCAGCTACCCTGAAGCTAGGGCATGGACTCCTATCCTAGGTACACATGGAACAGATGCATCTGCCCTGGACTTTGAATGAAGACACAGCTGCTCACCCTGAGTAAGGAGGGAAGGGGTGATAATTAAGCTGAGCTTTGAAAAATAAGTTGAATTTCAACAAGTTGGGAGGTTGAAGGAGTGAGCAATAGGCAGGGTAGGGGGTTGGGTGGACAGACAGAGTTCCAAATATAGCAAGGACTTAAGTATGAAGATACTTTAGATGAAATGATACTAATTTACTCATGGATGTCGGAGTTAGAGGACACTTAAAAGGGTCAGAAGATCTACTTTTGAATATGGACCCTGAATTGTGTGACCTTGAGCAAGTCCTTAAACCTTTGGTTTTAGGTCTCTTTTCTGTAAAAAGAACCTCTACTAGTGATCCGCTAGCCTTACATAGTGCTTGTGGGATCAAATGAAAATGAAGGTAAAAATGTTATTAAATAGCCAGGTGCAATAGCACACTCCTATAATTCCAGCAACTGGGAAGGCTAAGGAAGTAGGATCATAAGTTCAAGGCCAGCCTCAACATCTTAGGAACACCCTCAGCAATTCAGTGAGACCCTGTAAAAAGGACTGGGTTCAATCCCTAATGCAGGAAAAAATAAGTTTTTAAATGAAAAAGTCTAAGAATTAATAATTATGAATAATGGGGGGTTAATGGTGAGAGAAGAAACAAAATAGATGACAGAGCTAAGTCCAGGGTGAGAGAAGATAGAAGACAATGAAGAGTCTGGAGAGGAATTAGTCTGATCAGAGGCCAACTCTTCCTGAAGGTGTAGGCCCTGGGTGTCAGGGTAGGTTGTCTGGGCAGGAAGTTGGCAGGAAGCTTTTCATACCTGGACAGCTGGCAGTGTCAGAAGGATCTCAGATATCCAGCTGGGAAAGGGGGAGCCTTGTGTTTCTCCTTTTCTGAAGCAGAACTCATCCTACATATTCCCCCAGGTTCTTGTTGGTCACCTCACTGCTTGGTGGGTGTCCCTTTTTCTACAAATGCTATGAGTTATTTGCTTTCTCTTATTGATCAACATTTTGATTTTTAATTTTCATCTTATAAAGTAACTCTAACTTTGTATTGGGAGAGCTCTGTCAACTCCCCCATGTTTCTTCATGTACAATATGATGTATGGGAGAAACTGACCCATCAGCCCTGGGCAGAAGAGGAATAGAGAGGATCTTGTGCCCGGAGGCTTCCTCTCAACTCCATTCATGCAAGTATTATCACTTGAAAATGATCCTCAGAACCTCAAGACCATTATGTCCAAGCAGAATTCTGTACTTTTCTTTCTAACCTTCCTCATCCTCCTTTGTCCCTTGGTCTTGACCTCCATTTCACTAGTACCTGGGCTCAAAATCAGCAAAAATATTTGACATGGCCTTCCTGTTTGCATGACTAAATGCATCTTAATGCAGGAGGTCTTTGGGCAGTCACAAATGAATACAGTTCAATTGGTGACTATTTGCAAGCAACCTCAAAGCCTGACCTCCAGCTACTTTGAAGGGGATCATCCCCCACCAGGTAGGATTGTCATCGGGAGTTCACCAGAAGGTGCTGCAAAGCCCTAGCAAGAACCTGAACCAGGGGCTGGGGTTTGGCTCAGCGGCAGAACGCTTGCCTCGCACGTGCACGGCCTGGGTTCGATCCTCAGCACCACGTAAACATAAATGCATTGCATTGTGTACAACTAAAGTAAATTTAAAAAAAAAAAAAAAAAAAAAAAGAACCTGAACCATAGCTTTCCATGTTGCTTGCTGAGTGGGAACTGACTTGTTTAGCCTAGAAGCCCTGCATCTCAACCCAATGAGTGATGCCCTCAACTTCTGGAAAATCTGCAAAAGCACCCCTCTCAGATGACAACCCATCTACAATGATAGAGTCCCTCTCCTTTCAGCTTCCCAGTCCTCAATTAGGCTTACCTGCACTCGATCTCTGACAATGACTCTGCTTCCTTCTATCCTTCCATGAACAGCCTCCATGGTGAAGTCCTCAAACGCATACCTAACCAGACTTTTGGGAAGAGTCAGTCCTGCAGAAGTGCTCCAAGTGCTCACAGTCAGGCCTGAAACTTTCTTTCCCTTCTCCTTCCTGCCTTTTCCTCCCAGTGCTGCCTCCTCTGTTCTAATTAAAATTATCTGCAAGGTAGGGTGCAGTGGTGCCTGTAATCCCAGTGAGGCAGGAGGATCTCAGGTTTGAGGCCAGCTTCAGCAACTTAGCAAGGCCCTAAACAACTTAGCACGACCCTGTCTCAAAATAAACAAAAAGGGTTCAGTGGTAGAGCACCTTTGGGTTCAATCCCTAGTATCAAAGAAAACAGAGAAAGAAAAAACATTCATCTGCATGTTTTAATAAAAACATGCTGTGATAAAAATACCAGCCCATGTCACGTGCTCTGTCAATTTGGTCAGTGTTTCCAGCATCCTGCATCATTATATTGTTACCTTTACTAACATTCCAAACTATAAATGCTCAACTAAGAAGAGCAAGAGCATAAAATGCCAAAAACTCAGCAGATGATTCACTTTGCATAAATCTATGGTATAGGTGAGAGGAGAAGACAGGATCTGGTGCTGAGTGCCCCCCTGGACTGAGAGGCTCATCCACGAGGGCTGGGAATTTGGAAGATGTGGCAATGGCAAGGCAGTGCAGTCTCCTCTGCACTCCCAGGCCTCAGCAGTGGAGTCAATCTGCTGAGTCTGCCAGACTCCCAATGTCACAGAGTCATCTTCACATGGAGTTTTCACACCCTGTTGCTAGATAAGTTCTGGAGGCAACCGTGTTCTCCTGAGTGCTGGTGGATTAGAACAGGCACTGACGTGAGTGGAGAGGAAGTAGAGGAAATGACATGGCCTCTTCATGAATCCAGACTTTGTCCTCAGATTTTAGGAAAAGGGAAGAAGAGACAGGAAGTAAAGAATAGCAGAAGCACCCAAATGTAAGAGGAAGGCAGGTGAGAGCAGAAGACTAAAATGGTGAAACATGTGAGAAAGTCTTACTGAAAATGGGAGACAGGTGGGCTTCAATGATAGCAGCCCATGTTGGCTCTCCTCTTTCCTCTCTCCTGGGTTTTAAATGTATGGGGATTTTGTCTTTATTCAGATATGGTGAGGCCCACAGATTAGGAGACTACTACCTTTTAAAAGTAGCTTTTTAGCTTTTTACTCACAGTTCCTAAGAGGAAAGGGGGTGTCCTGTACCACATGCCACGGTAGGTCAGAAGGCAGGAGGAGAGAGGGGAAAACAGAAGCCAGAGCCTTCATTGTAGTTTTTGTGGGAAGGCACAAGAAGGCAGGCTAAATAAGATGAGCAGTTTTGTATTTGGCAGTTGCTATAATTTCAGTGGGCTCTGGCTTCTGGGTTGGTCTCTAGCTATCTGACACCTGCCCTTGGGTGAGTTAGGGCAGAGAGATAGTAACCAAGCCTGATAAAAGGAGATGGGGGAACAAAGAAAAAAATAATTTAAAAAAAGGAGATGGGGGACTGTGGACTCAGGCTTAATTAGTTCACATATGAAAAGTGAGCTTGCAAGCAACTATTTGCTATCTCTAGGGATTAGTTAACCCTGCCACAGAGGTAGTAAGGATATAAGCAACATACATAATACATCTATAGAATGCATCACAGTATCAGGGAGTATTTGCAGGACCATAGCCTTTCTATAAGCTTCTCCTGTCAAGTTAGGGAACAAGAGCCAAAATGGCAGTGAGAGCCATGTTCCAAAGTCCTTCAACAACTATTCTGACATTAACCCTCTCTAGGCTTCAATTTCCTTTCATCAGTTCCTGCTGTGTGACCTTGGGCAAATTAATTCTCTCTGAGCCTGAGAGATGAATGAAAGGAATCTCTGGACAGAAGCTTCTCTACTTAAGTTTGTCTCTCAGGCTGTACAACTTCTGTCTCTGAGAACCCTCTGGAGCCAACTGAACAGGTCCTGGCTCCACTCCATACCATCACCTGCAGGTGCCTGGGCCCCACTCAATAAACTGTAGATAGTTAGCAAGACCAAGAGAAGTGACTGTCTAATGGAGACATTTCAGGTAATAGTAGAGAGACACTGGGGCAATGTCACATCTCTCCAGGCAGGCAGAGACCAACACCATTAATTAGGAGGGCTGGTTAGGCCAGTGCATACAGTCACCAAGCAGCAGCTGAAGTGGACTATGAGGACCTAGGACACAGAGTCATCCCAGAGCATGAGGAGTCCTTACTAGTTCCATACACAGAAGGTCTGTACCCCTTGGCCTATAAACAGACCTGCTATGGCCCTAATATTGAAATCACGGGTGTTTAGCAAACACACAGCAAAAACTGTTTTCAGCTCTATTGGGCCCAATGAGAAATAAACTCACAACCTCAGAGGGAAATGTCCTGTCCTTTTCAAGTTGCTGGCAGTCCCCATATATTCCAAACTAAAGAATGGACTGTTTATTTAGAAGTGGACATTTTTAAAATCAAACTTGTTTCTCCTATTTACCTTGTTTCTACAGATTCCATAAAGGCTAAAAATCTGGATTCCTCACTGCTGATACTCATTCCTCAATTCTGCCTATTCTCCACAGAAAGATATCTTTGTATAATTTCTGTTGAGAAAGCAACATTTCACTGAAGTGATTTCACAGAATTCTGTGGCCAATTCTGTCACCCCGACTCCCAGCCAGCACTGTGATGGTGTGACTCCCAATCTAGGACCTGGTGGTACCATTTCTAAAATTCTTGACTCATCCTACCCAGGCTTTCTTGAAGAATGTGAAATTCAACCCTCCCACATACCCTTAAAAATGTATACTCTACATTCCAGTTGTCGTAGTAACATCTTTATCTTGCCTTCCTGCCTTTTATATATTTTGGTGCTGATGGACCATCAGTTACCATGAGAACAGAAGTGGCTTTAAACAAAGAGAATATCAGTGCTTATCTTTGTGTCTTGTGAAAAAACAAAGCCCACATCCATAGGGACAGCCTTAGCAGAGCTGAGAGAGCTTAACTACAGAATGATGAAAAGCCCTATTTTGTGGGACATAGAAGCCAGTAGGGATCGTTTTATTTGTTCTTTGAATTCAGTTTTGGAGAAATGATGTTTTATGTATTAATTTTTTAAAGATTCAGTTGTTCTAGTAATTATGACTCTTCAGTGATTAGATTAGTTTTAAATGCATATTCCTGCCATCAGCTTTGAGGACACTTGTCACTCCTCCACAAAATTGTAATCATTTCCTGTGCTAAGCTCTGCTAAGCTCCCCTACCCCAACCTTACAACCCCCTATGACAGGGTGGCACCAACTGACCTGGTGTACCTTGCTGTTTCAGACCCAAGTTCTGTGCATCTCTTTTCTCTTTCAAAGCTGAATGATTAAAAAATGTAAGTTCTTTGAGTTCAAGGACATAATGTGTACTGCTTCAGAACTCTCTGCATAGTCCTACTTGTTTTGACTTCAAGCTTTCTATTCTGATGTACGGAATTAAGTTTCAACTGCCAATTTTAAATAGTTAATTTCACAGGATTTGTGTGTGGGAACAAACTTGAAGGTAGGAAGAAATCAAATTCACAGTCTGACTAGCAGCCTGTGTCAATGACACATTCTTTATTTAGTCATATTGATGGAATTAACATGTGTGTTTACCATGTGCTGGGCACTGGGCTAAACACCTGCCGTGTATTATCTCAATCTCATTTAATCCTCACAGTATCCTATGAGGTAAGATCTAATTTTTTTTTTTTTTTGTACCAGGGATTGAACTCAGGGGCACTCAACCACTGGGTCACATCCCCAGCCCCTTTTTAGTATTTTATTAGAGACAGGGTCTCACTGAGTTGCTAAGTGCCTCATCATTGCTGAGGCTGGTTTTGAACTTGCAATCATCCTGCCTCAACCTCCCAAGTGCTGGGATTACAGGTGTGCGCCACTGCACCTGGGTAAGATCTATTTTTACTCTTCCACTTCATGATTGAGAAAACAGAGCCACAGATAGATTAGACAACTTGCCCCAAGGTCCCACATCTATGTATCCAGTGGAGCATGGATTTGATAGAAGCATCTTGTTCTGAAACACATGACTTACCCCACAAGCCAAGGGAATCTACATTTTACAAAGACATCCTAAATCTAAGGCCAGTTGAATGGGTTTGTATATCTGTGCAAAGTCAAGTAACAGATGGCTGCCCAGGGATCTTGTTTTAGCTGCTCATTCTTTGTGTAATGTCTTTCTGCATTACCACTTTGCACACCTGTCCAGGCAAAAGCAAACACCTAGACTCAACTATGAGTGTGAGAATAAATCATTGTCCTATAACTCTATTCCTGGTCCTTTGGAATGCAACATGTCCCATAAACATCAGGGTCCTATAAAAAGAATCTTACATTTCAAAAAAAAAATTGTGGCTAGCCGGGCGCGGTGTCGCACACCTGTAATCCCAGCACTTTGGGAGGCTGAGGCAGGAGGATCAGGAGTTCAAAGCCAGCCTCAGCAATGGCAAGGCACTTAGCAACTCAGTGAGACCCTGTCTCTAATAAAATACAAAAAAGGGCTGGGGATGTGGCCCAGTGGTCGAGTGCCCCTGAGTTCAATCCCCGGTACCACAAAAAAAAAAAAAAAAAAAAAAAAAAAATGTGGCTTTTTAAAAGGGGATTTTACTCTTTGACATACTAGTCCCACTCCTGAGTATTCTTTTTTTTTTTAATTGTTGATTGACCTTTATTTATTTACTTATATGGGGTGCTGAGACTCGAACCCAGTGTGTCACACACATGCTAGGCAAGCACTCTACCACTGAGCCACAGCCCCAGCCCACTCCTGAGTATTCTAAGAAATTAAAAATAATAAATCTATATATAAAAAGGCATTCAACATTGTATATAATAGCAAAAATTGGAAGGAATATAAATGTCCCATTATAATGGATCATTAGGTAAATCCTAGTATATCAACTGAATGGAATACCACATAGCCATTAACATACAACTATGAATATTAAAAAACAAAACAGCCCACCCCCCACACACAAAAAAAACCATGCACTTATTCAGTCTAGCATCTGAAAATTACCCTTCACCTAAGACTATGACAATGCTTTTAAAAAAATGTTTAGGGCCTGGGGATGTGGTTCAGTGGTAGAGGTCTTGACTAGTCTGTATGAGACTCTGGCTTTGAGCCCCAGTACTGAAAAAAAAAAAGTTTTGATGTTATGTGAAAAAAAAAGACACAAAATTTTGGAGCTATTTTAATAATAAATACATAAATGATACATGATTATGTTTGTAAATGGCCTGGAGATGGCAAGTGGCAAAAAGAACAGGAGTCAAGTGATTCCTAGACAACACCTAACATACACAAGATTCAATCAATATTTTTGGATGACTTTTTTAAATGAAAAAAAATCAATTGCTGTATTAGTTTGGTTGAATCCAAGTTACTAACTCTATTAATGATTTATTTAATGCTATTGTAATAATGTTAATATATATACACATATATTTTTGGTACCAGGGATTGAACTCAGGGGCACTCGACCACTGGGCCACATCCCCAGCCCTTTTTTGTATTTTATTAGAGACAGGGTCTCACTGAGTTGCTAAGTGCCTTGCCATTGCTGAGGCTGGCTTTGAACTCGTGATCCTCCTGCCTCAGCCTCCCAAAGTGCTGGGATTACAGGCGTGCACCACCGCGCCCGGCTTTAATATAATTTTTAAAAGGTCCCAGGAGCCCTCTAGACTTGGAGATTGAGCAGGACATAGTCAGCTCAGACTATCATAACAAAATACCACAGGTGGGTGGCTTAAACAACAGAAATTGTCTTCTCAGTTATGGAGGTTGGGAAGTCCAAGATCAAGGTGCCAGCAAGTAGATTTCAAGCTGAGACCTCTTCTCTTGGCTTATAGGTGGCCACCTTCCACTGTGCTCACACAACTTTGTGTAAGCATGAGGTGAGAGACATGTCATTAGAAAGAAGGATCTGTCAGCAGTCCACTTCATTTTGATCAGAGACTGAAACTAAAAGGGAAACATCAAAACAGAGATGGGTCAATGAATTCTTCTCCTCAGTAACTCTTTCCTCCTATGCCTGGAGTGACCCTCCTTTCACTCTCTCTCAAGGTCAATATTTCCAAACCTTCAAACTCCTTCTCTTTCCTAATTGGACAGTGGTTTTCATCTGTGTCCACTCAGTGGCATTGTGCACACATGCACAAATACACTCTCATGTACATGCACACAACGTACCTGACCAAACCTCAGCACAGGTTTCCATTGCTGCCATGTTGAGTTCTTGGAGGCCGACATTGGCAGTATGCATACAGCTCAGATACCTTACAGAAAAGCAGAAGCCACTGGCCACACACACCCAATAACAGGCTGCTGAAGAGATCAAGACTGAAGGACACATAGATAGAGAAGAGCTCAAGTCAATTCAACTCACAAGGCCAATAGATAGACCATCATTGGCCTGGAAGGATTGGTAGACACTGTTGTTTATAGCTCTGAGGGTGATGTATTTATGGCAAATGTGACTATGGTCTTTCTAACAGTTAACTAGTGCTCCAGAAGCCACAGATCAGAAGGCCTGAGAAGAAGCAGTTTGAGGGACTGGTGTGAGCAGTGGCCTGAATTCATGAGCTTATGTAAGTCTCTGTTTGTATAGCCTACCCAAGTCTGCTCTTTGTCCTTGTGCTGAGGCTCTGTCAGAAACCTGACCTCTCAGATATCATTTGCATGTTTTATATCCTAGTGGGGAGATAAAATACCATGCTAAAATGACTGGGGAAGGCTGTTCACAGAGTAGTAGATCTAAGGTGCAAATTAGTGGGTAGCAAATGCAAATGCAAATGCAGATGCAGAACTAGAGGTGTCAGGAATAGTGAAGGGCCAGCAAGGTCACTGTGAACCTTCGGAAGTGAGTATGAGGCTAGTGGAGGGTTAGGGAGACAGGTGGTCCACTGGCATGTGGGCCTTGTTTAGAGGTCAGGGCGAGTTGTGCAGGGGCAGTGGGAATACTGGCTTCTCTACCTCAGAAGAGAAAGATGCAGGGCAAGGCTGCATGCCATGGAAAGGGAGCTGGTGAGGAAGGAATACAGGGATACTGTCTTTCTAAAGAAGTCCCCTTCCTTCAAATCTACCCCACCACCCACCAACATGATAGGAAGCCTTGTCGGGTATTTCCCCTACATTTGCTGTCCCTCCCCTCTTCACCTCTACTAGAGATGAAGAACAAAGAGAAAAAAGCCTTGATTTAAAAAATTTTTGTATTGTGGTAAAATGTACATAAAAGCCAGGCGTGGTGGTGGAGCACACCTGTAATCCCAGCACTTAGGAGGCTGAGGCAGGAGGATTTCGAGTTCAAGGCCAGCCTCAGCAATGGTGAGGCACTTAGCAACTCAGTGAGACCCTGTCTCTACTAAAATACAAAAAAAAAAGGGCTGGGGATGTGGCCCAGTGGTCGAATGCTCCTGAGTTCAATCCCTGGAACAACAACAACAAAAAAAATGTACATAAAATTTATCGTTTAAACTTTTTTTTTTTTTTTTTTTTTTTTTTTTTTTTTTTTTTTGGTACAGGGGATTGAACTCAGGGGCACTCAACCACTGGGCCACATCCCCAGCCCTTTTTTGTATTTTATTAGAGACAGGAGCTCACTGAGTTGCTAAGTGCCTCGCCACTGCTGAGGCTGGCTTTGAACTCGTGATCCTCCTGCCTCAGCCTCTCAAGTGCTGGGATTATAGGCGTGCGCCACCACGCCCGGCTCATTTCAACCATTTTTAAGTATACTATTTAGTGCCATTAAGTACACTCACATTGTGTGTAACCATGCCCACCATCCATCTGAACTTTTTCATCTCCCAAACTCTGTACCCATTGGACAGTAACTTCCCATTTCACCCTTGCCTAAGTCCCTAGTGACCACCATTCTACATTATATCTCTGCAAATTTACCTATTTTAGATAACTTACATAAGTGAATCTGCAAATACTTATTCTTTTGGGGTCTGGATTATTTCATTTAGCATGTTTTTAAGGCTCACCCATTATGAGCATATACTAGAATTTTCATTCTTTCTGTCTTTCCTTTTTTTTTTTTTTTTTTTTTTTTTTTTTTTGGTACCAGGGATTGAACCCAGAGATGCTTAACCACTGAGTCACATCAATTTTTATTTTTTATTTATTTATTTTTAAAATTTTTTAAATAGTTGTAGATGGACAGCATGCCTTTATTTTTTTATGTGGTGCTGAGAACTGAACCCAGTACCTCACACATGCTACACAAGTGCTCTGCCACTGAGCTATAGCCCCAGACCAATTTTTATTTTTTTTAGACAGGGTCTTGCTAAGTTGCTGATACTGGCTTTGAACTGCCTCAGCCTCTCAAGCCACTAGGATTAAAGGTATGTACCACCATGCCTAGCTAAAATTTCATTCATTTTTTAAAAAAATATTTATTCATTTGCTTTAGTTGTACACAATGTGTTTTTACGTGGTGCTGAGGATCGAACCCGGGCCGCGCACGTGCCAGGCGAGCGCTCCACCGCTGAGCCACAACTCCAGCCCATTCTCATTTTTAAGACCAAATAATATTCTATTGTACCCATACACCACCTTTTGTTTATCCTTTCATCTACTGATGGGCACTTGGATTGTTTCCACCTTTTTAAAAATATTTATTTATTTTTAGTTGTACACAATGCCTTTATTTATTTTTACGTGGTGCTGAGGATCGAACCTACGCCATGCATGTGCTAGGTAAGCGCTCTACCTCTGAGCCACAACCCCAGCCCGTTTCCACCTTTTGACCACTGTAAATAATGGTGCTATGAACATGGATGTACAAGCATCTGTTTGGCTTTCTATCTTCAGTCCTCAGGTATATACCTAGAAATGGACTTGCTGAATCATATAGCATCTTTTTTTTTCTTTTCTTTTGCCTCTTTTTTATTGGTGCATTATTTTTTTTTTGTTCTTTTTAGATATACATGACAGTAGAGTGTATTTTGACATAGTATACATATATGAATATAACATCTTTTTGGTTGTTGTTTTGTGGTGCTGAGAATCAAACCCAGAGCCCTGTGCATGTTAGGTAGGTGCTCTATCATTGAGCTACATCCTCAGCTCCCTCATATAGCATCTGATCCATTTTGTGTATCACAGAATGGGTGATTTATAGAAGAACAGAAATTTATTTCTTACAGTTCTATAGGCTAAAAGATCCAAGATCAAGGCACTGGCACTTGGTATCTAGCGAGGGCCTCCTTGCTGAATTCTCCCCTTCCAGGCAAAAAGGGGCTAAACTCCCTCTCTTATACTCTTTTGTAAAAGCTTTACTGTTATAAGTCCAAACATCTTCAAACACCTCCAATAGGCTTCAATTCCTAACACTGCTACTTTAGGAATTAAGTTTCCAATACATTAATTTGGAGGCAGACATTCAGACCATAGAATATAGTACTGCCAGACTGTTTTCCATAGTGACTACACCATGCCTTCATCTATATTTTATTTTTTTAAATTTTTAAAAAATATATATTTATTTTAGTTGTACACAATGCCTTTTTTATTTTTACGTGGTGCTGAGGATCGAACCCAGGCCGTGCACGTGCTAATCGAGCGCTCTACCGCTGAGCCACAACCCCAGCCCTAATTTTTTATTTTTTTATTATTATTATTTTCTTGGTACTGAAGATTGAACTCAGGGGCACTCAACCACTGGGCATCACATCCCAGCTTTTTTTTGTAATTTATTAGAGACAGGGTCTCACTGAGTTGCTAAGTGCCTCGCCATTGCTGAGGCTGGCTTTGAACTCGCGATCCTCCTGCCTCAGCCTCCCAAGTGCTGGGATTACAGGCATGTGCAACTAGAGATGTCCAGCCATCTATTTAATTAAAAAAAAATTTTTTTTTTTTGCAGTTCTAGGGACCGATTCAGGGGCCTTGAGTGTGCTAGGGAAGCATTTTACCAGTGAGCTACATCCCTGGCCCACCTTGACCTATTTTAAATGAAGACTGAATTTATTCCAAAGTCCTCATGTCAATGTGGCTTGAAAGTATGACCTAACATTCAGGTTTTGGAGGCTGGAGCCTTACAGTGTGGGGAAGTCATATGGCCACCTTAGATTCAGGTGTCCCACCCAAGCTTCAGGGACAATGAAAAACTGGTGAGATTCAAGATTAAAGGAAGGTTGCATTTCCAGTTGTTCTGGGGCTAGGGATTCAAGCTGCAGGAATACTGCTTCTCAGAGAGGTGGGTAAGAGGGAATTCAATGAAAGTCAATATGGACAGAGTCTCTGTGAGACTCATAAATTCAGGCTCATTGAACAAAGGACAAGAAAGAGTACATTGGAGCCAACTAGTTGCAGCAGTAACAGTGGCACTAGTTCACCAAAGAGGGGAGGAATGACATAAAGAAACCCAACAGACTCATCTGGCATGGAAAAGTGAAAGCACATGGAAGGGAATACAAAAAGAAAAAGAAAAATGGAGGCAGACCTCATGGGCCAGTGATGTTTTATTCAGCACTGGAGGGGCACATCTTTGGGGGCAAAATGACCACAAGGGTCAGGGTTTTATAGCAGAACCAGGTCATGGAAGGAGTTAGTGACTTTGGCGGGCCCTTTTGACAGGCAGGGCCAGGTTATGGGAGGAGTTTTGGTGGTGGGATCATTTAGGGTGGGGCAGGAGGTCAGATAAGGGAACAGGAACATAAGTTCCTTTGGGGCCTATTGTCCATATCTTTCAAAAAGCTTGTGGAATAGAAAATAGCCTGAAGTTTGCTGATTCAGAGGCTGTACAGTGAACTGGTATTTGAAAAGTGTTTTGTGTTTCGCAACTGGCAAGCAGAGAGCTGAGGCAGGAGCCACCTTGAGGAGGCCACGGTGCTACTGGAGTCTGGGAGATCATAGCAAATTCTGTTCTCCTGTCCCAGCATGCAACTACGGTGTGGTCTAGGGTGAACTTAGCAGAATGTGAGTAAATAGGTACAGAAAAGATTGTTCTCAAGGAAATTCAAGTCAGAAATGTAGAGGGGAGTTCAACTCATTTTCCCTTTGAATCTGGTTGCTCATGTGACTAACTAAAGGGGGTTGGGAAATGGAACAAGCAGGTGTGATTATACTTGGTGACTAAGCCTGGCAAGACTATTCATGGGCATCGGAGTGTGAGAGACATGTACAGGGTCAGCTCCCTACCCTACCAGTAGAATTCTCAGGAGGCTCCTGAGATCCAGACTCCCAGCAGAGATCTGCACCTGCCCAGTCATAGGGTGTGTTGATCTAATCTCTCCAGAGCAGACACCACCCAACATAGTCCCGAAGGCATGATTAGCTAAGCCCCAGCTGATGGAACTCTCCACTTAAAACTCTGCAGCAGCCCCACACTGGGAGGGTGTGGTTATGACCTATCCAAAGAAAACTCCAATGGACAGTACTTCTTATTCTGTCCTACCTCATACTGGTAAGCAGGGAAACTGAAAGCTATTTCAACAAGCTTCAGTTTTAGGCCACTAGAGAGTTGAGAGCTTGGTGAACAACACAAAAAGAGAAAGGAATTAACTTTCTTGCTCTAAGAAGTACATAGACTGGTGAGGCATAAGCAGTGATCATCCATCCTCATGGATAGTTTTGGTGACCTCGGTGGAGACAATTCTTTCATTTTTCTTTTTCTTTTCTTTTCTTTGTACCAGGGATTGGATCTAGGGATGTTTAACCACTGAGTCAAATCCCCAGTCTTTTTTAAAATATTTTTTAAGTTGTATTTGGACAAAATACCTTTATTTATTTATTTATTTTTATGTGGTGCTGAGGATCAAACCCAGTGCCTCTCACATGCCAGGCAAGTGCTCTACCACTGAGCCACAACCCCAGCCCCTCCCCAGCCTGTTCTATGTTTCATTTTGAGACAGGGTCTTGTCAAGTTGCTTAGGCCCACACTAAATTGCTGAGGCTGGCTTTGAACTTGTGCTCCTCCTGCGTCAGTCTCCTGAGCTGCTGGGATTACTGGCATGCACTACCATGCCAGCTCATTTTTCCTTAAAAATATTTTATTCCTCTCTCTCCCTCCCTCTCTTCCTCTCCCCCCTCTTTTTGGTGTTCTTCATGAGCTGATCGGTTCATGAAAATATATACATACATACATATATATATATATATATATATATACACACACACACATATTTGTTTCTTGTTTACTATATTTAAAATTATTTTGTTGTAGATGGACACAATAACTTTATTTTACCTATCTATCTATTTATATGTGGTGCTGAGGCTCGAACCCAGTGCCTCACATGTATTAGGCAAGTGCTTTACCACTGAGCTATAGCCCCAGCCCCGTTTACTATTTTTTAATGAATGTTATTTTTTTCTTTGTCTTGTCTTTTGATGGTTAGGGTTTTTATTTGTGTCTCTTGTTTATCTTTCTCTCTTCTCCTTCTTATAGCCAAATTCTCTTCTTTCTCTCTCCTTACTTTCTTTTATTTCTTTTCCTCCTTCTTTACAGACATTACTTACCATATTTCTTCTGCTTTCTCTCTGGTCACATTTTGAATGTTCTAAATTTTCTTTCACTTTCCTATCATATTTTCTTTTCTCTTAATAAATTACATTTCTGCCACCTTTTAAAACTATTTGGTTACATAACTCCTGCCCCCACCATTCATGTTGTTGCAGTTATTAGCACTGTAGATGGCATCGCTGGCACTTGCTGTTTAATGCCAAATCTAGTTCATAGCTATTTATCATTTTTTAAAAAATATTTATTTATTTGCTTTAGTTGTACACAATCCGTTTTTTTTTTTATTTTTTATTTTTGTTTTTATTTTATTTATTTACTTTAGTTGTACACAATGCAATGCATTTATGTTTACGTGTGCTGAGGATTGAACCCGGGCCGCGCAGGTGCGAGGTGAGCGCTCTGCCGCTGAGCCACAACCCCAGCCCCACAATCCGCTTTTATGTGGTGCTGAGGATTGAATCTGGGCTGTGCACGTGCCAGGTGAGTGCTCTACTGCTAAGCCACAACCCCAGCCCCTATTTATCATTTTTGCTGTTGTGAATTGCTCAACCACCATTCCTATTTTTATGGTAATTGGTGTTGTAAATGTCATAGTAGGCACAGGGTATTTATTTATTTATTTATTTTTGGTACAGGGGATTGAACTCAGGGGCACAGTGACCACTGGGCCACATCCCCAGCCCTTTTTTGTATTTTATTAGAGACAGGGTCTCACTGAGTTGCTAAGTTCCTCGCCATTGCTGAGGCTGGCTTTGAACTCACGATCCTTCTGCCTCAGCCTCCCAAGTGCTGGAATTACAGGTGTGCACCACCATGCCCAGCTACAGGGTATTTATTTATTTATTTTATTTTAAAAAATATTTATTTATTTACTTTAGTTGTACACAATGCAATGCATTTATGTTTACGTGGTGCTGAGGATCAAACCCAGGCCGTGCACGTGTGAGGCGAATGCTCTGCCGCTGAGCCACAACCCCAGCCCCCAGGGTATTTATTTTAATGCTGTATATTGTTTGCTTCTGTTGTTGCTATTGTTTACTTCCCTCTTTTTTATGAGGTTCTAGGAATATACCGGGATACTACAAGTTCACAAGGTACAGTCTCCTACTGAGTAAATTCAGCTAAGAGACAACATACCTATTCCACATACAAACTAACCATGTTCAAACTTCAATGATACTTTAATACAAAGAATAATAGAGATGAAACTCTTCTAATGACCATTCCCCAAATAGGAATGGCTAGGGGGCCCCTCAGGTCCCCCTTGTGGACATCCACAAAAACAGAAATTAACACAAAGTCTCTGGGTACCACACCTATGAGTGGTCTCAAACTAGATCATTCTCATTCATTTAGATCATTGTTAAGTGAAGAAAAGCAATCACAGAGAGCGTACCCCACATTCCCTGCTATATTCAACACAATTGCCAGTTCTATAAGAAGGACCCCACACTCTTTTGAGACAAGTAGAATCTTTAAGCTCTGACAAAATGTGCACTATATCAAATACACTGGGGCTGGGGCTGTAGCTAAGAGGCAGAGCACTAGCCTAGCATGCATGAGGCACTGGGTTCAATGGTCAGCACCACATAAAAATAAACAAATAGCAGGGCACATGCCTGTAATCCCAGCAGTTTGGGAGGCTGAGAGTTCAAAGCCAGCCTCAGCAATGGCGAGGCACTTAGCAACTCAGTGAGACCCTGTCTCTAATAAAAACACAAAAAAGGGCTGGGGATGTGGCCCAGTGGTCGAGTGCCCCTGAGTTCAATCCCTGGTACCACAAAAATAAATAATAAATAAATAAATAAAATTAAATAAAGGCATTCTGTCCATCTACAACTACATTTTTTTTTAAAATACACTAATCATCTGCAAATAAGTAGCAGGGAAACTATACTACAAAATGCATTTGTAAATAGTCTAAAAAAATCCACAACCATTTGATATTTCAGAACACTTTGGAAAGAGAAGGCTATTCTCTAAAAAGGCCCATAAATATCAGTAGAAGAGAAATCTATCCCAGCTGATGCATAAAACACAATACAGGAATATAAAAAATATTAAAAAACAAGGTAACATGATGTCTTCTAAATTTCATAATGCGCCAGCAACTGACTCTAAAGATAAAATTAAATACCAAATAAAGAATTCAAAAGAAAGAAAAAATTAAAATAAATAAATTTTAAAAAATAATTCAAAAGAATTATTACAAAAACAATGAATTCAAAAAGAACAGAGGAAACAACTGAATGAATTATGAAAATGGGTATAGGATATAAATGAGAAATAAGGAGACAGATATATTGAAAAAGAACCAAACATAAATCTTAGAAATGAAAGAGACAAAATAAATCAAATAAAGTGTTCATTTGAAAGTCTTTAATAGAGTATACCATGAAGACAAAACCTAAGAGCTGGAAGACAAAGGGGCAGGCCTTGAAAATTCAGACAGTATTTAAAAAAAAAAAAAAAAAAGGTACAAAAGACCAGAGTATAGGCCTGGTAGAGTACTTGCCTCGCACATGTGAAGCACTGGGTTCAATCCTCAGCACTACATAAAATAAATAAATAAATAAATAAAGGTATTGTGTTCATCTACAACTAAAACAAACAAACAAACAAACAAAAAACACAAAGTATATGGTGGGGCTGGGGATATAGCTCAGTTGGCAGAGTGCTTGCCCAGAACGCCATGCACAAGGCCCTAGGTTCAATGCCCAGCACCACACACACACACACACAAAAAGACCAGAGTATACAACAACTCTGGGACAATATTAAAAGACCAAATTTATGAATCATTGCAATTAAAGAGAATTGTGCAGGCTAATGGCATGGATAACCTCTTCAGGGAAATAATAATGTTTGAACCTCAAGAATGAAATGGACATCCAGAGACAGAAAGAATTCAGAATCTCAAATAGATAAGATCATAAAAGAACCTGCCTACAACACATTATAATCCAAATGCCTAACATACCAAACAAGGATAGAATTTTAAAAGCCTCGAGAAAAATATCAGGTCACATTTAGAGGCAAGCCAGTCAGAATTATTTCTAATTTCTTAGCATGAACTCTAAAACTCTAAAATCCAGGTTTGGAACAATGTGTTCCAAGCCCTGAAAGAGAATAACTGTCAACTAAGATTGCTATATTCAGCAAAACTATCATTCAGAATTGAGGCAGAAATATAAAAACCTTCCAAGATAAGCAATAACTAAAAGAATTCATGACTACTAAGCTGGCACTATAGAAAATACTTAAGAGAAATACTACACACAGAGGAACTCAAAACCAAACCCTAGAATTCACAAATGGACAAATGTCATTTTTAAAAAAAAATATTTTATTAGTTGTAGGTGGGCACAACACCTTTATTTTATTTATGTGGTGCTGAGGATTGGAACCCAGGGCCTCACACATGCGAGACGAGCACTCTACCGCTGAGCCATAGCCTCAGCCCCATGGACAAACATCATTTAAGAAGTATCTAAGCAAATGAGAAACAGGGCCAAATTAAGTCTCAAAAATAATAAATCAAAATAACAGGAATTAATAAACATCTCTCTATAATAACATTGAATGTAAATGGTCTCAACTCTACAATTAAAAGACATAGGCTGTCATTAAAAAACAGGACCCAACTATATGTTGTTTGTGAGAGACTCACCATACACGCAAAGATAGCCATAGGCTGAAAGTACAAGGATGAAAATTAACATACCACACAAATGGAGCCCTCCCAAACAAGCAGAACTAGCTACTTTCATATCCAAAAAAGCAGATTTCAAGCCAAAATTAATGAGAAGAGACAAAGAAGGTAATTTCATACTGGTAAAGGAAACAGTCCAACAAGAAAATAAAACAACAGTAAATAGTTATGCTCCAAATTCTGATTTACCTAATTATATAAGAAAGACACTACTCAAAGATTCAGACAGATCTCAGTATAAAAATACTGGGTAATTTCAACATTCCTCTGTCACCAACAGATAGTTCACCCAGACATAAATCAGTGAAGATTTTTCAGACTTAAAAAATTATTATAGATCAAGATGAACTTAATAGACATCTATACAATATTTCATCCAGCAAGAGCCAAATTCACTTTCTTCACAGTTACTCATGGAACCTCCAAAATAGACCATATATTAAGCCACAAAGCAACTTTTAGCAAATACACACACAAACACACACACAAAGACATAATTCCTTGCATCTTTTCTAATCTAATGGGATGAAATTAGAAATAGACACCAAAAGCTAGGTTGTGGAACCAACCTAGATGTCCCTCAGTAAATGAGTGGATTAAGAAAATGTGGTATATACGCACAATGGAATTTTACTCAGCAATAAAAGAAAATAAATTAACGGCATTTGCAGGTAAATGGATGAAGTTGGAAGACATAATGCTAAGTGAAGTTAGTCAGTCTCAAAAATCCAAGTACCAAATGTTTTCTCTGATATAAGGAGGCTAGTTCATAGTATTGTTGGATGGGGGGGGGGTACATAGGAGGACTAGAGGAACACTAGAATGGTCAAAGGGAAGGGAGGGCAAGGGGGGGAGCAAGGGGGGGGGAGGGGGAGAAAAGAAAAAAAAAAAAAAAGAAAAGGTGGTTGAATGAGACGGATATCATTTTCCTAAATGCATGATTGAAGACCTGAATTGTACGAATATACTTTGTATACAAACAGTTGTATGTGAGTTGTACACATTAAAAATTATTAAAAAAAAAAAAAGTTACAGCACTGAAAAAAAAAAAAAAACAACAACTCTGAAGTCATTTTTACTTTGCTTGCCTCATTAGGCCATTAACAAATCTGCTAAGTGTTGATAATATTTTTAGACTTGCCATTCTATCCACATTTTTGTATATTATATCATATTTCAGATTTATACATTGAACTGTGTCTTCTCTTTCCCCATTATTTGTTTTCTGTACCTATCCCATGTTGGGCAACTTAAATTATCTTCTTTAAATGTTATTCCAAGAGCTTTTGGTAGTGAAGATTTTCTGTCTTTATTAAGTCTAAACTTTTTGACATTGGAAAAAAATTAACTATATAAAAATATATCCTCTATTGTAAAAAAAAAAAAAAAGAAATAGACACCAAAAAAAAAAAAAAAAAGGAAGGAAGGAAGAAAACCTACAGACACCATATAAACACATGAAAATTAAACAATTCACTTTTTGAATGATGAATGGGGAATGTGTGATAGAAGAAATTAGGGGAGAAATTTTTTTTTTTTTTTTTTTTGGTACCAGGGATTGAACTCAGCGGCACTCAACCACTGGGTCACATCCCCAGCCCTTTTTTGTTTTTATTAAAGACAGGGTCTCACTGAGTTGCTAAGTGCCTCGCCATTGCTGAGGCTGGCTTTGAACTCACGATCCTAGGGGAGAAATTTTAAAACTCTTAGCATAAAATGAGGATAGTGATACAATATACCAGAAACTCTGGGACACTATAAGGCAGCTCTAAGAAGAAAGTTTATATTCATAGTGCCTACATAAGAAAATCAGAAAGATCCCAAATAAGCAACCATGTGATGCATATTAAGACCCTTGCTCTTTATATGTAATATGAAAGGAACTGCACTCTGCAAGCATGTATAACAAATTAAATTTTTTAAAAAAGACCCTTGATAAATGAGAATACACCAATTCCAAAACCAGAGGAAGGAAATAATTAAGATCAGATCCAAAACCAATTAAATGGAAAATAAAAAACAAAATAAAGGATCAATTAAACAAAGAATTGGTTCTTTGAAAAGATAAACAAGATTGATAACTGTTAGCCAAATTAATCAAAAGAAAAGTGAGAAAACCCAAATTAATAAAATCAGAGAAGAAAACGGAGAAGTCACCATAAACAACAGAAATCCAAAGGATCATTAAAGACTACTTTGAAAACTTATTCTCTAATGAATTGGAAAACTTAGAAGAAATGGGCATATTTTTAGAAATATGTGACCTGCCAAAATTGAATTAAGAGAACATTAAAAACCCTAAACAGACCAATAACTAGCAGTGAGATAGAAGCAGTAATAAAAAGACTTCCAAATAAAAAAAAAGCCCAGGGCTGGGGTTGTGGCTTAGTGGTAGAGCGCTTGCCTAGCATGTGTGAGGCACTGGGTTTGATTCTCAGCACCACATGTAAATAAATGAATAAAATAAAGGTTCATCAACATCTAAAACAAAATTATTTAAAAAAGAAAAGCCCAGGTCCAGAGGTATTCTCTTCTATTAGACCTTCAAAGATATACTAATGTCGGGCAGGGGTTGTGGCTCAGCGTTAGAGTGTTCACCTAGCACGTGCGCCACCTGGGTTCAATCCTCAGCACCATGTAAAAATAAACACATTGTGTACAACTAAAGCAAATAAATAAATATTGAAAAAAAAATACTAATGTCAATGCTCCCAAAATATTCCATGAAATAGAAAGGGATGGAACTCTTCCAAATTCATCCTATGAAGCCAGTATCCCCCTTATACCAAAAACTAGATAAGGACACATCAAGAAAACTACAGACCAATATCCCTGATGAGCTTAGATTCAAAAAATCCTTAATAAAATATTAGAAAATCATATTCAACAACATATTAAGAGTATTATATATCATGACCAAGTTGGTTTTATTCCAGAGTTGCAAGGATGGTTTGACACACATAAATCAATATGTGTAATTGATCACATAAATAGAATCAAGGACAGATATCATAGAATCATTTTAATAGATACAGAGAAAGCCTTCAACAAAATTCAGCACAAGGATAAAAACACTGAAGAAATTAGGGATAGACACTTACCCTAACATCATAAAGTCTATCTATGACAAACCCAAAGCTAAGATCACAGTGAAAAGGGAAAAACTGAAAGCATTTCCTTTAAAATCTGAAATAAGACAAAAATATCCACTTTCACCACTCCTATTCAATATAGTAATTCTACCTAGAGCAATTAGGCAAGAGAATAAAATAAAAGGGATAAAATAGTAAAGGAAGAAGTGAAATTATCATTGTTTGCAGATGACATGATCCCATACTTAGAAGATTCAAAAACCTCCACCAAAATACTGTTAGAGATAATAAATAACTTTATCAGAAGTCTGAATATACTGAGTTAAAAAGGCAGACTACTCCAAAAACAACCTGATCTGGACTTCTCAAAAATGTCAATGCCGAGAGAGAGAGAGAGAGAGAGAGAGAGAGAGAGAGAGAGAGAATTTTAGATTATTTAGATTAACAAATTCTAAAGAGACATGACAGCCAAATGTACTATGCGATTCATGGTTGAATCATTACAAAAAATAAATATGGACTATGCACTATTATATTGATATAAAATTCTTGATATAAATGTTTTATGAGCATATACATGTATACTTGTATTATTAATACATCTAAAGGGTGTGCAGGTACAATTTTGACAAAAAGCTAATTCATGAATCTAGGTCAATGGTTCTCCAATTACAGGTGACTTTGCCTTCTTGGGGAATGTCTGGCAATGTCTGGAGACATTTGGTTGTCAGAACCAAAGTGTGCTACCACCATTAAGTGAGTGGAAAGATGGTGGTAGCATATAGCACCTCAGCAGGAATCTGCTAAACTCCCAGAATGCACAATGTGGCCCCACAAAAAAGAATGAGAGTACCAAAATGTTGAGATTAACAAGCTTGAGAACCCTGGTCTGGGAAAAGGGTTATTTCAGTAGGTTTGAAATTTTTTAAAATACAAAGGTGGCCCCAAAAATGTGAAAGAGGAAAAAATGTGTGATAGAAAGGTGAGAATGTGAAAAAGAAAGTGTAAGTGAATTCTTTCTAGGTTCTTGGCTATAAATATAGATGCAACACTTCCTACCTCACAGAAGAATCATCCTGGGTGTCTGGGTTTAGTAATGCCTGATACCTCCCACCCAGCAATCACTGAGGGGCCAGTGGTAGGTCCTGATCCTGACAGCTCATCCATTGTTGCAACAATAGATTCTAGCCCCACACAGGTATGTAGGGTTGTCTATTGGATTCTCTTTCTCCCTTCCAACCCAAAGTGAATAAGGCATGTAGGAGGGGATGATGAAGTGCAAAGCATGCATAGAAAGAACCATAAATTTGAGCTGAATTCACAAGGGATTACAATGAGCTGAAGTTGTGGAAAGTCAAAAAGCTAGAGTAAGCAGAAGTTACAAAGCAAAGATGTGTAGAGCAGAGAGGATTAAGTATCTCAGCTAGCAGGATCCATAGTCTCACTATAATGGCATAAGAGGGAAGAATCGCCACCCTGGTACTGAGGTCCCTGGCACTGTCTTGGATCCTGAAGCCTAAAACCTGGTCCTAGAGGTCCTTGGATCTCATGGGAGCTTCACCTCATTCCTTGCCCTCTTCTCTGCTCAGTTCTTTGGATCTGCCACACTCCTTCTGCCTCCCACCTAACTTAGTTAATGCCTTCCAGAGGCAGATACAGGTTTTGTGAGGCCTAAAGCTTGGAGACACCCTTTAAGAAAAAGAATACAGAGCGAGGTATGGTGGTGTACAACTGTAATCCCAGCAACATGGGAGACTGAGGCAGGAGGATCACAAGTTCAAGGCCAGCCTAGCAATTTACTAAGACTGTCTCAAAAAAGAAGAAAGAAGAAGAAGAAGAAGAAGAAGAAGAAGAAGAAGAAGAAGAAGAAGAAGAAAGGCTGAGGATGTGGCCCAGTGGTTAAGTCCCTCTGGGTTTAATGCCTAGTACAAAAAAAAAAAAAAAAAAAAGAATCCAAGGCTTGGGATATAGCTAGCTCTCTGGTAAAGCATTTACTTATCACAGAGAGATGCTGGGTTTGATCCTGATGTGTGTGTGTGTGTGTGTGTGTGTGTGTGTGTGTGTGAGAGAGAGAGAGAGAGAGAGAGAGAGAGAGAGAGAGAGAGAGATTGAGAATCCAACAGCATGAATACAAAATTGCTGGCACTTCTCTAGCTTCATGGATAATCTATCTCTGAGGCCTACTCTTCTTCAGGTCTCAACTCCATCACTTCCTTAGTGACATCTACTTGCCTCTTTTCCCTCCTCAACTAGGTCCAATCCTCTGTAACCCATGCTGATACAATAGCCAATAGCTATATGTGGCTACTTAGATTTAAATTAATACAAGGAAATCAAATCAGATATCCAATTCTTTTTTTAAAAAAAATTTAATTGTAGTTGGATACAATACCTGTATTTTATTTATTTTTTCATGGTGCTGAGGATAGAACCCAGGGCTGTGCATATGCTAGGTGAGCGTTCTGCACTAAGCCACAACTCCAGCGCTAGTTATCCAATTCTTAAGTTGGGTGTTTCAAGTGTTCAATAGTCACATGGGGTCTCATGGTTAGTGTGTTGGATGGTGCAGGTATATATTACATTTCCATCATTACAGAAGATTATATTAGACAGTGCTAGTGAAGAGACATAATCAGTAACAATAGTATCCCCATTCTGAAACAGGGAAGGAATTCCAAATTCAATTAAGTTAAAAAACAGACTGTTCAGTTCTAAGAAGAGGAGGGTTATGTATGAAGCTGGACAAGTAGCCAGAGACTAAAGCTGTTTCCCTCTTCTGGCCTTCAGCCCAATGCCTTTTAGATGGGAGGTGCTGGAAACATGTTAATTGAAAGATGAAACAAAGAATTTTAAAAGGCCACTGTACTAGGAACCAGGAAGTCATTGATGAGAAAAGTTTTGAAGTGAGAAAGAACAGAATTGCAGATAAGGGATGGGGGGGGGGGGTGGTTCACAGAAAGGTGGATGCTTATGGTTTGAGTGTCTCCCCTCCAAAATTCAGGTGCTGTCAGTGATAATGGGATTTTTTTTTTTTTTTTTTTTTTTTTTTTTTTTTTTTTATTTTTTTTTTTTTTTTTTTTTTTTTTTTTTTTTTTTTTTTTTTTTTTTTTGGTACCAGGGATTGAACTCAGGGGCACTCGACCACTGGGCCACATCCCCAGCCCTTTTTTGTATTTTATTAGAGACAGGGTCTCGCTGAGTTGCTAAGTGCCTCGCCATTGCTGAGGCTGGCTTTGAACTCGCGATCCTCCTGTTAATGGGACTTTAAAAAAGTGATTAGGAGGGCTGGGGTTGTGGCTCAGCAGCAAAGCGCTTGCCTTGCACATGCGCGGCCCGGGTTCGATCCTCAGCACCACGTAAACATAAATGCATTGCATTGTGTACAACTAAAGTAAATAAATTAAAAAAAAAGTGATTAGGGCTCCTCCCTGGTCAATGGGATTAAGACCTTTACAAAAGAGGCTTCATGCAGCATTTGGTCAACTTGCCCTTCTGCTTTTTGCCATGTGAGGATACAATGTATCTCCCCAGTGAATGTAGCAACAAATTGCCACCTTGGAAGTGCAAAGCAGGCCTCGCTACACAACTCAATAGGCCAGCATCTTGACTTTGGATTTCCCATCCCCCAGAACTGTGGGAAATGAATATTTGTACTTTATAAATTACATAGTCTCTGGCATTTTGCTATAGTAGGATGAACATGACCACAGTTAAGATATATGGCAGCCGGGCGCGGTGGCGCACGCCTGTAATCCCAGCACTTTGGGAGGCTGAGGCGAGAGGATCGCGAATTCAAAGCCAGCCTCAGCAATGGCAAGGCACTTAGCAACTCAGTGAGACCCTGTCTCTAAATAAAATACAAAAAAGGGCTGGGGATGTGGCCCAGTGGTCGAGTACCCCTGAGTTCAATCCCCAGTACCAAAAAAAAAAAAAAAAAAAAAAAAAAAAAAAAAAAGAAAGAAAAAGAAAAGAAAAGAAAAGGAAAAAAGAAAGAAAAGAAATATGGCAAACAAGGGAAACAGGAAAACAAATGGTAATGGAGAGGAGTAAAATGTGGGTTGAATGGGGTCGTGCCAGATTTTAAAAATGATGGTCACTAAACAGTATTCAAAGATGGCCAAGCAGTTTTGAAACAATCATGGAAAATTCACAGAATGGGCACTTAACAAGTGTCCACAGAGTAACAATAAATTACAGCAAAATCGCATCTAGAGTTAGAATGTAAAGTTATCTGTTTAAAATATCAAGGATGCTGAAGTATTCAGAAATGAAATGGCACATTTAAAAATTTTTGATTTTTAATTGTGCCATTTTTAAATGTTTAAATGTACCTAATGAACAAACTAAATATTAAGGGATAGGCAAAATGAGTGTGACAAGATATTATAAGTTATTGGAAATAGGGTTTATTGCACTTCTTTGTGTAGGTTAATAAATTTTCAAAATAAAAAGCATTGTGTGTGTGTGTGTGTGTGTGTGTGTGTGTGTGCGCATGTGCTACCAGGAATTGAACCCAGGGCATGCTGTACCACTGAGCTACATCCCCAGCCCTTTGTATTTTTTTCAGTTGCTCAGACTGGCCTCCAGCTTGCAACCTTCCTGCCTCAGCCTTTTGAGTTCTTTGATTATAGGCATGCACCATGATGCATGACCATAGAGGTTAATTTTTAAATGTAAAATAGAAATATCCAGTCCTGCCTTTTTGCTTTCTTGACTATGCCTCACTTCCCCTGGGTGGTGGAGGCTTAAGGAGTGGGAAGAGATGAATCAGGAGACATATTTGTGTGTATGTGTGGGCTTGCAGAATGGCCACATGGTTGAATTTTCATAGGTTAAATTATTTAGTGGTAAACTTCAGAGGGTTGGAGTAATGAAGGTGCAGGATCATGGAATGGTCACTATGAGGAAAGTGGGAGCCTAACAGGGCTGTAGGAAATGACAAAGCTGGAAAGATCTACAGACATAAGGTTGGACTATTTCAATAAGAAATTGGTTTTAGCCGGGCGCGGTGGCGCACGCCTGTAATCCCAGCACTTTGGGAGGCTGAGGCAGGAGGATCGTGAGTTCAAAGCCAGCCTCAGCAATGGCGAGGCACTTAGCAACTCAGTGAGACCCTGTCTCTAATAAAATACAAAAAAGGGCTGGGGATGTGGCCCAGTGGTTGAGTGCCGCTGAGTTCAATCCCCGGTACCATAAAAAAAAAAAAAAAAAAAAAAAAAAAAAAAAAAAAGAAATTGGTTTTGTGGGCCCCTTTGGATGAGTCATCCAAAGGCCAACATATAAAGGCTTGATCCCTAAGGTGGTGACACTGGGAGATGCTGTGGACCTTTCAAAGATGGAGCCTAATAGGAGGTCCTTAGGTCATTGTAGACATGCCTTCAAAAGGGACTGTGGGAACCTGCAGGTCTCATCTGTCCCACTTCCCTGCTACCTCTCTTCTTCCTGGCTCAAGATGGATTTTGCACCAATATGTACCTCCCACCATTGTCATCTGCACCATGGGTGATGGAATCAAGGGGCAACCATCACCAAGCCCACACTATATTATTAGGACTCTGAAATAAACCTTTTCTTTTTATAAAGTTAATTGTCTCAAGTGTTTCATTGTAGTAACCAATACACCTTCTTGTGTCCTTGTACAGGATGGTGACATTCATCCTGTTGCCTGCTGAGGGTAAGGTCCAGAGATGGGTGGGTAGAAAAGGTAATGGTGACTGGAACTTAAAGATGGGGAGTTTTGGCTCTGGCAGATTCTTCCTGTGCAGGAGATGAAAACTGCATGTCAGAAGTCCTTACTTCAGCTATGGCTCCCATATTTACCTGACCCAGGCATCTGGCTGAGGGGGTCTGACCAGAACTTGGTCCTTCTTCCTCTGCCTAATCTGTTTGAGCCACCTACCCTGGCACTGGGACTCACTCCTTTATCTCCCAGTATTTCTGGACCCTTTCAGGTGCTATCAATTTGAGACATGATTTACATACCATAAAAGCTACCTTTCAAAGTGTACTAATATTCATTGAATTTACGTTTATAAGACTGTGTGAATATCACCACTACCCAATTCCAGGACATTTTTACTACCCCTACCCATTAGCAGTCACTTACTATTTTCCCCCACCAAACAATTATCTACTTTCTGCCTCTATGGACTTATCTATTTGAAACATTTCATATACATGGATTTATACAATATATAGCCTTTGTGTCTGGCTTTTTTCATTTAGTATAACACTTTCAAGGTTTATTCTATGCTATAGCATGTGTCACTACATCCTTCTCGCTCTCTCTTTTTTTTTAAATATTTGTTTTTATAGTTGTACACAATGCCTTTACGTGGTGCTGAGGATCGAACCTGGGCCATACATGTGCTAGGCGAGCTCTCTACCATTGAGCCACAACCTCAGCCCACTACATCCTTCTCTTTTTATGTTCAAATAATATTCCATAAATAATAATTTATATTCAAATATATGTTGAATATAGATAATCAACATACACTTAGATTATTTTTACTTTTAGGTTGTTAAGAATGCTGTTCTGGGGGTTGGGGTTGTGGCTCAGTGGTAGAGTGCTTGCTAGGCTTGTGTGAGACCCTGGGTTCCATCCTCAGCACAACATATAAATAAGTAAATAAAGATCCATTTCTTTAATAAAAAAGAATGCTGTTCTGAACATTTATCTATGAGCTTTTGAATATGTGTTCTTTGAGTATGTGTTTTCAGATTCTTACACATATAACTAGGAGTGAAACTGCTGTGTCATATGGTAACTCTACTTACATAGTTTAGAACTGCTGAACTGTTTTCTACATAGTACCATCCTTTACATTCCTACAGTGACACATGCGGGTTGCAATTTCTCCACATCTTCACTGATATCATCTTGTCATTCTCTCTCTCTTTTATATGTCATCAGTTTTAGATGAGGCACTTCCATTTTAAAGTACATCCTCCATTTACATGCTATTACCCAAACTTCCCTCCTCCTCAGTGGACTCTGCCTGCTCACACAGTTGCTGATCCCTTCTTTCTCTCTTTTAAACTCCATCCTCATCCTTGAATAAAGCCTTCCTCACAAAAAGCCCTCAGAGCCTCAAAGCATGTGCCCTCATTTTAACCCTTGCCACTTCCAGATGGCCTTCTGGGCCTGCATGTGTTCTAACACAAGTTAGAAGCTGCTTTCACAAGTTTCTCTTTGAATCCTCAACTATAGGAGGATTCAGAATCCTTGCTAATTTGGGTTTAGGGAAAATAACAACAGAAGGGTCCATTCAGATGCCCTTCAGCTGTCCTGTAAAGATCTTAGTTCCACGCTCCTCTTAATCACCTTCATAAACTATATAATGCATTGATATATCAATGTGGAAACAGAAACCTAACTGCTCTCCACTATGATGGAATCAGCCTTCTTTACCAGCTCCTTATTGGTAGGTACCCTATCCTGTTCTTGTGCCAAACTCTATAATAGATTATCAATGAATGTGCTGAAATAATTTTTGTTGAAAAGCATTATAAATGTAGTTTCACACACATGCAAAAATTCTCAAAAAAATAAAACGTATTGCACCTTGCATACCTTCATACCACAGCATAACTCTTTGAAAAAAAATATTTTTAGTTGTAGGTGGACACAATACCTTTATTTTATTTATTTATTTTTATGTGGTGCTGAGGATCAAACCAAGTGCCTCACATGTGCTAGGAAAGTGCTCTACCTCTGAGCTACACCCCCAGTCCCTATAGCATACCTCTTTGAATCCAAATATCCTACTGGGTTCTCTCAGAACCCAGGGTTCCAAAGAGCACAGCAACAAAGCAGCTTTTAGTATTTGCTAAAAACTGGGTATAGACCCTGTGTACATAGTGTCCATCCAGTTGGATCATTACTTTCTCTATTCCAATGCTTACAACCCTTTGGTTCATCATTTAACCATCAAAAAAGTCTCCTGGTGATATTCTTAGCCTGTAAATGTCTGCTGACTGACATGTTTCTGCATTCCCCTAATCAACATTTTGCACACTGTAGGTAAGACTAAAGCTCTCCAAGTGCCATCTCCCCAACATTCCAACAAACATGATTGCTCAAATACAAGCTCCTAAACCCAAGCTCAGCGGGAAGGACATTATGCATCCTGTAAGTTCAAAGACTCAACAAGCTTTTGAATCCACTTAGGCAGCATTAACTGGAGCCATGGTTCTCCAGGTGTGGAGTCCCGCAGCATCAACATAACCTGGAAGGCAAGTCAAAAACACAAATTTGCCAGGTGCGGTGGCACACACCTGTAATCCCAGCAGCTCAGGAGGCTAACGCAGGAGGATCATGAATTCAAAGCCAGCCTCAGCAACAGGGGGGCACTAAGCAACTCAGTGAGACCCTGTCTCTAAATAAAATACAAAAATAGGGCTGGGGATGTGGCTCCGTGGTTGAGTGCCCCTGAGTTCAATCCCCGGTACCCATCCCCCCCAAAAATAAAAAACACAAATTATTGCTAGTTATAGTGGCACATGCCAGTAATCCCAATGGCTTGCGAGGCTAAAGCAGGAGGACTGAGAGTTCAAAGTTAGCCTCAGCATTCAAATACAAGTCTAGGAAAGTTATGTCCAATTAATTCTACTGTCTTTCCTATTCCCACAAGAACAGGATCTTAATTAGAATAAGTTATATTCCATGTATATATAACATGCCAAAAACACATTCTTCTATCATTATAACTAAAAAGAACAAAGAAAAAAAGTTAACCTCAGCAACTGAGTGAGGCCCTGAGCAACTCAGCGAGACCCCATCTCAAAATAAAAAATAAAGCAGGGGCTGGGGTTGTGGCTCAGTGGTAGAGCACTCGCCTAGCACGTGTGCGGCCCGGGATCGATCCTCAGCACCACGTAAAAATAAACGCATTGTGTACAACTATAAGCAAATTAATAAATATTAAAATAAAAAAAAAAAAAGCAGGCCAGGGCATGTGGCTCAGTGGTTAAAACTCCTGATACCAAAAAGAAAAAAAAAAAAACAAAAACCTGGGGCTGGGGTTGTGGCTCAGCGGTAGAGTGCTCGCCTAGCACGTGTGCGCGGCCTGCGTTCGATCCTCAGCACCACATACAAATAAATGCTACAAATAAACGCATCGAGTACAACTAAAGCAAATAAATAAATATTAAAAAGAAAAAAACTTTCTTCAACTCCACCTTTCCAACTGGGGTAGGGCCCAGCTACCTTTTCATTTTTTTTTTATTTTTTTTATTTTTTGGTACCAGGGATTGAACCCAGGAGTGCTTAACCACTGAGCCACATCCCCAGTACTTTTTATATTTTATTTTGAGACAGGGTCTTACTAAGTTACTTAGGGCCTCACTAAGTTACTGAGGTTGGCTTTGAATTCATGATCCTCCTACCTCAGCCTCCTGAGCCAGTGGGATTACAGGCATGTACCAACACACCTGGATGCAATCTGTACTTTTGACAAAATCTTCCAGATGACTGAGAGGCACTGAACTAGAGTGAGTGAGTTCAGCAGTCTCTAACTGGGCAGGAAGGTGCACCCTGCTTCTAAAGTCTATGGTAAACACAAGATCTCTCTATACATTCATTCTCCAAAAGGAGGGCTCCTTTGGCAACTGTCCCAGAGCTTATACTGTGTTAGTACAGCTAGTACAGGTATACAAATGGCACACCCAACAAGCTCATGTGGGTTATGAGCACCCCAGTTCCCTAGTACAATAATTCATGAATTTCCTTTTTCTCTGACATTTGTGAAATCCTGAATCCTAGGTTGCAGCCTTCCTTTAAAAACACTGAATCTCTGAGATCACAAGGCAAACTGAGAAAAACTATAAGTAATTTAGTCAAACTAGAACATCTCTAGAATGGTGCTTAGTCAACTTTAAGGTTAAAACTGTGAAGGGAGCCAATGCAGGTGTCAGAGTGGTGGGATCAGGGGAAGCAGAGTTGGAACAGGAAGGCAGAACAAGAGGCAGGGACGAAATGCTGACTCAGAGATGATATTTAAACTTTAAAAATGCCTCTAAGTTTCATATTAGAAGGCACTGAGGCCTTTGGGGGCAAAGAGAAAAAATGCAGTTCTCTCTCTTTCTTGTGTTTGTGTGTGTGTGTGTGGGGGGGGATGCAGGGAAGATTGAACCCAGAAACTCACACACAGTAGGCAAGTGTTCTACCAGAGCTATAGCCCAAGTCCCTTTTCATTTTTATTATTCGAGTTTCCCCCCTTAACTTCTGAAAATCCAAAGTGGCTAACCATGCCTACCTTACCTGAGAAAGTAAAGGCATTTCTGCATTATTATTTCATTTTCATTATTATTTTTTTTTATTTTGACAGTCTAAGTTGCCAAGTCTGGCCTTGAACTTGCAATCCTCCTATCTCAGTCTCTGGCAACATAGCACCCAGCCAGTTTTATCTCTTAAAGTCTTCTCATAAGGTTGGGGAGATCTTGGAAAGTCAGCCAAATGGCCATAGCTAGTTTCCAGCCACCAATTCCATAACTCAGAGTCATCTAAGTTTAAAGGAAAGTTGGCAGAAAGTGGAAAGAAATCTAAGGGTGCAGGAAAAGTGGAGACAAGTCAGGTGATAAAAAAGAGCAAAGGCCCAAGTCCACAATTTGTTCCTTCTCCCTGCATCTGACCCACTACACATTGTCAGATCCTTTTTATCATAGGCTTAAGTGCCCAGCAAGGTCAGAGCACTAGTGACAATCTTAGTATCCACCTGACTCTGTGGCTAATTCAAACCAAAGTCAGTCTACTGAGAAAAAAATTACAAAAATAAAATATTTGGGAAAAAAAAAAAAAAGGGGGAAAGTTTATGGATGTAGCTCAGTGGCAGAGGACCTGCCCAGCATGTGCCAGGCTCTGGGTTCATCCTTAGTACCACATGAAAGAATAAAGAAAAAAGAAACAGTGCCCAAGAAAGGATGATCATATGTTGGGCGTGGTGGCACACGCCTGTAATCCCAGCACTTGGGAGGCTGAGGCAGGAGGATCTTGAATTCAAAGCCAGCCTCAGCAATGGCGAGGCACTTAGCAACTCAGTGAGACCCTGTCTCTAATAAAATACAAAAAAGGGCTGGGATGTGGCCCAGTGGTCAAGTGCCCCTGAGTTCAATCCCCGGCACCCAAAAAAAAAAAAAAAAAAAAAAAAAAAAAAAGATGATCATAAGTAAAGCCTGTGCTTCTTTGCCGTGTCTTCTCTAAATAAAAAATCTCCTTTAGCAAAAGAAAATAACTAGTGCAAACTGGAACTGCCTTTTGAGAGCAAGGTTTAATTTCTGGCCAAGAATTATGATAATAAAATTTTAAAGTACTATCAATCCCATCACATGGTGTAAGGATTGTTCAGGTTTTCCCCCTTAACTTCTGAAAATCCGAAGTGGCTAACCACGCCTAGCTTAGCTGAGGAAGTAAAAGGCATTTCTTCACCATTATTTACCACAGAAAGCACACTGAGCTTGCATTTCAAGGTGTCTTCAGTAAAGTCTATTTTGCCTGCAGGCGTCGTGTTATCCTGATTTTTCTTCCCCAAGTTGTTCTCTGTGACAGAGACGTGCTGAGAACTCTATCACTTAAGTCTTGTTCTTCCCTTTTTTCCCTTTGGGAGCGCCTGGCCAGCGGAAGCCTCGCAGCTGCAGGCAGTCGGCCACGTTGTGGGCGATGTAGTAGAGGTTCAGCATGGCGGCCGAGCTGAAGATGTCCACTTCCGGCTTCTTCTGCTTCTTCCCGCGAGACTTGCGCTGTCTTTTCCCTTTCTTTCCTTTACCTGGCTTTGGAAGACAAGTACAAATGGGGGGGGGGGGGGGAGCGGGGAGTTAGTTTCTACAAACTTGAGATGACTTACAGCACTTCCTTGTTGAGTTTTTAAAAAAAAAAAAAAAAAAAATCCATACAACAGAAAATTTTCATGGAATGGGAGATGCCACATGCCATCTAATGTGACAAATGTTTAGTAAGCACCCCAGATTAAAAGAGACCCAACACAACACAATGTGTGACCCGTGTTTTGTCTTCTGATTTGAACCGTTCCAAATGGCATTTTTTAGGAAATAAGGAAATTTTGATAACATCAGAGAATAACGAATTCTGTTAGAGTTGATAATGGAATTGGGTCACAAATAAAATGTTCACGTGTCTCAGAGATGCACACTGAAATCTGCAGAGAAGAAATCAAAGAACACCTGATTTACCCTCCTCCCAAGTAGAGGATAGATGAAGTAAATGTGGCAAAATCATTAAAAATTTCTGAATCTGAGGAGTGGATACATGGGGATTCATTTTTACTGTTCTATTTTTGTATATAATTAAAAATTTTCATAATAAAAATAAAATTTTAAACAATATGATAACCCAGGGCTGGGGCTGTAGCTTAGTGGCAGAGCACTGGCCTAGCACATGTTAAGGCACTGGGTTCGATCCTTAGCACCACATAAAAATAAATAAATAAAATAAAGGCATGCTGTTCATCTACAACTCAAAAAACAAATTAAATAAATAAAATAAAAGATAATCCAGAATGTACTTCATTTCAGCTAGCAAAAATGATAATGATAGATAATACATATTTTGACACTTGTTTTGCACGTAGTCTGTACTTGCTAAGCACTGATGATATTTAAGTGAGACTCTGAGGTAGTAGAAAACATGCAAAGTTGAAGGGCTCCAAAAAACCAAACAATTAATGCAGACAGTTTACATACTTAGCGTGGTTGTCTGACATGAAGCAAGCACTCAATAAATGATTACTGGCTGGGTGCAGTGTCGCATACCTGTAATCCCAGCAGCTCAGGAGGCTGAGGCAGGAGGATGGTGAATTCAAAGACAGCCTCAGCAATGGTGAGGTGCTAAGCAACTCAGTGAGACCCTGTCTCTAAATAAAATACAAAAAAAGGGCTGGGGATTTGGCTCAGTGGTTTAGTGCCCCTGAGTTCAATTTCCAGTACCCCCCAAAAGATTACTGTTATTATCTTTATCACCACTACTTCTTGGAGCTGTGTTTCAAAGTAGGTATTATTATTCATGTCTTTAAAAATGATAAAGCAGCAGGGCTGGGGTTGTGGCTCAGTGTAGAATGCTTGCTTAGAACATGTGAGGCACTGGGTTCGATCCTCAGCACTACATAAAAATAAATAAAAGTATTGTGACCACCTATAAGTAAGTAAATAAATAAAATGATAAAGCAGAGGTTCAACAAGGTCACTTGCCAAGTGCACAACATCCACCAGGCTCAACACCTGAGCTCTTTTCAACACATTAAGAAATCAACATCCTGCAGGAAAAATGAATGCATACTATCTTAATATGGAATTAAACTGTTTCCAAAGTTTTGCTAGAGTTACACAAAGCTGAATTGAACTTTTCTATGTCCTTTTACCTGTGCATATAGGAAAATAACAGACGGAAGGGTATTATTAAAAAGTATCTTCTCTCCGGGTGGGGCCATAGCTGAGTGGCAGAGCACTTGCCTAGCATGCGTGAGGCACTGGGTTCGATCCTCAGCATCACATACAAATAAATAAATAAAATAAAGGCATTCTGTCCATCTACAACTATAAAACATTTTTTTTAAAAAGTATCTTCTTCTAGGGGCTGTGGCTGTGGCTCAGTGGCAGAGCACCTGCCTAGCATGTGTGAGGCACTGGGTTTGATTCTCAGCACCACATAAAAATAAATAAATAAAGATATTGTGTCCATCTACAACTAAAAAATATTTAAAATATATATATATATAAACTCATATCCCAGCAATTTATGTACTGGATACCTACAAAAACTTAAATTGAGGCGTTCTATATAATAGGATGCCAGGACATCATTTAAGAGAATGAAAAGCCAAGCCACAGACTGGAAAAAAATATTTGTAAATCACATATCTTATAAAGGCCTATATATCTAGAATAAAGAACTATAAAAACACAATATATCATTTTCCTTAATGCATGATTGAAGACCTGAATTGTACGAATATACTTTGTATACAAACAGTTGTATGTAAAAAGATACTAAATATATGCACTATGAGTTGTACATATTAAAAATTATAAAAATAAAATTAAAAAAAAAACACAATAGTAAGAAAATAAAAATGCCCAATACAAATGGGCAAAAGATTTGAATAAATTCTTTCTGAAAAAAGATACATGGCAAATAGGTACATGAAAGGATATGCAACATCATTAAGTAAGTAGACACATACAGTTAAAACCAGAAGATAATACTGAACACTTATTAGAATGGTTCAAGTTAAAAAGACTGACCAGGGGCTGGGGTTGTGGCTCAGCGGCAGAGCGCTCGCCTCACACGTGCGCGGCCCGGGTTCAATCCTCAGCACCACGTAAACATAAATGCATTGCATTGTGTACAACTAAAGTAAATAAATAAATATTAAAAAAAAAAAAACTGACCATACTAAGTGTTGGTGAGGATATGGAGGAAATGGAACTCACACACACTGCCGGTGGAAATCTAAAATGACAAAATCACTTTGGAAAACAGTTTAGCAGTTTCTTTTTAAGTTAAACACACTCCTATCATATGACCCAGCCATTTCACTCCTAAGGTATTTACCCAAGAGAATGAAAGAATATTACATTTAAAGACTTGTACATGACTGCTCATAGTAGTTTTACCTATAACAGCGAAAAACTGGAAAACACCCCAAATGTCCACCAGCAGATAAATGGATAAACAAATTGTGGTACAACCGTACAATGGAGCACTACTGAACAGTAACAAGGAATAACTATGGTAAAGACTCTGAGGTAGTAGAAAACATGCAAAGTTGAAGGGCCAAAAAAAACCCAAACAATTAATGACGCCAGGACCAGCTGAGTCTAGAAAGGTAGGCAGGGCATAGCTTTGGTTGAAGGCTCTATCAACTAATTTGTTTGACCTTTATCCAAGAAGCAGGGGAAGTTATTAGCTTAAATGGCTGTGTAAACCGTTCTGCTTCAATTTCGTGGGCCCCAAAAGAAAATGGCAGTATCAACCATGTGTGGTGGGTAACTCTGGAATGACTCTCCATTTAAACCAAGAGATATTTACCTAGTGCCTTTCACTCAAGGAACTGGAAGACCCACAGCGACTTACCAAACACATTTCTTCACTACAATCTAATGAGGATAAGGAATAAGATTTTCCAAGGCAAAGCAGACAAAGCACCTTAAGTGAGGTACAAAGGACTACCAGTACATAAGGAGCAACAGGAAACAGGAGGCACTTTGGGCTGGGTCTTATTTAAAAAAATTAAAGAGCAATAGCTTGAGATGAGCCTGGTGCAGGACACTTTCAGAAGCACGTGGGTCTACTGTGGGATGTGGGTTTTGTTTTGTTTTGCTTAAGCAGAGAATATGGTAGGTACAGCGCAAGAGACTGAGGTTCCTTTACCAAGGGCTCTGCGTTGCAAGCTCAAGCACTACAGTAGTTTAGCAGGCAACGGTGACCCCAGGTCATGGGATGGGGGCTATAAGGTCACAGAAAGAACAGTGAGGTTGAAGGAGGCCAGAGGAGCAGGAATGCTTGTGACAGCTGGCAGTACGGTAGTGGGACCAGGGCTCGCCTTCTTACTTCAGTCTACAGTGCATCCCGCGAAGGGACTGGGTAGCAGAAACAGCAGCCAAGTGCCTGAGACAGTCGCTGTTGGCATGTACTGGCGTTCTGGGGTTCCACACCACTTTGCCAACCTCCCTCTTTCCCCCCAAAAGCATCTTCTGGGTGTGACAAATTTTCAACAGAACCAAGGAAAGGCAATCAGACACTTAACAGAAAAGATCTCAGCCTGATTTTGCTGCTGCTGTCCCCCTTGGCAGACTCAGACCACCCTGGATCACTCTCCCACTCAACCTTACATCGCGAGTTCAGACCCCTGGGTCAGACACCTCCCACCCACGGTGACTGGAGATGATCTCGACGAAAGCACTCCTCTCAAACGCAGGCGGGGTTAAAGCAAAGGAGCGAGTGCCTGGGAATCTCTCCAACTTCAACAAGACGGGTATTACCATGGTCATTTCCTTCTCAGCTGAGCAGGTGAGTATGACGTATTATTTCCAATCCCGAAAAGGAGAAGGCAGCCCAAATTCTTCATATACCCCGCCTCCTCCTGCCCACTCGCCAGCGAACCGCCGCCCTCCGGGCCTTGGCGGCGCCTCCCAAGAGCCCGCCCGGCGGCGCGCGGCGACACAGAAGGACTCCGGGCAGCCCTGCGCACTCAGGGAACTGTAGCAGCCAGCACACCAGACGCATACTTGGCCTCGCCGGGTACCCTCACGCGCTACACGTAGCCGGCAGGCTCCGGGGGCGGGGTTCGCGCGCACAAACGCCCCCGGCGCGCCGCGGGGCGGGACCGCGCAGTGTTTACCTGTTGCCAGGGCACCGCGGCCAGGAGCGCCCCGGTAGAGCCCAGCTTAGCTGGTCTGGGATGCGCTCTGGTGCTCGCCGACCCTGGAGCTTCTGCTTTGCCCCGCTGACCGCGCCGTGCTGGCTGAGCCATCACCTCCAACGACGGCTACAGTGGCCACGAACGTCCAGGACACCTGCTGTGTTCTGGGGCGTCTGGGTTGGGGCTGTGAGACCCGGCTGGGCAATTGGCGAAGGGGCGGGCTGCGGGCGGCGCTCGGGCGTGGGCGGTACCCGCCCTGGAGTGGACAGACTAGGGTGAGTGTGAGTTCGGACAATCTCTGGTTGACCTTGGAGAAACACGGTGACCTCTTATGGAAAATAAGAATAAGGACTTTGAGGGTAGAAGTGAAAATTACGTGGAGGAAATGTTTCTAAGAGTCCAGTACAGGCCCAAGAGAAAAGGAGGGAGCAGAATTCTTCTACTCCTGCATTCCCTAGTTCCAGACCCCTGCTGCAAATTTTTAAATTCAGCTGTCTTGAAAGGAGACCTGTGGTTGGGTTTTGCCACTATGGTGTGTTGACTCCTTAAAGGGCCAAGAAGAAAATTCGGGAATGATTGAAATATTCTTCATCCTAATGGTGGCGGTAATTACACAGGTGCAGGGCTAGCTACATAATTTGCAAGGTTCAGTGCAAAATAAAAATGGGGGAAGCAGGAAAGGACGCTACTAAAGGCACTTAATTATAAAACTTTTTTTTTTTTTGTGGTACCGGGGGTTGAACTCTGGGGCACTCGACCACTGGCCACATCCCCAGCCCTTTTTTGTATTTAATTTGGAGACAGGGTCTCACTGAGTTCCTAAGTGCCTCACCATTGCTGAGGCTGACTTTGAACTCACTTTGATCCTCCTGCCTCAGCCTCCCAAAGTGCTGGGATTACAGGCGTGCGCCATCGCGCCCGGATCTTTTTTTCTTTCTGTGTTCTATATCAACCTATCGTGCTGGTTTAATTTGCTCTTTAATGTGGTGTTTCCTTATGTACTGGAACACTCCCCTTCCTAGGGTGTGGCAGATGGGTGAGCCCCAAAGGATTGCAGCCTGTGTGTCAGGATGTGCTTGGTACCAGGATCAAGTTAGGGAAGATGCTCACGTGTCTCTGAATGTGCTGGGAGCATCCAAGCCCTGCCTTGAAGTAGGGGTGGGGTAGGGTAAAGATTGGGGATCATGGAGGGTGACAGGAAAGAGACTCAGCAAAAGCTAAGGCTCTAAGCCCCTCCCCCAAAATGCTTCATTGCCCCATCAGATTGCATTTATAAAACTCAAGTTTGGGGGCTGGGGATATAGCTCAGTTGGTAGAGTGTTTGTCTCCCATGCACAAGGCCCTGGGTTCAATCCCCAGCACCACAAAGAACAAAACAAAACAAAACCCAAGTTCAAAGAAAACTTTGGGGAGCTGGGGTTGTGGCTCAGCGATAGGGTAGAGCATGTGCCCCTGGGTTTGGTGGGTGCTGGATTTGCTCCTCAGCACCACATAAAAATAAATAAAATAAAGGCATTGTGTACAACTACAACTAAGAAAAAATAATAATAATAAAAAAGAAAACTTTGGCACCATGAACTCAGTATTAAACCCAAAGCAAAAGGACCTTCTGAAAATGGGACCTAGTGTGATTACTTAGGTCTCACATACCCATGAAGCTGGCCTTGCACAGGTATTTACATTTGTCAGATTCATTAAACTACACACGTCAAATAAGTGCATTTTATTTTATGTAAATTACACCTTGATAAATTTAATTTTAAAACTTTTGCCTTTAGAAGCTTCATCCTACCATATCTTTTTTTGTTTTTGTACCGGGGATTGAATTCAGGGGCACTCGACCACTGGGCCACATCCCCAGCACTTTTTTGTGTTTTATTTAGAGACAGGGTCTCACTGAGTTGCTAAGCCTGCCATTGCTGAGGCTGGTTTTGAACTCGTGATCCTCCTGCCTCAGCCTCCCAAGTGTTGGGATTATAGGCGTGTGCCACCGCATCCGGCTTATCCTACCATATCTAAAACACTCCCTGCTACCTATCAGAAGCCTATTCAATCTTCAACCATCTCTAGGAACTTTTAATCAGTAGCAACACTTTTTGCCCATTAAACTTGGTCTAGACCTCTGGCAATTCACTTATCTATACATAGTTAAGATACTGTCTTCTTCACCTTTTTAGGCTTATTATTGTATGCCACCGTAGTAATGATAGAAAAGGAAGAACTTTCATGATCAGATAGGGGAAGTATTGTCCCCTTCATTCTGTCAAACCCAGTGACTACTTCATTCTCATTGACCAGTGAGTCTAAGTTAATGGTGGTACCCTTCTATAATCTATTTCCATTGCCCTAATGAGATCCATGAAGTTGGATAGTTTATTTAAAGAAAGGTTTACCCCTTATATTTACATATTGATAGAGAAATTTTTTAAATATTTATTTAGTTCAGCATTTTCGAGGCTGAAAGATCAGGTATCCCCATTAATTTGGCCTCTGGTGAGGGCCCGATGGCAGATGACATCATGGTGGGAGCACATGCAAAAGGGAGAATTCACCTGGTAAGACAGGAAGCCGGAGAAGGATTCAAGGCTTGCTCTTCTGTAATAACCCACTCTTGTGAGAACTAAGTCAGGGTCTCATGAGTTAATTGCCCTTAATCCCTTCTAAGGGCAATGCCCCCAGTGACCTATCCAACTTCCACTAGGCCCCACTTCTTAAAGGTCCCACCACCTCTTAGTATGGACACATGGGGCACCAAGCTGCCCACAAAGGAATTCTTGGGGGACACACTCAAATCATTCCAAATCATAGTCTTCTTCAAGTCTCCCCACTTGTTTCTGCGATATGCATGATGCTTCTGGCTCAACAGAACTCACTTGGTCATCACATGCCTGTTTCCTGCTGCATTCCAAGTGGGAACGAATTCCAAAGTCCAGTCCTTCAGCCTCATGTCCTTGTCCCCCAGTGACCCTAACATGAGAGCTCATCTAGTAACATTAGTGACTACCTCCCCAGGAGTGACAAACTCTATGGTGAAGAATTGCCTCTGTTCAAGCTTGGTTCTCAGCCCCCAACATTCTCTACACTTAGGGCATCTCACACTCATTCCACTTGCTCACCTCCAAGTCTCCACCATCAGTGGTACCACCATCCTCCCAGTATCATGTCCTTCATCTTCTCTGACTTATTTCCATCCATCTCAGATGGTGAGTGCATCACCCAGGCCTGGCCGACCTTTGGAAATTCTCTTGTACCAACCCTTCCGTTGGCATCCTCCTCATGTTGGACCAGACGTTCATCCTTTCAGCACTGGGAACAGTAGTTAACACGAAGGGAGCCTGATGCCAGGCAGCTTGCTGAGCACTTTGCACATGTTCTGGTATTGTCACTTCACTAAAACCAGTATGTTAGTTTTCATTATGTTCTCTGGTTTGCACATGGGATTGGAGAGTGAGTACCCAAGTTCACTCTGGCAGGGTCAAAGCCTCTCAGTGCCTCCAGCCTGTGCTTTTAAACACTAAAATTATTCAAGAAGGTGTCCTGAACTTAAGGCCAGATGGGGATGTAATTCTTGGCTTCATTACTTATTAGGTGTGCAATTCTGGGCAATTCCCTGAGCTTTGCTTTTTTCCTTTGGTTTGCTCTGAAGGTGATACGTTAGAATGAAAGTGAAAGTGCTTTGTAAATTTAATGTTTTCCCAGTAGGCCTTACTTTAAAAGATATAAAGCACAAGAAAGCTTGCTTTGCCAGTAGATAGACAGGACATAAAATGGCCTACTGATAATTGAACAACATCAAAGTCAGGACTGTTCTCCATTGACGGGATGTACTGTCACCCTTTGCACTGGAGGAGTCTCTAGCACTGACCTGCAGAAGGTGAGGGGGTGCATCTGAGGTGTGCAACTGTAAGGCAGATTTTGTTATAACACACATTGCAGGTTATGGTAGAATCAAAAGATGATGTCATTGGCCACATATGCATTTTTCTTAGATACCAATGAATATAAGAATCAGGGGTAGCCCTGGCAAACACAAGCCCTGGGTTTGATCTCTAGCACTGCAAAAACATGAAAATAAAATAAAATAAAAGTTTAGGACTTAAGTTTAATCTTTTTATTCCACAAGAACTGTATGTCTTCCTGTGTAAATGGGATGATGATGTTAAATTTAGGTAACTATTTGACCTCACTTCAGAAAAGCACTAGTTAATTTTATCTATTTATGAATACACATCCTTATGTCTCCTTCATAAATAGTAAAGTTAACTGTGCTATCTTTAAAAACATTACCAAAATTGAAGCGTGCATTCTTAGAATATCTAAATTTAAAATATTCTATTACTATCTTTCTTAGGAGTTACACTTAAAAAATTCCTATTTCTTCCTTTCTACTCTGGACTGACTGACCTTCCTTCCCTCCCTCCCTTCCTCCTTCTTTCCTTCCTTCCTTCCTGTCCCCTTCCCTTTCCACTCTCCCTTCCTCCTTCCTCCTTCTCCTTCTTTCTTAGTACAATACTGCATTCACTTCACATATGACCCCAACTCATTATAGCCCTGATAACAAAGAGGAAGCTACAGAAAAAAATGAAATTGTTCTTTGTAGGTTCTTTCCTCTGGTCAGCCACCAGGGTCCCAGTGGTGAGAACCCTGGGGAACAGTAAGACCAGCTGAGGCAGACCTCAGAGAGCAATCATCAAGAGAAAGGGTCTGCAAACTCTGTGGAGGGACAGAGTGTAAATATTTGAATCTTTGAGGACCTTATGTTCTCTTTTGTGACGACTAAACTCTGCTGACATAGCATGAAAGTGGTTGCAGACAACACTTAAATGAGTGTGGCTGTGTTCCAGTAAAACCATCGTAGAAACTAAAATTTGAATTTCATAGAGTTTTCATGTATCAGAAAATATTTTCCTCCTTTGGATTTTTTCCTCAAACATTTAAAAATATAAAAACCATTCTCAGCTCATGGGCTGTATAAAACTAGTGATAGGCTGGAATTCCCCATAGGATGTAATTTATTGATTCCTGGTCTAGATAATTGAAGTGCTATTTGTTATTTTGCTGGGCAATTCTTTGAGAGGGAGGGGTAAGGTGGGAAGTAATAGTAATCATTTATCACTCTTGTTTTGCAAGCATTTTTTTTAAATGTTTTTTTTTTAGTTGTTGATGGATCTTTTATTTATTTATATGTGGTGCTGAGAATTGAACCCAGTGCTTCATACATGCTAGGCAAGTGCTCTATCACTGAGCCACAACCTCAGACCTGCAAGCATTATTTTTAAACACTATACACACATTGACCTATTTCATCTTCACAATCATAGAAGGTAAATATTAGTATGTTAGATTTCCACTGAGGTGGAAAATACCTGAGATAATCAATTCCAAAAGAGGAATTGCTTTGGGTATGTAGCAAGGTCACACATCTTGGTTGGAGGGAGTGGCAGAGGAAGCTACATTTGAATTGCCAGGAGGCAAAAAGAGAGGAGGAGAGGGGTTGGAGAGGTAGCTCAGTGATAATTTAGTAGAGTATTTGCCTTGCATGAGGCCCTGGGTTCAATCCCCAGTACCACAAAGGAAAAAAAAAAAAAAAAAAAAGAGAGAGAGATAGAGAGAGAGAGAGTACAGCATCTCCAATATACCCTTCAAGAACAATGTACTTGCCGGGCGCAGTGGCGCACGCCTGTAATCCCAGCACTTGGGAGGCTGAGGCGGGAGGATTGCGAGTTCAAAGCCGGCCTCAGCAGTGGCGAGGCACTTAGCAACTCAGTGAGACCCTGTCTCGAATAAAATACAAAAATGGGCTGGAGATGTGGCCTAGTGGTCAAGTGCCCCTGAGTTCAATCCCCAGTACCAAAAAAATTAAAAAACAAAACAAAACAAAACAATGCACTTGGTGACCTAACTTCCTTCCACCAGGCCCACTTCCTAAAGATTCCAACACTTCCCAATAGTGCCTGAGGCTGATGACCAAGCCTTCAACGCAAGGCCTTTGGGAGACAAAGATCCAAATAGTATTATCCCCGTTTTACAGATGGGTAATCTGAGGCATAGATAAATAATTTGTTGCATATCACACAGCACATAGAAGCAGATCAGGCTAAGAGCTCACCAAGTTGGGTCTAGTATCTGTTTATGCCATTATGCTGAATTTCATTTCTGGGTAAAATATCTTGTGGCAAAGACATATTTCACAGCTGTCCACATGGAGGAACTTTGTCTTGCCAACTCCATTAAGCATTTGAACAAAAAGTTACAGAATGTTCAAAGTAATGTTTCCATTTGGAAGCAAGGGGACAGATGGCACTGTCTTATTTAGTAAGGAAGTCACTGTCACTGAAGGGGTTTGAGCAGAGGTGGGATGACTTTTGTACTCTTTCAGTTCCTTAGAAAGACTTTGGTTATTTTCTATAAAATAAAAAATGTAAATTCTTGCTTTTTGAAATTTAAATCTGGCTGATTACTAAAGAAGCAAACAACCTTAAACTTCCCCATAGGGTCCTCAGACATAATCTCATTACACTTGCAGACTCAGGAGTCAGAAGAATTGCTGGGAGGGAATTATATTTCAGACTGCTTTGACCTATTGCTATGGCAACTAAGTGAATCTCCCACAATCCTATTCCTACCATAAGAAACAGATAGACACATCATTCTTCCCATCTACAGTATGTGTTAGTCAGCTTTCCATCACTGTAACAAAATACCTGAGGCAATTAATTTATAAAAAGAAAAGTTTCATTTTGGCTCATGGTTCTGGAGGTTGCTTGTTGCTCTGGGCCCCTGGCAAGGGCAGCACTTCAAGGCAGGAGTGTGTGGTGGAGCAAATCACTCACTTTAGGAGCTAGAAAACAAATCCCCATGATCCCATAATCTCTTTGAGGTAATAGCCCCCATCCCCACATGACCAAAAGAACTCCCGCTAAGCCCCACCTCTAAAAGGTTCTATCACCTCCCAATAACACCACCCTGTGGAACAAGCCTTTAATACTTGTATCTTTTTTTTAAAAAAATATTTATTTATTTGCTTTTTTAAGTTGTACACAATGTGTTTTTACGTGGTGCTGAGGATCGAACCCGGGCCGCGCACGTGCTAGGCGAGCGCTCTACCATTGAGCCACAACCCCAGCCCTAATACCTGTATCTTTTAAGGACACTCATCCAAACCATACCAGGTTGTTAGGACAACTCATGTATTTTCCAAAAATTATCTATTTAGAATTTACCCATACCAACATTTCCAAAAGTATTTTCATGTTGTTACAATGTTTTGCAGATGTGGACAGAGCCTTGATATTCCTTCCTGGTATCCTAGTTTAGAGGTTATATATACATTTCCTTATTATTATTATTTTTTTTTGGTACTAGGGATTGAACTCATGGGCACTTGACCACTGGGCCACATCCCCAGCCCTTTTTTGTATTTTATTAGAAGCAGGGTCTCACTGAGTTACTAAGTGCCTGGCCATTGCTGAGGCTGGCTTTGAACTCGCGATCCTCCTGCCTCAGACTCCCAAAGTGCTGGGATTACAGGCGTGCGCCACCGCGCCCAGCTTACATTTCCTTATATTATTAAACTGCCTCCAGGGCCTGTGCATACTAAGCAGGTACTTTACCACTGAGCTTCTCTCCTGGTCCTTTCTTTCTTTCTTTTTTCTTTTTTTTTTTGTCTAGAAAAATGAGAAAGTAAGTGGAGTCTCAGAAGTAGGACAAAGGTTATATTTCATGTATAGATAGATAATGATGCTGTAGTCCTTTTTACTCTGAAATGTATTTTTTTTGGTTTCTCATATTGCAAAACATCACATAAAGTACATATTAAAATATGTATTAGGGTCTGGGATTGTGGCTCAGCGGTAGAGCGCTCGCCTCGCACGTGCGTGGCCCAGGTTCGATCCTCAGCACCATGTAAACATAAATGTATTGCATTGTGTACAACTAAAGCAAATAAATAAATTTAAAAAAATTGTTTAAAAAATATGTATTAGTATTAACCACATGTAAGAATGTATTAGCTGCTATAGAACCTACTGAGTGTTTCACAAATGTTGATTATAGCTAATTTTTTTTCTGTGCTGGAAATCAAATCCAGGATCTTAAACATGTGCTAGGCAAGTGCTCTACACATGGGATACATCCCCAGCTCAATTATAACTAAATTCTATAATTTGTAAATATTCTTTTTAACAGAAATATTCTTTTAGCACAGTATTATATAAAAGTCTGTCCTGGAACTATATTGTAGGTAGAGTAGATGTTCGTTAACTGTGCCCAATAGTTCTGAAGTCATGGGAAGACTTTCTTTGCCCTTGTAAAGCACCCAAAACACACACTTTAGCGCCTACCTTCTCAGAGTGTCAAAAGTGTGGCACACTTTGATCCAGCCCGGATATTAAGGTTTAATTTAGCTAGTATGATATCAATAAGATTAAGATCACAAGTTTGGCTGGGTGCGGTGGCACACGCCTGTAATCCCAGCACTTAGGAGGCTAAGGCAGGAGGATCATGAGTTCAAAGCCAGCCTCAGCAATGGCGAGGCGCTTAGCAATTCAGTGAGACCCTTTCTCTAATACAAAAAAGGGCTGGGGATGTGGCTCAGTGGTTGAGTGCTCCTGAGTTCAATCCCCTGTACCAAAAAACAAATAAAAAAAAACCCCCAAGATCACAAGTTTGATTACTATATGAACCAATATCACTTTTGTTCCAAAACCACAACTGCATTTCCTAAAATATTTTTTTAGTTGTATATGGACACAGTACCTTTATTTATTTTTATATGGTGCTGAGGATCGAACCCAGTGCCTCACACGTGCTAGGCAAGCGCTCTACCACTGAGCTACAACCCCAGCCCCACAACTGCATTCTTTTTTTGTTTGTTTGTTTTTTTAAATATTTATTTTTATTTACTTTAGTTGTACACAATGCAATGCATTTATGTTTACATGGTGCTGAGGATCGAACCCGGGCCGCGCACGTGCGAGGCGAGCGCTCTGCCTGCTGAGCCACAACCCCAACCCACAACTGCATTCTTAATTTCAGCATGTTTTGTTTTAAACATGGGCTGCCTACAAAAGGACTAGAGGAAAGAATTCGAACTTATCACAACTACTTGGTGGAGAAACAGAAACCATGAAAATATATGTCTATAGCACTGTCTTTATATAACAATGATAAGTGTTAGATAGCAGAACCGGGGGAGCTATGGACAAAGAAGGTCAAGAAGGCTACTATGAACACCTCATAATGCACTTAAATGGATGATTCTCAAATGCTCACTTGGAAGCTGTTGAAATTCGCAAGAATCTCTGAGAATGCCCCACTACAAATCTCAAGAACTTACTGGAAATCTGCTACTCATGTATACCCATATGTCTGGTTACAACTCTTTCCAGAGGACAATGGCTTCTTTTCCCCTTTCCACAAAATTTAAGTACCTTCTGTTAATAAATTATAACTTGGAATCATGCAGGGCAGGGGATTTTAAGAAATATAGTTCCAGGTTTTTATTTTGCAATACAAAAGACTCCAGAAGAGAATGGTGATTCGGGATTGCTAACCCACATCTATAGTTAACTTCTTCACCCATATTTAGCTTCTGACTAAAGACAATATTAAACAACTGTGGTAGGTGTTGTGCTTGTTCTTAATTATACACTTCCTTCTCTGCAAGAGTATAACACAGGGTTGCCTTCCTGTAGGTGGAGTAACCTTCCTTGCATCAATATCAGGCTTGGCCACGTGAATTGCTTTGGCCAACTGCATGTGAGTTTTGTGAGTTATAACATATCTGAGCAGCAGCTGTAAATTCATTTGTATGATTTAGTCTCTTGCTCCTGTTTTCACCATGATAACCAACACTACTCTACTCCATCAGTCAGTCTAAAGCTCAGAATGAGAAGACACATGGAGCAAGCAGGGCTAAACTAAGATCCACAAATGAGAAGGAAAAGTTTGTTATTAGTCACTGAGATTTTGGGGTTGTTTGGTGCTAGAGTATAAGTATACTGAAGCTCCTACCAACAGTGGGGTTTTACCATAAAAAAGCCTGAAAACATGGTGTTGGTTTAAGAGCCAATGCCTAAGTAAGAAAATGTAAAAGGTTGCTGGAAAATTGTAAACCCTCCTAAACAAAAGAACACATTTGGTAAAATCATTGTCTTGAATAATTTGTATGAAAAGTGTGGTGGGTAAAAAGGTCTTAAGACAGAATGTTGGCAGCATGGCTTAGTTTTAGCTGCATTTGTTAAAATACTACAAGCAAGGGATGCTCATAAAATTGGCTTATTTTCAAGCTAGTATAGAAGGGAAAAATATATAGAAATTTCAAGACCTACAAGGTTGAAAATTGCAAATGTTTTTGTTCAACTTATGAGAAAATTTTAAAATGCTTTGAATCGAAAAGGCCGTTTAAGACAACGCTGAATTGAGGATGTGATGTTCAGGCCTTCTAGTAAGATCTCTGATTTGATTATGTGGACCTCAGTAAAATCTTTAAGTGGACAGAAAAGCTCAAGGAAAAGTGACTGAGGGCTCTACAGAAGCTTGATAAATAAGACGTAACTGCAACTAAGTCTAGAGAGGCATCAAAGAGTATTGGCAGCGGCTGGGGTTTGTAGCTCAGTGGTAGTGCTGGCCTAGCATGCTTGCAGATGTGTGTGTGTGTGTGTGTGTGTGTGTGTGTGTGTGTGTTGACAAACAGACTGACTGGAATTAGATTTCTAAAAAAATTTTTATTATTGATTGATTGTAGTACTAGTGATTGACCCCAGGAGTGTTCTACCACTAAGCTACATCCCAAGCCCTTTTTATTTTGAATTGTTATCCTCCAGCCTCAGCCTCCTGAGTAGCTGGGATTACAAGTATGTATCTTAGCACCTGGATGAAAGATTTTTAAAAGCTCTTGAAAGTTATATTGCTAAGTTGCTTAGTCCAACTAAGGACAATGGCTATTCAAAATATAAAGTAATTTTTGAGCACTAACATTCCTTAAGCTGGAAGCTATGAAATTTGTTCAGATACCAAGAACTCAGTGGAGAGTTTTCTCCAATACCTTCTTTTTTTTTTTTGGTACCAGGGATTGAACCCAGGGGCACTTGACCACTGGGCCACATCCCCAGCCATTTTTTTGTATTTTATTAGAGACAGGGACTCACTGAGTTGCTTAGTGCCTCACCATTGCTGAGGCTGGCTTTGAACTCGTGATCCTCCTGCCTCAGCCTCCCAAGTGCTGGGATTACAGGCGTGCGCCACCACACCCGGCTTTTTTTGTATTTTATTAGAGACAGAGTCTCACTGAGTTGCTAAGTACCTCGCCATTGCTGAGGCTGGCTTTGAACTCACGATCCTCCTGCCTCAGCCTCCCAAGTGCTGGGATTACAGGCGTGCGCCCAGCTCCAATACCTTCTTCAGAGGTGGCCAAAGATAGAACTCATCTAACCCCAGAAAACAATGAAGGGTGGGGAGCTAATTCTACAGAGCAGAGTGAAGAGTTTTTCTGTCCTTAGATTAAGAAGACCTCACATTTCCCCAGTAGGATTACAGAATTGCTATGGATCAGTGATTGCTGTGTGCCTTTTATTTTTCCCCTTAGAGGAGAAATGTTTATTAGGACTATCTTCTCTCTATCATTGTATCTTAGATGTGAATATGTATGGGAGGAGGTGAAGCAGATAACTTGCTTTTATTTACCTTTATTTATTTAAAAAAAACAGCTCTATTGAGTTATTCACACAAAAACTGTATGTTTAAGATGTACTACTTAAAAAGATATACTACTTGATGTTTGGCATATGTATACATTTGAAATGATTACTGTGATTCAGTTAACCTATTTTTCTGCTCTTTTTAAACTACAAGTTTCAGGATCAAGAGGCACTGTATCTAGATCTGATGAGAGCCTGGACTTTAGGTTTTAAATAATGACTAGATTAAGAATTTTGGAGTCTTTCTTAAGGAAGGATTGTGTATATTCTGTCTATTGGATAGGAGCAGATATTCATGTTCATGACCGTAAGAGACACTGCCCCACCCTTGTTACTTGAGGTATACAGTATGCTTCTTCTGGTCCAATGTTAGGGTTGTCCTCATTGAGTTGTTTTTGGTCAATGGAATATGAACAATTTTACTTATGCTAAATCTAGGTAGGAACTTTAAATGTGTTTATATGGTATGGTTTGTTTCTTGCTGTTGACCTTCATTATGAAAACAGTATGTACTAGGTAGGGGATCATTCCATCAGTCTACAAGTAGAATAAGAAGACTTTTGGAAATGAGTCAATTTAGCAAGCCAGGCTGAGTCAATAGAGCTGTGATTGACCCCCCAAACCCATGATGAAGACATAAATATTTGTCATAAGTCACTGAGATTTGGATTTATATATTAACCTACTATTATATCTTATCTAATTTGACTTTAAGATTCCATTTATGTTGAATTTAAAGATCAATTTTTTTTTTTTTTTTGGTACTGGGGATTGAACTCAGGGGCACTCGACCACTGGGCCACATCCCCAGCCCTTTTTTGTATTTTATTAGAGACAGGGTCTCACTGAGTTGCTAAGTGCCTCGCCATTGCTGAGGCTGGCTTTGAACTCATGATCCTCCTGCCTCAGCCTCCCAAGTGCTGGGATTACAGGCGTGCGCCACCGTGCCGGGCTCCAATTTTCTAATTCAAGCTTATTTTTCTTTTTATTATAGTGCTTAACAAGATGAACAATATTTTTAACAATCAACACAAACTTTACTGAAATATTCACAAATAAAACTTCTCTACTTTATAAATCACTCAAATAGTGTTCTATGTAGAAATAGTAATCACCATTAGAGGGTGGTTATTCGGAATTTATTCCTAACCACACACATAGATTTTCAAACTGAGAGATTCAGATTTGTTACCTTAGCATATGGGATTGGCTGTCAATACCTGAAAGCTAGTCCCAGCAAGTCAGTGGGGAAAAAAAAATGATGTGATATAAAGCCAATTATTTATCATTGGTACTTCAATTTCTCTATCTGCATTGAGAATTAATCTTCCCTTAGAGAAGAATTATCAAGTATGAAATGTTAAAGCTAGGCATACTCCTGTGCCTCAGAAAGCATCCATGTGCATATTTTTAAAGGGCAATTTATTTGTTCTTGACACAAATTGAGTATTACATGGCTTTAAAAGAAATAGACTGATGATTGTTCTTTCCTTGAAAATTATCTTTTCACTCAAATAATATTAAAATCATTCTAGCTAGATCCCAGATTAATAAAATTTATAGAAGATGTACTCAGTAAATTTTTTGATTACCGTGAGGACAGCTGTCCTACTCAGGTAAAATTTTTTAATTATTTAAATAAGTATCATCCATACATACTTAAATTCTTCATAACTTTTCCATAAAGACAGCAATCCTGCTACCCTAAAGGAAAAAGAGGTACTTATTAGATTCTGGTATAGTTCCTTTGGATATCGTTAGGTACTCCTATCATGACCTCCAAATGAGACCTCTAAATGGTTGACAAAGCATAAATAAACCAATTTAGAGAAGACCTCTTGGCATAGTGTCCTGATGCCATCATAAAAAGAATCAGTAGTGTCTGTTGGAGGGGTAGAATTTAAAGTGAAAAAGCTAGAAGATATAGATAGATGACATAATTGGGAACACAAGAGAAAATGATACTGAATTAGGAACCTTTCTAAAAACCTTGTTTCTCTTGGAAAGTATGCAATTCTGCTTCAAAAGAACAAAGCATAAAAAGGTTGATATATAAACCCTTTTATTTTCTTGAAATGTGCAACTTTTAGGTAGAAATAGCATTGCTAAATCTCCACAGGACACTTTGTTAGCAGTAAAAAGAAAATAAATCAATCAACATTTCAGAAGAAAAAAATGGTAAGCTGTGATGCTCTTGCTGTTCTTTTCAATTAAAAAATAAATCAACACAAATGGACATGCCATCTCAATAAATAAAACCTCCTGTAGTTAACTTGTCATTTAAAAAATGAATTGAATGAAAAGGATAATTTTCTGCAGTGTACCCAACCATTTAAAGACTAAGTAATTTCAGAAAAACATGAAACATCCTTAAAGAAGGCCTGATCATTTCACATTGACTATGGCTCTTTACAAATGGCAAAGCACTGCATGCCCTATACAGAGTATACAAGGAAATAATTTTCACATTGAACATAGCTCTCTTAGAAAATAAAGGAACCACTGTACACAATACACTCTTCTATAACATGCAATGTTTAGGGAATAGTAAATCATCATCCCTCACAAAAAGGTGCAGGTGCTCTAAAATCATCTTAGAACTAATGATTTTAGAAAGTGGTGTCAAATTTTTAAATGTAAAATGCAGTCTTAATTTTAAAGTTGGTTTCACCAAATAACTTCTTTTTGTGTGTGTGTGTGTAGTACTAGGGATTGAACCCAGAGCTTTGTGCTTACTGGGCAAAGCTCTACCAATGAGCTATACCCCTAACACTTTTTTAAAATTTTCAGACAGTGTTTCACTAAATTGTCCAGGCTGGCTTTTAACATGCACTCCTTCTGCTTCAGCCTTTTGAGCAGCTGGGATTTCAGGCATGTGCTTCTGCACCCAGCACTTTCTTCCTATTTGTGACTTGCACCTGTCCCACTACCTATGATAAATGCCATGGGTCAAATGCCATAACTAATTTCCTCTCACTCTTAGGGCCAGCAAAGGTTAGCCTAGTTCTAGGCAATATTAAAGCAGGTATCATCAAAAATCCTGTCCAGGATAGATCCACCAAGAGATTTCCAAGGCTGACTAGGTACCCAGCTGATGTTAGAGCAAGCAGATTAGTTTGTTGTGACTCAGGAGCCATCTCCAGGCCAAGCTGCCTCTAGGATAGCACTGAACTATGCTGACTCCCTCAGGTACGGGTCAGATGCTCCCTTGATATGCATCCTAGCGCCAGAAACAAAGGCTAAATGGGCAGAGTAGGAAGAGCACCATTTATTGGGCCACCTCCATCTATCAGATGCTTTGTCGATAAGAGCTCAGTCAGTGATTCTGAAGCAGTTCCTCCCAACAGATGGGCTGTGAAAACACCTCTCTCTCCAGCCACAGCTCATAGGAATAGTGGAAATCTTCAGGCAGATCCAACCTCTGCCCCAGAACACTCTGCAAGCAGTTATCGACAGGTGAAAATTCAGAGTCCTGGGGTTTGTCATATCGGCGGCTATTAAAAGCCTCAATGTTGGCTCTCAAGGTGCATTCTTCTGCTTGGAAGTCCCATGGCCTGGCATCAATGTCTGTATTGAGAAGAAAGGAATAAAAAGGAGTATACCACCAGGACACTGCTTCTCTTCTATAGAGCATGGTCTACGGGATTCCATCAGTGAAACTGCTCAGAACTCTTTTTTATAAAGCACAATGTACAAATTAAATATATAGCATGCTGACATTTAGGTTTAGAACATACACACATACCCTCCAACAAAAGTTTATATACACAGAAACTATTTTTGGAAGAATAGTCTAAAAATTGGGTACGGTAGTTACCTCTGAAAATGAGGGCTCTGAGGGAGGTGGACTCTTCCCTTCCTCTCCTCTTTCTTTCTTTTTTTAAAAAATATTTATTTATTTATTTTAGTTGTACACAATGCAATGCATTTATGTTTACGTGGTGCTGAGGATCGAACCCGGGCCGCGCACGTGCAAGGCGGGCGCTCTACCGCTGAGCCACAACCCCAGCACCCCCCCTTTTTTGTTTAAGTTACTAGTTAGTTATATACTATGTTTTCCAAAAGGATAATTAAATATCTTTTATTGAGCTTTTCCTAGGGTAGGGGATGAGAGTTTCCTATTTGAATGTAGTCACCAGCTCTCAAGAGAAAGAGCAAGAGAGGTACCCATGGAGAATGAGAATGGGCTGGGGGTGGAGCTCAGTGGTAGAGCACATTCTTAGCCTGCATGAGACCCTGGGTTCAATCCCCACCATTACCCCCCTCTCCACACACAAAAAAAAGAAGTGGGCCAATTATGAAGACTTTCTCAATTCCTTGAAATCTCCCCTAGCACATGACAATTTGGTGTCATCTTATTTTTAGATTATGAAGATGTCCATGGAAGTAAAAGTAGAAAACATAATCTGTTTTGTTTTTATTTTTTAGGGCTAGAGATACAAATTTCACAAATCTCTTATGTACTGCATTCAGTAGCTTTTGTTTTATCTTTCCACATACTGGGGATTGAACCCAGGAGTACTTCACCACTGAGTTATATTCCCAGCTCTTTTTAGTTTATTTTGGGACAGGGTCTCACTAAATTGCTGAGGCTGGCCTCAATCTCTGGGATTACAGGTTTGCACTACCACCCCAAACATCCTATTCAATGATTTATCATAAAAAAGTGTAGTTTGTGTTTGTGTTCATAATGGCAGCAACCAGAGGTGTGTCATTTTCAGGATAAAACATTTATTTTTTATTCTTTTAGTTGTTGAAAGACCTTTATTTTATTTATTTATATGTGGTGCTGCGAATCGAACCCAGTGCCTCACACATGCCAGGCAAGTGCACTACTGCTAAGCCATGGCTCCAGCCCCAGGAGAAAACATTTTTATGCTTTGGGTTGGGGTTTTAGCTCAGTGGTAGAATACTTGTCCAGCATGTGTGAGGCACTGGGTTCAATCCTTAGCACCACATAAAAATAAGTAAATAAAGGTATTGTGTTCATCTACAACTAAAAAGAAATATTTAAAAAACATTTATGCTTTAAAAATGCATAAGAAGCCGGGCGCAGTGGTTCACGCCTGTAATCCCAGAACTTGGGAGGCGGAGGCAGGAGGATAGTGAGTTCAAAGCCAGCCTCAGCAATGGCGAGGCACTTAGCAACTCAGTGAGACCCTGTCTCTAATAAAATACAAAAAAGGGCTGGAGATGTGGCCCAGTGATTGAGTGCCCCTGAGTTCAATCCCTGGTACAAAAAAAAAAAAAAAAAAAAAAAAAAAAAAAAAAAAAAAAGCATAAGAACTTAAATAGCAAATTGCATTTTATGTCTTACAGTAGAAGTTAAATGCTGGCTTGTTATATGCCAGCATATATAACCACATGCTTCCCTTAGTTCTCTTGAGTTCTTTTTTTGGTACCGGGGACTTGAACTCAGGGGCACTCGACCACTGGGTCACATCCCCAGCCCTTTTTTTGTATTTTATTAGAGACAGGGTCTTGCTGAGTTGCTAAGTGCCTTGCCATTGCTGAGGCTGGCTTTGATCTCCCTATCCTCCTGCCTCAGCCTCCCAAGTGCTAGGACTACAGGCGTGCGCCACCACGCCCGGCTTCTTGAATTCTTTATTGCAGCATCCTGTAAAATTTAAGCAGCTTGCAAATTCCAGAAAAAATAAGTCATTAATCACCTTACTAAAAACTTTTTTGTTTTTGGTGTGTGTTGTATTGGGATGTGAACTCAGGAGTGCTTTACCACTGAGCCACATCACCACCTCCTTTATTTTTTATTTTGAGATAGGGTGGCATTGAACTTGTTACCCTCCTGCCTTATCCTACAGAGTATCTGGAATCATAGATGTGCAAAACTGTGCCTGGTATAAAAACTCTTAAATACAATTATGGAAGTAATGATCATATCCCACTACACCAAATACAATACCATGGGGAAACAAAAACTCTCCAAAATAAGATTTCTCCAAACTCCATTTAATCTTAGTGTAAGTTCTGGTTGCTCAACCAGATATTATGCCTCCTAATATCAGGCTATATGTTAGCTTCCAACATTAGCTAGGAGGTATGATAGCCAAACAAATTTATATTGAATTTATCAAACCTTAAGATCTAACTTTCAGCACATAGGTAATAACATGGATAAAGAAATAAGGTAGGGCTGGGGTTGTAGCTCAGCGGTAGAGTGCTTGTCTAAGCATGTGCAAGGCCCTAGGTTTGATCCTCAGCACCATGTAAAAATAAATAAATAAAATAAAGGTATTGTGTCCAACTACAACTAAAAACATAAATATTAAAAAAAAAAGAAATAAGAGAAATGACACTTTAAGACAACTGGTGTAGTTAATGTTAGAGGGGAAAGAAGACTGCTATATTCAAAATGAATTAACATGTATAACAGCCTGATGCAATTTGAGATTGTGAATTGGATTCTGACCTGGGAAAAACAGTGATGAAGAACACTTTGCCTCTGCAAGCATGTATAACAATTAAAAAAAAAAAAACAAAAAAACACTTTGTGGGGCTCGGTTGAGGCTCAGTGGCACAGCACTTGCCTAGCATGTGTGAGGTATTGGGTTTGATCCTCAGCACCACATTAAAAAATAATAATAAAATAAAGGTGTTGTGTCCATCTACAACTAAAAATATGTATATTTTTAAAAAGAACACTTTGGGACAATGGAAGAAGTCTGAATATGGACTTGATTATTGGAAAAAAATGAAAATATACTGGTATGAAAAGATAGAGCTGGGACTGGGGTTGTAGCTCAGTGGTAGAATCCTTGCCTAACACATATAAGGCACTGGGTTTGATCTTCAGCACCCACATAAAATAAACAATCAAATAAATAAAAATTTTAAAAAGAGAGGTAATGTTGGGCTGGGGTTGTGGCTCAGTGGTGGAGCGCTCGCCTAGCATGTGCGCGGCCCGGGTTCAATCCTCAGCACCATGTAAACATAAATGCGTTGCATTGTGTACAACTAAAGCAAATAAATAAATACTTAAAAAAAAAAGAGAGGTAATGTTAACTAAAAAGAGGTTATAAAGTAGCATATACTACTTACTTTCTTTTTAATAAAATATGCATAGAAAAGGATCTGGAAGCACATACAATGTCAACAGTGGCAATCTATTGTGGTACAAATATGATGTATATTCAATGGTATAGTAAAATGTTTTACTGTATTTTATCTTTTTTTTCTAACTGCTTTGTAATAATAAAATGTTGTTATGAGCCAGGTGTGGTGGTGTATGCCTATAATCCCAGCTACTTTGGAAGCTAAGGCAGGAAGATTGTAAGTTCGAGGCCAGCCTGAACAACTAAGTAAGACCCTGTCTCAAAATAAAAAATAAAAAGGGCTGGGGATGTAGCTGGGTGGCATAGCATCCTGAATACTGAAAAAAAAAAAGGTAATTTAAAAAAATCTTTTGAAGAAAAGGGATGTTTTGAAAAGGAGTGGTTCTCTCAATTTACTTGCTTTCCCCCCCCAAATTGATATATAAAAATTGGGGAAAAAATTATAAAGTAGCACATACTTTATAATATGCTACTTATCATACCATATAATAGTTCAATACATGTACATGTTGTATAATTTTCAGATCAGGTAAGCATATCTCCTCAAACACTTATCATTTCTTTGTAGTAAAAATACTCAATATTCTTCATCTGTCCTTTTCTCTTTCCTTCCTTCCTTCTGTTTTTCTTTTATCTTTTTCCTTTTTTCTTATTTTTTTACAGTACTAGGGATTGAACCTAGGGCCTTGTGTATGCTAGCAAGTGCCCTACCACTAAGCTATATCCCTAGTTCTCTTCTAGCTTTTCTGAAATATCAATTTACTTCTTTCATCAAATAGGTTTTCATAGTTTATATAAAACAAGGTACAAACTAGAGTGTGGGGCATTAAAAAGTTCGGTATATCAGCCTCTGACTTATTTTCTCATCTAAAATATGTAACACATATTTCTCATTTAAAATATGTAACAATTCATGCCAAAAGAATAGAGACAAATGTTTATTTAGTTTTGTTTAAACCCTGGGCATCTCCTGGAAGTCAACAGCTTTGAGAATACTCACCATTCCCATAAGCCCAGTCATCATTCATGCGGTGGCGCACTTTCTGGTAAATGGCTGACATGGTTTTCATGTTGCTTTTCCTCCACTGGCGCCCCAGGTACTTGGTCTGTATCTTTAGCAGTTTCAAGACATAAAGTTGCAGCATGGCCTGTTTGACTTTGAGGGCCCGTTTTAAGATTGGTGCTGATTTAAATACCACCAGCATCTGTCCATGAAAGGAGGTGAGGGTAAAGAAAAAGATATAAAGATATAAACTTTACAAAGATATTCAGTTTCTTGGAATTTCCAACTGACAAATTAAGACAAACCTAAGAAACCCCTGGGGAGCTTTTGGGAATCAAGGGTCTAGACCCTACTTAGATTTAGTCTTGAAGAATATAGAGGGGGGGGGCTGGGATTGTGGCTCAGTGGTAGAGCGCTCCCCTAGCACATGCGCGGCATGGGTTTGATTCTCAGCACCATGTAAAAACGCATTGTGTACAGCTAAAAGCAAATAAATAAATATTTAAAAAAATATAGAGAGGGCTGGGGTTGTGGCTCAGTGGTAGAGTGCTTGTCTAGCATGCATGAGGCACTGGGTTCGATCTCCAATACCACATCAAAATAAATAAATAAACAGGGCTGAGGATCTAGCTCAGTTGGTAGAGTGCTTGACTCGCATGCATAAGGACCTGGGTTCAATTCCCAGCACCACAAAATAAATAAATAAATAAACAAATAAAGGTTAAAAAAAATGTGTCTCTTAAAAAAAAAAGAATATAGAGGAATCACCTAAGAAAACTTGGAATAGAACTACCATGTGACCCAGTTATCTCATGCCTCAGTATATACCCAAAGGACTAATAATCAGCATACTATATATAGTGACACAGCCACATCAGTGTTTATAGCAGCTCAATTCACAACAGCTAAACTATGGAACCAACCTAGGTGCCCTTCAACAGATGAAAGAAACTGTGGTATACATACACAATGGAACATGAATCAGCCTTAAAGAAGAATGAAATTATGGCATTTGCTGGTAAATGCATGGAACTGGAGAATATTATGCTAAGTGAAATAAGCCAATCCCAAAGGCAAAATGTTCTCTCTGATATGCGGATGCTAATTCACAATAAGGGGGTGGAGAGAATAGAGGTATTTTGGACTAGTCAGAGGGGAGAGGAAGGGAGGGGAGGGGTATGGGGGTAGGAATGATAGTAGAATGAATCGGACGTTATTTCCCTATGTGTATATATGATTATATGACCTGTATAATTCTATATCAAGTACAACCATGTGAATGAGAAGTTATACTCCATTTATGTATGTGTCAAAATGCATTCTGTTGTCATGTATAACTAATTAGAACAAATAAAAAATATTTTTAAAAGAATACAGAGGAGGGCTGGGGTTGTGGCTCAGCGGCAGAGCGCTCGCCTTGCACGTGCGCGGCCCGGGTTCGATCCTTAGCACCACGTAAACATAAATGCATTGCATTGTGTACAACTAAAGTAAATAAATAAATATTAAAAAAAAAGAATACAGAGGAATCATTCTAAAGTTTCTAATATTCAAAGGGCATGGAAAAAGAAATTTGTCTGCCATAAATCCCATTTCCACTGTTACCAGTTTCTTGTATATCTTCTGAAGATAATTCCATATATATACATGTTACCTTTTTAAAAAATATTTATTTATTTGCTTTAGTTGTACACAATGAGTTTATTTTTACATGGTGCTGAGGATCAAACCTGGGTCGAGCACGTGCTAGGTGAGCGCTCTACCACTGAGCCACAACCCCAGCCCTACTTTTATTTTTCTAATACTAATGAGAGCTAAGTACATATCCTGTCATACTGTTCCATGGCTTTTTTTTTTTTTCTTCCTGGTACCGGGGAATGAACTCAGGGGCACTCAACTACTGGGCCACATCCCAGCCCTTTTTTGTATTTTATTAGAAACAGGGTCTTACTGAGTTGCTAGGTGCCTCGCCATTGCTGAGGCTGGCTTTGAACTGGAGATCCTCCTGCCTCAGCCTCCCAAATGCTAGTACTACAGGCATGCATCACCATGCCCGGCCATAGCTTGGTTGTTACTTAACAAAATAGATTAAAAATAATTCCATACCAGTATAACACTGCCTCATTCCTTTTAATGGTTATATAAAGACTTACCAACATTTCAATTGGGTCCTACACTAATGGGCATTTTTTTTTTTTTTTTTTGTGGTACCAGGGATTGAACTCAGGGGCACTCACCCACTGGGCCATATCCCCAGCCCTTTTTTGTATTTTATTTGGAGACAGGGTCTCACTGAGTTGCTAAGTGCCTCACCATTGCTGAGGCTGGCTTTGAACTCGCGATCCTCCTGCCTCAGCCTCCCAAAGTGCTGGGATTACAGGCGTGCGCCACCGCGCCCGGCGTTAATGGGCATTTTTATTGTTTCTGCGACAGCTAAGTTAGTTCTCAGTTGTAAGGGGTTACAAAAAATACTAAAACAATACCACAATATTGGGAATTAAAAAACAGACCAGTCTTTAATGCTATACAATTAAGATAACACACCACGCCGGGCGTGGTGGCGCACGCCTGTAATCCCAGCACTTTGGGAGGCTGAGGCAGGAGGATCACGAGTTCAAAGCCAGCCTCAGCAATGGCGAGGCACTTAGCAACTCAGTGAGACCCTGTCTCTAAATAAAATACAAAAAAGGGCTGGGGATGTGGCCCAGTGGTCGAGTGCCCCTGAGTTCAATCCCCGGTACCAAAAAAAAAAAAAAAAAAAAAAAAAAAAAAAAAGATAACACACCAGGAGACAGAAGGTTGAAAAGTTACCTCAGCCTTCAAAGACTATATGGTCAGCAGATGTACCAAAAACACAGAGTTTAGAAAAACAAGATGTTTAAAATCAAATCCACTGAGGCAGGTAAATGATCTGTCCTGCTCTAAAAACCAATTAGAAACTTTCCCAGGTGATAAGGAAAAAATTCCAGGTGGTAAGAGACAAATGCATGTGTTAAATAGCCACTAAAGTAACATATGTTGCCTTTGCTTTATTAGCATAGTAAAACTCACACTTGAGTGAAGACTTAAGACGGGAAATGAGACATGATATCAAGAGACTGGGTCCTGGCCTACCCTACAGATCTTTCTCCTTTGTTGGAGGTTAGCCTGGGATTTGTGTCTCCCACATGCTACTCTCCTTATGCTTGAGCATAAAATAAAAAGCCTTGTTCGAGTGCCAGTGTGCCTTTATTTGATTCTTCTGATAAAGATCACAAAAACCCAAAGAGTCAGTAATATTTCCAATATTTGGTTATTACCAGCAACACCTCAATGAGTAATGTTACATTTGGGATGTGTGTCTGTAATCCAAACATAGATAACTTCCTCCTACTAGAACAACCTACCCTAAGGGATTGTCCATATTGAGTTTGCTGGTAAAAAATCATTTCATTTAGAATAAGCACCCAGAGTTAGGAGGTAATGAAACTTATGTAGCATCCAGAGTCTAAGATCTCATAAAGCAGGTTGTGCATAAATACTTACTAATGATTAAAAAACTCAGATGGATACCTCCATGATCTCAAGCCCCACTCACCATGGTTCTGGAATGTTTCCATTTGGTCAGTTTATTGAGCAGCCTCAGGAGGTTGATGCAAGAAAAGAGATTTCTCCAGCAGAACTGGTTGTTGTCTCCAGCTTCCTGAAATAAAGAACATTCATCGCTATCTCAATACCCACAAGGCTTGTAATACCCTCAGAAGCCTGCAAATCGCTGTTGATCAGTTTAGGTGAGGGTTTCCAGTATGGAATGCTACCTCCTTATCTTCATGCTCTCTTTTTTTTTTTTTTAATATTTATTTATTTACTTTAGTTGTACACAATGCAATGAATTTATGTTTACGTGGTGCTGAGGATCGAACCCGGGCCACGCACGTGCAAGGCGAGCGCTCTGCCGCTGAGCCACAACCCCAGCCCATCTTCACGCTCTTTACACACTTAAGATCTCAGAGCACATAAGATCCTTCACTTGGAAACCCACTCAACTGGGATGGGGGTGTAGTTCAGTGGTACGGCACTTGCCTATTATGTGCAAAACCCTGGGTCTGGTCCCCAACATCAATGAGCATGCACAATGGCCAAACCAAAATCTTGGAAATTCCTCAAGTCTACAATGTGACAGGAGAATGCAGGACTAGAGAGGTGTATATATGTAGAAGTGAGCTGTTGTCTGGCAAAAAGACAATTACCTCCTCTTCCCCCAGATTAATGTGATGCCAGCAAGACAGGCATACATCCTATGTAGAATGGACATCCAAGAGTTTTGAGGGTATTAGTCTCTCCTAAGTCCTAATACTGAGGGTCAAAAAGTTTCTCAAAAACTTTATAAGTAGGGGCTGGGGTTGTGGCTCAGCGGCAGAGCACGTGCGCGGCCCGCTTGCCTCGCACGTGCGCGGCCCGGGTTCGATCCTCAGCACCACATAAACATAAATGCATTGCATTGTGTACAACTAAAGTAAATAAATTTAAATATAAAAAAAACTTTATAAGTAGTATTTTTAAAAAAATATTTATTTACTTACTTTAGTTGTACACAATGCGTTTATGTTTACGTGGTGCTGACGATCGAACGCGGGCCGTGCACGTGTGAGATGAGCGCTCTGCCGCTGAGCCACAACCCCAACCCCTATAAGTAGTATTTAAAAATAATATTCTTCCTGTAATAAATGTTCAATATTGTGCTTAGAACTAGTCCCAGGAGAAGCTGGGCGTGGTGGCACATGCCTATAATCTCAGCTAATTAGGAGGTAGGAAGATTGCAGGTTTGAGACCAGCCTCAGCAACTTAGGAAGATCCTGTCTCAAAAAATAGAGTTGAGGATGTAACTCAGTGGTAGAGAGCCCCTGGGTTTGATCCCCAGCCCCACAAAACAAACAGAAATATTTGTCCATGTTCCACAATTACAAATAAGCTATTTGTTTGGTAATATACCTTGACTCTAAAGATTCATTTAAGGAACATCATATCCTGCCCTATCAGAAGGTCTCCAAACACACTACCAGGGTTCTGTTCTTAAAGATCCATTCACAGCCCAGCTGAGTGAGCCAAGCCAAATAAAAACCCAGGTGACACCAATTATGTGGATAATTAAGACAGATCACCAAGAAAAAGAGTCTTTTCTTCCTTTGGACTGAGGAAATCAGTTTGGTCAAAATCTGAACACTGGAAGTGACTTAGCTATACTAGTCCAATTCTGTCATCCATAGAAGCAAAACTAAGTGCTCAACCATAAGTGCCCAATCTCTATTGAATCTGAAGACTGTTTGCTGTTCAACTTCTAGTTACATTGCTTTTGGAGCTTCCTGAAGACCTGAGGGTAGAGAAACCCCTTCTGATATCCTGCTACAATTCCACCAGAAGATAACTGTGTCCATGAAAAACAATAATAGCAGGGGCTGGGGTGTAGCTCACTGGTAGAGTACTTGCCTAGTATGTGTGAGGTTCTGGGTTCAATCTGCAGCACTGCCAAAAAACAAAACTAAACCAAAAAACCCCACAAAAAACTAATAACAAAAACCAGTAAGGTTTCCTGCTTAAAAAACATAACATCAGACTGAGTTCAGTCAAGCTATGATCAGATTGAACTTTTATTTTATTATTATTTTTTAAAAATTTATTTGCTTGGGCTGGGGTTGTGGCTCAGTGGTAGAACGCTCGCCTAGCACATGCGTGGCCCGGGTTCGATCCTCAGCACCACGTAAACATAAAATGCATTGCATTGTGTACAACTAAAGCAAATAAATAAAATATAAAAAAATTATTTGCTTTAGTTGTATGCAATACTTTTTTTTCTTTTTTAAATTTTTACGTGGTGCTGAGGATCGAACCTGGCCCACGCACATGCTAGGCGAGCGCTCTACCACTGAGCCACAACCCCAGTCTCCAGACTGAACTTTTAAAGCAGGGTTCTGAGTGTGAAATCTGATATATCTGAAACTTCTCAATAGCTTATTGAAGTTCCTAAGTGATAATTCTTACTTTCTGATTACAAACCAGTTTGCATTGAGAAAATAAAGTTATTGATATTAATTTGTTTTTCTAATGAGTCTAGGAGAATTTTATAGCTGTAGGAAAGTCAAATGTTCATCTAATGACTCAGTCCCTCCCCTTTAACTGATGAAAATCCTATAATCTACAGGAAATCTGCTCAAGATCCCTTCTTGGCAAAAACAGGTCTGTCTTTTATATATTGCCAGCTACTAATTCTTTGCTTTGTGCTTCAGGTTATCCATGTCCATCATCCCTGCATTTTTTGAAACTATTACAAATAAATTGCTAGATTTAATACTTGATGACTGCAAATTCACAATAGCTTTTCTCAGCAAATGATTCTTTGATCAATTTCTTTATTATGGCTCACATAACTGAAAATGAAGTCATATTTTTTAATTTTAGATTTTCTTTTCCCACATCATTATAGAATAATTCCCTTATTATATGGGTTTCTGACAAGTACTGCTAGATTTAAGGACCATTAGATCTAGGTATCATAAAAGAGAGTAATGGTTCTCAAGTGGAGTGAATGCGTAAGGAAGAAGAAAATTTCAAGATCATTCTGGGCTCTTTAGTGAACTACATGTGCCTTGGGAAGGGATACATGCATGTGAGTTTGGAAAATCACCCCAGAGATTCTAATCTCCTCAAGAATCCATTATAGAAATAGTGACCAACAGGAAAATTGATAAAATGCTAAATTTTCTTTTTTATTTTTTTTTGGTACCGAGGATTGAACTCAGGGGCACTCGACCACTGGGTCACAGCCCCAGACCTTTTTTGTATTTTTTATTTAGAGACAGGGTCTCACTGAGTTGCTAAGTGCCTCACCATTGCTGAGGCTGGCTTTGAACTCGTGATCCTCCTGCCTCAGCCTCCCAAAGTGCTAGGATTACAGGTGTGCGCCACCATGCCCAGCTCTAAATTTTCTTTTAATCCATGGTTCTTTCTCTATATAAATACTTCATGGAAAATTGATATATACTTTGTGGTATGTGCTCATTGTATCTGTGATAGAAAAACAATAATGCTAAAGATATCATTGGTTTTAAATAGTGATGGTTATAATCATTTATAATCAAGGTTATAAATCATTGGTTAAATAATGCCTTAAAGGAGTGTTGTAGAACTTAGTGTTTGAACATAATGATTACATTTCAAAAAGAAAATCAAAACAACAGGAATCTAAGATTGGAAACATCTGGGTTAGGAAGTTATAAAAACTAAATTCAGTAAGGTTGATGAAAGGATTCAGTATATAATTTTAAGTGATGTGAACATATTTTTAGAAGTTTTTTTTTTTTTTTTTGTACTGGGGATTGAACTCGGGGCACTCGACCACTGGGTCATATCCCCAGCCCTTTTTTGTATTTTATTTAGAGACAGGGTCTCACTGAGTTGCTAAGTGCCTCGCCATTGCTGAGGCTGGCTTTGAACTCGCGATCCTCCTGCCTCAGCCTCCCAAAGTGCTGGGATTACAGGCGTGCGCCACCGTGCCCGGCTTTTTTAGAAGTTTTTATGAAAAGATATTAAATCCAAATTTGAGCAATTTTGTATGACCTACCTTTTAAAAAATATTTATTTATTTGCTTTAGTTGTACACAATGCGTTTTATTTTTACGTGGTGCTGAGGATCAAACCCGGGCCGCATATGTGCTAGGCGAGCGCTCTACCGCTGAGCCACAACCCCAGCCCCTGTGACCTACCTTTTAAAAATTAACTCAATAATTTCACTTGCTTAGATCCGAAATGAAATGTCAAACATTTCTTTGCAAATGGCTAGTCATGCAATTTCCGACCCACTGTTGACTGACTCTATGTAGTAGCCCTTTATAAGGCCTTCAATATCACTTCAGTCTGTTTCCTCATCACTAAAGGGTGGCATTGGGTAAGATAGGGACCAAGACACTTCTAGTTCTGGTACTCCATGATTCCATAAATACTACCTTTTCCTTATTCCTTCTCCTTAATCTACATGTGGACAGCTTGAATACCTATACTGTTCAAAACATGTCTTCCTCTGTATGTGATACTGATGTTATTATTATTATTATTATTTTGGTACTGGGGATTGAACTCAGGGGCACTTGACCACTGGGCCACATCCCGAGCCCTTTTTTATATTTTATTAGAGACAGGGTCTCACTGAGTTGCTAAGTGCCTCGCCATTGCTGAGGCTGGCTTTGAACCCATGATCCTCCTGCCTCAGCCTCCCAAGTGCTGGGATTACAGGCATGCGCCACGGCGCCCGGCCTTCAATATCACTTCAGTCTGTTTCCTCATCACTAAAGGGTGGCATTGGGTAAGATAGGGACCAAGACACTTCTAGTTCTGGTACTCCATGATTCCATTAAATACTACTTTTCCTTATTCCTTCTCCTTATTCTACATGTGGACAGCTTGAATACCTATTACTGTTCAAAACATGTCTTCCTCTGTATGTGATACTGATGTGTTATTATTATTATTATTATTTTGGTACTGGGGATTGAACTCAGGGGCACTTGACCACTGGGCCACATCCCGAGCCCTTTTTTATATTTTATTAGAGACAGGGTTCTCACTGAGTTGCTAAGTGCCTCGCCATTGCTGAGGCTGGCTTTGAACCCATGATCCTCCTGCCTCAGCCTCCCAAGTGCTGGGATTACAGGCATGCGCCACGGCGCCCGGCTGATACTGATGTTATTAAATGACATTCTATAGCATGGGAAGGAATAATCATTTGAAACACTTTCGTTAGCTTTATAGCAGTGACAATATATTCACACAAAAGTTTTCACATTTTCTTTGACCAAATCTGTTAGAAAGAAGAACGAAACTAGGTGTGGTGGTACATGCTTATGATCTCAGTTACTCAGCAAGCTAAGGCAGGAGGATTGCTGAGCTACATCCCCAGCCCTTTTTATTTTTTGAGACAGGATCTCACTAGGTGCTTACGGCTTCACTAAATTGCTGAGGCTGGCCTCAAATTTGCAATCCTCCTGACTCAGCCTACTAAATCCCTGGGATTACAGGCACACACTACCATGCCTGACTGCCTGATTTCTCTTTAGGACTTACAGTCCCACAAAGAAAACAGACCTACAAACTTGCCCACATTACACTATACTCTAAAGCAGTGGTCTTTAAACATTGTTATTGCACATACCTACCATAAAATAATCTTCGTGTACTCCCAAATATATGTATGTTGGCTCATATACTATAAATGCATCATTATAATAACATTACATTATACTATATATATATAAAGAAAGAAAAAAGATATTAATACATATAAAAGATCTACTGTCCCCCAAAGCATCAATTTGCATACTCTATTTTTTGTGCCACTGCTCTAAACAACCATCTAGATGTTAAGCATCTGACAGGCTGGGCTGTATCCACTGCCTTTCCAGCCACACCTAACTTCCACACAATCATATGTTCACCATCCTTCATTTAAATTTAGAATTGAATTTAATTTTGTCCTACCTTAGCAAATTGAATTTGAATACAGACAATGGAGATCCAGAAACTTTAATTCTTCCTATAGTAGGTGGGAGGGGAAACTGCTCAGTACATGGGTGAGGCTGACCTATTCTAAATCTAACCATTTTGACAGAATGGAAAGAATTCAGAAATAATATGCCATTAACTATTTCTTGTCCATCATGCTATGCAGCTGGAGTTCCAAATGAAACTGAATTGAATTCAATTAAAATTCAGAAAACATAAAAATATGAACCAAGACTACCTTAGCCCCCAGTAACTCTATTTCTAGGAGTCTATCTTAAGGAAATAATCAGAAGAATATGAAAGGATATTTGTTTGGGGTTATATGGGGGAAAACTGAGGTAAATGTCCAATAGTAAAAGAGAAGCATTTAAAAAAATGAGTAGTAGAGTATAATTAATAATTATGTTCTCAAGAATGTTTAAGGGAGAGATACAGCTCAGTTGTAGAGCACCTGCTTAGCATGCATGAAGCCCTGGGTTTGATCCCCAGCACCACTAAAAAAAAAGGTTTAATAAAGTCATATTGTGAACACAAATTTTTACTATGACAAGTGAAACACAACTATATAAAATCCTTATTTTTTAAAAATAATGCATTTATATACTTGAGATGTTATTTAAGATAAATCCTATACTTAAATAGCCAGTACATTTTCTGTGCTTCCGATTTGTTAAGACTGAAAAAGAGATAAAATTTTACTCTTGGGCTGGGGTTGTGGCTCAGCGGCAGAGTGCTCGCCTTGCACACGTGCGCAGCCCGGGTTCGATCCTCAGCACCACATAAACATAAATGCATTGCATTGTGTTCAACTAAAGTAAATAAATAAATATTTAAAAAAATTTTACTCTTATAAACATTAATGTTTTTCTGAGCACAGAAGTTGTCAGTTTAGATAAAATCATTATATTGAGATTCCATATAGAGTAAACTTGTTAGTCAATGAAGGCATGACTGGGCACAGGGAATATACTTGCAATGTATATTCAAGAGCAAAAAAGAGCAGGAAAGATGGTGGGATGAGATGGATATCATTACTCTAGGTACACATATGACTGCACATATAGTGTGACCCTATATCGTGTACAACCAGATAAATGAAAAGTTGTGCTGCAGTTGTGTACAATGAATCAAAATGTATTCCACTGTCAAATATACTAATTAAAATTAACTAAATAATTAATTAAAAAATAAAAGAAAAAAGTATGTACTCTTGGGCTGGGGTTGTGGCTCAGCGGCAGAGTGCTCGCCTTGCACGTGCGCAGCCCGGGTTCGATCCTCAGCACCACATAAACATAAATGCATTGCATTGTGTTCAACTAAAGTAAATAAATAAATATTTTAAAAAAATTTACTCTTATAAACATTAATGTTTTTCTGAGCACAGAAGTTGTCAGTTTAGATAAATCATTATATTGAGATTCCATATAGAGTAAACTTGTTAGTCAATGAAGGCATGACTGGGCACAGGGAATATACTTGCAATGTATATTCAAGAGCAAAAAAGAGCAGGAAAGATGGTGGGATGAGATGGATATCATTACTCTAGGTACACATATGACTGCACATATAGTGTGACCCTATATCGTGTACAACCAGATAAATGAAAAGTTGTGCTGCAGTTGTGTACAATGAATCAAAATGTATTCCACTGTCAAATATACCTAATTAAAATTAACTAAATAATTAATTAAAAAATAAAAGAAAAAAGTATGTGGTTACTAAACAAAACCACCAGGTGCCACTGTTGTTCCACAGAAAGGACTAGCATGACTTTTTTTTTTTTTTTTTTTTTTTTTTTTAATTAAGAAGGATAAATGGTCAGGTATGGTGATGCAGGCCTGTAATCCCAGCTACCTGGGAGGATGAGGCAGGAGGATTGGAAATTTGAGGTCATTTTGGGCAATTTAGCAAGACCCCATCTCAAAATTAAAAATTAAAAGGGCTAGGAGCCAGGTGTGGTGGTGTATGCCTGTAATCCCAGCAGCTCAGAGGCAGAGATAGGAGGGGTTGTGAGTTCAAAACTAGCTTCAGCAACGGCGAGGCACTAAGCAACTCAGTAAGACCCTGTCTCTAAGATACAAAATGGGGCTGGGGATGTGGCTCAGTGGTCAAGTGCTCCTGAGTCGAGTCTCCAGTACCCCCACCTCAAAAAAAAAAATTAAAAGGGGTAGGGATATAGCTCAGTTGTAGAGCGCCTATGGGTTCAATCCACCTATGGGTTCAATCCCTAATACTACCAAAAAAAAAAAAAAAAAAAAGATACACGCTTTCACACACTCTTGGATAATAATAAAGTCTTTTCAGAAGGCATAATAATCATTTTGGTAATATTATACTTATATTCCAAAGGTCAGTTGGAAGAGATGTGAAAATATAGTTCCCATCAATTTCTGTATATGAATCAATGCAGTTGGAATGGCATCAAAGAATAAACTCAAGGGCTGGGGTTGTGGCTCAGCGGTAGAGCGCTCGCCTAGCATGTGCGCAGCCCGGGTTCGATCCTCAGCACCACATACAAATAAACCCATTGTGTACAGCTAAAGCAAATAAATAAATTAAAAAAAAAAAGAATAAACTCAAGCCTAAAAACTGGCTTTTTGTTCTGAAATACTCTACTACTAATAATAGAATTTTAATGCTACTGTGTACCATTGTTTTTGTGTAAAATGTATTCTTCATTCAACTATGAATGGCAGAGATGCATGTCTTTATCCTGACTCTGCTATTTCCCAGTATAGTGTCTTGGCAGTTAGTTCTCCATTTATAAAACAGTAATACCAACCTCATAGAGTTGTTTTAAAGATTGAATATAATAATGTAAATAAGCAGTGTTAAACAATTTGTTATTTCTCTGTAGGAGTAAAAATGTTTTCAGGGGCTGGAGTTGTGGCTCAGCGGTAGAACACTCACCTAGCATGTGTGCGGCCCGGGTTCAATCCTCAGCACCACATACAAATAAACGCATTGTGTACAACTAAAGCAAATAAATAAATATTTTTTTAAAAAGTTTTCAGTTTTTTTAGCTGCTGAGACCACATCTAAATGAGACAGGGAATCTCTGTCCTGGTGGCAAAAATATGCTAGATTTGGTATCCTCAGGGTCTTTTGCCTCAGGTCTAATTTGGGGTCTGTTACCTGTGAGGAGTGTACTCTATGAGCAGACAGTTTAATCTACTGGGAACTCAGTTTTCTCATCTTCGAAATATAAGGGAATTGAGTCAGTGGTTCTTAAAGTCCCTCCAGGCAAGACTCCTATGGATCATAAAACCTGCACCTCAGAAATATATTTTTGTATAATACACTTGTTTGACTCAACCTTTTTCAGGTATTAAAGTTGGGGGAGGAAGGGTTGTAGCACCCATGGGTACCATCAGTCAATCATTTAGTATTTATTGAAGTCTTCAATGTACCAGACATAGTGCTAGATTCTAGGGACATAAAAATAAAGATGATATTATCCCTTCCATCAAGAAGTTTACCATCAAATTGAGAAAGTTGCAGGTAAGTAATTACAATGCAATAGGATAAAATTACAGGCTGTAGTATATCTAAAGAGCTGTGGCAATAAATGATGAGGTAGACAACTTATCTTTAAATATACTTTTGGTCAGTCAGTTTCAGGGAATTCAGAATAACTCAGAGGAACTTTTCTGATTAGCCTAGAGCTCTTTTCAGAATGAGGAACTTTCTAGGATATCCTTCTGTGGCTATACTGACTTTTGCCTCAGAGAGGCAAGGTATTTTCTGAAGTACATACCCCTGGTTTTTATAACTAATATGAAAATGAGAAGCAAATGGCCTACAGCATAGCAGAAAGAAGATCACTGTGCTACCTCAGTAGAAATTATGCCGTTTAGCATAGATGTTCACATTGAATTTCAGTCCCGTTATCTTTCTAAATTCCTTCTCTTCTTCAGTGTTTTTCTCTGGCTCTCTTCTCTAAAAAATGCTAAGCTCAGCTTTTCCAAATCATTCTCAACCGGGTTAGCAGCTCTTAAACCCCTACAGCCTCTACACACTTGCCAATATGCCTTCATTGATCTCAGACTCCCAAACCAGGACATTATGGGACTGGAGAAGAAATGAAAGAGCAAGTGCTAGCTTATGCTACCTGGCAATTTCAAAGGCTACTAAATCCCCATCTGCTTACCAGACTTTCAGTAGTGAGCTCTGGCAAATCCTGGATGGTACAGCAAGGGTAATCCAGGACTGAGATGCTGTAAGACACCGAGATAAGGACAGGATTTAGGTATATGGCAACAGCAGGAAATGGCTGCATCTGAAAAGGGCAGGAGTTATTTCTCTCCAACAGGCTCCATCTATTTCCCAAATTGCTTAGAGACCTCAGGTGAAACTGAGGGCACTGGTACTGGAAACCCCACCTCCAGTCTTCTTTCCTCAGTCATGAGAATAACCAAGGAATTCTTTCAAGCTAGCCCTATCTAGCAAATGCAGAGTTAAAGCAGAAAGAGAGCCTCTTTTCTTAGCTGTCTTTGCTTCTTTAAGGAGTAAGTAAACTCGAGTGCACTTGTGTCTCTGCATTTAAATGCATGCATGAATATAATAGCTCCCAGAGATGCTGCCCAAACCCATCTCACTAAATAACATTGTGAGGATGTGAGGATGAAATGAAAACTTCTCCAACATCTCTCACCAGATCTTTCTGAAAGCCAGGAGTTCTGGGAAATGACTATAGAAGTCACTCCTAAAGGAAGATTGAGGCAAGGGCAGTTTCCTGCAACAGGGCCAATCAAATAGATCAATAATGGTAAGAGCATCTGTTCCCAAAATCAACAGTAGGAACTGCAAGAAAACTGCAGGCTCTGTGGTGAGCCCAGGGAAGCAGGCATGAGGCAGGAAGGAAAATAAAGCATGACATGATGACAGGAGCATAGTTGCTCAACAAATGACTGTTCTATTTTTTTCCTCTTTTCCCTGCACTGGTACAATGCAGAATCTGGGTTAGCTTATCTCTGATGCTCATTCTCTCGCTCTTTTTTGTATTAGGGATTGAACCTAAGAGCGCTTAACCACTGAGCCACATGCCCAACCCTTTTTATATTTTATTTAGAGATAGGATCTCGCTAAGTTGCTTAGGGCTTCATTAAATTGCTGAGGCTGGCCTTGAACTTGTGATCCTCCTGCCTCTGCCTCCCGAGCCACTGGGATTACAGGTGTGTGCCACCTCACCTGGCTCTGATGCTCCTTCTGATACTCAATCTGATATTTAAGGAGGTTTTAAACACCAATCTATCTGAATAAGTGCAGTTCAAAATGGGAAAGGATGTTGACAAAGCAGGGGCTAAAAATATAAATTTGGTGTTTCTTAGACCTGCTTCCACACATCAAAAGTCAAATCTTCTACATAAAAAGGGAAACAATTTATTTGATTGGAAATATTTATCATTATCTTTAAAAATTAGGCCAAAATAACCTAGGAGAGGCAAGGTAGGAGAGCGGAGGGTTCAGCTTGGAAAAGGGCAGTGAATCTGTTATGTAGCTCATCATCTTGATTCACTCTTCTGGATTCTCCCAGGGTTTCCAGTTATGTATTGTCCCATTAGGATAAACATTCTTGGCTGGTTCATCCAGCTAGATGCTGGTTATTAGGAAATGGGGGCAGGAAATCAAAGATGGAATTTATTTCTAATCTTTCACCGAATTGAATTCTAGTCTAAGGGAGCATCAAAGAAACAAGTGTCTAGAATATCTAGATTGTAAGAACCATAAGAAACTGTTCAATGATGAGCTATGGGTGTTCCAAGTTCTTAGGGATCATTTAAAATAAAACATACAGGTTTTACACCAGAGGACTATTTTGTCCGGGGTTAACCTAAGCAAAAGCTGTAGGCTGTGACTACCATTCTTTCAATTCTAAAAGAACCTGATTGGATACCTTGTAGATTATCTGCCCCTTCTTTCCAGGCCCATGGGCATGGGGAAGGGGACATTCAGTTTCTGTAACCCACTTTCCCAGCCATAGTTAGATCTCTAACCCCAGGAATCTGGAACAAGGATTGAGAGTCCATTCAGTCTCTGAGATGGCATTGTGACATGTTCAGCTCATGTGGGCATATATCACCAAGTGGCATGAGAAGTAGATAGACAAATCTATCAGTGAGAGAGTCTGAATGGAGTATAGACCTCATGTCCACAGATGGAGTTATAAGTTTTCTTGGGCTCACCACACCTTAGACCAAACCAGTCTCAAAGCTTCATCCTTGCCTTAGCTTCCTTTTTATTTTCAAATATATTATATGGTTCTGGGGATATAACCTGGGGCCTTGCTGGGCAAGCTCTCTACCACTGAACCACATCCCCAGCCCTGACTTAGGTTCCTCAAGATAACACCTTGTTTCCTTCTAACAAACTCCCCATTCTCATGAGTGTAGTCTAGGTGGAATGGATTACTTATAACCAAGAGTTTTGAATGATATGCATAGATGCCCTCATGCATTTGTGGCACTGACACAGCCCAATCTACACTTTCATTTTCCCTGGTAACCCACAAGAATGTCTGAAGTACCATTTTTAAGGAGACCAGTGCACAGGTCTCCATGTAATTAGGACAAAACTCATTCTCCAGTGTTTCCCCCCAAAGCAACAATATTTAAAGCAGCACTTTCACATACACTAATCTTTTTTTTTTTTTTTTTTTTGGTACCGGGGATTGAACTCAGCGGCACTAGACCACTGGGCCACATCCCCAGACCTTTTTTGTATTTTATTAGAGACAGGGTCTCACTGAGTTGCTAAGTGCCTCGCCATTGCTGAGGCTGGCTTTGAACTCGCGATCCTCCTGCCTCAGCCTCCCAAAGTGCTGGGATTACAGGCATGCGCCACCGCGCCCGGCTACATACACTAATCTTAATGCTTATTAAAGCTCTATGGGGGGCTGGGGTTGTGGCTCAGTGATAGAGCGCTTGCCTAGTACATGTGAGGCACTAGGTTTGATTCTCAGCACTACATAAATAAAATAAAATAAGAATATTGTGTCTATCTACAGCTAAAAATATATTTTTAAAAAAGGCTCTATAGGGCTGGGATGTAGCTTAGTGGTGGAGCACTTGCCGAGCATGTATGAAGTTCTAGGTTTAGCACTGCAAAAGAAAAAAAAAAAAAAGCTCGATGATATAGTTAGAGGAAGTATCCTCATTTTAAAGATGCAAATACTGTGGCTCTGAGAAACTAAGTGTTTTGCTTAGGATGACATAGCTAGCAAATGGCAGATCCAGGTCAGGAATCCAGGTCTCATTGTTTCAGGCTCTGTGGTGGAAAGTGTATGTATGTTTTAAACTATAAACAAGACCTGCCTCTCATGGAATTCAGGTGGTATGACAGACTGGTGAGACAACATCTCATAGTCCTTCCCTTGTTAGTCACCCCAAGTATGATAGTAGCCCCTAACTTCTACTTTTAAGAATTTAAGCTGGGCGCGGTGGCTCACGCCTGTAATCCCAGCACTTGGGAGGCTGAGGCAGGAGGATGGTGAGTTCAAAGCCAGCCTTAGCAATGGTGAGGCACTTAGCAACTCAGAGAGACCCTGTCTCTAATAAAATACAAAAAAAGGGTTGGGGATGTGGCCCAGTGGTTGAGTGCCCCTGAGTTTAATCCCTGGTACCAAAAAAAAAAAAAAAAAAAAAAAAAAGTTGAAGCAACTGGAGCAATCACACTGCTTTGTAAACCATCAAGTGTTAAACAATAAGCCTTTATTTAAGTAGATCAGTTTGTAGTTTTTTAAAAAATAAGATTTTTATATTATTCCATTTAATCTTCTCAGCAGTGCTGACAGATATTATAAAAAAAAAAAAGAATTTAGCCTCTGGTAAAGGAATTCTGGTAAATTCTAACATGCTTTCAGTTCTCATGAAAGTAGCAAACTAAGGGTATGAATCTCCAATCCTAGCTTGACAAGAGGGGGGTGAAAAGCAATGTGTATTTGCAGAAAATCCTGTGTTCTGATCCTGCCTCTGATGCTTACTTGAAGAGAGCATTTTAATCTTTTTTTTTTTTTTTTTTTGTGGTACCGGGGATTGAACTCAGGGGCACTCGACCACTGGGTCACATCCCCAGCCCTTTTTTGTATTTTATTAGAGACAGGGTCTCACTGAGTTGCTAAGTACCTCGCCATTGCTGAGGCTGGCTTTGAACTCGCGATCTTCCTGCCTCAGCCTCCCAAAGTGCTGGGATTACAGGCGTGCGCCACCGCGCCCGGCTGCATTTTAATCTTGATCAAGTCAATTAACCTGTCTGAATTTGGCTCCTAATGAAAATAAAACTTATAATATATCTCAGCACTGCTGAGAAGATTAAATGAAATAATATAAAAATCTTATTTTTTAAAAAACTACAAACTGATCTACTTAAATAAAGGCTTATTGTTTAACACTTGATGGTTTACAAAGCAGTGTGATTGCTCCAGTTGCTTCAACCTTTTTTTTTTGGTACCGGGGATTGAACTCAGGGGTACTCGACCACTGGGCCACATCCCCAGCCCTTTTTTGTATTTTATTAGAGACAGGGTCTCACTGAGTTGCTAAGTGCCTCGCCATTGCTGAGGCTGGCTTTGAACTCGTGATCTTCCTGCCTCAGCCTCCCAAGTGCTGGGATTACAGGCGTGCGCCACCGCGCCCGGCTTTCAAAACTATTAAGATACAAGAAGCCAAACCATACATCAGCTAATACTTCAGGGAAATTAAATTTAACAGGGACAGCTCTAAGACAGGAGGGACTAGGGTCATCTGGAGAACTTAACAGTTACAGAGATGATATAGTTTTTTCAACCACCCCAAGATAGCCCCTTGAAATAAACCTGTCCAGAGTCCATACCTGTTTTTGGCAGTGATGTAGGATAAGATATTTTGATTGAAGAACTTCAGGATCAAAGGGATGCAGTTGGCAAATACCAAATGTTGTGATACATATTCAAACTGAATTAAAAGATCAAAGCAAAAAGAGCTACTGACTTCAGGGAAAATAGAAGGTAAGTATGAAAAAAGGAGAAATGTATAAATTTAGTATCCATTCCTAAGAATATTGGGGTTGGGGTACAGCTCAGTGGGATAGCATGTGTGAGGCTCTGGGTTCAACCCCCAGCACCACAAACAAAACAGAACAAAATCAAGACAGATAAAGAAAAAATAATATCCACTGTTTGTTCGTGTTATCAGTCTTCCTGTCTATAAAATAATGACATTTATTTTCTGCCAGCCAATCCTACATGGAGGGGGACAACCTGCAGTGTATTGTTGTAAGCTCCTGACCAAAAGCAAAAAATAAACAAGCCAGAGTGAAAAACACTCCAAATAAATAGAATTGCTGTGAGATTTGTTCCTAAGCTCAACAGGAAAAGAAGCCTCCCTGAGGGAGCTGTTTTCCATACCAAACCTCTGGCTCATAATGTTTCAACTGTGATTGATATAGCAGGGACAGGTGCAGCTTACTCCTGGCAACTGCTAGTATCACTCCATCAGGATGGAGACAGCACATAGTAAGCAAATGAACCACTGGAATGTGGCTCCAGCTGCAGTCTGTCTGGTACACCACAGACTAAGAATATCAGTTAAGAATTTTAATGAATGAATGAACAAGAGCCCTTCAGCCAACAGACACTGCACTGAGAAACCCAAGATGTCTTTGATGGGATAAACGCCAGAACATGGGTCTCCATCTGCCTTTCTTAAATTTAGATAGGGTTTGTGTCCAGGCAGACCTAGTAGGGTAAAGTGGTCAAAAGAGCAGTGTTATGGGACTAGTCATCCTGGGTTTTGCCTATGATATACTAGATATACAATTTCTCTCCAGATCAAGAAGCTAGAATGCTGGGACAATACAGAAACAGGGTTGAGAACTGTGGTGTTTTCAATCTCCTAGCTCCACCTGATCAGCAAAAGTAACAATGGCAGCAAACTAAGCTGCTCTCTTTCCCTGCATATGTGGTCAGAAGTGGGGAATAAGCATGTGTCATAACTACTTCCCTCTTTTGTTCAATATTTTCTCTCTGGAAGCTGACCCAAGGTATTTTCCAAAGCCCCAGACAGAGGAACCAATACATATCCATTATCAAAGGGCAGAAATTTTTTTCAGGTTGAGCTATGTCCAGGCCCTGTAAGGATTCACCCACACTGACACACACTGGCAAGACCCATCAAGCTATGCACCTGTCTGGCTATTGATCTATACATATTGCCCACCAAGAGAAGCAGACATAAACACATCCATAATTCTCTGTTCTCTTTCCACTGGGAATACTCTCTCTTACCCACTCTTATTTCTCCCAACCCTGTTGCTACTCAGCAAACATCAATAGAAGTGGACACCCAGAACACCCTATCACACCCAAAGATGTCATGAATGTACTAAAGTGGAGGGATACTCCACTTTAGCTGCATAGGACCATGGTCATAAAGTCTGCAGGGGCTTGCCTGCACTCTGAGGACCTACTCTTCTATCAGCAAGCTTGGTTCTGACTTCTTAGGAAGAAAATGGAAAAAGCCTCTGGGCAAGAATGAACTTCCCCTCCTCCCTATAGTCTCCCAGGTGGGAAGCATCCATTCACTGCCCCCATCTTATCACTAATCTTGGTAATGCCCACAGGACCAAGGCCAAACTCCTTAGCAAAGCAAACAATGCCTCCATGGGAAAACAAAGCAGGGTCTTAGCTTTTCTTAACTTTGTTTTTTTTCACCCACAAAACAGGAATAAAATAAGACCTTTCTCATAGGGGGGGTGAGAGAATTAAGTGAGGCCCTACACAAGCTTAAGGGTGCCAGGCACATTATAGGTATCTAGTAATTGTGTGTGATCTACTTATTACAATCTCTCTCTGCCAACTCCTATGGTTTATGTATCATCAGGCCATCCTCATCTCCCCCTATTTCAGGCAGAACTTCACAACATTTAATTATAGTTTCTACAAGAACTTTGCTCTCTCCCCTCTGGACCTATTAGCTTTTTCTGCTTGAATTGCTTCCTGTCCTTCCCTGACAACTCCCATATACTGGCTAACATCTGTTTCAAGACTCAGGTTAGAAGTCACTTCTTCTTCTTCTTCTTCTTCTTCTTTTTTTTTTTTTTTTTTGGTACCGGAGATTGAACTCAGGGGCACTCAACCACTGGGCCACATTCCCAGCCCTTTTTTGTATTTTATTAGAGACAGGGTCTCGCTGAGTTGCTAAGTGCCTTGCCATTGCTGAGGCTGGCTTTGAACTCGCGATCCTCCTGCCTCAGCCTCCCAAGTGCTGGGATTATAGGCATGCAACACCATGGATTAGGATTAGGTGTTTCCATAGCAGCCAACGCTTACCTGCATCACAGTATTATCACTCTACAACTGGCTATTTATATTTGTTTTTTTTTTTTAATATTTATTTATTTGCTTTAGTTGTACACAATGGGTTTATTTGTACGTGGTGCTGAGGATCGAACCCGGGCCGCGCACGTGCTAGGCGAGCGCTCTACCGCTGAGCCACAATCCCAGCCCTTATATTTGTATTCTTTACTAGACTTCAAGGTCTTTAAGAATCAGAATTGTGCCTTATTCAGAATTACATCTCAAATGTCACAAAAGTACTTCACATACAGAAAAGTACAGTCAACTTACTGCCCCTGCTTTTTGTGGAAAGTTTGAATTCTGACTTACATTGTTTCAAAACTGGCTGGGCATATTCCTAAGAAGTCCTATCCATGACCATGAGCTAACTACCAAGGACACAGGCATCTGCATCTTTCTAGGGCAGTTTCCTACATCCCACTCCATATCTCTACTGGGTTCTCTTGGTGAGGAAAAAGAAAAAGTCAAAAGATGCTTAGTGGGACTATAAGGGCCCTTGTGTCCTCCACCAGGGCCAGTAAAACACTCAAAGTCCTGTGGAGAAATGCTCCTAGCTGCTCACCTGGTAGATATGGTTGAGTTTGAAGTGTTTGAGGAGTAGCAAGAGCAGGGCAGCAATACTTTTTACGATGATCTCCTTGTGCCTATTCACATCGATGCCTAGTTTCATGCTCTGGAGAACAGTGATGCTACAATGGAAAAAGAAGTCAGTACAGAAGGTAGCCCCAATTGAAGGAAGGCCTATAAGGACACAGGTATTTGGGTCAGATATAATATACACAAGAGAGCCAGAACCTGGGAAACCTGAACTTCTGTGCTAGGAAAACCCCCAGAGTTCCCACTTATAAACCTGTCTGGAGTAAAGCCCCACTGATCTCTTTGTTGCCATCTCTCTCAGCAATGTCCACCCACAAACCCAGGCAGCCAATCACTAGCACTGAAGTCACTCTTCAGACCCCCAGTGCTGGAGTACAGTAGAAAGCCCTGCAGGAAAAGGGGATACTGATGGGAAAGGAGAGACCTCTTTGAAGACAATCCCTTTGTTAATAAGGTGTGGTGGGACAGAGAAGACTTGCAGGCAAGACATAATATCTATCAGCTACCCCAGTGGGAGTACTCACGGCATCTCCTCAGGCAAGACATCTGCTAAGATATTGATAGAGTCTGTTTTAGCCTTGGAGGTCGGGGCTGCAGCCAGGAGAATCTTAAGCAGAGCAATCTGGGAAGTAGAAAAGGAGAAAAGTCAACTTTCTTTCACCCCTCACCAGCCCAATGAAAAGTGTTTCAAAGCATTTAAGTTCTTATTTCAGTGACCAAATCTCCCCAGCATCCAGAAGTGCAAAGAGGTGACCAGTCCTGAGAGGCCTGCCTGTGAGACTAAGGAGGAAGCCAGAAGGGAGCTTACAAACTGCTTTGCTCCAAGATTTCTCTTTCCAAAGGGGAGAATGGAAGGAGCAAAGTGGGAGGGGCAACACATAGGAATAAGATGGAAGAGGGATAAGCCCAACTTTGCCTTTCTTTTTCCTTCTCTAACCCTGAAAACCATCAGCATTGTCACCATTCCCAGCCTGAGGATCTCTTTAGACATAACACATAGTGGCAGATCTCAGGACTCTGGTACTTACCTAGAAGGTTGGCCCCTCAACACATTCTATACAAAACCCATCTTATTCTCCACTCCTCCCAAAGAAGGACTAGGGAGAGGAGCTCTGAGGCAGGCTCAGAATTCTAATGTGTTAGAGAATGCTCTGTATGTGGGGCAAAGGCTCAGGAAAAGAACGATAGACAGCTCTGTCTGCAATGGTTCTCAGCTGTCTGTTTCTAGCAGCAGAGAAGGGCAGTTCTGCCCAGCCATCTCCTTACCATGTATTGAGGGAGGCTGTACAGCATGCCCTGGTAAAGGATTTCACATGGTGTTTCTGGTACCACCTCTTCTCCCTATGGCAGGAAACACACAGTTTATCCAGGCCACTTTCTGGGTAACTGAAGGCCACATTTTCTTTGTTGTGAGAGGTGGAATGAAAAAAGCATCAAGCTGGGAGTCAGATCTAGGTTGCTATCCTAGCTGTGCTAATGACTTGCTATATAACCATGGATAAATGACCTTTCCTCCCTGAGCCCTAGTTTCTTCTTCAATAGGATCAGTGGGTTGGTCTGGATGCCTTCTGAGGCCCCATCCCATTCCAACAATCTAAGAATCTTGTTTTTTCATTATTTGCAACTTATCTAGAATTTTTTTCCCATGTCACACGATGGATCAAGAGTCTAAACTCCCACCTAGGAGTTGGCTCAGACCACTGCTTTGCTAGACACACATAGAACTACCCTGGATAAACATGGATTTAACTTAGGCTATTGGTACACCTGGGAAAAGACACCCCAGACGGAGACACTTTCCATGGTATCATTCTGAGGTCAATGGAGACCACTAGAATGCTCTATGAGGCAGGAAGGTGGGGTAGGTGGCTCAATAGGGAGGATTAGTAAGAGAGTTAAGTAACCTATGGCCAAAAAGCTGAAAAACAAACAAGGATGCTTTTTAGGTAGATGGAAACTATTTTTTCCCTCTTCATTAGCCTTACCAACATCACTTTCTTCTTTCTGACCAGGCCCCTCATGCATGTCTGTCTTCTTGATGATCCCAACTAAGCCTTTATAAGAATGGGGAGAGCCGGGCGTGGTGGCGCACGCCTATAATCCCAGCACTTGGGAGGCTGAGGCAGGAGGATCCGAGTTCAAAGCCAGCCTCAACAATGGCAAGGCACTTAGCAACTCAGTGAGACCCTGTCTCTAATAAAATACAAAAAAAGGGCTGGGGATGTGGCCCAGTGGCCGAGTGCCCCTGAGTTCAATCCCCAGTACCAAAAAAAAAAAAAAAAAAAAAAAAAAAAAAGAATGGGGAGGGAGGGGCTGTAGGTACTGAAAACACTGCTCAGACCTCAGTGTCATCTTTGGCAAATGCAGTCCCTCCTTCATGAAGGCCCCTCTGTTATAGGGCAAGGACAATGCCATGAGACCCTTCTAGCCTACATTACTCAGCTATTGGTTATATGGACATAAGTCTTAAATGGGCATTCAACAAAGCCTGGAAATCCTGGCAGGTGTGCCTTTCTCTTCCCCAAAAGGCCTATTTCCTAACTTCTTTCCTCTCTTCAAACCCCCTTGCCCATAATCCCTCCATGGTTGCCAACCCTACTCCATGCTTCATGAAGAAAACAGAAGCAAACAGAAAGGCACACCCTCATCTTTTCAACACCAGATCTGCCATAGTCTCTCCCTGCACTCTTTTATTCTACCTACCCTGACTACCCAAAATAAAGCATCTACTAGGCTGGGGATGTAGCCTGGTGGTAGAGGGTTTGCTTTGCATACACAAGGTCCTGGGTTCAATCCCAGCATCACCAAAAAATAAATAAATAAATAAAATAAAAAAGAATTTAAAAAAGCTATGAAATATAGCTATATATTAAAGCAGTCTACTATAGATGCTTCTATCATTTTATCCTATTTAAATTTTCTCCATTGTATCTACCATTCTCTAATAGTATTGTTTACTTATTTATTACTATCTATTCTTTTTCTTTTCTTTCTTTCTTTTTTTTTTTTTTTTTTTTTTTTTTTTTGGTGGTGCTGGAGATTAATCCCAGGAACTAAACCCAGGGACTACTATACACAATATAAACACTCTATCACTGAGCTATATATCCCCAGCCCTGTTCATTACTTTCTTCTCCAACTTTAAAATGGCATGGAAGCAGAGACTTGGTCTTGCCTGACACTAAGTAAGAGCCCGACGAGCTGAATCAATGCACGTGTACATGTTCTGCAACAGTACTGAAGATAAGAGTCCCTTCTTCCCTCCTCCTATACAGGACCCCCTTGGCTCACCAAAGACATGGGACATTTCTCCAGTTCTTCTTCATTTTTGATCTGCACATCTGCGATGGAGACATACTTGTGCTGGTGAAGATAAGAAGACAAGGACTGAAGGCCTCAATCACATGAGTACCATTTTCTTTCTTAACTTCTTCACTAACAAGGAAATGTTCGACTGTGGGTCTGTTACTCAAAAAAGAGATGAATTCTTTGAAGGAAGGAGTCTTACTAACCTTGGCATCATTAGCACTGATCAAAGTGCTTCACAGTGTTTTTGTGTATACCATGTTTCCACCTTTGTTGAACAGCAGTAAATACCTAACCGTTTATTTTCAAAGTGCTAGGGGAAGCCAAGGACAGGTTTTTGCCCCTAGACCACTGCCCTAAGAATCCTGATGGCCATGCATGTGTGTATGGAATGGTAACTCCATTCTCTGTGCTGGCACCCACATGGCTGTGGAGCAGATTTCTACCCAATCTTGGGCCTTTGAAAGTAAGTGGACCGGGGCGGGGGTTGTGGCTCAGCGGCAGAGCGCTCGCCTTGCACGTGCGCGGCCTGGGTTCGATCCTCAGCACCACGTAAACATAAATGCATTGCATTGTGTACAACTAAAGTAAATAAATAATATATTAAAAAAAATAAAGTAAGTGGACCTATGGGGAGAGAGAAGTGAAAGGAAAGGAAAAGAAGCAAGGAGTGGGAAGAAAGAGAGAAGAATGGAAATAGGGAAAAGGAATGAGAGGAAGAAAGAAAAACTTTTTCTTTCATCTATCTAAATGTAGGAAACTGGACAAGTAGAGAGGGATTTGTTTTTTTCCTATTTGGCCAAAAGGCCTGCAGGGGAAATACAGAAGATCCTGAATATGTCTGGTAGAAGAGCTCCTCCCAGTACCCCAAACCCTAGTAATTCAACTTGCCTTGATGGCTCCCTATCCCTGCAGACTGAGAGCCCACCCTGGTCACCTGCTTTAGGGTCTTCACACTCTCATGGATGGGTCTGGGTAATCCAACCAAGGTATCTGTGTCCCTGTGAAAGGCCAAAATCACCAAACCATAAGCTTCAAAAAGAACAGAAAACTACCCATGCATCCTGGAGTCACAGGGACAATGCCACTTTCAGCATCTACCCCTAATACCCTGGACCTTCTTCTGTAAGCTTCCCCCATCTTGTTTCAGAACACAAAGATAACAATGGCATACAGAAGTCTTCCTGAAAATTAGGAGATTTCTTGGGGACTTACTTGGTCTGGGAGTGATAGGTTCCTATTTTAAAGGGTATGTAACCCAAAGACACTTTTGACACGGAAACCCCAATAACAAAGCCTTCTAGGTTTTGTAGAGGCCAGTAGGAGGCATTCATGAGGTGAGGAAGCATGGGAAGATTGGATCTGTTACAACCATAATCTCTTCTTCTTCATCTAATCTAACATCCTCATGAGGAAATATGTGCCCAGTTGGGAAATGACTTGTTAATTCAAGATGCTATGCCTCACTCAGAACACAAGAGTTCTTTGAGGAAACTGGAAGGAATCCAAGGAAAAATTTCCACAGAAAGAATGCAAAGTAGTAACTGAGGCCTAGTGGCTCTAGGGTGCACTACAACTACTTGAAACACCCCTCACTGAAGCCACCTGCCCCTCTGGTCCCCCAGGAACCATTTTATAGCCAGTTTTGACCATAGAGTCACTTACTGCCCCAGGGTGAATCCGATGAACTTGTTTCTGCTCATCTCCAAGAAGTGCTCAATGTCCTTTTGTCTGAGAGGATGGTAGAAAGACCAGCCCCAGAGAAGGGAAGAAAAGCAAACATTGAGAGAAATAAATTTTCTGGGTTCCTGCCCCTCCAGTTGGAGGACTGGAGGAATTGGGGACAAAAGCAATCAACAGAGGGAACTTCAAATCCAGAAGTTCTGTCAGGCCAGATTAATAAGCATAGGGGCTGGAGTTGTAGCTCAGTGGTAAAGCACTTGCCTGGCATGTGTGAGGCACTGGGTTCAATCCTCAGCACCACATATATATAAATAAATAAAAATAAAGGTCCACTGACAACTAAATATATATTAAAAAAACAATAAAAGAGCTGGGCAGGGTGGCACACGCCTGTAATCCCAGCACTTTGGGAGGCTGAGGCAGGAAGATCAAGAGTTCAAAGCCAGCCTCAGCAATGGCGAGGCACTTAGCAACTCAGTGAGACCCTGTCTCTAAATAAAATACAAAAAAGGGCTGGGGATGTGGCCCAGTGGTCAAGTGCCCCTGAGTTTAATCCTGGTACCAAAAGAAAAAGAAAAAAAAGAATACCTTGGGCCTTTGGTCATTGAAACCCCAAAGCTCAGTGTCCCTGGTGTTATAAAACCTACCTGACCTTTGGGGCCCAGGGCAAGCCCTTGGGAAAGGCCACTCTCTCAGCAGAGAGGGGTGCCTGTGAAGGTGGAGGTGGCACCAGAGGGTCCTGCTCTAGCATGTCTAACTCTCCATCTAAGGTTCGTTCTCCATCGCCAGCAGATTCCTCTTCCTCCTCTGTGGCTGGATCCTCAGTCTTGAAAAGATCCCTTTCATTGTAGATATCCAGGCTGTCCTGCTTAGTGAGGAGTTGCTGGGGGTTGGGGGAGGAAAGCACATTAAGATCTCACCCTGGACATCCTTGTCTAAAGCCACCCTCTTCCCATAGGCTTCCAGACTTCAGGGAACATGGAATTGAAACCCAGCTCATGTGAGAACATTCTGTTTCTTATCTTGACCTAATAGTCCACAGTGCCCAACCCCAGGACATGCAGCCCTCTGGCAACCATGTGGCCAGGGACAGAGCATAGATAATCCCAAAGTTATAGTTACTTAACTTTCAGATAGCATTGATGCCTTTTTTTTTTTAGTTTTTTGCCAGAACTTTCCTTCCTAAATATGATCTGCCTTGGTGAACATTCAATTAGTTTGCCTTATGTAAGCATACTCCAGCTGGCTGACTGAGGAAGAGGAGCACAGAAGCTTGCTGCTTGGCAGAGGGAAGCAAGTTCTGAATTTCACATTTTGTTGTAGAAAGAAAAAGAGATTGGACAGAAATAGGCCAAAAAGTTAACAGTCACTGCCTCTTGTTGTTAAGTTGTGGGTGATTTTTCTTTTCTCCCTTTGTCACATTTTTATATTTGTTCCAAATTTCTACAATGAGCAAGCATTACTTTATAAAATAAAAAACAAAGGTTAAAAAATCCCACTGCATATAATGCAAACTGGATTGCTGAGCATGACTGTCTGGCTCTGTTACCTTTAGTTGGTAAACTCAGATAGGTCAGGCAGATAAGTTCATGGGAACATGGCCAGGTCTCGGTGTAAGTTATTCTGACTTTTTCAGGACTGTACACTATACCTAGAACCTTTACTAGTCATCTCTCGACTGTAAGTTTGTGGTTTCATGGTCAGACAAGAGTATGACTGGCTCAGAGTGAATCTTTCTGCCACCAAGAAAATGGTAGTACCTAACCTCAGACATGAATTTGCTGGGAGTGCCTTTCAGGTTCCATATCCCCAGGACTCTACCCCAATTAATGTTCAGGATGCTTAGGCACTTCATTCATTGAAGTCCACACCAATGATCCTGAAGAACTCATGGCCATAATATGACATCACAGAGTTCCATCAGGACAGCCCAGGGGCCGGTCAGGGCTGGGTAGAGAGGACAAAGTATAGATTCCAAGGTTTGGGGTTGATCACAGGGCCCACCTGGAGCAGGAGAAGCCAGGTAATTTACTTCCCTTTCCTACCATACCAAGAATAGTTTAGAATCTTGATTCCTGGCCAGCCAGTGTTACTATCTGCAAAAAGAATGAATGCAAAGTAGTCCATACCCTTCGAGAACCACGACGGCCTCGCAGCTTGGAGGGTGGTGGTGCCAGCTGAGACTCCCCCAGGTCAAGAGTGTAAGAGGGTGGGGAGGCAGCACGCATGCTCTTCACCACCTGGATACTGTCCTCGGCCAGTGGAGGCAGGCCCAATTCTGCCCGCTTCTGTATTTTGAGAGCCTGCAGATGCTCAAATCCACCAAGGGTAAACTAAAGAGTAAAAACAAGGAAAGGGGCAGAGAAGAGAGAGGAAGGGAGGGAAGTCAGAGATAGTAAAGTCAGGGGAACATTAATTGAAAGAAAAAGTAAAAATCTCCACTCTCTTCAGATGCCCTCCTGAATGAGAACGTAGTAAAACAGGAAGGGGCAAACATGGTTCCCATCTCAGTTTAAGGAGCTCAGAGGTCAGGATAAAACATTATTACTGGGGCTGGGATTGTGGCTCAGCGGTAGAGCGCTCGCCTAGCACGTGCGTGGCCCGGGTTCGATCCTCAGCACCACGTACAAATAAACGCATTGTGTACAGCTAAAGCAAATAAATAAATATTTAAAAAAAAAAACATTATTTACTGATCCAGGGTTGGAAACAGAAGTTAGAAAGGGGATTCCTAGGAGCCTCCCCTGAAAAAAACAGAAAATGATCTTGGTTTTTTAAAAAATTTCCCACTTGAGCTTGCCTTTTTAAAAATTATTTTTTATTTATTTTTATTTATGTTTTTGGAACCAGGGATAGAATCCAGGGGCACTTAACCACTGAGTCACATCCCCAGTCTTTTTTATTGTTTAAGACAGAATCTCAGTAAGTTGTTTAGGGCCTCACTAAGTTGCTTGAGGCTGGCTTTGAACTTTGTGATCTTCCTGCCTCAGCCCCAGAGTTGCTGGCATTACAGGTGTGTGCCACCACACCTGGATTGTTTAAAAATCTTACTTTTAAAGAGGCATATGGAGATGTTATGAGCCCACAGAATTAATTTCCTCTGCAGTCAAAAGACAGTTCCCCCTATGAGGCCTGCCTGAAGGGTATGCTGATCAGGCAGTCATGTGGAATGGGAGCCAGAGATGAAGATCAGTTGAATATACTTGCAATCATATACTTAGAAGGACTTCATTTTTTACAAAACAAATCCTTTGTTTATCTGGAGGGAGTGCAGGCACCAGTCCCAACTGAGATAGAGTTGCCCAAGATTCCTTAGAACGAGTAGAACTATTTCCCCCAGCCAGTCTCAGTGGTGCATGCCTGTAATCCCAGCATTTGGGAGGCTGAGGCAGGAGGATCAAGAGTACAAAGCCAGCCCCAGCAATGGCGAGGCACTTAGCAATTCAGTGAGACCCTGTCTTTAATAAAATACAAAAAAGGGCTGGGGATGTGGCCCAGTGGTCAAGTGCCCCTGAGTTCAATCCCTGGTACAAAAGAAAAACAAAACAAAACAAAACAAAACAAATTTCTCCCAATTTTCAGCCAGTATTCATTCTATGAAACATTAGCTTTATAAGGGGAAGATGCCATTAACACCCCAGCTCATGCAGTGGCATCTCCCATTTGTCCAAAAGAAACAGTAGCCTGCTCTGATTTAGAATATCTGATGTCTTTAGGGTGGCTTTGTTACCCTATTTTCTTAGCTGTTGGCTAACAGCTGCCCATTCTGCTGCCTATCTCTGGCTCCTGGAATCAGACTAGAAGAAACTGAGGTGAGGCATTGCTGATCTGATGAGATGGAATGGGAAGGATTGGCGACTCACCATAACCACTTTCCAGAGCAGAAGAAGGACCTTTTTTATGGGAAAGTGAGGGGCAAGGCCACTGCAGAATTTGGTAACCATGGAGAAGAGCAGAAGGGCAAAAGGTTCCTCATTATGCATGGAGAAGCCTGGAGGTGTAAAGAAAGGCAAATGAGAAACTGAGAATGAAGTAGCTGAAACCCTGCCCCTGTATCCCTGATTTTGGACCCACTAAGGAAAGTGCTTGCCTACTCTGAAGAATTCCAGTTGTTGGTCCTGAGAAGGAGTCTTAGTGAGACTCAGAGGGAAGGGCCTCAAGAGCAGAAAGGGAGGGCATGGAGGTAAAATGGCTTGGCCCCAAGAGCTTAGGGTGATGCTTTGAGGATAAATGCCAAAGTAGAAATAAAAGTAATGAAGATGTTGCTTTCTGGCTGAAGGACTTGAGGTATTTCATGGATCACATTTCACTTTACCACATCAATAAATGTATTTTAAAAACCTCATATGCCAGCCAGGTGCGGTCGCGCACACCTATAATCCCAGCAGCTCAGAAAGCTGAGGCAGGAGGATCACAAGGTTAAAGCCAGACTCAGCAATGGCGAGGCACTAAGCAACTCAGTGAGACCCTATCTCTGAATAAAATACAAAATAGGGCTGGGGATGTGGCTCAGTGGTTGAGTGCCCCTGAGTTCAATTCCTGGTACAAAAAAATAAAAATCTCATATACCTTCACATCCTATCCCTTTCAGATGACCATATCAACTTACATTTGAAAAGAGCTCAGTTTTCAAAGAGGTTCAACTCATTTTTTCATGTGGGATTCATGGAATGGGAAAGGGATAGCTATCCTTACTTCTAAGCATGTAAAACAAGGCATAGTGAAATTATATGACTAGTCTTAGCTCATAGACACAGGGGAATGGACAATCAAGCCCAGTCCTTATGTCTGCCATGTAGTATCTATCCCAAAAGAAAGGGTGTTAATTTTAAAAATAAAAAGAAAAAAATAAAAGGACTATGTTCCTGTCCTGGGCAGATGTTCTGCTTCCCCTCTATCATTAGCACTCCATCCCAACCCTTTCTCGAGTGCGGCCACTTCTTACTCAATTCAGTGCGGAAGGTCTCCCTTGCTGTCCTCCACCCACAGGAGTCTGTCTCTCGCTCCAGGCGGATATTTTCCACCATTAGGTACATGACACTCAGCAGCACCCTGGTGTTACAGAAGGGTCACATGAGGTTTCCAAGACAGTTCTCAGCTTGTAGTCAGAGACCCCAGAGATGGGAGACCTCCCCAGTGGGAGTCCAACTCAAGAAGAGTAGCAACTTCCTAGTGCTGTAGGATTTGGGGAAAGGGTAACCTGGTGCTAAACATGTCCTTGTCCCAAGCTCACAGTCAGTCTCACTCACCGGAGCTCTGTGCTGTCAGCAATGGAGACAGCTGGTTTCCGAAGGGCACTGCTACAGGCCTGGCTGTTGCTGCCATGGGGAGGAGGAAGACAACAAGAATCAATCCATAAGGCCTACTTTCTTCCTAAGCTCCCACTTATCATGCACATAAACAAGAACACCTGTCATTCCCTGGCTATGCAGCCACTAATGAAACTGGTCTAAGATAAAGGAGCTCATAGTATTTCCTTGCCACCTCAGCAAACCTTCATCTGTGGTGAAGACAGGCAAGGTGGATTCTGTGATATCCATTCCTCTTGTGATCCCCACTATGCCTTGCACTGTGCTCGACACAAAACAGATGCTAAGCAATAACTGATGAATAAGAAGTAGATTTTTCACTATCTAAAATGTCACATGGGTGACAGACATGAGACAAAATATATAGCTAGAGCTATAAACCATGAAGGAAGAATTGGGCACAATGACAGGAAGTGGTCCTGTTCCTCTTGGGTTATGTTGATGAAGGCAGAACAGCTTCCTTCATGAATTCCAGAATTTGGTCTGAGTTGAGAAAGTGCTTAGATAAAAAGGGAGCCCAACCAGGATAGGTTCCTGAAACCCAGGATTGAAGCTATAGTTGGGGAAAAAGCTGGGGCTGACTCCAACTTCAAGAATGGAGGACAGAATATTAGGAAATGACTAGATGGAAAGAAATTTTCAGTGAGCTTTGGGCTGAGGACACCTAGCTCCTATGTGTCTCTTCTAAGGAAATCAACATAGGACATGAGGTCCCATCAAAGAAGAGGGTTATCTAGGCCAGCCCTCCCCTAAGGCTTCTCACTCGATTTCCATGTGGAGTAGCTCCAGGAAGGCCGAGAAGGTCCCCATCTGATAGAGCAGGAAGCAGTTGTACCTGGACCAGTGTAGCACATCGACCTCTGAATCACATTCCCCAAAAGTGCCTAAAGGACCAGACAATTGCCACAGGGGTTGAGGGTGGACAGGTATCCCAGTTCTTTCCACCCTGCCCCATGATCTTAAGGCTTTTCTCTAACACCCTGCCTAATAAATAGACTAACAAATGTAGGGCAGGGTCCCCTAAGAACTTCATCAAATGAGTAAGGGGAGAGGTGAGGTAGTCTCCAGGGTTAGGTCCAAAGTACTCAACAGGGAGAGTCTTAAGTTTGGGTTCCCCCAGATGCAGATCCTGAGGTAAGTAAGGATTGAAATGCAAGTAGTTTATTTGGGAATCATCAGTAGAGGAGTAGGGAAATGAGATAGAGAAGGCAGCCAAAAACGTTCAACCCCAGAAGAAGCTCTAGAAACTCTATAAAACGACTCAGAGTTATTCCATCCAACAGGGGTGAGATAATCAGGCTTTTCATCTACTTATTACTGTCAGTCATTTTATGAGGTCTGCTGGACTAAGGAAGCATATTAATTACCTACACTTCCTTGCTGCCTTGTGTGGCTGCAGAGAATGCCCTTAGGCAAAAAGACTTCTATATTGGCCACTAGCCAGTGCATCAAACCCAAGAGATGGGGGTGGCACCACCTTATTTGTTATAGTCTTTCCTTTGCTCAATGTCCATCCTCTTTCTTTTCCATTTATTTTTTCTTTTACAATTTCCCAACTAGTTGGTTTGCTAGCAATCCTCATATTTATGATCTCAGGGCTTATTTTCACTACTCCAGGTAGGCTATCTCATTTCCCTTTCCAACACCTGGCTAACAGGTCTCTTCTGGGCAGCATTCCCCAATTAATCTCATTTAGTTCTAATCACCACCAAATTACTCACAGCATCCCTTCCTGCTGCTATGTTGGCTTGAATCTTCAAAATGCCAATAAGAAACCATGCAGAGGGTCTATGTGTGAGTGAGTATGTGATATACCCTTGCCTCCATTCAGTGTTGGGGCCAGGACACAACTGAAAGACATTTCTGTGCTTAGCTGGTGGTACACTGTCAGCTTTTGCTAATCTTTACATATGCTTACAGTCCAAATTAGGAAAAAAGAACCCCATAGAAATTCTGACATGCCTGATAAGGGCAAATCCCAAGGGATCCAAAATAGTACCCAAGACCATTGATTCTTCTTCCTCATAAGTATGGATTATTCCTAGCCAATGGCAAGATGTGTTCTTGACAGGCAGGTGGAACTTGCTTTCCTAGCACAGTTTGCCTCATTCCACTTCCCTCCTCAGCCTTTACTTGTCTCTAGCTAGAAAGAGTGGGTACTCACCTTGGGCCAGATACAGAACAGCCCTGGCCACCTTCAGTCGCCGCTCCCTACTGACCACTTCCAGTCGGTCCAGAAGTCCCATCACATAGGTCTTTTGGGCATCTTCTTCCAACTCCAGCCATTCCTTCCCTTGCACTGGGAATAAAAGACCAGATACATCCTGTATTGGCTATTGCCAACCCTTCTCAGAAAGGCTCCTGATAGCACCTCTGATCTCAGCCCCTAACAATTCTTTTCTCCAAAAGTTTTCCTTATTTTTTATGTTTTGTAGTTCTGGGGAAAAAAAAACCCAGGGCCTCACACATGCCAGCCAAGTGCTCTACCACTAAGCTATATCCCCAGCTCAAAGTTTTCCTATTTAGCTAAGAAAGAAAAAGGAATAGGAAAAGGACCCAAAATGTTCTGTGTTGAACTCATTCTGTAGCCTCAGATTCAAAATTTTCTTAGTCTCTCTCTCTCTCTCTTTCTCTCTCACGCAGCCTATTCTGTTCTATTTTTCTGCCTTTCCTCAAGGAGTTCCTGCTATCTCCATCCATACCTAACTCCTAATCATCCTTAAAGGCCCAATGTAAGATGACCTCTTTTACACTAATGCTCCAGTCAAAGACTCTGCTCCTAAGATATTTTATTTTTCTATGACATTTAGTATTTTTCTTGTGGCCTCAACTAGTTTTGTATACACCTTCCATTGTGATCAAACCATAACCTCTCTGTAGAAGCGGAAAATTTATCTTCGCCCTGATTCCTGCATCTAATACAACATATACTCACCACACATTTGTTGAATTGAAAATTGAATTGACTTTTACCAAGTAAGAAAATGGAGATCTGAAGGTACCACAGCGTGGGCACAAAAAATTGCTAGAGAGCAGGGCAGAGTTAGAGGCAGAGGTTAAACATTAATGTCAAAGACTAAGCTAGGCATGAGGTTCCATCAGGCAAAAGGGCACTAGTCCAGTCTTGCCTTACCATCCCTCTGCTCTCTTGGACCCTTATACCAGAGAAAGAAGCCAAGCTCAGGATTCTCTTGCTTCTACCCATGACCTCTCTATTTGAGATATAGAGAATCTTATATCCCACATGCAGGAGGGAAGGCTATATGGCTATGGGGGAGGGAGCTGAAGGATTATATTTTGCTATAGCCTTTTACTAGATCAGATTGGGATATCATGGAGAGAAAAAAAAAATCATGTGTCTATGAGCATGGGTCTAGAATCACCTTGAGTCTTGAAGTCTTCTTCAAAGCATCTCCTGTTAGTGGTGAATTCCAGGTTCTCAGTGTAGCTGTACAATTCTGTGGCAGGAAAGACAGAACAGAGTCACATCTGGGAGACCCTAAAGAAGGGGACTGAGGCCAGGCACAGTGGTGCATGCCTATAATCCCAGCAACTGGGGAGGCTGAGGTAGGAGGATTGTAAGTTCGAAGCTAGCAGAAGCCAGCCTCAGCAACTCAGAAAGGCCTTAAGCAACTTAGTGAGACCCTTCTCAAATTAAAAAAAATAAATAAATAAAAGGACTGGGGATGTGGCTCAGTGGTTAAGCATCCCTGGGTCCAATCCCTGGTAAAAAAAAAAAAAAAAAAAAAAAAAAAAGGCAGAAGGGCAAGGTGGAGAAGGTGGCATGAAAGAGCTGAACTACCAACACATTCCTGTGTCCAATTCAATTGAGTGCCAGCTTCCTCCCTTTCAGAGCAGTTAAAAATAGCCACTTGTGTCCCTGGGTGATTAAACCATCAAACCTGTCCTCCTCCTGCCAGCTGGCTGCTGCAGCAGAGAAGGCAGCCTTCGACATTTGGTGAGGACCAGGAAGAGGGTTGAAGCACAGAAGGTTTAAAGTCATCCCTCCTGTTTCTTAGAACTGTAACCCATTCTACCTTGTCAACCCAAATGGAACTATCCTATCTCTACAGAAAAGAAAGGCAACACAACTCCTGAAATTTAATGGCAAGATCCTTGTGCTGTTCAGGAAGCCAGCCCAAGGGCTGAAAAAATACATGCTGATTGCTCTTCAGGGTTGGAGCCAGTTCACTCTCTCCCGGCTGTGTTTCCTTGAAAGGTATAAAAGTTTAAGTTTCTGTCCATAGCCACCTGAGCAGCAAACCATGTAGAAAGCAGTTATGGTTGCCAAAGGGCTGATAATGCTCAGAAAAAACTAATTTCACTGACAGTAGCTTCTAATATAAAATGCAGAAAGCTTAAGAATAAAAATGTTCATTCCTACAAACACACAAATTCTAGAACATTCTACCTGTACCCTTGTCTTATAGAAGATAAAAGAACTGAAATTTAAAAAATCAATAGGTGATTAACCAGAGTTCCTTAAAATCTCTATTCCCCACTCCCCTGTCAGAGATAATTTACAAAAAAGAGAAATTCACTTATGTTTCAGTCAGTTGTCTAATAAGAAACATCTTATCTGGGAGTCAGAGCTTTTGAGGCCCAAGTTCCAGAATCTGGGAGTGACCAGAAGCAAATCTCATCTCTGAATCTTAAATACTTTAGTCATTAGTGGAGAATGTGGACATTATATATCTTATATATTTTTTGAACCAGGGTCTCACTAAGCTGCTCAGGCTGGTCTTGAACCTCTGGGCTCAAATACCCTGCCTCAGTTTTCCAAGTAGTTGGGACTATAGGCATGTGCAGGTAGGCAAAGATTTCACTGTGATTTACTTTTTTTTTTCTTTTATTTTCTTTCTTTTTTTTTTTTTTTGTGGTGCTGGGGATTGAATTTACACAAGTTCTCTACCGTTGAGCTATATCCCAGCCACTATTTTCTAAGAGTAGAGCACTATATGCCCAGTCAGAAATGTGAACAAGGCTTGTCCATGGCCATACCACCCTGAATGTGCCCAATCTCATTAGATCTTGGAGGCTAAGGAGGATTAGACCTGGTTAGTACTTGAATGAGAGAAAAGTGAGCAAGGCTTTTAGGTACTGAGCTTTGATTTTAAAAGTTCTTATTTTTAAAAATTTAGATCACAAAATTTCATATACAGATAAGTAAAAACACATTTAAGACACATGGGTATCTTCTACCCCGATTAAACAAATGTTAACATTTGCTATATTTGCTTCAGACTGCTCCCCAGTCTTTTATTCCCTTCTCTAGAAGTAATCACTAAAATAAAATTGACGTGTATCCTTCACATGACCACTTTTTTTTTTTTTTTTGGTACTGGGGATTGAACTCAGGGGAACTCGACCACTGGGCCACATACCTAGCCCTTTTTTGTAATTTATTAGAGACAGGGTCTCACTGAGTTGCTAAGTGCCTCACCATGGCTGAGGCTGGCTTTGAACTTGCGATCCTCCTGTCTCAGCCTCCCAAGTGCTGGGATTACAGGCGTGCGACACCGCGCCCGGCCACATGACCACTTTTAAAAAATATTTTTTTAGTTGTTGACAGAACTTTATTTTATTTATTTACATACAGTGCTGAGAATCAAATCCAGTGTCTCACACACGCCAGGCAAGTGTGCTACTTACTGCTGAGCCCCAGCCCCAGCCCCTCACATGTCCACTTTTATACTTTTACTATCCATGTGTATACCTGTAAACATCATATGCTATTGTTTTGTTTTAAAAGATTTTATCTAATGGCATACACCTGTAATCTCAGTAACTCAAGAGATTGAGACAGGAGGATAGTAAGTTTGAGTGCAGCCTAGGCAACTTTGTGAGACTCTGACTCAAAATAAAAAAATAAAAAAGAGCTGGGCGCTGTGGCGCACGCCTGTAATCCCAGCACTTGGGAGGCTGAGGCAGGAGGATAACGAGTTCAAAGCCAGCCTCGGCAATGGCGAGCACTTAGCAACTCAGTGAGACCCTGTCTCTAAGAAAATACAAAAAAAAAAGGGCTGGGGATGTGGCCCAGTGGTCGAGTGCCCCTGAGTTCAATCCCTGGTACATACACAAAAAAAGTTTTTATCTAAAACAGTATCATATTATATTAATTATTTTGTCACTACTTTCCACCAACTTTTGTTTTTAGCATTTACTGATATAGAAGCATGTTGATACAGATCAACTATATTAATGGCTACAGTGTAGACTACAACACTGATATACTACTGTTTATCCATTCCTTTACTGATGGGCATTTTAGATTGATTTCAATTTTTCACAATTATAAACAAGACTGTAATAAACATCTTTGTACATTTTCTTGTGCCCAAGTTTAAGATTCTTTAGAATATATATCTAATACAATTACTGGGTCATAATGGATGTATATTTTCAACTTTATTAGATATGACCTGTATGTACCTGTAAACAACACATTATTATATTGTTCTGTTTGAAAATATTTTATCTAGGTAAGCATGGTGGTACATGCCTATAATCCCAGTGATTCAGGAGGCTGGGGCAGGAGGATAGTAAGCTCAAGTCCAATTGCCTTCCAATTTTTTATTCAACTTCCCCATACTGCTATACATAGTAGTGCAGAAAAATGCTCATTTCTTGGCATCCTCACCAACCTCAGGCTTTTAAGTTTTGCAATCTGAATACTGTGAAGTAATATCTCATTATTTTGCCTTTCCCCATTGACTAATGAAGCTGAACATCTTTTCATATGTTTGTTTATTTTTGTGGTGCTAGGGATTGATTGCATGCTAGGCAAACACTCAACCACTGATTTATACCCCAGATACTCATATAATTACTGACCAATTAGTTTTCTCTTCTATGAATTCATGTTCATATTCTTTGTTCACTTCTCTACTGGGTTGTTCATCTCTTCTTTGGCCACCTTTCTCTCTATATATATACATTTAAACATACGTATAAACATACACATACATATAAACATTCATATTCTGGATTCAAATCCATTGTTCATTATTAAACTTAGCTCTCTATTTCTCTGTTACTAATGACAAAATTTATTCCCTGTGCTTATTTCACAGGAACTTCTTTTAAAATGTTTGTCTTTTTCCTCTGAAAAAGTATGTTTCTTTCTTTTTTTTTTTTTTTTTTTTTTTTTTTTTTTTTTTTTTTTGGTACCAAGGATTGAACTCAGGGGCACTTGACCACTGGGCCACATCCCCAGCCCTTTTTTGTATTTTATTAGAGACAGGGTCTCATTGACTTGCTAAGTGCCTCGCCATTGCTGAGGCTGGCTCTGAACTTGGCAATCCTCCTGCCTCAGCCTCCCAAGTGCTGGGATTACAGAAAAAGTATGTTTCTAAGTGTCACTTCCATGTGACAAAATATTTAACTTTTGCACCATCTCCACTGAAAGCTGGTTTATTAATAACTAACATTCATAACATGTGTAACACTGAGGCCCTTAATGTGAGGTCACATATACCCTAAGCTAAAAATCCAGACAGATAAGCAGCCCAAAGTGAAAGAAGAATGGGATCACTTAACTCCAACTCACAAACATTCAAAGGCAGAGCTCTGCTATGATGGTTGCAGGTGACATGTCCAGTCTTGCTCAGCTAGCCAGTTGTCTAGAGTTTTCTTTAGACATTGCTGAGATTTTCATAACAGGCAGGTATTAGTAGAAGGGAAAAAGATGGAGATAGAGAAGATGAGAGAAAGAGAGATTAAGGGATAAAGAGAGGGAAGCAGAAAGAATGGGCATGCAAAGACAGGAACAGAGAGAAGATTGATGGGAAGAAGGTGGAGAAAAAACTTATTTGAGAGTATACCAAAACAAAATAAATAATGGTGAGCAGAAAGAACACTATAGCCAAGGAGGATTCACAAAAGAAAATATGAAAGCAAACAAAGAGATAATTACCACTAGAGAATGGAGAGGAGAAGCAATGCAGAAAACGGAGAGGAAAAGCAATGCAGAGAACAGCTACTTGCTGAGACCAGAGAAGCTGCCAGAGATCACAGGCCCATTCCTCTCCTCCTGGTTATTGTTCTACTTCCTAGTGACCCATATACTTCATACCTGACAACTCTGCTGCATGCCCATCTGCATCTCCATACTCAAACTCCAGAGTGGGGCAGTCCACAGAACCCTGTAATGGAAATTTTTTTCTGGTAACTGAGGTAACTTGGGGAAAGGGTTTGCAAAGGCAAATTTATACCTTCATTTCACCTTCTTCCCCTGTTGGAGGCCAGCATTAAATCAGGGAATCAATTACAAAGTCCCATTTGGCCCTTTCACCTGAGAAGTACATTTTTCCAAGCTAAAACTTGAGGCTTGGTAATAAAAAAAGGGATGAGGATTCCTATACAAAGTCAGAAAGTCTGGGTTAAGGACATGATTGTTAGCAGATATGAAAGCTACAACCTATATCCATATCTAATCTACATAAACATGGACCAGAGGAACATCTAACTGATATCTAGAAAAATGAGATGGACAACTTATAAGAGAACAAGAAATGGATCCTAGCCTTAGTTCTGTCATTAACCCCATGTATGATTTGGGGCATGTCTCTACTGTGGATCACAGCTCCTCATTTACAAAGAGAGTTTCTTCAGCCCTAATATTCCACAACTTAGTGTTGTCAAATGAGGTAGCATTTCCATTCCAAGTTGCATTAAAGGCTCAATTTCCTATGATGTTCCATATAATTCTATTAAAAAATATAATCCTACCTCTTTAAGCATTTTGTGAGTATTTTCTTCAAGTATACTTTTACACAACTTTAAAATTTTGAATCTTAGCTGCCACATACTACTATATGATCATGGGCAAGTTAATCCTCTGTGCCACAGAGTGGTATAAATATATTTCATCTTTGCCCTTGGTTCTTGGCACAGAGCTCCTAACATCTTTAGAACTTATTATGTTATTCATAATGAGCCCTTATCAACCATATCAGAAATTATGTTAATGAGGTGATTCATGGAGGGTCCTTAGATAGTTTTAAGGGAGGAACTGGCCCTCCCAGAAAAACCAAGTGTGTGCTTTGAAGGTACAACTTGGCACCATCCCACCTGAGTCGTGGTGACTACAGACTGATTTCAGTCACATGGTCAATGGTTTAATCAGGCCTAAGAGATGAAACACCATATGAAAACCATGAAACAACTACTTGGGTGGCTTTTGGGTTGGTGAACAAATAGATGTGTTAGGAGAATGGCTCCCTAATAGAGGGCAGAGATGCTCCATACTACTTCAGCCCCATACTTTTCATTTGGCTGTTTCTGAGTTGTATCTTTTACTAAGAAATTATAATCATAAGTATGTGCATTCCTGAGTTCTGTGAGTCATTCTAGCAACTTATCAAACCTGAAAGTGGGAGGTCATAAAAACACTTGAATCTGTAGTTGGCCAGGTGAAAGTGCACATAAACAGGGGATCCCACTAGAGCTGGCATCTAAAGTAGGGGCTGCTTTGTGAGACTGAGACATGTAGGGTGTGTGATAACTCTGGATAGTATCAGAATTGAATTGAAATGTAGGATATCCAGTTTGTGTCAGGGAATTGTTGGAAATGATTTGCTCAGTTTTCTCATTTATAAAATGAGAATAATAGGACTTACTTCACAGCATTGATATAAGGACTAAATGAGTTAATAGGAAAGGCACTTAGCATGACACCTAGCACTTGGCAGCACCATGTGGGTGGTTACTCTACTTATAATTTTAATATTTTATTATAATAGCATTCTTCTCATATTGTGGCAATTACTTCAAATAGTTACATACATGGATGGATATCTATTGGTTTACTTAACCAATTCTCCAATTTGGAACATGAAGTTATAATACTCTTACTTTTTTTTTTTTTTTTTAATACTTGGGATCTTTTCTACGATTCTTATAAAGGGAATTTTCAAATCTTATGAATATTTTTGTGGCTGTCTGTATACAACAAGATGTTTATTTACATTGCCAACAAGGCAAATCATGTTTAAATCTACTATAACAACCAGGCGCGGTGGCACATGCCTGTAATCCCAGAACTTGGGAGGCTGAGGCAGGAGGATCTCGAGTTCAAAGCCAGCCTCAGCAGTGGCGAGGCACTTAGCAACTCAGTGAGACCCTGTTTCTAATAAAATACAAAACAGGGCTGGGGATGTGGCCCAGTACTCGAGTGCCCCTTAGTTCAATCCCCAGTACCAAATAAATAAATAAATAAATAAACAAACTACTATAACAAAGATTTCCAAGTTTTGTATTATGGGCACAAAAAAAAAAAAAAAAGGTAGAATGTGGGAAATGACTTAGAGTTTTTAGTGTTTTGTTTTTATATATATATATGTGTGTATATATATATACATATATATTTAGTTGTAGATGGATACAATATCTTTATTTTATTTATTTTTATGTGGTGCTGAGAATCAAACCCAGTGCCTCATGCATGCAAGGCAAGTGCTCAGCTACTGAGCTACAACCCCAGTCCTAATGTTTTATTCTTATTCTGGTAAGGAGGAACTTAAAAACTTAATAATCCAAAAATGGGAAGAACACAATCACAGAATAAAGTAGTCTCATTAAAAACAGTGTTTTCAGCTGGGTGCGGTGACGCACGCCTGTAATCCCAGCACTTTGGGAGGCTGAGGCAGGAGGATCGAGAGTTCAAAGCCAGCCTCAGCAATGGTGAGACACTTAGCAACTCAGTGAGACCCTGTCTCTAATAAAATACAAAAAAGGGCTGGGGATGTGGCCCAGTGGTCGAGTGCCCCTGAGTTCAATCCCTGGTACAAAAAATCAAAACAAAACAAAACAACAACAACAACAAAACAGTGTTTTCAAATATCTTTGAAAAATGATAAATATATTTTACATCATGTCTTAACATACAAGAACTGGAATAAAAATTTACTCTTATTTATATGATGTACTGATATTTTCTATTACCCTATTCCTCAAATATATAAAAAATAAAAAAGTTGGTCCCATTTACAGGTTGCCTCCTACAGTTTGAAAACTATTGTTTTAAATGTTTAAATTGTATACATCCTTTGAATTCAATATAGTGAGGTAAATTTTAGAAAAACTCACTTTGTTGCCCTTAATTTTCCTCGTTTTCCCACAGAACAGTTAAAACTTTGTCAAGAACCTTGGGAACCAATAAACAAGGAGATCTGGCTAAAAGAGGTGTAAGAGTGAAATCTTTTTCTTTTTTCCTCCCTTTCTTTCTTCCTTTTATACCTTTTCTCTTCATGGTGCTGGGAATGGGTGGGGATAAAACCTATTATAAATCTTTTTTCAGGGGGGTGTTTACAGGGGATTGAACTCAGGGGCACTCGACCACTGAGCCACATCCCCAGCCCTATTTTGTATTTTATTCAGAGACAGCATCTCACTGGTTTGCTTAGTGCCTTGCTTTTGCTGAGTCTGGCTTTGAACTCCAGTCTCAGCCTCCTGAGCCACTGGAATAAAGACGTGTACCACTGCGCCCAGCTATGAATTAAGCAAATAATTATTCTCTAACTTCCTTTTTTAGTGCATGAGATGGTCATATACTAAGGCTTTGGAAGAGGGTAGTTCAACAGTGCCCCCTGTACCAACAATAATTCTCTTCTAGCAATTCTCTAGAAGCCCTAGAGAAAAAAATAAAACCATCTCCTCTAAGAATTGTCTTCCACAGGAAAGCAAAGAGAAGGAAAAAAACAAAAAAAGCAGATCTGGCTTCTGGGTATTGTAGTGATAGGGGATGATGTACTGACAGGTACATCCTGCTGCAGTGCAAGATTGAGGAAAGCCAATCTTTCCAGCTAGGCTTTTGGTAGGCATTGAGCCCAGATAGAGATGATCACTGCAGTTGTTCATTTCCAGGCATCAAGAATACAGCTGCAGACAATCAGTAGGTAAACTGTAGTGCAAATGGAAAGCTCTGAGTCTCCAGACACTGAGCTCATTGGCAAAAACAGAGTATTATCAGAGCCTTTTCCTGAAGGACGACCTGATAGTTAGGGATCATGCCTCCTACTTCAGAAAGGATTAGGGGTAGGGAGTGTTTTTAAATTCTCTCACAGACTATATCACTCTGAAATTATTTTATTTGCTGATTGTCTGCCTCCTGCCCCCCACTTTCTAGTCAACTGCACAAAGGCAAAGACCTTTCTTGTTCACTGATGTATCCCTAGCACCTAAAACAGTGCCTGACATATAAAAAGGCCTCAATAACTTTGTGAGACTGAGAACCTTACATGTAGGTTCTGAATTAACATGTATTGCTGAATTAATAAATAATTCATCCCCTGCTAAAAATTTTTTTTTGAGCAATTCTGTAGGGGAAGGAAGCATGCCAGATCCCTCGGAGGGAGATGATATAGACATGATCCAGAAGAGAAGAGGGCTGAGCTCTTGCTTGTATAAGGTGGTGACTTTGGACCAGTCTTTTCACCTCCTCTACCTTTATCTTTTAAAAAGCAGGGGCTGGAAGTTTAAGTGGTAGAGCACATACTTAGCATTTGCCAGGCTCTGGGTTCAATTGCTGGGGAGGGAGAGGAAAAATAATGAAAAGGAAGAAGGCAATTCCTATTTGGCCTGTGTCTGAATGGGAAGTACATATGAAATCACTTGGGAAGCTATGAAATGCTAACCAGTGGTAAACTGTGGACTGGAACACCAAGACCTGGCTTTTAGTATCAGTTCTGATAATGATGATGATGATGCTGATGACAAGGACGATGATGATACTAATATAGTAAGAGCTACTATGTACTGACCAATCAATTACATGAATTGCGTGGAACATTTTAGACATTTTGACTTTATCACAACCTTCTGAGGTAGGCAGTGCTAACCCCATTTCACAGATGAAGAAACTGGAGCTCAGAAAGGTTTGGTAATTTGCCAAAAGCCACATAGATAGCAAAAGGTAGTGTGGAATTCAAAACCTGGTTTGACCAACCAAGAAGCTTGGTGTTCTTAGCCACTCACTATGCCAGATGTCTGATCTTGGACAAGTTAGTTCTGTCTCTTTTACTCCGTAAATGAAAGAGATATACCAGAGGAAGCCGAAAGATTCTTCCACCTCTGACAGTTTCTGACCTATTCTCCTGATCCCTGCTCAGATCCAATTCTACTCTTGGATAGTTGATGAAAACTGGCTGGGTGAGGGTGTGGAGGAGTGATAATAATTCAGTCCTTTCGTCGTCCTAGTTAGGATTTCTTTTTTAGAAGAGGAGGACGAGACCCAAATATTCATACTTCTAGCTGTAATCTATTTCCATTCAAACAGCCCCAAACTGAATCCTGTCTCATTTAACCCTTACAGGCAGGGGCCCTAAGTCCGTAGGTGCTCCCTACACCCAGTGAATAGGGGATGGCAGGAGAAGGGCAGGAGACCCGCGGCCAATGTGGACCAGCCTGGGGGCCCACCGCAGACACCCCAGAGTGGGAAGGGGCTACCCACTCGTCGACCTTCCCTCCCGCAGCCAGCTACGGCCTCCCACCCCTCAGGTCAGTCCCTTAACCTCTCTGCGTCTGTTCCTCCCCGTTAAATCCGGATCCGAATTCTTGCTTCCTGGGGCTGCAGCGACCGAGTGAGATTAATATTTGAAAAGTATCTGGTACGCTCGCTACCGCGCTGCGTCTAGGTGCCAGAGGGGGCAGGGGATGCCAGAGGGCTTGGAAGCAAGACCCACAGCAAGACGTGCGAAGGGTCGCGCTGCAGAACCAAGTCCCGCGGCGGCGGACCCTGCAGGCACCTGCTCCAGGAGGGCCGTCCGCGAGCGCCGGGGCTCCCGGGCCGAGGCCGAAACACCTCAGCCGCCGCTTTCCGCCCTTAGGCGTTTCCTAGCCCCAACCAAGGCTCTCCGGACTCCTCACCTCCGACTCCCGCCGTTGGCTGCGGAACGCCTCCCGGCCCTTGGGTGCCGTCGGCTTCCCTTTGCCGCCGTTGCCGTTGCCGTTGCCATTGCCATTGGTGGGCGGTCCCCCGGCCCCGGGCGCCGCAGGGTCCTCCATGCCGCTGGTCAGCGGCGCGCCTCAGAGATCTCTGCCTGGGGCGACCTCAACGCCGCGCGCCCGGAGTCAGGCCCTGCCCCTCCACCGCTATTGGCTGTGGCCGTTCCCAGAGGCCCCACCCCACTGCGCGATTGGCTGTTGGACCGGTCGGAGCGGGACTTGGAGGAGGTGGGGGCTCTTTCAAGGAATATTTTTCCTCCCTACCCCCCAATTTTCTTTCTTTTTAAAATTTCTGCAGCGTTGCTGGTAGCTAGACACTCTACGTGGCTCCCCGCTCTACCTCCCTCCCCTGGTCCTTGACCTTAAGGTGGTTTATGTCTTCGCTTCTTGCTTGGTGTCTCTGAGCACTCTCCTCCTTCCAAACAGACATTTTTCCGGGAGCTCGAGTCACCGCTCCCTGCCCCACTGCGTCTGCATTTCCCCATTATCATACCCCGAACCCCCAAATCCTGGCTGCTGCATACGTCCCACATTCCGCTTAGCCGCAGGGGAAGAATGGCACCGCCGGGTGGAAGGACTCGCTTTCTAGGGAAGCTTTCTTTCTTTTTTCCTCTCTCTCCTTTTTTTTTTTTTTTTTTTTTTTTTTTTTTTTTTTTTTTTGTGGTATCAGGGATTGAACTCAGGGGCACTTGACCACGGGGCCACATCCCCAGCCCTTTTTTGTATTTTATTAGAGACAGGGTCTCACTAAGTTGATAAGTGCCTGGCCATTGCTGAGGCTGGCTTTGAACTCGCGATCCTCCTGCCTCAGCCTCCCAAAGTGCTGGGATTACAGGCATGCGCCACCACGCCCGGCTTCTAGGGAAGCTTTCTGAAGAGAACGCACCCTTCCCAGAGTGAGGGCTGGCTGGGGCACTGAGGGTTGAGGGATAGGGTTGGTGCTTTGAGGGCTGCTTCTGGTAAGCTTCCCTTCTCTGCTGTACGGGCACCTTACTCGTGGTGTGAATAGACAGCAAGCCCCTCTCCTCTCCAGTCCTTTCCTTCTTATAAAATCCTTCCTAGGGGTTCAATGCTACTAGGGGCAATTGAAGGTTGTGTGGTCTGTCCACTCCTGGATTTATCCTAAAAGCAGCTTGCGGCAAATATGTTTGGCAGTTCTGATTTGGTAGTGGAAGCCCCAGACAAGCAGACTGATGGGCATAGGTGGAACCAAACCACTGTCCACAGCCCAGTTGCTGTAGGAAGGAATTTGGGGACTTGTTGAACTGTGCTTGGTGCCAGGCAGGCATTACACTAGGCACTTTACAGGTATCAGTCACGCCTCTCTCTGACAGATTATGCTCATGCATCAATTATTATTGATGAGGAAACAGGTACTCACAGAGTACTCCTTGCAGGCAGTTCCCAAGGTATCATATTGTGTCTATGTCCTGCCTATGTTGTTCTCTGAAGGAAACTTGTTTTCCTGGTTGACTTTGGTTATTCCTTAAAGAGAGTCTTTTTTTCTTTTTTTTTTTTTTTTTTTGTGGTACTGGGGATTGAACTCAGGGGCACTTGTCCACTGGGTCACATCCCCAGCCTTTTTTTTGTATTTTATTTAGAGACAGGGTCTCACTGAGTTGCTAAGTGCCTCGCCACTGCTGAGGCTGGCTTTGAACTCGCGATCCTCCTGCCTCAGCCTCCCAAAGTGCTGGGATTACAGGCGTGTGCCACCGCGTCCTCCTTAAACATTCTAGTTAGTTATTACCCCCTCCTCCTTCAGAAAGCCTTCTTTTTGGCACAGCCCTTTGCCTTGATCTAAATCTTAGCATTTCCCAAAGGAATTATTCCCCCTTTCCATATCTTAGGGATAACTCTATCCCTTTCTTGCCATATCTCTCCCTCATTCTTCCCTTTGCCAGTTGGTGGATGACAGATCAAGGCAGGCATGTGAAAAACACCCCTTGGAGATTTCTGGGTTCCTCTCTATGGTCCCCTACATCTCCTTACTGACCCCACCCATCTTCCCATTCCTCTCCCATTCCCAAGGCTACCCCAAATGTGAATATAAGCTTCTTGGGAATAGGGCCAAGTTTCATTTTTGTATACTTCATTTCTGTAAGTTGAACACAGGGTTTCACCACCTCTGTCCTATTGACATTTGGGGCTGAAAAAATAATGAGATTGTGCCACGCATTGTCGGATGCATGGCCTCCCCTCAGTAGATGCCAGTAGCATTCTCTAATTGTGACAGCCAAAATTGTCTCTAGATATTGCAGAAGTCCTGGGGAGTGAAATCACCTATTAAGATCCCCTAGTTTTCAGAATTGAGCTGATGTGAACTTCCAAGAAAGTCACTGGCTCAAGGCCTAAATTATTTGATTTTGAGAATTTTTTCAGAGAATAATTTGTTACACTCTTAAAAATTTATACTCTGCATTAAAATTCACAGCCCACGCCTAGCTCATTACTGCTTTAGTGTGATAAACCTGCCACAGCACAGCCCATTGAGTTCCTTACTAAAAAGAATTCATTATAGACTGTTCTTACAATGTCTCTCCTAAGTAGTCATACCTCCAGGATTGATAGTCCCAGAACGTTATATTTTTTTTGAGAGACTACTAAATCAATAGTATCCCCACCAGAGGCAGAAATCCTCACGAGTGGTCAGTTTTGAGGCTTTGTTCATTTTCCTCCCTATCCCTAGGGCAGAGATGAATCTACTGAGAGCAGAAATGAGGACAGGTCTTCTGTCTCCTCCGGCCTTTGGAGCCAGTTGCTGATCCTAGAGCTCCACCTGGCTTTACTTTCAGAGAAGGGATTTGAAAAATTGGTGCTGTGGAGATTGCAAAGAATGCACAGATATGACAGAACTTGTCATATATAGGAAAATATTAAAAAATACTGGAAGGAGTAATAAGAAGCCACAGATTAACTGAAAACTTCAAACTATTGGCCATGGAATTGGCAGATAAATATTTTTAGCTTATATGTCAATGAAAGAATGACAGTCATCAATACCATTGACCACAGAGGCACCCACAAATATACCTGGGAGCTAATTAGTCAGGTCTGGTCTACATGTCTTTTCATGTTGCAAGGATGGCTCCATTGTTGGGTTATTTTAAAACCTTACTACCAGCTGGGTGCAGTAGTGCATGCCTGTGATCCAAGCAACTTGGGAAACTGAGGCAGGATGATCTCAAGTTCAAGACCAGCCTCAGCACGAAAAGAACAACAAAACCCCCCCAAACCCTACACTACCAATTTCCCTTGTCCTGAAACTCACATTTTATCCCCAAACTTGGGCTGCTGGCAGAGGTTTAGAGGTATAGATTAGTCACAAGGATCAAACATACCTCCTTCCTATTTAGACACTCTAATCCATGGAGTCAAATACTTGATTAAGTAGATAGCACTTGGCACTGAGACAACTTAAAAATAAGATGCAGGATGATTTAAAGTACCTATTTTTTAGGGTATTATGCAGCCAGGATAATATAGTAGAAAAACGACGATAGAACACCCTCCTTTCCCCATAAAGGGCATGTGTGGGTGTAATAATTCAATGGAGGCTGTAGGGCCCTAGAATGAGAAAAAGAATTAATGTTTATGCAGTAAGCAGTATGTGCCAGGTTTTACAAGCAGTACGTTTTACACAACAGGTCATTAAATCTTTATCCTAAGAGATATGCATTATGTCTTTCACAGGCAAGAAAACTAGGGCTTTGATTGGGTATATAATTTGGCCAACTTACACAACCTATAAATGGCAGAGCTGGAATTCAAACTCAAATTAATCTGATTCACAGTCCAAGCTCTCTCCACAACACTGTGAGGTGAAGAAACTTGCACAGCAGTGAGCAGTCAGGCTGACCCTGTGAGTCTGGAACTAAGACCCAAGTACCCAAGTTTCCATTCTTCACAAAGGAGGCATCAAGCCCTGCTGGAAGGGAACAAATCCTGCCAGTTGACTCACAACTCACAGGCCTCATTACTAGCTGCTAGCAGTGTTCTCTTAACTGGAATGGCACCAGCTTTGAGCCACTACCAACTGCCCAAAATATTTTAACCCAGTGGCCCTTAGTTTAAATAAATGGAAGTCAAAGTGGCAGAAAATTCTGATAGGGAAGAAAACACCTTGCATATAGTATGTAGAACTAGTTTGTCAGTTAAAGGAGATGGCCACCCTGGTAGCTGGGAAAGGTCAGGTGAATGGATTCATCCTCCAGGTAACCTGGGTGAGAATAAAACCTCCATGACTCATTTTGCTCTTCCCTTTGGCTGGTTGTAATTGGGTCCTGAGTATCTGGATCCTTCGGTCCCAAACTGTGGGGATATTAACTTTCTGTACCCTCCAGCTAAGGGCAGGGCATAGAGGGCTTGAGGGACCTAGAACCATCCTTAGTTTCTCTACCTTAATAAGCCTATAGCCTCAACTCCCCAGGGTAGTGGAAGGCACCTTCTTTATAAACATAGCCAAGATGTGGTGGTGGGGGAAAGGATAAGCTATTAGTGGAGTGGCCCAGCATGGAATAAGGGTTTCAAGGTACAATTCACTCTATCACACCAGTAGTAACTGTTTTGGCTTTTCACATCCTTGCCCTATAGCAGGCTTGCTAGCTCATTGCCTATAGACTTCATTTCTGAATTGCTAGTTCACAGAAGGAATCCTCTCAAGACATGAATCCATTTTAAGAATATTTTATTTGTCTTTTGAGATTACATAATCATTATTGCTGATCTAATACAATCACTTAGACATAAAGATTTCCAAGAGCTTCTCAGAAATGGCGATCCTTAGAGGTTTTTGTTCCTTTTAATAAGATGATAGTGAGAACTAGATGATTATTTTTTTATATATATGTATATATAGTTTAAGACTTGTCCACATATAATTTGCTGGTGTTGCCTATTTTCTTTCCATAATTTTCCTTTATTAAAAAAAGCTTAATGCAACAATGCATCTTGATTTTTTTTAAACCATGACAAAGTTAATTTTGAGATAACCACAGGAGCAGCAATTTCAGATCTGTTCAGATAAAAAGCCAAGCAGCAAAAAAGCTTTGCAGGAGTGTGTGGCCATAGAGAGCCATGCTCACTCGGGAAGGTAGGATCAGGAGTTGGAAGGGCAGAGAGAAGGTAGACTAGATGCATTTTTTTTTCTTAATGAGAAAAAGGAAATTGAATATTTCCATTAAGAAGGCAAAAAGACCTTGAAACTAGCATGAATTCATTGTAGATAAAATGGTATATATCCCCACAGGCCAGGGTCACATACAAAGAGATAATTAGCCTTCTTTCCCATGCCTCCTGATAGGTAGGATGCATCTAAGGTGAGAGGCTGGAGGAAAGAAGACACATTTGCTCTGATTCTGAGGGTAGAGGGAATAATGATTAGATTCCAGCATTAACAAATAATCCAAATAGGAGGTCTGAGTCTCTTTCTTTTTAATGGTTGGTTGATGACACAGGGTCCCCAGAGAGAAGAAGGGAGGTCATCTGAAACTCAAGAGGCAAACAGCTCACCATGGGCAGCAACACTGGCAACCTAACTTAGAAGCCCATGTGGCTCCTCTTCTATTTGGAGTGAGTCTCTTCACTATCGTGAGGCAGAGTGTTAAAAGTACCAGCACATAGTAAGCTCCACAAAGAGCAAGGCTTTGCTGAGAAAACAGCAGGTTATGATTTTTGGTCTAAGAACATAGTAGGCAAGAGTCCAGGTATCTGTCTAATGGAATCTGCTGGACATAAGATGAGGTAAGATTGGAATCTTTTGCTAAAGAGAGCCAATTAATTAATACAACCATCAGAACTGGGCAGGCAAAAGAACTTAGTAGTCTAGTGGAATTTTCAGCATTTATAGTCTTCCTTATAAATAAGAATATAGTCACATATGTGGCACTTTTCCAATAGTGCTAAGAAATGGCCTCTGAAGAACCAGACTCAATGGACTGAGTCTATATTCTATTTAATGGTGCAAATAGCCATCTACCAAGTTATACCTCCATATCTCCAAAAAAAGGACATTTCCAGACTAGCTCTAAGGGTATATGTAGACCAAGGGAAGTTGAACAGGGTAGAGGTAGAGGATGGTCAGGATGGGAAGGTTATAGTAACCCTGGGTGGTCTGGTATTTCCTTGAGACCTTGGTCTGGAGACTTTTGAGGCAGACCATCATAAAGAAAAAATGGGAAACAAACACGAGAGCATTAAATAGGGTTGGCTAAGGAAAGAGAGACTCAATTAATTCAAGATTCCCAGAGTCATTCCAGACTTCAATCCTTAGAACTAATGTGGTCCCAATGGAAACTTTGAAGTCAGCAAGTTAGTTTCTAACAAAAATTCAACTTTTGGGTGGGATGTAAAATTTCACACTGCTTGCATTACTAATATTTTTTTTTATAATGTTGAAGTTACTCAAGAAATGAACTCTGAAACAGAATTCTTAAATGGAAGAGGTCAGAACACAAAGATATGCCAGCAGAAGACCACTGATCAGATTGCAGTTGGTTTCACCATGGCAATGGCCAAAGGGATGAATGAAGAGGTTCAAGCTAGTCAAACTAGCTTTGATCATCTGGATACAGGTGACAGTGACATCTCTATCCCTCAGCCAGTCAAGCTGCCAAGTCTTTTCTGGGAACAAACATACCTGCTTCTTAAGAGTGTCAAGTAGTGAGCCTAAAACACCTGTCCCATTTCCAAAGACTTAAACCTCTAAATCCCTGGGAAAGTATGTTTTTCCCTACTCAGTTTCAGAAGTAGTTTTAGATAATAATGAAAGTTTAAGGATGTGGAGTGTTCCACAACAAGCCCTCCTTTTCTGAGATAGTGCCAATCTGGAGGGGTCTTCCTTGGAAACTATCCAGTTAAATGACAAGAAAACAAAACTATGGGTCCCAGTGGAGCTGGCTCTCACTTACTGAATAGAGTTTGATGGGGTTGGAAAGATGGTATTAAAAAAAAAAAAAAAAAAGTCTGACAAACATCAGAGCTGTTGAGGCGATCATGGAGGTATATCCCTCTTGGAACCAGAAAGCATCAAAATGGACATAAATATTCAAGAAAGGAATGCTGGGTAAGGAAGGACACCCCAGTAGGCACAGTCACAGGCCCAGCTGAGTTCTTAATGCAGCTTGCCAAGGCCTTAACACTGCTTCCTGACTAGCCTTTTTATAGAGAAGGCAGTGATAGTGATAGTCAAGGCTGGGAACTCAGGTCATGTTAATTCAGTGGCTCCCAAAGGCCTCACCTGGGGAAGGGCCAAAGCTAAGAAAGGCAGCTGCTAAAAATTTATTCCAGAAAACCCAGGGAACAGGAAGCCTGGAATCCCTGGACTAACTCCTGAGCCTGAACATGAGAAAAATGGCCACTGCTGAGGATTCAGAGTCAATGGGGAATGATGTGTACAATACACTAGGAATGGGTCCCCCATTTCTTTCCTTCCTCAGTCTGTCCTCTGCAGCTCTCATGGCCCTCGGAGCAGTAACCACACTCTGGGCCAAGGCTACAGGCATAGGATTCTAGATTTTAATAAATAAATAACCTAACACACAGGGTGAGCACGGCGGGCAGCTGATTGAAGGAGCAGCTTGCTGGGTCTTTCTTGGATAGTAGTGGAGAAAAGGCATGGAGTTCTATCCCTTATAATGTCTTCTGGCTTGAGTTACAGGCACTTAATACCTGGAGGGAAAAAGAAAGACAAGACTGATTTTATCAAGTAGTGGGGGATGCCAGAAGAAGAGCCTACTTAAGGTGTAACAGGGAGGCAGGGGCTTTTTTAGAAGGTATGGTGAGTGTAGATGATTGTGGCTTTTCTTTTTTTTTTTTTTTTTTTTGGTACCGGGGATTGAACTCAGGGGCACTCGACCACTGGGCCACATCCCCAGCCCTTTTTTTGTATTTTATTAGAGACAGGGTCTCACTGAGTTGCTAAGTGCCTCACCATTGCTGAGGCTGGCTTTGAACTCACGATCCTCCTGCCTCAGCCTCCCAAAGTGTGGCTTTTCTTTTTCTTTTTCTTTTTTTTGGTACTAGGGATTGAAACCAGAGGTACTCGACCACTGGGCCACATCCCCAGCCCTTTTTGTATTTTATTAGAGACAGGGTCTCACTGAGTTGCTAAGTGCCTCACTATTGCTGAGGCTGGCTTTGAACTCACGATCCTCCTGCCTCCCAAGTGCTAGGATTATAGGCATGTGCCACCACACCCAGCAGGACAGTATTTCTTGAGGCAGGGGAACACTAATGTATGCAAAAGGTCTCAAGGAGTCTTTTGTGGGTAGCACTGAGGGGGTGGTGGGTTTATTCTGTGTTCATGTAGACATATGTGGTAGGGGATAAGAAGACCAATTCCAGAGCAGGAAATTCTTCACTATCCAGGATTCCCCAGTTTCTGAGAAGCCCAAGCACCTGTAGTAATTAGGCTTGAAGGGCCCATTCTTGTTGAGTCCCAGATACTTGGCCTGTTCATCTGTCAGTTCTGTCAGGTGGGCATCAAAGGTGGGCAGGTGTAGGCTCGCCACATACTCATCTGGAATAGACCACAGAAGCCCTGGTATGAACATTCATGCCTCCTATCTGGCTGTCCTCCCCAAGCAGGGCCTGAAAAAAGTTGTAAGATACCTTCTAATTCCTGAAGCTAAGTGAAACAAAAACTTAACTTTTGCTCACTGACCCTCAATTCTAAGGAATGGCTACTTTCAGCTTTAAGCCCAGTGCATTTCAAAGTCGTAACATTTTTTCCTCTTTCAGCATTCAACCTTTCCTTCTTCCCAGAGGGGTGAGAGAGATGAAAAAAGCAATAGGCCTTAGGGTCTAAAAGAAAAAAAATGGGATAGTAGGGGGACTAAATAATGGGAGGCTACAACTTTAGTTCTGTCTTGGACTCTATACTTTGGGTCATTCAGGGAGACTGGAAAGAAATAACTAAGAATACTAGTACACTGTTTGCTTTATTTTCAGTATTCTTCCTTTTTGTGAGTTTTGGTTTATATTTTATTATCTGAATACACTGTACAATAAGTAAATATTCATAAATTATGAATAACATGATTTTACATCATTTCCCAAGTATTTGGTTTCCCAACTTCATTATATATTCAGTCACAACATCAACTGCTGTTATTTCCTTTATATTCTTTCAATTGTCTATTAAAGGGAAAATATCCAATTTGTAACAGGTGCTGAAATAAAACCAAAAGTTGATATATTTCTTGATCTTTGCCTGAGGTATTTGTAAACACACTGGATCAATTCAGGCATTTAAGGAAGGCTCTTTAAAAATTTAGTAGAGTTTAATGTTACTTTTGTACTAAATACCCATATAACTACACTCTTAACAAGAACCACTCAGTCTTTTCTTTGGTCTGAGGCAAGGGGGGATACCTGTTGGAAGGTGTAGTATGAAAAGAAGGGACTTTTTAGCAGCCTAGAATGGAATAAATCAGATGTCACATGGTGGAGTGGCGATGATTCCTCTTTTGGAGGGGGATATTTCTTACTCTCTGAGATTCTTACATAAAAAATACTTTAAGAGAGAAAAATCCTTAAAACTCACAGGCAGGTAAGCTAAATCACAACAAAATGTCAGAACTCTACTAGGGCAACCCATGTGGAAAATGGGATAAATCAACTGGGAATGGAACCTTGGATTCCTAGCTACTACTTTGTATCTTTTTCCCTACCCATAAGAAATTAATGCCCAAGTTTCCTTTATTTATTAGTCTCTGACTCTGAACAAAGGTAAGAATGGGGAAGGAAGAGCATGTGCTTACCCATTTTCTTAGGCAACAGGTAGACATCCTGCTTATAGCGACCCTCAGGAGCATTGTAAAGCTCTATCAAGGCGAGAGCCTAGAAGAGCAGAGAGATGGATGCTGACATGCCATTCATAGCCATCTACCCTGTACAGAGTGAAACCCAGCTGTTCTAAAGACCCTTTCCAATCCACTGCTGTTCTACTCTGGAGGTCTCACCTGAGTAGTAGCAGTGATTGAGAGCACAAATGTAGGCACTGTGGAGCAGCTTAGGTTCAGCAGACGGCCCCTAGTGATCAAAGGTAAAGACACAAAGGGGTTAGGAGGTCACTGGCCTTTGAGGAGTGAGAGAAGAGCATGACTGCCATTTCCCAAACCCTTCCCTACTAACACTGATGGACAAAAAGCAGGTGTTCAATACATAGGAGTTACTTGACATCTATTTTATTTCTTAAGTGTTTTAAAAATTTTTATTTAAAATTTGTTTTTAACTGGTACATAAAAACTTAAATTGGCTGGGTGTGGTGGCACAGGCCTGTAATCCCAGCAGCTTGAGAGGCTGAGGCAGGAGGATCACGAGTTCAAAGCCAGCCTCAGTGACTCAGCAAGGCCCTAAGCAACTTAGCGAGACCCTGTGTTTAAATAAGATACAAAAAAGGGCTGGGGTGTGGCTCAGTGGTTAAGTGCCCCTGGGTTCAATCCCTGGTACAAATCAAAACAAAAAAATCCTAAAATTGTACATATTTATGGGATACCATGTGATGTTTCAATACATCTATATACTATATGATATTTAAATCAGGGTAAACATGCCAATCTCTTCAAACATTTATCATTTCTTTGGGCGAAAACTTTCAAAATCCTAAGCCGGGAGTAGTGGCACATGCCTGTAATCCCAGCGGCTTGGGAGGCTGGGACAGAAGGACTGCAAATTCAAAGCCAGCCTTAGCAACTCAGCAAGGCCCTAAGAAATTTAGCGAGACCCTGTTACAAAATAATAACTAAAAAGGGCTGGGGATGTGGCCCAGTGGTCAAGTGCCCCTGAGTTTCAATCCTTGGTACAAAAACAAACAAACAAACAAACAAAAAAAAAAACAAACCACCAGAATTTCTTACTCCTATCTAACTATGACTTAGTACCCATTGACCAACAACCTTTCCCCATCCCTCCCTCCCTGCTACTCTCCCCATCCTCTGGTAATCACCATTTTACTCTCAACTTTTATGGGATCCATTTGTTTTTAACATTCCATATGTAAGTTCATGCAGTTTGTGCCTTTCTGTGCCTAGCTTATTTCACTTAACATAATTATTTTCATTTCTATCCACATTGTCATAAATGACAGGATTTCATACTTTTTATGGCTAAATAGTATTGCATGTGTATATGTACACATTTTCTTTATTCATTTATCAGTTGATGGACACTTAGGTTGTTTTCATTTCCTGACCACTGTGAACAATGCTGCAATGGAGTGCAGATGTCTCTTTGACAAACATATTTCATTCCCTTTGGATATATACAAGTAATGGGATTGCTGGATTATAGTTCTGTTTTTAGTTTTGAAGACCCTCCATACTGTTTTTCATAATGGCTGCACAAATTTACATTCTCATCAACAGTGTTCAAGGGTTCCCTTTTCTCCACATCCTCACCAGCACTTGTTATCTTTTGTCTTTTTTTCCTTTTAAATATATATAATGGTCATTATTTTTGAGGGGGGGCAGGTACTGGGGATTAAACCCAGGAGCACTTTAATACTGCACTACACCTCCAGTCCTTTTAATTTTTTATTTCAAAACAGGATCTCACTAAGTTGCTGAAGACTCTGTTAAATTGCTGAGACTGGTCTTGACCTTCTGATCTTCCTGACTCAGCCTCCCAAGTTGCTGGGATTTCAGGTGTGTATCACCACACCAGGCAATAATGGTCATTCTAAACTAGAGTGATTTGATATCTCATTGTGGTTTAAAATTTCATTTCCCTGGGCTGGGGATGTGGCTCAGTGGTAGACCACTTGCCTAGTATGCACAAGACCCTGTGGTTCAATCCTTAGCACCATTAAAAAACAAAACAAAACAAACAACAACAACAACAACAAAAAAAAAAACCAACTTCCCTGAGGATCACTGATATTGACCTTTTGTATGTCTTTGGAATTAAGTAACATTTAAATAAAATCACTGAAAGTTTTGGAAAATTTGATGAAGGTACTAACTAAATGATTTATGGAATCATGCAAAAAGAAGTAGGCACAGTCACATAATACAGCCAAGGAAGAGAATATTTCTCTTGAATTTTCCACACTCTATGGCAAAATATGCTTCTTCTGAGGAGTGACATCCCTTTGAAAGACTGTCCTAGACAATGATCTTGTCAGGTGGGGGTCTCTCTAGGTTGGAAAGAGAGAATTTATATGAATCTATGAATTTATGGAATCTAAACTGATGATTTTTTTACTTCTTTCTCAGATTGAGTCTTCTGAATTCAAGGGCAGCCTTGATTCTTCTTTTGTGTGTGTTTGTCGTGCTAGTGATGGAACCCATGGCCTCATGCATGATGGACAAGTGCTCTACTATTAAGCACATCCCCAGCTCACAGTCTTGAATTTTGAGTGTGTATTCAGACAGAAGAGTTGGAAACTGCCTCCATGCCATACTTTCCTATTTTGTTTTCTAGGAAGCCTGACCACTCTTTTTGCTCAACCATATAGCAAAAAAGCTTGATTTTGACACCAAAATTACTAAAGGGGACCTCCCAGGAAACTAAAAATAAGTTACCAGACAGTGGGCTATTAATGCCCATTTAACCAACTTGCCCATCCCTTATCCATACCCACTCTTTCCTTGTGAAGAAATTATTCAGTCCTTGTACAAATGTCCTAAAGTATTTGAGAAGGTGAGATGAGGTAGGAAAAGAAGAAGAGAATAGTAAGGATGCTCAAACCTAACTTTTTGGTCCCCTTGATCAAAACAGGTTATCAGTTACATTTTCCAATTTATTTTCTTTAATATAAAAAAGAAAACTAACTGAAAATCAAAACCCAGGGAAAGTAGTATTATCCTTGTTATTTTGGTGTTTTTCCCTGAAGAGAAAGCAATAAAAACAGGGGCTATCATCATATTAATCAGGATTCCTATGACTGGGGAAGAGAAGCCTTCAGGGAAGGAAGAGTAGCTGAACACTGACATGAGAGGGAAGTCTACATGGAATGAAATTCAAGAAGAAACCAGGATGGGGAAATATTAAGAACCAATATAGAGCTGAGTACCTACTACACATCTGGCTCAATTCAGGGGAGTAGATAATCAAAAAAAAAAAAAAAACAGGTCAGCAAAGACTTAGCTTTTCCAGAGCCTACCTAAGATAGTCTGAGTTAGTCAGGAATACCTACTTTGTGCTTACTGATTAAATCATCCCACAGATGCCATTATCTCTTTGTAAGCATCACTCAAAGTGGCACTGGTTCTGTTAATTCCTTCCACAGTAATAGTCATTATGTGATTCAACGTGGAGAGTGACAAGGAGAGACAGGATAATTGGTGAAAAGTGGGGAACTAAAATAGTTTCTTAATTGTTGAATGAAAAGACCTTTCGCAATTAGAAGAAAAATCCCTTGGTAAAGTAGTTAAACTTGTGTTTAAGAGAAAGGGTTGAAAAGATAAAGGAACTTGAGGAGGAAGGGACCTGGGTACTGGAGTCTCCCCTGAGAACAGGGAGTACCTCCACCAGCCTCAGTCTTACCTCTGCCAGCAGTACTATCCTCTTGCCATCAGGCCATATCACATGGTCAACTTGGGATCTCACTCGCTCCCAGGTCAGTTCTGGTGTCCGCAGACTTGCCTAGAACACATACAGCAGAGCATCATTAGCCACGGCAAGTCCTATGTTGGGGATAGAAAGAGGTTGAAGGAAACCATTTCAAATAGCAAGTTGAAAGGAGCAACCAACATGCCACATGGAGTATACCTGTCCTGGGTTGGTTAGGACTGTTCCATTTCAGGGAATTTAATCTTAGGCCCAGCCAGAGGGATCACTCAGGATGTCATTCCACAACACATATTGTACGCCCACTCTCTGCTGAGCACAGTAAAAGGTGCTATGGGAAATACAAAAGAAACCAAAGGCATGGTTTCTGCCTTCAAAAAGCTTGTACTTTAGTTGGGGACATAAAACAATACATATGTGAGAGGAAAATACTTACAAAGCAACATGCAAACTAGTGCAACTAATATAATGCAAACTGAATACATAAGTGCTGAGAGACACAGACAAAAAGTAGGATCAGAGCTTAGTGGGATTAGCTGGAGAAGGCTGAATGTCCTAGACACAGCATGCTGGGGCCACGGTTCTGCCCTCATGTCCCAATGTCCCAAGTTCCATCTTATTAATGGTGGTGGTTCACCCTAAAGTTACAGAAGCTTTGTGACCTAAGTGCGAATGTGAGGTAGCCTTTAAAGAAATGCTGTATGGTACAGTAAAGCTCCCAATGGCTCACCCTCCTTCCATTTCTGTATATTGTATATTCAGAGAACAAGAGAAAAAATGTTAAGTTTATTAACAGCAGCAATCAAGTAACAGTCACAGGTTTACACTTAAGACTACTGCTTCCTTCTTTCAACAGGCAATGCCTAAAATAGAAAGTGCATTCATATTTTAAAACTACTATTGGTTCACTTGATAAAATTGAAAATTTCTGCCAAATACTAGTTTTCAAAGAGAAATACTTTAAGTTATCATTTATTAAGCACATATTCTATTCTAAGTATTGTAGTAAAGGACACAAATATAGGTAACACTGCATTCCTTTACTTGAATGTGAATGATTTATGGATAGGGACAATATCTTCTTTTCACTTTTATACCCCTAAGTTCCATCTAAACATACAATGGGGTGCTCAATTAATGTTTGGAAATTCACAGGTCCTCTCCCTGAAGAAGTACCAATCTAGTGGGAAAATAGACATAATAATTATATTTCAGTGTATTTAGAACCATATTCATGGTCTGAGGCATTTCTTTATTAGGTAGATGGGAAACATACATAAAATTTCTTGAAACATCAAGTATTGTAAATTGTTTCAATCTTTATAGACGGGAATTTAGCAGTAGCTAGCAAAATTTTGTATGTACCTAATCTTTTACCAATTAATTTCCCTTTTAGGATTCCTATAGAAATACTTGCTCAAGCCAGAAATATGAGTGCCCAAGAATGTTCAATCTAGCATTATTTAATAATAGAAAAAATGCAAATCAACAAAGAAATGGCTATGGACTATTATTCAAGTCTTTAAAAAAAAAAAAAAAGAGTAGGGGCTTTGGGATGTAGCTCAGTAATAGAGCACTGGCCTATCATTAATGAGTCCCTAGGTTTAATCCCTAGCACTGCAAAAGAAATTTTAAAAGTCAATCTATATGTGTTAATGTGAAAACCATTACGTAAAAGAAATCAAGCTGTTGTACAATATAGCATAATGTCAATTTTGTACTTCTTACTTTAAATATATTTATGTTATTTGAAATTTTGAACTTAACAAGTATTAATTTGAAATTAGAATTTTAGGGGCTGGAGGCATAGCTCAGTGTTGGAGTGCTGGAGCTCAGTGCTTGCCTAGAAGGTACAAAGGCCTGGGTTTGATCCCTAGCACAAACAAAACAAAACAACAACAACAAAAAAACTGTGAATAGAGTTAGAAATTTAAGCAAATGGATCATTTTAGGAAGTTAAGGTTGTACAGTTAAATCCTTTAGTCTTTGGAATTATTACATGGAGGATAATAACCAGGTAGATCCAAGAGCTTCTCCCTGGTGACACTAGAGGCTGTGTACTAAAGCACCAGAATGACTCTGATTCAGGGAAAAGAAACCGAAGGTCAGTTTTAAAAAGAGGTTTAAAGAGACATTTGGTTAATTTATCTCTCCCACTATCTAGGGTGCTCCATTGACCTGACTAGTAAGGTCTGGATGGTAGTCACACTACTTGAGAGAAGTGTTCCTAACCTATGACAGACATAGCTTTATATGACTCTCTCTTAAAGGCATACAAATAGGGGCTGGGGGTGAAGCTCAGTTGTAGAGCATGTGCTTAGCATGAATGAGACCCCAGTACCACCACCACCACCCCCCCAAAAAAAAAGAAAGAAAAGAAAAAAGACATTCAGTTGGCTTCACTCTGGATTTATAATATCTAAACAATCTTCTAGGAAAAGTTTTCTCCATGCACACTACTGTCCCAAACTAGGCACACATCCCACTGTAAATTAGCCAGTTATTATCTTACACAAACTGATATTATTATATGATTTTGAACAGTGCACGTCAGTCCCCTCAGCCCCCAGAAAAACTGTGGCTGTAGTTCTATAAAGCATATAATCAATAGTAAGTCTCAGGCTAGATCATTCTTTGCCTGGAAAAATTTTTTTAAAGTTTCTGAGTTTAATTATTTAAAACACAAGTCAGATTTGGTCACTAATTTGTTTGAAGCCATCCAATGGCTTCCTTCCTACTCAGAATAAAGTCCTTATCATAGCCCATAAATCCCTGCATGCCCATGACCTCCTTGAGGTGCCTCTGTTTTCACTCCCTTGCCCATTTTATTCCTGCCACCACAGCTTCTTTTCTGTTCCTCAAATACCAAGCAGGTTTCTACCCCAGGATATTTTATTTGCCATTCTTTTTCCTTTGGTGGTGCTGGGGATGGAACCCAGGGCCTTACCCATGCTAGGCAAGAGCTCCACCACTGATCTATACTCCCAGCTTGCCAGTCTCTGAACAGAATGCTCAGATCTTTCATTTTTTTTTAAAAAATATTTATTTGTTTACTTTAGTTGTACATAATGCAATGCATTTATGTTTACGTGGTGCTGAGGATCGAACCCGGGCCGCACACGCGCAAGGCGAGCACTATGCCGCTGAGCCACAACCCCCACCCAGATCTTTTATTTTATTCATGTTTTTCCCCAAATGTCATAAAGAGACCTTTCTTGACCACCCCAACTAAAATAGTATTTCAATGTTCTCACCTTGCTTTTTTCTTCAATACTGACAATACTGACAGTAACTATTTATTATCTGTCTCCCACACTAGAATATAAACTCTATGAGAAGCAAGATGTTGTTCACTGCTATTTCTTTGACCAATTAGTACTTGAAACAGAACAGAAGGAGTATTCAGTATACGTTTGCTAAATAGCAAATGAACATTCTGGTTTCAACTATTAACTGCTCACTATTTCCTTAAATTTCACTTTATATGTCCTGAAACACTTATCACCAAAGGTTGACAATTTAACCTTTCAAAAGTCCTTCTGAGCATCTCCCTTTCTGGACCATGTAATTTAGTCATATACCTTCTGCCAAGAAGACCACAAAAAGAAGTGAGGGATGATCTTTGGTTCATGTCATGGCAAAGATGGGGTCTACCTAGCAATACAAGCGAAACTAGTTTAGTCTCAACACAGCAGCTATGGTGATCTTTTTTTTTTTTTTTTTTTTTTGGTAGGTGGACACAATATCTATTTTTTATTTATGTGGTGCTGAGGATTGAACCCAGGGCCTCTCACATGTGAGACGAGCGCTCTACTGCTGAGCCTAGCCCCAGCCCCTATGGTAACCCTTTTAAAATAAAAGTCATCCTATTAATACTAAGATGAATTGTTATAAGCCTTAAAATAGGTCCCTGTTTCTCTCAGAGTATAATCAGGAAATCTTAGTATGCACTATAAGGTCCTACAAAATCTGTCCTGATCTCATCTTTCACTTTTTCCTGCCCTTTACTCATTCTGGGCCAAGCACACTGGCCTCCTTGTTGTTCCTCAAATAGACTAGGCACACTCTCTGTTTAGGGCATGTGTACTGGCTGTTTTTCTTGCTTGAAATGCTCCTTACCAAAAAAATCTACATGGCTAATTCCTTAAAGTCTGCTCAAACAGGCCAGGTGTAATGGTGCACACCTGTAATCCCGGCTACTGGGGAAACCAACGAAGGAGGATTTCAAGTTCAAGATCAGCCTCAGTAACTTAGTGAGACTTTGTCTCAAAATCAAAA